>OW240916.1:47290761-47481723 GCA_933207985.1 Pelobates cultripes
GGTATAGCATGGCATGTAATTCATCGCCGGAACCCACTTCCGGGTTCACGGCGCTCAGCCCCGCCCTTTTTTCTGACGCGGTCCCTCCACGATACTTAGGAGGACCGCGCCAGATTCAAAGGGCTGGATTATTCGCACAGGTGCTGCATGAAGATCAGCTGCTCTACTTCTGATCCTACCTGCTCCGCTTCTATACCTCGGCTAGTAAACGGATTTCTACCTTCTCCACTTCTCGACCTCGGCTTGTAAACGGATTTCTACCTTCTCCACTCCCAGACCTCGGCTTGTTAAAACGGACTTCCCCACTCTCCACTCCTAGTTCTCAGCTTGTTGAAACGGACTTCTAATTTCTCCTTCATTGGTTGAATTAACCCTTCCAGTGCCAGAACTGCCTTTAAGTTAAGTAATACTTTTACCAAACAAGTCAATTACTATTATTTATATTACACAGTATCTAAAACTCACTAAAGTCTCACTTTGTCTAATTATTCCTCTTACTCATAAGAGATTGCTACAAAGCCTAATTTTACCTACATGGATATTTAAAGGTACAGTGACCATAGTTTCATACCAATATATAAGGAGGTGAACCTTATTGTTGTTGCAACCAAGAAATGCTGCAGTTGAGTTCCAATTAAAGAAATATTACAAAATAAGTATTACAGAATAATCCAGCCCTATTCAATGGAACCAGCAGATATTAACTCTCAAGTTTCTGCCCTAACCAATAGAGTGGATACGATTGCTCAAGGGTTGCAGGAACTGCAAATTACAAATGAGAGAATATTAACCTATGTTAGAGACATTCAAGGTCATCTTCCTCATGCCGCTCTTCAATCGGCTGGTGATCCTGCTGTCTGTAATCCAGAAAAATTTTATGGAGATAGAACAAAGTACAGAGAGTTTTTGAATTCTTGCAAACTACTAATAGCTTTAAAACCTAGATCTTATCCCACCGAAAGATCAAAAGTCTGTTCAGTGATCTCTTTTTTAAGAGGTGAACCTATGGCCTGGGCCCATTCCTTTTTGGAAAATGATGATCCCATATTAGATTCATTGGATGAGTTCTTTGAAGCTATGTCTTTATTATATGAAGATCCTTTTAAACAAACTACTGCTGATTTAACCATCAGAACATTACACCAAAAGAATAGACCTGTTGAAGATTATATTGCAGAATTCAAAAGATGGGCTACAGAAACCCAATGGAATGACATTACTTTACGCAATCAATTCCGTCTCGGATTATCTGAAGCTGTGAAAGATGAACTCTCTCGTACAGAACTTCCTCCTACCTTAAATGCATTGATTCAACTGTCTATCAGTATTGATAGACGTCTAAGAGAAAGAAAAGCTGAAAGGGTTCTTACTAATTCTACCTGGAGAAAACCTTTCACTACTCTAAAACTACCTGAAAAATTCCTCCACAAACTGAACCTATGGAAGTAGGTATAATAAAAAGTCCTCTTACTTCTGAAGAAAGAATAAGAAGGAGACAACTAAACTTATGTATGTATTGTGCTTCGAATGAACATCTAATTTCCGAATGTCCTCTACTGAAACATTCAAAAGGTGGTAAGCTTCATTCATCTACCTCTATATTGAACGTTTTTCAAAAAGAAAAGCATCTACTTATTTTTCTATATCTCTCATATTACAGTGGGATACAAAAAGAATCGTGACTGAGGCCATCATTGATTCTGGTGCTAATGGAACTTTTCTTGATTTTTCTTTTGTTTCAAAAAATAAAATTCCTTGTGTTCAAAAAACCAATTTTATTCCAATCAGAGTTATTGACGGTTCATTTATATCCTCAGGACCCATCAAAGATGAAACAATCCCTCTAAGAATGATTACCAACAACGTACATTTTGAATTCATTACATTTGATATTATTAAATCTCCACTTTATCCCGTCATTCTAGGAATTAATTGGTTAAAAAACCATGATCCTTTAATTAAGTGGTCTCCCTTCTCCATCTCCTTTGCTTCTGATTTCTGTAAAAAAACGTGCTTACAACACATTCCTATTCTCCAAACTACTGTAGAACCAGTTATACCTCCATTCTACTCCGATTTTGCAGATGTCTTTTGTAAAAAAGAAGCGGAAACACTTCCTCCTCATCGGCTATATGATTGCCCAATAGATCTCATACCCGGAGCTCCTATTCCTTACGGTCATATTTATCCACTCTCTGAAAAGGAATTAGAAATTTTAAAAGAATATCTTAATGAAAATTTACGCAAAGGGTTCATCAGACCCTCGACCTCTCCTGCTGCTTCTAGTATTTTCTTTGTGAAGAATAAAGACCAAACCATCCGTCCTATTATAGATTACAGAGCCTTAAATAAAATAACTATTAAAAATCGTTATCCTCTTCCACTAATAAATGAATTAATTGAAAGGTTAAGAACTGCAACTATATTCACTAAACTCGACCTTCGAGGCGCATATAACCTCATTAGAATAAAACAGGATGATGAATGGAAAACCGCCTTCCGGACAAGATATGGTCTCTACGAATATCTAGTGATGCCTTTCGGGCTCTGTAATGCCCCTGCAACATTTCAACATTTTATCAATGATATCTTTAGAGATCTTCTGGATGTATGTGTTATTATCTACTTAGATGATATCTTAATATATTCTAACAATTTGGATGAACATAGGAAACATGTTAGATGGGTTCTATCTAGACTGAGAACTCATAAATTATACGCTAAACCAGAAAAATGCCTTTTTGAGGTTACTGAATTCTCTTTTCTAGGATACATTATTTCACCTCATTCTTTGAAGATGGATAATTCCAAAATCAAATGTATTATTGATTGGCCTGCTCCTACTACTACAAAAGAATTACAACGTTTTCTTGGATTTGCAAACTTCTATAGAAAATTTATTAGAAACTATTCGGATGTATCACATCCTCTTAACCTCCTCAACAGTAGTAAACGTCCTTTTAATTGGAATAAAGATGCACAAACAGCCTTCGACGAATTAAAAAAAAGATTTACAACTGCACCTATTCTACAACTACCTAATCCAACATTCCTATATGTTCTTGAAGTTGATGCATCAGATGCAGCCATCGGAGCAGTTCTTTCTCAACAAAAGACTCCACAAGATCCACTTCATCCAGTTGCCTTTTTTTCAAGATCCTTGAGCTCTGCTGAAAAAAATTATCCTATTGGTGAAAAAGAATTATTAAGTGTTAAAGCTGCCTTCGAAAATTGGCGTCATCTTCTGGAAGATACAAAACAACCTATAATAGTTTATACTGACCATAAAAATCTTGAATATCTCTATACTAACAAAACCCTTACAGCTAGACAAGTTAGATGGAACCTATTTTTTAACCGATTTAACTTCCAATTAATATACAGACCTGGAAATAGAAATAAAAAGGCTGACGCTCTTTCTCGAATTCCTTCTAAAACTACTACTGATGATTATCCTTCTACCAAAATAATAGGAATCCTCTCTTCTCTTCATGATGACATAAAGAATTTGAATCAGAAGGATCTTGAACTTCCCAAAACACCTATACTAACAAAAAAGGATGGTCTATTTTATTTTAAAAATAGAATTTATATTCCTCCCATTCTTAGGAATAAATTACTTAAGATGGTTCATGATTCCCCCCTAGCTGGACATCCTGGAATAAAGAAAACACTTGAACTAACTTCACGATATTATTGGTGGCCTCGCCAGGATAGAACCATTGCATTATATGTCAAAACATGTCCTATCTGTCAAAGGTCTAAACCAGAACATAATCAACCTTTTGGATTACTACTTAACTTACCTATTCCAGAAAAACCTTGGCAATCCATTTCTATGGATTTTATCGTTGATCTTCCACCTTCTCAACATTTCACCACTATTCTTGTCGTTGTGGATCGCTTCACAAAAATGTCCCATTTCATTTCTTTAAAAAAATTACCCTCCTCTGTAGAATTGTCTAAGGTCTTTATTGACAATATTGTGAAACTTCATGGTCTTCCTGAAGAAATTATTTCTGATAGGGGGACACAATTTACCTCCAAATTCTGGAAAGAGATGTGTCTCTCCCTTCAAATTCAACGCAAACTCTCTTCCGCTTATCATCCCCAAACTAATGGGCAAACAGAAAGGGTTAATCAATGTTTGGAACAATATCTTCGATGTTATTGTTCATACCTCCAAGATGACTGGACCACATGGTTACCTATGGCCGAATTTTCTTACAATAATACCATTCATTCTAGTACGAAAATGACTCCTTTCTTCTCCAACTATGGTTTTCATCCGTCTTCATTCCCCATCCAAACCATTACTTCATCCAATCCTACTGTTACATCAAAAAACGAATTTATGTCTTCTCTATTTCTCAAATTACGGGAGAATCTTCAACTCGCCCAAAATAACCAGAAAAAGTTTTTTGACAATAATAGAAGAATTCCGACAAAAGGCTTCATCAGAACAAGGACTCCTGCACTTCTGAACACGAAGACAGCCCGTCTCTTACAACTACACGTCCCAGTTTCCCTGCTGAGTCACTCATCCCTGCCACTCCCGGGTCAATGAGGTCTTGGACTATTACTAATTTAGCTGCTGAGCTGTGCCGTAGAGACTGGGATCGATAAACGACGGATTACCGGGGCCACTCGCCAAACCGACCAGCCACCGACGACTTCCCAGATAAGGGAACGACGGTGCATCCAGTGATACCAAAATCCAACCGTTTTGGCACTGAAACGCTGCAGTTCAGGCTTGCGGCCTACACAAGCGTGGGCAGAGGAGAGGCGGCCGCTCTCTGAGCCCTATTCCCGGCGGAGTGCACATAGCACCAAGCTGTCCCCCCCCTCTGGACCGGCGGGGGTCATCCCGGTCCCCCTCCTGACATACCCAGCACCAACAAGCCGGCTACAAGAAGCCATCAAGCGGGGCTAGAAGGGGAAAACCGGGGGAAATCATCTGCTCAACGGACCCCCTAACGAAAGCCAGGGCTCCCTGCGCGTCCCCAGCAAAATGGGACGGAAAAATAGAAAAACAATCACGGACAAGCCGTCCTCGGGGCTTACTATAGGGGATATGTGGAGACAGGCACGAGGCCCAAGCGGATCCAATATGGCGGCGCTCCACGGAGGCTGCTCAGACTTCTCTGAAGAAGAATCTGGAGAGGAGTACCTACCAACGCTTGCAGCGGGACAACCCCCACAGCAGCACAAACCCAACCCGGACTCAGCTCCGGTAACGACAGCAGTCTTAAAACAACTACTCAATGACCTCCAAACAACACTGCAAAAGGACATCACAGCGGTGCGGGGAGACCTGAAGGGCCTGACGACCCGCATGGGTGCCCTCGAAAAGACATCCACAACCAACACCAAGGCTATTGGGGAACTTCAGCGGGCTGTAAGTGACCTGCAAACAAAACAGCGCAGACACGAACTCCGCCTCGCGGAATACGAGGACGCTAGGCGGAGAACCAACCTGAAGGTACGTGGGGTCTCGGAAGCAACACCCGATGCAGAGCTCCCGCAGCTAGTCAAGCAATTGCTCGCCGACATACTGGCGCCCTCACACGTCCATAGCATTAGCCCTGAACGCATCTTCAGGATCCCCAAGCCACCTAGAGCGCCGACCACGGCCACCAGGGACTTAATTATTACCTTTCGCAACACCCAGGACAAAACGACAATCCTTAAAGCCCTTAGGGGGAAGACACCCCTCCAATTCAACAACATGACACTAAACTTCTTCACTGACCTCTCGAACGAGACCCTGGCATGGCGACGCTCCTTCCAGCCGCTCACCGCACTACTCCGAAGGCATGACCTTCAATACAACTGGCGGCCTTCCCATACGCTCGCTGTACAGCAGGGAACGGAATCCCACAAGCTACAGGACCCAGCCGACGCAGCGCAGCTACTGCAGGCCTTGGGCCTACCTCTGGACACACTCAACCAGGTAGCCCAACAAGGCATCAACTCACCACAGCACTCCTGGGACCCGACGAGAACAGTCCCATTCATACCCCAGGGACTAACACCCGACCCATACGTAGCGGTCACTACATAAACGGAGAACGGCGATTTTAAAACCAGCCGCACATGGACGAACTGGATACCTGAGGCCGGTACAAAACCAGAGGTCCACACATTACTTTTAGTTTATCCCACCTCGACAGGGAAGCCCACACCAGGCTCCCGTTGAGCCACACCACCTCACTACGATTTAACGTGGTCTTAATGCCTTCAAATGTTGTCACTCATTTTAAGATGTTTCAGATCCCGATGGGAGACCTCATTTTTTTTTTTTTTCACCACAGATAATGGCCTCACAGGGACATTTGCAACTTGTATTTACTGCTGATCCTCTAATGTTATATCATAATTTGTTTTCTGTACCTAGATTGAACCTGTCTTTAAAGCCTAGCTAGATATAACTCGTTGCATATGCCTTCACCCACAAAAATTGCCTACATGCGGATGTAGCTAAGTTCCATTGTATTGCTTGGTGACATGGGCAGGAATGGTTCGCCTCACGTTACCTGGGTTCATAATTTTTTCTGTTTTATTGATGCTGACTCGTTTTAAATGTTTAACACAACTGCATAGGCACCCACACTTACAACACGTACCTAAGCAACAAGATCAAGCAGATGCCGATTAACAAATCCGCTTAAATACCTTAAGCGAGGTACAACCTCTCAGACAACATTACATAAAGGCTCTTAGCCTATACATACACAAACAGTGCCCTTTTGATATGGCTGGCAAGCACTTACTCCTACTCATTTAGAAATGTTAATTTCCAACTAGTCTAACATAAGCATAAACCTTTTTACATCGACCATACGCTCACAACCTGTAATGTTGCAATAGAAAAATGTGTTGCACCTTCCACATGCTGACCAATTGTTAATATCTGTTTGGTATCATGCTTGTCAAAGCTGTTGGGACATGACGAGCCCACTTGATATATTTACATGCACACCATGACATGATATAGCGCATAGTTATTAGATGCTCCGGCTTATTTAGCACTGCCTGTCTTGGCATCACTTTGATATGCCTGTTTTTTCTTTTGTTAAATCTTTTTGGTTAAATCGTGAATCTCTCACTCAAACAAAAAACAAAGTGCAACGCATAACGAACATGTCACCAGAATTGTCTTCATTTGCCTACTACTGTAATATTATGTGACAACCTTGACAAATGTACCTACCAATGCACTTTCAAAAATAAAGAATTGAAAAAAAAAAAATAGAAGAATTCCCCCTCCTTACAAGGTAGGGGATCTTGTCTGGCTCTCTTCAAGGAATATTACCACAAGCCGTCCTTCAAAGAAATTGAGCTCTCTTTTTCTTGGTCCCTTTCAAGTAATTACTATCATTAATGATAACGTTGTTAAACTAAAACTTCCTCCAAGTTTTAAACTTCATCCAGTATTCCATGTCTCCTTACTTAAACCACACATCCCTGATCCTTTTTATAGAGAAATAGTAACAACTCCTGAACCTATCATTGTCCAAGGTGAAGAAGAATATGAAATTCACAAAATTTTGGATTCTCGTGTCCACCGTGGCTCCTTACAATACCTTATCAGATGGAAAGGTTATGGAGTTGATGAAGACACTTGGGAAGATTCATCTAATGTACATGCTAGGAGGTTAGTTACTGCCTTTCACAAACGCTATCCCTCCAAACCGAAATAGTGCACCCAGAGGATGCCCCATGGGAAGGGGGTACTGTCAGGTATAGCATGGCATGTAATTCATCGCCGGAACCCACTTCCGGGTTCACGGCGCTCAGCCCCGCCCCTTTCTCTGACGCGGTCCCTCCACGATACTTAGGAGGACCGCGCCAGATTCAAAGGGCTGGATTATTCGCACAGGTGCTGCATGAAGATCAGCTGCTCTACTTCTGATCCTACCTGCTCCACTTCTATACCTCGGCTAGTAAACGGATTTCTACCTTCTCCACTTCTCGACCTCGGCTTGTAACTCTGAATTCTACCTTCTCCACTCCCAGACCTCGGCTTGTTAAAACGGACTTCCCCACTCTCCACTCCTAGTTCTCAGCTTGTTGAAACGGACTTCTAATTTCTCCTTCATTGGGTGAATTAACCCTTCCAGTGCCAGAACTGCCTTTAAGTTAAGTAATACTTTTACCAAACAAGTCAATTACTATTATTTATATTACACAGTATCTAAAACTCACTAAAGTGTCACTTTGTCTAATTATTCCTCTTACTCATAAGGGATTGCTACAAAGCCTAATTTTACCTACATGGATATTTAAAGGTACAGTGACCATAGTTTCATACCAATATAAAAGGAGGTGAACCTTATTGTTGTTGCAACCAAGAAATGCTGCAGTTGAGTTCCAATTAAAGAAATATTACAAAATAAGTATTACAAGCGCTAAATTGAACTTTAATCACATACAGGAGGCTCTTGCAGGGTCTAGCAAGCTATTAACATAGCAGGGGATAAGAAAATCTTAATTAAACAGAACTTGCAATAAAGAAAGCCTAAATAGGGCTCTCTTTACAGGAAGTGTTTATGGAAGGCTGTGCAAGTCACATGCAGGGAGGTGTGACTAGGGTTCATAAACAAAGGGATTTAACTCCTAAATGGCAGAGGATTGAGCAGTGAGGCTGCAGGGGCATGTTCTATACACCAAAATTGCTTCATTAAGCTAAAGTTGTTCAGGTGACTACAGGGAGTGCAGAATTATTAGGCAAATGAGTATTTTGACCACATCATCCTCTTTATGCATGTTGTCTTACTCCAAGCTGTATAGGCTCGAAAGCCTACTACCAATTAAGCATATTAGGTGATGTGCATCTCTGTAATGAGAAGGGGTGTGGTCTAATGACATCAACACCCTATATCAGGTGTGCATAATTATTAGGCAACTTCCTTTCCTTTGGCAAAATGGGTCAAAAGAAGGACTTGACAGGCTCAGAAAAGTCAAAAATAGTGAGATATCTTGCAGAGGGATGCAGCACTCTTAAAATTGCAAAGCTTCTGAAGCGTGATCATCGAACAATCAAGCGTTTCATTCAAAATAGTCAACAGGGTCGCAAGAAGCGTGTGGAAAAACCAAGGCGCAAAATAACTGCCCATGAACTGAGAAAAGTCAAGCGTGCAGCTGCCACGATGCCACTTGCCACCAGTTTGGCCATATTTCAGAGCTGCAACATCATTGGAGTGCCCAAAAGCACAAGGTGTGCAATACTCAGAGACATAGCCAAGGTAAGAAAGGCTGAAAGACGACCACCACTGAACAAGACACACAAGCTGAAACGCCAAGACTGGGCCAAGAAATATCTCAAGACTGATTTTTCTAAGGTTTTATGGACTGATGAAATGAGAGTGAGTCTTGATGGGCCAGATGGATGGGCCCGTGGCTGGATTGGTAAAGGGCAGAGAGCTCCAGTCCGACTCAGACGCCAGCAAGGTGGAGGTGGAGTACTGGTTTGGGCTGGTATCATCAAAGATGAGCTTGTGGGGCCTTTTCGGGTTGAGGATGGAGTCAAGCTCAACTCCCAGTCCTACTGCCAGTTCCTGGAAGACACCTTCTTCAAGCAGTGGTACAGGAAGAAGTCTGCATCCTTCAAGAAAAACATGATTTTCATGCAGGACAATGCTCCATCACACGCGTCCAAGTACTCCACAGCGTGGCTGGCAAGAAAGGGTATAAAAGAAGAAAATCTAATGACATGGCCTCCTTGTTCACCTGATCTGAACCCCATTGAGAACCTGTGGTCCATCATCAAATGTGAGATTTACAAGGAGGGAAAACAGTACACCTCTCTGAACAGTGTCTGGGAGGCTGTGGTTGCTGCTGCACGCAATGTTGATGGTGAACAGATCAAAACACTGACAGAATCCATGGATGGCAGGCTTTTGAGTGTCCTTGCAAAGAAAGGTGGCTATATTGGTCACTGATTTGTTTTTGTTTTGTTTTTGAATGTCAGAAATGTATATTTGTGAATGTTGAGATGTTATATTGGTTTCACTGGTAATAATAAATAATTGAAATGGGTATATATTTGTTTTTTGTTAAGTTGCCTAATAATTATGCACAGTAATAGTCACCTGCACACACAGATATCCCCCTAACATAGCTATAACTAAAAACAAACTAAAAACTACTTCCAAAAATATTCAGCTTTGATATTAATGAGTTTTTTGGGTTCATTGAGAACATGGTTGTTGTTCAATAATAAAATTAATCCTCAAAAATACAACTTGCCTAATAATTCTGCACTCCCTGTATAGTGTACCTTTAAAAACTGATATATGCATACAATAATTAAATTTTTTTAACCCAAACATTCCTTTTAAGGTCAAGTAAATTATTAAGTTTAATATGCATCAAACTGGTCCAAGCACCTGGAGGCTAATTTAATCTCCAAGAGCTTTTCATTTCAAAGGACCAAGTAACATCTTCCCACTTCTACACTCAGGGTACCATTCCTTCAAATGGTAGGCTTATATCAAATGTTAGTCCATGAAGCAGCTCTGTCGCCATCTGGGGTCTATGCATATATTTACAAAGACCCTTGAAGGTAAATGCTCTGCTGGGTGTCCAGGGGCCACGGGATGCAGGGGAAGGCAAGTTTTACTTAACCAAACCTGTTCTTCCCAGCCTCCACCATTGTTTTCCTGCCAGTCCTCTTCAGCCTGCGCAAGCATAAAACTAAAGGTCCTACAAGGGCACTCTTGGGATCATAACCACTGTAGTGATGGTACTAACAGAGTTTCTTTAAAGTGAACCTGTGCATAAAATGTAATATTGGCTAAAATTGTTCCCAAATACATCAGATATCAGAGAATGAGATACATGATGTATTCAGTTTAAAATAATGAGATTTACTCACCATACTTCATTCCAGTGCCGCCATTACCTAAGCTTTGTGAAAATCACTCTTAATGTAACACCAACCCTCTGCCTATTCCATAATTTGCAATGCTTGGGAACACTTCAGTGACGACTAGAGAGTTTCCATAGCAATCGCAACGCATAGACTGTGGTTGCTCGGCCTTGGACTTATCTGCTCTCCCTTGTCAGTCAAATCTAGAATCTGTGCTGGACATTTGACTGAGAAATGGGAGGAAAAACCTATTTTTAAACAGATTTTTGCCTCCCAAACAATAAATTTGTTAGAAAAACTGCCAGCACAAGTTATAGATGAAACAACAAGTACAGGTATCCTATAGGTGGGTAGCTGTCCACCAGAGGCCTTTCTTATTTGTTCTTCATACCAGTCTCTTGAGCATTGACCAATAAACCAGTACTCAAAACCAACCAACAACCACATTTTATTCTATGTATATATTGTATATACACAAACACACAGCGAGTATGGTTGGCATGCCTTTAAAATCTTTCAAACTGAACCCACCAAATGCGACGGTGTCTCAGTGGATTACAGCTAAAGCATCGGTTTGAAAAGCGTTCCTTCCATCAGTAGATCTTAACTTGTGTGCTGAGTAGCAGTGATCCAGAACATTGTTATGTGTGAGTCGGAATCAAAACACACATATACCAATCAAGTTTGTTAATTTTCAACAATATGGAATGTATACCTGTGAAACATTATGACAACCCCCTTCCCTTCCTTCTTGTTCCTCATCACAGGGTACATGCTTTGGTTGTTCATACGAAATTATGGTGTATCTTGGATTGGTCAAACGTGTCTACCGCCTTCCAGTACCCTTGAGGTGATTGTGTAAGCCTCAGTAACTACTCAGATTGTAAAATTGAACGCTACCACTCATGTTATTTTACCATTATGCACAATGTGTTTACACCTATCAATTGTATTTAAGTATGCATACCTGTGATACTGTTCTTCCTATGTGAAAAATCAATAAAAACCTTAATGACAAAAAAACGAAACCATTACGACATGATCGATCAAGGCAAAATAACTTATTTTAGGTGCTCCACAATGAGAAACATTCTGTTGGTGATTTAGCACTTAGCCCAGAACAGCTTATTTTTGCCATACAGTTTATAAACCCATATTTCTATTCCACTTGGGACAGAATTATTTTGGCACTTCCTGATTTCATACCTCCCAAACACTTCAGATGGACACATGACACGTTCATATTAGGGGATTTAATCATTTTGATAACTTAATAATTTATGCAACTAAAATGTTACTCAGAATAGGAACGATGTTTCTTTACACAGACTGATTTGTAAACACACTTGTTGTAGTTTAAAGACTCATTACTGTGGAGCTCCATTGTACATCAAAATTTAGCTCCTAGAAAAGAGGGACAGTGATAAGAGGGATTTGGGCCAAAAATAGGGACTGTCCCTCCTAAATATGGACACTTGGGACTCAAAGTATGTTATTAAAAGGAGCCAGTCACTTCCACTGCACAGGAAACAATATGGTAAAAGTAATTTTATTACACATTTAAAAAAAGAGACATCACAAAAAAAAAAAAAAAAAAATCATCATTTTACACAATGTGACACAAAACAGATAAAAACACGTGTACCAAAAAGTGCTTAATCTCCATCTTACATCTATTGGCCATCTGTTTGTACCTTATTTATGGCTGTCAGATCCACCAAGTATTCCTGAAATTCATATCAAATCTGTATTGTGATTGGCAGCATAGGAAGGTCCCTTATAGCAAGGCTATAAATGCTGCAGATTACAGGGAAGAACTTTTCACGCCCTGCACTTAAAAACCAGTACTGATGTGTGTTCTGTAACACATGCAGGAACTGGAAAACCTTAAGCACAAAAGCAGGTCAATCCCAGCAATACATCGTACATTGCTAAACAGTGTTAAGGAGTTAAATATACATTTTGAAGTTCAGATAACCACGCTAGGTTCCCTCCACCTTTGCACAGGTCCAAAAAAAAAAAAAATACAGCTTGACAGTAAAGCTTCAAAATTAACTATACACATTAAAATGGCCACACCTGTAAGACATCTCAGCTTAGGAACTTGTCTTGTATGGTCTCAGGAAGTCAGCATTTCATACCTAATGGGCGTCTGCCATTAATTTACTTCCAACTGTGCATTGTCAGAAAACCATAATTAGAATATGTTGAAAAAAAAATTTTTTTTATATATATTTTTTTATTTTTATTTTTTTTTTCGCCCCCAACAACTTATTTTTTTTTTCCCCCCCCAACAACTTATATTGGTTCTTTGTTTCAAGATAAAGGCATGAGTACTTGGTGAATACACCAGATTATTTCTAATCTATTCAACATTTCTAGTCAAGGTAACATGTAATAACAATGCATATATTCAATATAGCAGGAACAATGGAACCAGTGTTTGACTGTCTCCCTTAAGCAGACAAATGAGTGAATATTGCATGCTACGTCCTAACAGTGATTTACAAGCCATGGGGGGTACTTTACAAGTGTCATCACATTTCATATATTAAAATGTGTTTGTGGTTGCTGGGGATTTGGCAATTTCTATAGAACAGACTGTTGCAATGAATATTTTATATTATATACAAATTATCTTGCAGGACGAGTACTAATCTGTATGCACAGTAACTTTCAAAGGTGTATATACTTCATTAAAATATAGATGTTGTACTATTAACATAATAGCAATGTTTGTTTAAAGAGTGGGACTTCCATTTTAAATGGGAGCTACAACATTGAATGGCATTTTATAGATTTATTTTCTTCTTTAATAAGAGTGTTAGTCTTCATAAAGTACAATGTTTGAAATATGGGATGGGTTTAGAGTTAAAAAAAAACAAGTTAGTCCAATTTCAAAGTTCAATAATGCAGTCATAAAATACTTGCTGCTCAACCCTTTATAACTAATTAAATGTATGTACATAAAATGACAAACACCATGTACCAGGATCATTACCCAGAGACCACACAATATCCTAGATTGTATGGATCGAGAACAGCAAATAAAATATAATGTGACTTTAAGAAGACAGAGAAAAACAAACAAACCAAAAAACACACAAAAGGTATAGTTACTAGTAAAATCGGAACTTTGCTGTTTTGGCCATTACCTACTGCAAATAGGATATATAATGTAATCCTGTTCGCTTGCTGCATTCTCTGTACTAGAGTACCACCACAGAGCTATAGAACTTTGTAACAAAAGCTATAAATGTAATCTACTTCCTTAGGAAGTATTGGAATCCACACAATAACACACAGCAGGCTGAAATATTAAACTAATTGCACAATGTCTTATTTGAAAAAGATCCAGAGCTGCGTGGAACGGAGGAGAACCACAATAAAGTGTGGGATTATGTTGCAATTTTCATTGTTATAGACACAGACTTATTCCGGGAAGTTAAACTGTTAAATAATTAACAACTATAGGGGAGGAGGGGGTGCTCTTTGACATGTAAAGATTTTCAAACATAGACACATAGACTTAAGACAAACAGAATCCCACGACCACCACACGATAAAAACAAAAAGTAGCACAGGCTGACTGTCTCCAAGGATCATACAGGCATTATATTATACCAAATGTCCTTAAGAGCCTACAGTCTACATCAGAGAGTATATGGTTAACCCGCACTATTACAAACAGCAGATGACAAATAGTGTTATAGTTCATTCCTGCAGCTACACTACAAAGACGTTTGAACTTGTTCATCTTATTGCTCGAGGAGATAAATGGAGAATGTCATAGCTGCTGATATCAAGAGAAGACATGACCTCTATTGCTTGGGGTGATTAAGGGTGGGGGCAAAGTGAAGCCCTCAAAGCATACAAGACAGGTGAGAGTTTTTTTTAGATTTTGTACAAAACATTAAAAAAATAAAACCACAGAGGGATCTAGTCTAGATGCATGATGATCTAGAATTGCAGATACTTATGGGATTTTCTACTCAGTCCAACTTCAGTTTAGCAGTCAGTCATCATGTCTAAAGTGCGTAAACAGCAGCACAGTGGTGGACTCTCAAAACCTCATCATAGAGGTTACCATAACCATGAAAGGTTATCTAGATGCACTGTCTGGAAACACTGCTGTGAGAAAGGTTAAAATTAAAGATGCCATGCTTTCTGAAAGTTTGGGTTTTATATGTGGGCGCCAAATCGTGCCCCATCACGAAGATTGAGAAGACTACTGTGCAGCACGTCCCTCCTTTGAAAGCCATAGCCAGCTGGCTCACAGCCCAGGTAACTACTGCCGAAACGATTCTTCCTGGACAGTATGGAAACCATATGGTCCAGCTTAGAACGAATGGTGGAATAATGATACTGGCGCTCTTTTGTGAGCTTCTTTATGTTGTCCCTGAGTGGGTAGTCAGACTGTTGCAGCCTGCTGCCCACCATGCCAATTGATCGGATGGAGGCGCTTGAGCCAGTGCTGATGGTTGAAGCAGAAGATGAAGAGGAGGATGAAGAGGTGGAGGAGGTAGTGGGCAACTTGATTCCGGTAGAATAAGTTGTCGTACTTTGGCCTACATTTGCTGTTAAAGGTTCGCTAGTTTGTGACGTTTGAGTTGTCATCTCTCTGGAAAATACTACAGTCTGGGTGGAAGCTACCCTAGCTGGCATAAAAGTTTGTGTCGCAGCAATACTTGATGACACACTAGTTTGAGTGGCTGCATCCATTGCCATTATACTTGCACGGAATTCACATGGTTCTGTCTGAGTGGCAACATTCTCCATCTCTTTGAGGCCAGAGATGATATCACAATTCTGCAACCACTCATCTTCTGAAGTCTTTGGGGCATCCACGGGAGGAACTTCTTTAACATTTCTGGTATTAATGACCCTCTTTGGTGTACTGGATAGTTTAGCCAACTCCATTTGGACAAGGTTGCTCACAGTTGTTTTTCTATGGCTTGGAAGATTGCACAGTAGCTGGTCCAGCGAGACAGCACGATTTTTTGTGTTAGACAGAGATTTGGCATTTATTTGACTGGACTGGGCATACAAGACCCTAAACTGAAGATCAAATTTCTCCACCACTTGGCCACTCAGTACTATTAAATTACTGCTATTTAGCTTTCCATCCATCCATGTGTAGCTGTGGAGGCAAAACAAAGATCGGTGAAACAAAGCCCAACGCATTTTCTTTCTTTGATTACAGTAGTCTATATATTTTTACTTTTTTGCCTTTCCCATTCATTAACATTTCAGGTAAATGAGTTTTGTGACTTGCATCAGTTTACTTTACTATTTGTTATTTAGAAGACTCTGCAGCTGTCTACTCCTGTCTAACAATTCTTTACCACAGCAGGGAATACAGTAGCCTGTCAATAGTGATACTTTTTCAACTCCCTAGAGTTTAGTGGAATACCAAGGTGGAAATCGAAAAGTTGTAATAATAAGCACGTTTTTCACAGTATCTACTACCATTGGATTTTTGTGGGAATCTGGTCCTCTCTGTCTGGATCATACTGGTGGAAATATCCCTTTGTCTAATGTTGTTTGCACCATCTTCATCTATTGTATGCTCAAAGTGGGTAGAGACCATGCTTTCACATAGCACCACCAACATAGCTATGTTTCCATCCCACAATACCTTTATCAATATTTTTATAAAGGTCCTGTGATACTAAAAGCACAGCTCTGGACAAAACTATGGCATTTGCATAGTGAGAGATCTTGATGCTAAGTTTATGGAGTTAAATTGCTAAAATGAGTGGATGCACTTTTTTTATCATTCAAATTTGGGGATACTTCTACAAACTCTTATTAATGTTAAACTGACCATGAAGTGGTACTTGCTACATTCTATAGCCCTTGTTTATAGCACAGCTGACTTCCAAGAAGGGTAACGTTATAGGATTGGTGATGCATATAAAAATGTGTCCAAGCTGGGCACAAAGATCATATACTTAACACATGCAACGCCTGAAACAACATTGTCCTCTTAGACATCAGACAGCACCACTGTACCACCATTGTTAACCATAGCATCCTAAACAAAAGTTGTAGAAGAGGTCAAAAAGGTTTTTTTTTAATCATACATACCTATAACTCCCTGTAGCTACCTTCAGCCCATCCACAAGGAGGAACCGCTCTCGTGCCTTGCCAACAATCTTGGCCCCAGAACGAGTATAATAGTTGCTTCCATTTAATGTGCGGACCCGCATCAGCTGAGGAACAGAGGTATCAAATAATTAGAAGCATGAAATATAAGCTCTCATTTAAAATGAATCCTCAATTTATTCTAAAAACCACACACTTCTTATTTTGTAAAATAAGGAATGTGCCAGAGACAGGCTTCAAATATGTATATAGATTAGTAATTAAATCAGGTTGTTTACACACCTAGAAATAGGTAAATGCTGAAGAACTGCAAATAAAAAGTCTAGTATAAGCCAGTTTTTGTAGAGAGAGGAAAAAAAAACTGGAGACCTTTTGTTTAGAAAGCCACACAGAGGGCACAAGCTGTCCACAGTGCTTGGAGAGTCTTTTTTGAGGACCAATACCGGTACCAGCTTTCATTATAATAGTCTGAGTATACCCTAAAGCAGGGGTAGGCAACCTTTGGCACTCCAGATGTTATGGACTACATCTTCCAGAATGCTCCTACAGGCATAATGCTGGCAATGCATTAATGGAGATGTAGTCCAAAACATCTTGAGTGCCAACCCATGCCCTAAATCATGGCCCATGGAACATTCTACTAACAGATCTAGAATGTTGTACTACTAGTAGAGAACATTGACTTCCATGTCAACGTCCGGTCTCCAATGACTACACTGCCATGACAGAGACCACCAGTTCTTAATTAGATAAAAAATGAGTTATGGTTTTGAAGCTGGGAGAAAGTACACATTTTAATATGGCATATCGTAAAGAATAAAACCATAGTTGACATATGTTTGTACAATGCATCTCTTCAGTGATAATTCTCTATAAACTCATATTATAGAAATTATCGAAGAATTTTAAATCTCTGGTTTGATACGAGATACAAAGATAGTTTGTGCAAAGATGGTAAACAAAAACTTCTTAAAGTACAAATTGTGGGGATCATGTAGTTTCCAGTTTATTTTGCTTTTACCTGCTCTGTCTCAAGGGAGACTCCCAGGTTTTGGCACATGGTTAGAAAGTGTGGGAGATGTGACTGGTCCACAAGGATGTAGACTGGAACTCTACGCTTCCTGCACGCCTCATGCATGTCCCGGAAAAGGTCGTTATCAGTAAAAGTGTCCATCACCACTGCAATTACCTGTGATGAAAGAAAGTACATCAGTACAGAGTCCAGAAAGTTTATTTCACAGCTTTCAACATTGACCTTGTTGCATGAATAGATCACCCAACATCTCCTGCCATTGAATCCCCATGGGACGTGTTGGCAGTTATAGTTCTGCTAGAAGGATCTTTTTACACCAAAATAACCAATTACATATATATCACCTGAAAAAAAGACAGTTACATGAGTAAGAGTCCTTATTTTTGGGTCATGTTCTATTCTTGCCTTACTAATAAATTGATCTAGTCTGGAAACCCAAAGTAAATAACACTCCTGCAGGTTGTGACTTGCCCTTGTGTATATCATTCTAGCTAATGCAAAAATAACCAAACAACATAATATTGCTTTATTTCGCTGGTGCCAGCAAGATGTTGATTCATGACAAGGGAAGGGCTAGGGGAAATAGATTATATCGACACAACAGGTTCAGTTAAACCATGAAAACATCAGGATGAACGCTGCAAGGTGATGACCCCTTATATAAGGAATGCAGGTATCTTACGCTCTGATACATTGGGTGATATTTAGAGGTGGTGGGAGGAGGTGCCACCTGCCGTGGGGGATACTGCAAGTTAGGACACAAGAGGACCTGACTTAGTGGAATCCATGTGGTTTGGATGAAAAATTCTCAGCAGAGTCAGAAGCCCCCAAGGAATGGAGTAATGTCAATAAAGTGCTCACAATGTGGATGTTGGACAGTAATCTCACAACTATTTCAACAGCCTGAAGGGTTCGAATCCTGAGAAGTCATGTAGAAGGGAAAGTTTGTTTATCCAGACGCAATCAGCAGCCCTTTAAAATGTAAAAGCTTTGAGATTTTTCGCATGATTTGCCAGTGAATAACAAATTATTTGCAGCAGATTTTTAACATTTTGTAAAATTATCAGATCCAAGGCATTGGACATATAGTTTGGTATAGGCACTGCACTGTACCATCCTACAAAGTGGAGTAGTGCGAATAGAAAATTGTATTTTCTACCTACTAATGAAATGTTATAAGGGTAAAGGGATGCCAATACAAAGGTGTATTCCTGGCACTATCATTCCCCCTGCCTTCCTCCTCCATCCACCACCCCCTCATAAATAAAGGGTTAACAACCCTTATTTACTTACCTTTTCCAAGCGCTGATGTCCCTCCGACAGCCCACAACGTGCGTGTGTTAATGCGCCACACGCTATGATGCAAGATGTCCTCATACAGAGCGTGAGGACATCCTGCATCAGATACCAGACCAAAGGTCCATTTCGATTCAGGAAGCCCTCTAGTGGCTGTCTGGTAGCCAGCCACTGTGGGCAGACTTAGAGCTGGAACTGCAATGTTTAACAATGCAGCACTAAGTGCAATAGGGACACTGTACCCAGACCACTTCAATGAGCTGAAGTAGTCTGGGTGCTTAGTGTACCTCAACATTTTTTTTTTCAAATGCTGCCATTATTAGACCTCTAACACTTTTTTTGATGTGCTGATGCAAGAGACGAATATACATATTGTAAAAAAAATAAAATAAAAATAAGTTTCTGGCTGACCAGTCTCATACAGATGGCGCTCTCTTCAAAGACGGAACTCGTTAAGGAATCTTAAAGGGTTACACCAAGAACCATGACTAGTTTAGTGGTCAAGGTGCAGCAAAATGCTGCGCACACATAGTTTAACCAATTGCCTGTAAGAGGTGTAACTCTACTTTCAGCAGTATCATTGTGTTGTAAATATCCCAGCTGGAACAAGAGTTCCGGGTGGGTAATATAAATTCAGTGCATATATTGATCATCTGCACATACAGCATGTTGGAGACAGGTGTGTAATGGCAACGAGTCCCCTACACCTTCCTAGAGGTGATTCCTAGTCCTGTAGCGTGCAGCAACTACATTCAGCATCTCCACGTTCTGCATGGAGGCACTAAATGTTCCCCATAGAGATGCATTGATTCAATACATCTCTATGAGGAGATACGATTGGCTCAGTGCAGAGTTTTTCCACGCATGTTCAATAGTCTCCCAATGTTTTCCTATGGGAAAGCACTGGCTTGGCTGAGATCTTCAAGACTGATTATCTCAACCAATGGAGGCGGGGCCAGGCACAGCATGGAAAAAATAAAGTGATTTTTTTTTAAAAAAAAAAAACGCCCTTCCCATGGGGTAGAGGTGGCGGTCTACTGAACAGAATCACTCACCGACACACACATTTACAAATTGATTTTTTATTTTTCATTTAAGTCAACCCAGCCTCCCTAACCTTCCCCCTTGGGGTCCAGGGTGCAGCTGTGCTGTAATCGTCATATTCGGTCTCCCAGTATCACAGCAGGGCGCGAAAGGGAGCAGAGCAAAAATGAGCACAGGGTTACAGCTCCCTCGCTGCCGCCTCCATGCTCTCTCAGCCGATAGCCTCTGCTGAACGGGCTGACAAACACCCACGTTTCAGGACAAAGTTACTAGTCGCCATGGTAACCCGGGATTTATTAAGTCCTGCCCTACAGGATTAAAAGCACCCTAAAAAGTCCCAAGAAGGGGTTTGGACAGTTTTATGAATGATGAATCACTGATTGGCTGCGGGCATCAGCTGACCACTCTCAGCCAATCAGCAGCACTCCTGCCCGATTATTTTGATTTCTGGATTTTGAGAAAAACAGAAGGACAGAGAGGAAGGGAGTTTCAGTGCTGGAACCATTCATTAAACTATTTTGGTGAAGTTGTTATGGTGCCCAAGCTGGTCCTTTTAACTTAACGAGTTCTTCCAGCCTCCCCCTCCTTTTCTTGTATCACACAAAACTTGCCTGTAGTGCTGAAAGGGAACGCCTTAGTGTTCACAGAATGTACGCCTCATCAATCATATGTTCTTTTAATGATGTTTTTGCATTAATATAACCCAAGCCACCTTCAAAGCTTGTCACCAAGATTGCTATAGCTTTGCTGAATATTCCTTCATCTTAATGTGAGAGACAGCCTTCAAGCCTTAAGGGCTCTTAGAGATGTTCTATCTTGTTGGCTGCAAGAAACTATTATATAAACCAGCATTAATATAAATATTTTACTATTAAAATCAATAAATTTGTTTGATACAAAAGCTAACACACAAGAAAGGTGTAAAATAAAATACATAGTCCAACCGAAAGTGGACAGTACTCCCGACACAGTCATCCCTACCCCCACAGCACTCCCCCTCCCCCCCAACCAACTGGCTGGGGCCACATGCGGCGGCGAACTCCGATACCCAACCCACCCTTCTATCTCTCTGATTTCCCAGTTCTAAAACTTCTGCCCCACTCCATACCCACCCCTAACACCCCTGCACGGAACGCTCAGGACACAAACCACAATCCCGCAAATGACCCCTGGGGGAAAGACCACTACAAGCCCACAGCGGGCAAGCAAAAGTTACATGGGCACAGAACGACAGGGAGACCCACAGGGCCACACATCACTGCTTAACAGCACTCAACCATAAGAATGCAACCAACCTAGCCAACCGAATGGACAGTTACCACAACACCATCGCAGATTAATCCCTGACGACCAGAGACCTAGAAACCACTCTTAAGAGGCCCCGCTCAGGCCACGAAAAGCATTACCCCGAACACCAAACCCTCCCGCGGGAGACAACAGACAGATTGTTGATAATACAAGCCTATGTGTGCTAGCAACAGTACTGTACAAACAAATGCAACCTACCTACCTTTTCACATTTCTGTATAACAGTTCTCTTTTTGAGAAATGCAAAATAAAAAATAAAGAATTGAAAAAATAAAATACATAGTCCACATCACTGTACAATGAGCTTGGATGGCACTGTCACCATTTAAGGGCTTGTGTTTGGGTTTTTTTAAGTTCGGAACAGTTTTTAAATTTTAAAACATGCAATGTTATGCCTGACTGTCCTGGCATAACTAGAGCATAAGATGCAAATTAATTCAACCCCCATAATGCAGTGCTCTTTGGCAATTTGAGTGCACATACTTTGGAAGAAATGTCCAAGCATGCACATGGCATTTCTCTGAAGTTGCCAGAGCATCTTTGGAAAAGAACATTACCCTGGACAGGTAAGTAATCCAGAGAGGAGTATGTTTTATACTTTTCTTCACCAAGCTGCTTATCCCGGAATGTCTTTCAAAAGCCTTTGATAGGGTGAGGGTTTCCAGTTCCTTGCTAGAGTAAATGCAATAGAAGCAGGTGGCATAGTCTGACATTTTTATATGATGCTCCAGACCTGCTCATGAGTGCTTAGATCCAAAGCACTGTGTCAACACAAAGAGCGGGCACTCTTGCCATGGTATCATACAGGGGCATGCCCACAGCATAATGGCAATTTAGGCCAAATCTGGGGATCTATCTCTTGAACAAAACCGGCCACAGACCCTAGATTTCTGCGATGACTCATTTTGATGGTTTTTCGATGAGCAAATCTGCTCAGTCTGAGCAACATGGCATTGTAAGGAAATCGTGATAGATCGTTGTTGATCTTGAGACATAACCCATACTCACACCGGCATTCATTCATGACAAAAGTAACCGAAGTATTATATAGATCTGTTGGGTAGACAGGTCAATATTGACACAGTGACAGGAAGTCTGTTTTATGATTCGAACAAGCTGTGGCTTGACTTGTGGTCACCTATGGTGAATTAACCCATTAACTGATAGAAAGTGAATTTGTATATTGCTATTTCAATATACAACACGCAATAAAATCATAAATAGAAATGGTCTATTGGGGGGGGAGAGGAGCCTAAATTTAAAAAAAAAAAAACGTTTTGTTTAAGAGCACAACCCTAGTTAACACATGCACGCAAAACCTAAACTACTTTTGTGTTTCAGAATAGTTTGCTCTCTCTAAAGGAGTTGGCTGTCAGGCATCACATAGAATATCCAGGCGCAGTATTCAATAATGTATACATGGCACAAATCACTAAAACAAAGGTAGAAAACCTCAGTAATTGGCAACAACACATTCACAGAAGCAAAAACAAATGCCATTGAGACGGCTTATTGTAACGGGTAATAACTTTGGGTGAACTGGGTTGGCAGCCAATAATATCTGACTTCTGTTGCAATGTAGTCATACAATACAATTTCCCACTGGCTCTATGTAATCTGGTTTATGTGCAACTGTTGGTGCCACTGTATAGGGAATATAAGTCCATCCGTACACTGTGTAAACTGAGAACTTGCATAGACAAAAGTTGTTCTTTCACTTTTTTTCCTTCTGACCTTCTTTGGCATTGATGTGGAAGCTTCAGATTAGAAGTGCATGGGCCAGTGATTAAGTATAACTCATTAAGGGGAACTGGCGCATGCACAAAGGCTCACACTGGGACAGGAAGTCTGCAAGCTCGTAGGTTCTACGTTAATCGCAGACTGAAGTGCATCACCCACATATTTTGCAGATGTCAGAGTTCCTTTTAAATACTGTACACAACTATAAACCAAAACATATATAGTTCTGAATTGTTGCAGCAATAAGTTTTGATGCACTGTTTAGGTCTCTGAATCCTTGTTTAAATGAGATGTAAAACATATTCTGTGTTTTAGACAGAATGTCAGAACATAGCATCAACACTTTGCATGACTGTCTCCTAAATCAAGTAAATTGCGTTTTCCCGATACGGAATAACTCATGTCACAACATCACTGCCAGCACAGCAACCTTCAGTACTTTGAAATATCAAGATTCAATTTAAAATCTGAGTTTTTGGATTGCACCAGTGTTCCCTGCCTATAGTAAAATTATTAGATCACACAATATAAAGATCCATGAATTGACACTATGAGGACTCTGATGTTATATGATTTAATAATTAGGCAGGTTACGGCTAATCTTAAGCACTCCAACTGTTCTAGTCTATACTGCCAAGAAAGTTATAATGACTTGGGGTTTTTGGCTGTCAAATAACGCAGCAAATTCTGTTTAATCCCCACTCCAAACCCTTCCCATACAAAAACCTGAATCATCAATCCACATAGCCGAGCTATAAACCTGAATGCTGGTAGAAGCATAAATTCAGAGAAAACCCTGCAACATAATTTGACAAGACAAGGTCGATAAATGCAGAGAGAATTCCCTGAAGGGGGCATGTTAACATTAATCTCAGTCGGTGAATGTGTCTGCTACATGCCAGTCTTCACTCAATTCTGCATGGTTCATATCATAGGTCATGCTGGCAGACAGTTAAATAACCCTCAATATATTCCTTCCTGACATTCTCCCAAGATGGTTTTGTTCTGATCAGCTGCACAATGTCAGCTACAATTCTTATTTACCCAGCCTCTGACGTTTTCTACAAGTCACAGGCTGACTGATAACAGAATTATCTTTGCAAGTGAAATGTAAGGATGTTATGGAATTAAGAAGTAAAGTAAGCCCATAATGGTTTAGCCACCTAGTCCAAAAATCCACAGCCTGATTCAAGTTGATGCTAAATCTTTGTTAAGACCAAAGTGGCACTGTCACCGTTTGGCCACTCTGCAAAGACCTCATCCCCAATGAGGACATCGCTGCTGGGGGTCAGGCAAGTTCTACTTAACTGAACCGGTCCTAAGTGGGGTGCTGCCATTTTCTCCCAGCGGATCTGTTTCAGAACCAGGACACAATGTCACTGCTGAACTCTTGCGCATGCCTTGAGGACTATGGAGGATATCCCATAGATAAAGCCCATTCCCTGCAGATGGGTAGGGGGTAAATTGAATGGGTCCTCATACATCTCCATGATTGACCTACACCATGGTTCTTCACTTTCTGAAAGTGACCTATAATGCATTAAACTGGTTAACCCATGCTTTCCTTTTAAAACTCGATCAGTGGTCTATTCTTCACTTAAAAAAAAATAAAAAATTAAGTTCCGCAAAGCACGTTCATTAAACTGTGTCAAATAGGACCCCTTCCCCTGTTGAAGGCAGGAATGCTTTAGTAAACCATTTATTCTAAGCAGTTCCGACAGGCACCCACTGAAACAACAAGGTGAACTATTTTGGTCTCATTCCAAGGGGTAAGAACCCCTGAATTAGGGCGTACGCCATGCATGTATTAACTTTTAATAGGTTAGAAAAAGTTGTTGCATTTATAAACTACTTATTGTCTTATCGAATAGTGAAAGCACAATATTTATATCATTATAATATTCATGTTTGTTTTGGAATAAAAATGAAGAATGTGCAAACATGTTAATTTAAACAGTTAAAACAAATCAATATTTATACATGCGGGCTTATTTACAAAAGTTATAAATTGTTGGAAACCAATTAAAATAAAATTTCTGCCAAAGTAGTCAAGGTGGAGTTATAGAGTGGAAGAATTCTTCCCAAAATAACCTAAAATTTAAAAAAAAAAGAGTTAAAATTAATCATAGTATGTTGTATCAATCCAATGGGAATATTTAGATCCATTACTTTATTTTAAGGAGTGCCAGCCTCTGGCTTATTTGTGTCGTAGGACAGGAACGCAACTGAAATGTTATCATGTGTACAATTATGATCATACTTTGTTCTTAGAATTTTTCTATGCGAATTTTATTTACTACAATTTGAAGTTTAGTGGATCACCCTGAGAGTGACATTATTGAGGAAAAGGTTGGTAAGAGGGGAGAATTTGATAACCATTAAAAATGAACGTGCTTTCCTAAAGAAGTTAGTTTTATGGATTTCTGAGAGGGCTTCAGACTGAAATTCTAGCATGTGATGGGGTATTTCATGAGAGATCAGTCATGCAGCCATCTACCTCCCAACAAAGTTACCATTGATGACCTTCACGCTGTAATGGGTTACGTCCCTCATGGTGCTCAGTAAACAATTTTAACAAAATCGGACCTAATGATTGCCTGATCTACCACGTTTCTCTGTGCACGTTATTAGTACATGTCTATGAGCAGTGCATGGAAAGTGATGCCATGTCGTTTGAAGAATTGAAACCAACTCAGGGTTGAAGTCCAAAAATCATCAGTCGTGAAGATTTCAGTTAATTCCCTCATATTGCTTATAAATTCTACATACCTTATGTCAGCACTTTTTAGCTACTACCCATTGTGCCAGCTTTCCCTGACAACCCTAGCTGGTTACCAAGGTTCCGATCACTGGATCCCCCCACCCTTTAAAACATGACACCCAATAGATCCCCCAGCACTGCCACCCACCTCCCTGGCAGCCCTGATCAGGGCCCTGACCGCCTCCTTGCAGCTGTAGATGGTCTCCCCATAGCTGGGCTGGAAGTGTGTCTCCACCCGGGTGGCTCCTCGGTAGGACCCAGCGCTGAAAGCCGGCCAGCCGAGCTCCAGCATCGGGGGCTCCACATCGGAGCGCTCGGGGAAGTAAGTCACCGAGGAACAGTCCACTGAAGCGGACACCGACAGCTCGTCATCGGGGCAATGCAGGGAGGCAGCGCAGCTCAGGATCTCCCCCACCTCGGGCTCAGACAGGAACCCAGGGACCCTCTCCTTCTGCAGGAAGCCCCTCAGTGCCACCGGCCCTCCAGACACCAGTTCCTCCAAAGCCAGGCGCTGAGCCTCGCTGTACAGGTCAGGGGGGGCTGCAGCGGGGAGGCGGCTGCCCAGGGGGGCATCATCCAGGCACTGGGACAGGTTAGCCATAGAACACTAGTGAGGGAGCAGCCCAGAATAATCTCTGAGCTCACACTGTCAGCGCTGCGACACTTATAGGACATTTAAATCCAAACAATCCCGGGGACAGCGCTGATAGGCTGGTGCCACTCCCAGCCTCCAATCAGAGAGCAGGGAGGGAGCACACCCTTCCCAATACATTCATATCTGGGAGAACACATGCTGGTCCATAAAGTGTAACTCCTGGAGGAGGGGTTGGAATGCTGAGCATCATGGAAGTTGTAGTTAACGTTCCATTTGGAATGGAAGAATGTGTGTGCCCTGGTGATGGCCATTTATAAACATTTCTCTTTTATTTATATTATCTCTCCCCTCCCCAGGTTCCTATTATAGTTTGTCTGGCTATCTGAGAATTATTGTAAATTTAAAGTGAATTTTTACATTTAAATCCACAATAGTCAAACTTGTACCATAGCTGATATGGGGATCTTTTTCCCCCCGAATTCAGTTATTTTGACTGTACATGGTGTAACCGCAGCCGGTTCCCTTATTTACCACTATAACCTCTAAAAGTATAAAATTTAGCAGGGCTAACCGTACAGCTATCTTAGCCATAATAATATATAGTTAGTAAGAGTTCCTCTAAAATATCTAAATAATTGAGAATACAATATAAAATAGGGATTGTCTTGGAAGCACTAAAGTTTTGTCTTTTTAAATGTTTTTTTAAATTAAAATATAAATATAGACATGTCAAAACGTAATAATCCATTACAATAATTTATAGCAGCGTTTATAAGATTAACGTATATGCTTGCAATATCAGTAAAATAGAATAACATACCCTCCTGAACAGAAGCGGCTCTAGACTTTATGAGGCCTTAGGCGAAACTCAAACATGGTGCCCCACTAACAAAAAAGTGAAAAAAAATAGAGTTGCAATACATGCACACTGTCACATATACACATTGATGCACAGTTTACCTGTGTATGTGCATGAGAGTGTGTCTGGCAGAGAGTATCCTTGTGTGTGTGAATGTATGTCTCTGTGAGCATGTTTGTATTTTTGTCTGGGACCGTATGTGTATGTGGTAGCTGCTTGAAGTGTCTGACAGAGAGTATCCTTGTGTGTGTGAATGTATGTCTCTGTGAGCATGTTTGCATTTTTGTCTGGGACCGTATGTGTATGGGGGGCCTGCCTGTAGCCTTTGTGCATTGTGTTTATGGCAAAGCTATGTTTCCTGACTGTGTGAGTATGATGCATATGTTCAGCTGGTGACTGTGACAAGGTGAGTAAAGGGGTACCAGTGGCAGGGAGAGTGTGACAGGGCAAAGGGGGTAAATGGAAAGGGTAGGGGGTTGTGAGAGAGAATGAGGGAAGGGAGTATGACATGGTTTGATGAGAGAGTGTGACAGGGCGAGTGGAGTTAAGTGTGTCAGGGCAATTGTGGCATGGTAGGAGGGACGAGTGTGACATGATTAAGGGGGATTAATGTGACAGGGTGAGTGAGGGCAGGTGAGTTTGAAGGGGGTGAGATTAGCAGGATTAGGAGTGGTTAATGTGAGTGTGGATGCATGAAGAGGCTGACAGTGTGTGATGACAGTGTAGGGAGGGGTGACAATGTGTGAGGAGGTGAGAGTGTGAAGGGATGCTAACAGTGTGTCTGGGGAGGCTGTGTGTGAGGGGTGATACTGTACGTGAAAGGGTGATGGTGTGAGGTAGGGTGATGGTGTGAGGGAGGGGGTTGATGGTGAGAGAGAGTGGGTGATAGTAAGAAGGAGGGGGTGATGGTGAGAGGGAGGGAGTGATGGTGAGAGGGAGGAAGGTTATTGTGAGAGGGAAGGGGTGATGGTGTGAGGGAGAGGGGGGGTGTGAGGGAGAGGGGGGTGGATGGTGTGAGGGAGGGCAGGGGTGAAGGTGTGAGGGAGGGTATGATGGTGAGAGGGGGGTGATAGTTAGAGGGAGGTTATGAGGGAGGAGAGGGTCATGGTGAGAGGGGTGATAGAGGGAGGTTATGAGAGGGAGAGGGGTAGATGATGAGAGGAAGGTGGTGATGGTAAGAGGGAGAAGGGGTAGATGGTGAGAGGGAGAGGGCGGTGATGAGAGGGAGAGGGGCTAATGGTGTGTGGGGGGTGATGAATATAGGGAGGTGATGAGCGGGAGGGGGTGATGAGAGGGAGAGTGAGGTGATGGTGAGAGGGAGGGGGGTGATGAGAGGGAGGGTGATGGTGTGAGAGAGGGAGGATGGAGAGACTGGAGAGGGGGGTGATGGTGTGGAGGGGAGGAGGATGGTAAAGAGAGGTGGTGATGGGAGAGGAGAGGGGGATGAGAGGGAGAGTGAGGATGGTGTGAGGGAGGGAGAGGATGGTGAGAGGGAGGGGATGGTGTGAGGGAGGGGAGTGATGGAGAGAGGGAGAGTGAGGTGATGGTGAAAGGGAGAGGGGGTAATGGTGAGAGGGAAAGGGAAAGGGGGTGATGTGAGAGGGTGGGGGTGATAGTGAGAAGGAGGGGGTGATGTGAGAGGGAGAGGGGGTGATGGTGTGAGGGAGGGGGGTGATTGGGAGAGGAGAGGGACTAAATACCTTTTTTTATTCCCTGGTGGTCTTGTGTGGGCTGCCTGGTGGTCTGATGGGCTTCTTTGAGGTCAGGTGGCCATTATATCCGGTCTGCAGCTCCGCAGAGCTGCAGACCATGTATCTCGCGAGACCCGTCAGAGCGTTCCTGTGGTAACCCGCGGCAACGCTCTGATTGGCCAGTTCTCGCGAGACACATGGTATGCAGCTCTACACACTGCGGAGCTGCAGACCGGTGCCTCTGATGGCTGGCCGGGCAGACAGGAGGGGCCTCGCACCCAGCGGCATACTGAGCAACCAACACAGTCTGCCCTAAGGTGGTTTAGGCAGCCACAAGGCCCCAGCTGCCTAAACCGCCTAATTAGAGAGCCACCTCTGTTCCTGAACATGTCAACCTTCCAGTCATGATAAAATGGAGCAGCGTCTCTGTCTCCAAAATCTCTCCTCGGTGTCCTAAGTACACATATTTATACCTTAGATTTTTAATTAGGGCATGTTAGGACCTACCTTAACATGGCAAAGATACAAGGCCATAACTTGGTCACTTCACATGGGAACATCTTATCTAGGTTAAGACTAAAATTGAAAGGACCACTATAGGCACCCAGTCCATTTCAGTTCAATGAAGTGGTCTGAGTGCCAGGTCCCCCTAGTTTTAACCCTGCAGCTGAAAACATAGCAGTTTCAGAGAAACTGCAATGTTTACACTGCATGGTTAACCCAGCCTCTAGTGGCAGTCTCCCTGGCAGCCACAAGAGGTCGCTATCGCGATTTACACTGAGTGAATCGCACTTATTTGACGCTGGACGTCCTCACTTAGTCCAGTGTCAAAAAAGATCCCCATAGGAAAGCATTGAGTAATGCTTTCCTATGGGAGGGTTTGAATGCGCTCGCGCCTCTGGCCGCGCATGCGCATTCGGCTCCACTCGGACGTCGATGAAGGTCACCAGTGCCGAGGTAGCTTGGCGCTGGATCAAGGTATGCAAATAAATGGTTAATTAACACAGAAAGTAACACACAGTAGTACCCCAAAACATCCCTTAAACATTAATGTATCCCCACAAGTTATTTTAAAGGGCTGATCTGAGCGCCCATTCTGGGAAAATAGCGCTTTTATCCATGAAGAATTTCCCAAACTCTGCGACCTCAAAGTTTTGCCCAACCACTACAACAACCTTGGCCGAAAATAGTTCCATGCGGGGGTTAATGCTCGGTAATTTACCGGGCGTAATATCTCCGTGGCGAATAGGAGTTCCCTGGTGGTTTCAGGGAGCAATTGTTCAGTTCTGGAGATAGAAGTTTCCCCCTAAAAAGCGCTCTTCTTGGGCGCTGGGAAAGTGGTTAAATGGAGGGTGCAATATGACTGGGAAATCTCGAAACAAGTGGCTGGGCCAGAGTTCCAGAGCAGTTTTAGGTTGGTCCCGCTAATAGCGTCTGGATACTCAGGCTCTCCTTGAGGAGAGAAAAAGTGAAACTGGACAGGTAGGTAGGAGGTTAGTGGATCATAGTGTTTTTATTAGTGAGTTCATCACACACATCATTTCTACGAAATGGTGTACGTGGTCTGCCAAAAAACATGCACGCCATTTGAACAATGAATCGCACGATACTGTCATGACTAATATAGATCATATCACTCTGGAAGAGAGTAAAGAAAACAGCCCTATGGCTATACCTTTCACAGCTGGTTAGTTATGAGAGCAAATATGGAAACCCAGTCTAAGGAAGGACAGGTGTAAGAAATTGCTCCCAGCTGAAATTAATCAGATCTTCTTATGCAGCACTGGGCAAAGCAGAAAATTCACAATGTACACTAATCAGTTACAACATTAACTCCTTAACCCCTTCAGGACGGAGTCAATAGTACACGTTCTGATCAAAACAAAACGTAAACAAAAACTGGAATTTGCGCTATATGTCTGTTCACCCGTAATTCACTGCTGTCACATTAAGTGCACCCATACTTATTATATATAATTTTGTTCAGAAGAAACAGGGCTTTAATTTATCATTAATTATTCATATATGGAACATCATTTATTATGAATAAAAATTTTAAAAAATTTAGAAAATAAGATTTTTTTTTAAAATTTGTATTTCCGCCTGACATTTTAGCTGTTAATGTCATAATACTGTTAGGTATTAATGCAAAAAAATGCACATATTTGTAATCAGCGATGTCTCCCGAGTACAACAGTACCCCCCATTAACAGGTTTTATGGTGTTTTGGAAAGTTACAGGGTCAAATATAGAACGTTCCATTTTCAAATTGAAAATTGCCTCATTAGTAATGTTACCTTTGAGATGGTGTGGTAGCCCAGGAATGAGAATTACCCCCATAATGGCATACCATTTGAAAAAGTAGACAACCCAAGGTATTGAAGGTGGGGTATGTTTAGTCTTTTTTAGTAGCCACTTAGTCACAAACACTGGCCAAAGTTAGCGTTCATATTTGTTTGTGTGTGAAAAATGCAAAAAACATATATGGCTTATTTTGGCCAGTGTTTGTGACTAAGTGGTTACTAAAAAAAGACTGGGCATAACCCATTTGCAATACCGCGGGTTGTCTACTTTTGCAACTGGTATGCCATCATGGGGGTAATTCTCATTCTTAGGCTACCATACGGTCTCAAAGGCAACATAACCAATCTGGCAAACAGTAAAATGTATCACGATGATCATCAGTGAAAGTGCCGTTTGTGTGTGAAAAATGCAAAAACAACACTTTCACTGATAATATCATCATAGTGATTTCCTGATCAATCATGGCAGCATTTACTCATGGGTTAGCGCCTCCCCTCACAGCAGAAAGGACAGGAAATAGAACTCTGAAACTGGTATAAATAGATCCTCCCCCTTCCCATCAAGCAGTCTTTTGTCATGTCCTTCACAGCAGTTTGGAGTTCCAGTATGATCTCTGGAAGTTATGCCTTTGTCAAGGTTCTGATTTGATGATGTCATCCATTTGGTTTTAAATTTATATCAGAGAAGGACATTATCCTTTATTGTTGACAAAACAGATCTATAATTTCGTGTCTGAGTTTCATGGAGGTTCTCTACATTTATTTATTTTAATCTGTCACAAGATGGGTTCCTTATTTCTTACGAGAGTTTGTCTAGCCTTGTTCCTTCTCTAGGTTTGGCTATCATGGCCTTAACTCCTATTTGGCTCTATATTTATTCAGGATATTTCAGAAATTAGAATGCCAGGAGGTTGCTGACCTTGTAGCCTCTAGGGTAAATTAACTTGTCTAAACAGATTTTATGACAATATCCTATTGATTACTTGTTTGGCTTTTTTAAAGTCTTCTAAGGTTTATGCAGCTCAATAATGGTTTTATAGCTATTAGCTGTTTTTGAACTCTGTCCCTCCCTCTATATAAACTGCTTGGGTATTCCCCATAAGTCCTGCAAGTTGCAAGGTGAGGCCTCTATGGATTAGATTTGTTTTTCCAGCACATCCCACAGATGTTCAATCTAATTGAGCCCGGGCATTTAAAGGCAGAGCAGCCCTAGGAGAAGCACAGCCAGAGAGGGTGCAAGTTGGCTCGGCAGGTGTAGGCCATGTGCACTCTGCCGAGAACACCCGCACTGTGCATTAGGCTGGAGCATACTTCAATCATCTTTGAGGTGTGCACTGTCCACAGAGCTCCATCTATGGGACGGAGGTCATGCAGCTTCCATTGATCTTCCCTGTCGGCCTCTGCTCATTGCCATCATGGTCCACCGGGCATTTGCCAAGTTTGCCCGTTAACCAGTCCGGGTCTGCGACACGTCCCCATTGAAGGTGGTTTCAGCAGTGGACAGGGATCATCACAGGCACTCTGACCGGTCTATGGCTACGTAGCACATACGCAGCAAACTTCGATGCACTGTGTGTTATGACCCTTCTTATCATGGCCGGCATTAAGTTCACACAAAAGAGCTAGCTTTATGAGGTTACAAACGGAGGCCCGAGTACTGGACTTCGTCACAACCATCCCTTGTTCAGGTGCCATTGTAACAATATAATCAATGCTATTATTTTATTATTTATATAGCGCCAACAAGTTCCGTAGTGCTATACAATGTTATTTACTTCACCTGTCACTGGTATTAATGTTGTGGCTGATCAGTGTAGTATGTTGAGGAGCAAAAACACAAACAGTGTTTTTGTTACTCCTTTACCAATGCAATGTGCTCCAGAGCCATTCCTAGGTCATTTGTTACCCAGGGCGAATATATATATATATATATTAGCACAACTCCTTCAACAGCTGCACTGCCACCCCCAGTGTGTGAGTCTGTGTAAATGGAATGTGTGTGTGTGTGTGTGCATGAGTCTGTGTGCGCATGAGTTTATGTGTGTATATGAATCTGTTTGTGTGTGTTTATAGGTATTTGTATGTATGAGTCTGTGTGGGTGGTGTATATGTATAAGTCTGTGTGTATATGAATGTTTGCATGTAAGTATGAGTGTGTGTATATATGTGTCCGTGTGTGTTTGTATATGAGTCTGTATGTGTGTGTAATTGTGTAATTTCATCAACAAAAGAGGGTTGGATGTGGTTCAGAAGGAGGAACAGATTTTCATTTTTACAGTTGATGGGGATGAAAAATATGTGTCCACCTCGGGTGCTGTGTAACCTGCTGTGTAAGTACACCTCTGGACGGCAAAGTGATTGTCTGAGCTTGACGAGATTCTCTCACTACAATACCTTCATTTTCAGATGTCATTGTGTGAGGCCACCAAGTGGTTGGATGTAAGAATAACAGTCTCCATTTCAGCAAGTTAAAATTCCAGTTCACACGGAAGCATGGAATAAAATGGCCATTCAAGTGTATTGCTGACCCCCCTGGAATAGTGGGAGTTTGAGTGCAGGACTTATGGTGCTCTATAGGCACACAGCCACTACCAATGAAATAGCAGAGTAAAACTTGTCTATTTCAATCAGATGGTCTCATAGAGACAGTGTGGTGTTTTGCCATGCATGCCACTAGCCTCCTATAAAAAATAACTGGATAGGCTGAGAAGTGTAGGAGTTTCGAAATATACCTCTTTCTGTCTCATTAGAGATTTTTTACCTTTTAGCTGAAAGCAGCAAGGTGATTTCTTATTGTGGGACTCACCTAAATGGTTCACCTTGACGTGGCACATGAGCTTAAACTTTAATGGGCATTTTAGCGATACTTAAAATCTCTGTTACAGGCGGGGCCTAGCTGCCGAACAGACTGGTCGCATGCAGCGTGAGCTCTGTGCAAGAACCCGCTATAAAGCTACTAATTTATAGTATACCACACCAAAATGACGCGTCTGGTGCAGAAGAGCATCGGTGTTACCCCGAGTCTCAACCTGGGGGATTTTCGTGCTCGGTGAAGCAACCTGAACCCAACAACGAATTGCAGCCTACCACCGGATGGGAGCGTGGGAGAAGTGGCCGATCTCCCCCCTGTCGATCAGGGTTATCCAGGCACAATAACAATACAGGCTCTATTTCAAGGCAGTGAGTAGAACCAGGGAACTCATCCACTCCAGATACATCGCATTGTAGTGCAAACAGAGCCAAGATGGCGACTGTGGTGCTGGCCACGACGACACAAGGTCCTTGGAGACTTTGAACAGCGGCTGGATGCACTCTTCAACAACTTCTGGCAAAGGCTGTGGAATAGAGGGGCGCAGACTAAGGGAGAGCGGCAGAAGACTGACAAGCAGTGGAAGTCGCCTCCTGGCTTTTCATGCCACGAGGCTAGCAAGCCTCGGAGAATACTACCAGCTCCCAGACTTGAGAAGCCAACCAAGAAGGCTTGTCTGAAAGCCATATCCTGTCCCGAGTCATCCAACGCCCGCTATTGCCTTCCCGGGCCTGAAGGGGGGAAAACCCTAAAGCCTAACCCACATTATCGGAAGGAGTGACCTCGATTTCAAGCGGCGACTACACCTTACCGAGATATTGCTCATGGTGGCGTGGGAAACCGGAGCAGTGGGACCTGCACAGAGACTCTTAAGGCTGCCTGGGGCCGATGGAGTGGCCTATCTTGGATTACCCGGGAACTGTTTCCATACTTGACTCTGATAGTCAGCATGGGTATTGGGTGAAAGCTAGCTGGCGGGGTGAGAGGCGCAAGCCAAATTTCAGGCAAACTATAGCTGCATGTCACCTTATTTCTCTGAGATGCATCACCTTGGTTCCCCGCAATCATAGATTTGAAACATTCCTGTTTTTTGTTTTCAGTTAAGTTTAGCATGTTCATTTCATAAAGACAAGTATATTGGCAACTCACATTATGTCAGTATACATACCCTGACCTTCTAGCATCTTTGTATTGCCACTCGGCAGACATAGTAGACCTAAGGTATTTACTACCCTAAGATCGAGCATAGCTAGACCGTCCTACTTCACATTCATAAAAAGAAGTAGCCACTCACTGACATTGTACACAGCTCATATGTTTCATAATATTATAAAAGCGCTGCGGAATTAGTTGGCGCTATATAAATACCAATAATAATAATAATATGTCTTGTTTTTGCTGATGTATCTCTACTCATTTCTGTGCTTCAAAAAGATTGACAAAAAAAAAACCTCTGTTATTTAAATGTGCATAGGGATTTGGGATAGTGCGCCGCTAACTTCTTTTTGTCATCTCCAACCTGCAGTGTCTGTTTACTTTTAAAATAACTTACAAACAGGACGTTTTCGTGTGCCTTAGCCAATCGCTGACTTTGATGCTACCCCTCCTAGCTTCCTTCACTGTACACACATCACCTCATTGACTATAGGGAGAGTTATATTGACACAGTAAAGAACCTTCTACTAACAAGCCACTGACAATAGCTAGTCCAACACCTGTTATAACAGTTACATGTAACTATAAACCAGGCTGTCCAACTGTGGCCCTTCAGATATTCGCAAGTAACTCTTTTCTTTGGTTTTTATTGTATGTATAGGGGCTGATTTGTACTATAGTCATTTCTGTCATTTGCTTTAATTTATTTTTTATAAATAAAAAATAAATAAATTAAATCTCTTGTTCTTTTTTATTTTTTATTTAAATTGGATTTATTTTAGTCAAATGCTTTTCGGGAGGAAATCTATCTAAAGAGAGTTTTCTATTTAGACATGCTAGGTACTCAGAATGTGACAATTAATAGATATATACATATATGTTATAAAAACAGCAATATTAATTCCCCCCAACATCATTATAACAAATCGATATATAGATTTGGAGTGACATTCAAGCTGTGGGACAATTGCTATCAACAACAATGGAAGGCTCTGGTCCCCTTAAGAGATTTGTTATAGAAGGAGAATCTGACGTCATTAAAGATATCACTATATTTGAAAGCAAATTTGTTCAGGTAATGCATAATTTATTAGTAGTATTATTTGAACAAATATTTAAAGAAATACATTTTAAATCATCATAGCAAATTGCACTTTATAAGGACCTAGACAATGAACAAAACAACTCACTTACTTATCTAGAACAGCTGGTATCAAAATCACATGCTATGGAGGCCTGAAATTGCATTTAACCCCTTAAGGACACATGACGTGTGACATGTCATGATTCCCTTTTATTCCAGAAGTTTGGTACTTAAGGGGTTAAAGGGACACTATAGTCACCAAAACAACTTTAGCTTAACAAAGTAGTATTGGTGTATAGATCATGCCCCTGCAGTGTCACTACTCAATTCTCTGCCATTTAGGAGTTAAATCACTTTATTTATGAACCCTAGTCACACCTCCCTGCATGTGACTTAGTCTTCCTAAACACTTCCTGTAAAGAGTAATCTAAAGTTTATCCTTCCTTTATTGCAAGTTCTGTTTAATTTAGTTTTTCTTATCCCCTGCTATGTTAATAGCTTGCTAGACCCTGCAAGAGCCTCCTGTATGTGATTAAAGTTCAATTTACAGAAAAAGAAATACACTTGTTTAAGGTAAATTACATCTAATTGAAAGTGAAACTAGTTTTTTTTCATGCAGGCTGTGTCAGTTAGAGTCAGAGGGGGTGTGACAAGGGCTGTATAAACAGTACAAGTATAGCACTGCATATAACACAAGAAAAACAAGGAAAAGCTATATACAGGTGGTACTCGAAAAATTAGAATATCGTGCAAAAGTTCATTTATTTCAGTAATGTAATGTAAAAGGGGAAACTAATATATGAGATAGACGCATAACATGTGTGTACTCAATGTTTCCGTGCTCACTCCAAAACCATGTGCCCTAATAAACTGAATTCTAAACAGTATTTCACATCTGCTGATATTATCCAGTTGTCTCAACTTTTAGCATCTCACCCTTCACCACAGTTCACTAACTTCTTGGTTTCGGGATTTTCAGAGGGCTTTCACACAGGTATTGTAGCGTTACCATCCGGTATTACTGAAAGTAAAAATTTACTGTCCGCTGTCAACGACCCAAATGCAGTTGATTCACAGTTAACACAGGAACTGAATCAAGGGTTTGTCATAGGCCCCTTTTCAACACCCCCATTCTCTAGTTGGCGTGCAAACCCGATTGGTATTGTAACTGGGAAACACTCTTCGAAGAAAAGACTGATTATTTACCTTTCTGCTCCTCACTCCTCCACCATTCCCAGTTTGAATTCATTAATCCCTTCAGAAAAGTTCTCATTGCAGTACACCACAATAGATGACGCGGTACAAACCATCATAGCGGCGGGGGTAGGAGCATGTTTAAGCAAAACAGATATTATTAACGCCTTTAAACTGCTTCCTATTCACCCGTCGCTGTGGCATCTGCATGGTATTAAATGGAGAAACCAGTATTATTTTTTCAACAGGCTAACGTTTGGGTCTAAAAGTAGCCCGAAGATATTCGACATCTTCGCGGTTACTCTTAAATTCATGTAGATGTCCATCAGTACTACACTATCTGGATGACTTCCTCTTTACAGAGAGTAATCTTAACCCACCTTCAAGTCTTCAGGTCGCCAAATAGCTATTTGGGAGGTCGGGTGTCCCTATTTCCCTCTCCAAAACTATAGGTCCAGATACTATGGTCAACTTTCTGGGTATTGAACTGGACTTGGTAGCCATGGAGGCGAGCTTGCAGCATGATAAAATTCAACGCATCCTAGCAGACATTAGTGACTACTTGCAACGGGGTTGCTGTAGTGGGAAGGAGTTACAGTCATTGTTGGGGTCGTTGAATTTTGCCATGAGAATCATCCCGCAGGGCAGGTCTTTTATTTCTAGACTTTTATGTCTATTGTCTAACCTGCACTCCGAGGACAGCATGGTCTCCCTGGATACCCATGCCACAGCTGATTTACGCATGTGGCAGGATTTCTTATTCCAGTGCAATGGGAAGTCCATGTTCATACCTCCACTGTCCCCCAGTTACCCAAAACTGTGGTCAGATGCAGCAGCTTCTTCTGGTTTTGCGGCCATCTGGGGTGACCAGTGGTTTTGGGGCAGTTGGCCGCCTGAGACCAGACCATTGGAGGCCTTTGGTCATACTTCAGCATTACTAGAAATATAGCCTATCGTGGCTGCAGCAGCAACTTGGGGACACTCCTGGTCGGGACACACGGTCCATTGTTACTCAGATAATCAAGCGACATGCCACATTATTAACAAAGGCCGGTCCCCCTCTCTAGTCATCATGAGTTTCATGAGGCGATTAACTTGGCTCGCGGCAACTCATCAGTTCTTTTTGTATTGCACATACGTACCGGGTGTTCAGAACATAGCAGCTGACCATTTGTCCCGCTACTCCATCCCAATGCCTCCTTGGTTACAACTCCGGCCCCCCAGTTTCAAGACCTCATATTGGATTGAGGCAACTCCTAGAGCATGGCAGATTACTGTCACAGAGAGCTCTGTACAAAAACTCCAGGTGTACATACAAAAGAGCTCTTAATGTTTTTGTATAATTTACTAGGGACTTCCAGGTGCCAGACTTATTCGCTATGGAAACTTTGGTAGCATTTGCCTCAATTTACATTTGTCTTACAATACAATTAAACTCTACCTCACAGGCTTATAACACCACATATTAACTTTATTTCCAAAAAGACAGACCTTTATTAAGACCTTATTAAAAGGATTTCAGAGGAGCAAAGATTGCCTATTACGGGGAATGTGTTCAGATCACTATCAGACCTTTTGGATAACTCTCCTTTTGAATCTAAAACCATCACAATACCTTATTACCCCACCTTTAATAAATGGTGTCCCGTAAAGACTTTCGATACCTATCTGACTCATTTACAAGCACCTACAAATCACCCCTTACTCACCTTACAAGGCACCATCCTCACGACAAGCAAATTCATGCTTTATATTAGAATCTTGTTGATGAGGTTAGGCCTTAACCCCTCACGCTACTCGGGGCATTCTTTCCGTATTGGAGCAGCTTCAGCAGCCTCACACAGGAACATACCTCCTCATATTATTAAGTCACTGGGGTGCAGTAAATCTACAGCGTACTGTAGGTACATACCACAACCTGAGAGAAAATCAGACAAGCTTCCAACATTTGGCATTATGATGTTATGTTGTACTAAGTTATTGTTGATTGAATAAAATCTTTTGGCATACATCTTTTGCCCACTTTATTTACATGTCTACCAATATTTCCGTTTCAGCACACCTCAACCGAATTAGTCATACTCCTACTGGTATGAGGTATAAATCAAGGTATCAATTATACTTACGGCTTTTTATTGTCCTAACCACAAATGTAAAGGTGGAGCCTGGAGCTGTGGGAGGGGCTACTGCTGATAGAAATACTCACCCTCTGCACTAGACTCCTCCTAGGCATTTGTTCCATTTTGAGTCCCTCCCACCACTCCACCTTTTTAAAAATTATTATTTCACTTTAAACTACCTTCCTTGGTGGGCGGCCCACTTAATTTACAGGTCTACCAATATGTCGGTTTCGGTACACCTCAACCGAATAAGTCATACTCCTACTGGTATGAGAAGGTATCAATTATACTTACGGCTTTTTATTGTCCTGACCACAAGTGTGTGTATATATATATAAAAAAATATATAAAATAACCCTCAGTGAGTTAACAGACAAAGAAAATAAGAAACATAGAATGTGACGGCAGATAAGAACACCCTCACACACAGCACCCCTCTTACACACACACACAGCACACCCAACACACTGCACTCCTCACACATACAATAAGTCCAAATATAAATATATATATATATATACACACACTACAGCACCCCTCACACTGCACCACTACACACATTATGCTCCAGATACACGCTAGATACCTTACCCTATATACACTCTTAATCCTCTACACACACACACACACACATAATCTCCTATACACACTCTGGGTCTTTTACACACTAGATCTCCTACACACACTACATTCCTTGTAAGCAAGCACATACAACATTCTCTAAACACACCCTCTCTACATCCCCTACACACACTACGTCACCTATACACACACATACACTACAGCCCGTATGCACACACTCGTTACATCCCCTATAACACTATGCCCCCTAGCCACACATATTACACCACAAACACAAATTAAATCAACCTATTTACACAATACCACACCATACTCTACACACACGCAATCCCACAAGCAGGCTCCAAACACATGCACCATACACTTTCCTGGCCCTTTTGTCCTCTGGTATCCCACTTGTGGAGACACCAGAGACAAGTTAAAAGCAAACACAGCGCAAGCATGTTATTAAATTTGCTTACGCTGCGCAGAACAAATTCAGGGCCTTTCTCTCATGCTAGAGCTCTTCAGCAGGGCTCTGCTTATTGAACCAACATGCTCACTTTGAAAGGGGGCGTGCTTGTCATTAGTGATGACAAAACACACCCTCTTTAGCCCTGCTCCCTTCTCAGAGGGCTGCGCTGATTGAAAAATGCTTGGGCCTAATTTTTTTCCCAGTCCAGCCCTGGTGTAGAGTGTGCTTTTAGACCTTCCTCATCTTAGATGCTTTATAGGCTTGGATAATAGCTGAGACTATTCATCTACTGATGGCTACTTTAGATGCTTGAAGGCCTCTCCAGATGCCATTAGGTATAACAAAAATTTTTGAGAGATTCGCCATTCTGAAATTCTTTGTAAATAAATTTCCAGGCATCTTACTAAGTCAATAGAATCCAAATTTGTTTCTTCTTCATTGTTTTGTTCCTCCGAATGCAATGTTGAGAGCACTATTCCTTCTGAAGTCACCCTGGCTGAAGTCACCTTAGGGGGGAATTCAGAAACTGTCCTTAAAGAGATCCTATAGTGCCAGGAAAACAAAGCCGTTTTCCTGATACTATTGGTTTAATAAGTCCACCCCTTCCTTGCGCCCCTCCTCCTGCGGGGTTGAAAGGGTTAAAACCCCTTCAGCCACTTACTTGAATTCAGCAACGATGTCTCTCGCTTTCAGAACCAGCTGTAAATCCCATGGTGGAGCAATAGGTGTGATAGGTGGTTTGATCTATCCATGTCAAAAACCCATTTATGGTTGGTAAGAGCTGAAAAGGTTGAAATATGGACTTTCAAAGTATTATAACTTAGCCCTTTGTCTAAGCCAGATTGCAGAAACTCCAGAATATCTTTGGTTGATGGTTTCTGAATATCTATTTGTCTAGATATCGCCCATGAAGAAATTACATCCCAAACTCTATAATATGTGGCTGAAGTAGACTTTTTTTCTTGCCTGTAAGAATGTATCATTCACTGCTTGTGAAAAACATTTGTCTCATAACCCTTCCCTTTCAAATACCACACCTTTAGTTGGAGGGATGCTGGATCTGGGTGAAGAACTGGAGCTTGTTGCAGTGGGAATGGAACTTTTGGGAGGTGCCATGGGTCTTTCTTGCAGAGACTCAGCAGGCGTGGAAACCATGGTGTGCGTGGCCAGAATGGAGTTAATATTATTAATATTGAATTTTTTATATAGTTCCAGCAAAATTCCATAGCGCTGTACAATTATGTTGATACTTTCTCTTGCCTTAACCTCCTTAGCAGGGGAAAGATGAGTGGAGTTGGAGGGAATGTGTATGTTAGGTTAAATTTCCATTTGCATGACAATGCATCTCTTTCTATGGCCTGTGGGTCCAGATTATTCAAGAAGAAGTCCTTCACCTTCCTGTTGCTGCTTGTTGCCATCAAGTCTATTTAAAGAAGGTCCCATTTCTCTGCAATCATCTGGAACAAGCATGTCAAATTGCGGCCCACAATGGATATATTTACGGTCCACGTGCCCTGGGGCCACTTTGTGTTGTGACTGCGACCAGCCTCAAGACCTTGTCTTCCCTCCCACGGCCAATCGTGTGCTCCTGCAGGCCAGCCTCTGGCCTGCTTGAGCAGAGAAGAGCAGTGCTGGAACTGTAGGACTGCGGCTCATCTTAAGGTACTGGAAGAGGGGCTTGGGGGACCTTCCTGTGTAGTGTGCTAAATTGGGGAGGGGGGCAGGGTATTAATTTGAGGGAGGGGCAGTTTAATAAATTGGGGGAAGGGAGTGGGCAGTGTACTAATTTTAGGGAGGGGGCACTATATTCATTTGGGGGAGTGAGGGGGCCAATGTATTAAATTGGGGAGGGGTGCAGTGTATTAAATTGGGTGAGGGAGTGGGCAGTGTGTTAGAGTGGTGGGAGAGGGAGGCAGTGTGTTAAATTGGGGAGAGGGCCATGTATTAATTTAGGAGAGGGAGGGTGCAGTGTATTAGAGTGATAGGAGGAGGCAGTATGTTAAATTGGGGGAGGGCAGTGTATTAAACTAGAGTGCTGGGAGGAGGGTCAGTGTATTTAATTAGAGTGGAGGAAAGAGGGGCAGTGTATTTGATTAAGGGGCAGTGTATTAGAATGGGTGGAGGGGGCAGTGTATTAAAGTGGAGGGAGGGGGGCAGTGTATTGTATTTGTGGGCAGTGTATTAGAATGTCGGAGGGGCAGTGTATTGAATTTATGGGCAGTGTATTAGAATAGGGGGAGGGGGCAGTGTATTAGATTGGGTCTGTGTGGAGGCGCTGAACGCTCCCCATAAGGGATGCTAATTGGCCGCACAGCTTTTTACCACACATGTACAATAGCCTCCCAATGCTTTCCTATGAGAAAGCATTGGATTGGCTGAGATCATCAAGTTTGATGATCTCAACCCAAGTGAAGAACACACTCATAAGACTTCAAAATCAACAAGATAACGTAATTTTTTTTTTACAGCTGTGCAACCGCATACATTCACATTTCAGTCCCATTACCAAACTTTTCTTAATATGTCATGGTAGTTGGACTGAAATATTGGTTATATGCAAATGCACGTCTCCTTAAAATAAATTTGTTCTTTTGTTTATTTCGACAGCCCTACAAGCGTGAAGATGTCCAGTGTCTGGCAACTTTTTTTATACTGTGCTTTTCTAAATAAAGTTTTTTTATGAAAACTGAAGTTTTTGTTTTTTGTGGCCCACATAAACGTAAAACTTTTGTATGATAGACTCCATTCTCCTGGATCTATTTTCACTCTGCTGAGGAAGTCGTCTACAGAATTTTGTATTCCTGGAAGATGTATGGCTGTAATGCCTGCCAGATTTACTTGTGCCCAAGTCATAAGAGGTCTCATTATTTTCATCATTCTGTGACTCCGCGTTCCTCCTTGGTGGCATTGTCTGTCCTGATCTTGACCCATTTGTGAAGTAGAAGCTGTTGGAAGTGTTTCAGGGCTTTGAAAACTGCAAGCTTTGAAGATGTATTTGCTGTATAGAAAGTCCATTTTCCTTGGATGTATTTGTTCTGAAGACGGCCCCCCCAACCCAACTGGCTGGCATCTGTAGTTATAACAATCCACAGAATGTTTCCTAGGGGAGATCCTTTGAATAGGAATTTCTTCTGAAGCCACCACACCAGCGATTGGTGAACCTGAGGAGTAATTTTGATTGGTTGATGCAGGTTCTCTGATTTGAATTGGCAAAGAAAAGTGTCTTGGAAACTTCTCATTCTCCATTGTCCAGTGGAGGATATGGAGCCTAGCAGACTCATAGTCTTTTCTGCTCAGGCTACACTGGATGTCAACATGTCTTTGACTTTCCTTATAATTCTTGTACCTTTGAAAGTGTTGAACAGGGCTCCCTGGTATATCATGTTCTGATAGTAAGTTGGCTCTTGGTTATGTTGATTTTCCAACCATGATGCTGAAGGAATTGCAGACATATATGTCCGTGATTTATTAAGGTTTCTTCGTTTTCTGCCAGAATTAATATGTCGTCTAGATAATGATAAATGGCTAGGCCTTTTTTCTTAAGTTCTGCTATTAAAACGACCAGAACCTTGGAGAATGTACGTGGAGCTGTACTTAGACCGAATGGAAGGGCACGGAATTGGAAGTGACCTTCTTCCACTGTGAATCGGAGAAATTTTTGATGTTGCTGAACGATGGGAATATGGAAATAAGCATCTGACAAGTCCAGCTGGCCACCTCCTGGGCCCCATGTGACAGGCCATTGAACTTCTCAGCTTCCCCCACCTTCTGGCACCTAGCTTGGTGCATCCTATGCATCCTCCCTGCAACAAGTAAACAGTCATTTCTTGAATTTCATGTTGAAGCAGGTATAACCAGGGCCGGCGCGTCTATAAGGCGGCACAGGCGGCCGCCTTAGGGCGCACGGGCTCTGGGGGCGCAATATTGCAGTGACCGGCAGGAGGGAAGCTCTCCCTCCTGCCAGGCCACCATCTCGACCCCCAGCGCGGCAGTGCTGTGATCAGGCGCGGCGAGGGAGCTCTAATCTCCACCCTCTGCTGCCTCGCGCGCTGCCTACTGATGCCGCGGGAGCAGGAATATGACGTCATCAGTAGGCAGCCCGCGAGGGAGCAGAGGGTGGAGATTAGAGCTCCCTCGCCGCGCCTGATCACAGCACTGCCGCACGCCTCTCAGCAGCCCCAGCCCTCAGGGACCGATCCATCATCCACACCAGCTCTCCAGGTAGGGAGGCTAGGTGGAAAATGTGTATTTATAAAATTATTAGTGAATGTATGTGATGTGTGTCTGTGAGTGACAGTGTGTGTGTCTGTGTGTGTGTGTCTGTGAGTGACAGTGTGTGTGTCTGTGAGTGACAGTCTGTGTGCATGTGTGTGTCTGAGTGACTGTGTGTGTGTGTGTGTGTTTAGTGACTGAGTGTGTGTGAGTGACAGTGTGTGTGAGTGACTGTGTGCATCTGTGTGTGTGAATGACAGCGTGTGTGACTGTGTGTGTGTGCATGTGTGAGTGACTGAGTGTGTGTGTGAGTGATTGTATGAGTGTGTGTGTCTGAGTGACTGAGCGTGTGTCTGTGAGTGACAGTGTGTGTGACAGACTGTGTGCGTCTGTGTGTGTGTGTGTGTGAATGACAGCGTGTGTGACTGAGTGTGTGTGTGTGCATGTGTGAGTGACTGAGTGTGTGTGTGAGTGATTGTATGAGTGTGTGTGTCTGAGTGACTGAGCGTGTGTCTGTGAGTGACAGTGTTTGAGTGACTGTGCGTCTGTGTGTGTCTGTGAGTGACTGTGTCTGTGTGTCTGTGAGTGATTGTATGAGTGTGTGCATGTGAGTGTATGAGTGTGTTTGTCAGTGTATGAGTGTGTGTCTGTCAAATCAGTGAGAGTATGTTGGTCATTGAGTCTGTGTGTGACTATCAGTGTGTCAGTCAATGAGTGTCAACCAGTGTGGGTCTGTCAGTGTCAATGAATGAGTGTGTCAGATCAATGAGTCTGTGTCTGTCAGCGACGTCTGTGTGTTTGTCATTGAGTGTGTGACTGTCAGTGTGTACAGAGTGTAGTGGAGCAGAGCGCGGTACAGGAGCTTCTGTTTCCTGTACCTGGCCAGACTGACAGGAGGTGCTCACAGAGAGAGCACTCCCTGTCAGGCCGGCCGGGTACAGGAAACTGAAGCTCCTTTAGGGGATCTGCTCCGCTCGGCAATGCAACAATAGAGGTAGGAGGCACACCAGGAAGCGGAGTGTGACCACTAAAGGGGTGTGGGGTGCACCAAAGGACAGGGAGGGAATGGGAGAGAAACACCAAGAGACAGGGAAAAAAGGGGGGAGTGGAGAAGAACACTAAGGGACAGGGAAGGGAAGGGACCACTAATGGTCGGGCAGGGGAGAGGGGCTGGTTAAGAGGCACATAGGTGAAGATTTTTTGGGGGGGGGCCATGGGGGGGCGGAAAAATGCATCTTCGCCTATGCACCTAAAAATCCAAGCACCGGCCCTGGGTATAATGGGCAAGCAAAAAAGATCTGCGTGACTTTGACAATGGCCAAATAGTATCTGCAAAAGGACACATCTTGTGGGGTGTAGGCAGTGGTTAGTACCTACCAAACATGGTGCAAGGAAGGACAACCAGTGTCAGTGTCATAAGCGCACTTTGAGGAGACCAAAAGCTAGTCAATCTGGTACGATCACACAGGAGAGCAACTGTAGCTCAAATTGGTGAAAAAAGTAAAAGGACACTATGGGCACCCAGACCACTCCATTTCATTACAGTGGTCTAAGTGTAGTGTCCCTGTACCAATAAACCTGCAGCAGAAAACATTGCAATTTTTGAGAAAATGCAATGTTTAACATTGCAGGGTTAGGACTACTTTTAGTAGCGGTCTACCACACAGCCACTGGAGGTGCTTCCTGTTGTTTCAAAGTGTTTAATTCTTTACATGAGGATGTCCAGGATCATCTAAAGTTTATCTGGTGACTTCATCAATCTACAGTGTCAGAACATACAGTGTATTGCAAATTGCTGTGTATGGGGCTGCAAAGTAGCAGACTGATCAGAGTGCCCATGATAACACCTGTCCACAACCGAAAGCACCTTCAATGGGGACATAGGTGTCAAAACTGAACCAATGAGCCATGGAAAAAGGTTGCCTGTTCTGATGAATCACGTTTTCTTTTAGATCAGGTGGATGACCGTGTGTATTGTATGTGTGTTGTTTACCTGGGGACGAGATGACAGCAGGAAGCAGTGTTATGCTCTGGGCAATATTCTGCTGGAAAACTTTGGGTCCTGGCATTCATGTGGATGTTACTTTGAGACTTACTAACTAGAGATTGTTGGGGACCACATACACCCCTTTGTGACAATGGCGTTCCCTGATGTGGTAGTGGCTTCTTTTAGGAGGATAATATACCCTGACAGTTGTTCAGCAATGGTCTGAGGAACGTGACAAAGAGTTCAAGATGTTGTCTTTGTGCTGGAACAACAAATCTGATTGAGGGAGGCCCCACCGTGCAACTTGCAACACAATTCTTGCAATGACAACATATATACACATACCGAGTTAGATCATGTGGTGTATTCTTATGACATGATTTTCTATGCCATAGACCAGGGGTAGGCAACCTTCGGCACTCCAGATGTTGTGGACTACATCTCCCACAACGCTCTTACAGCCATGATGCTGGCAAAGCATCATGGGAGGTGTAGTCCAAAACATCTGCAGTGCCAAAGGTTGCCTATCCTTGCTGTAGACATCACTCCCGGTGTTCGGAACAGGCTGACAGTGAAGGGATAATACTCTAATTGGGGAGTGTAATTGTTCAATTATTTTTGTCTATATATACACATATTTATGGTTTTATCATAATCTTGATAATAACCCTGTGGGGTCAAAAGTTTTGGGAATGTATTACTAAAGTTAATTCCACGGTTAGAAGTCCTTTGAGTGCTGTCAATTTGATTGAAGTAACAAGCCTTTGTCTAGACTAGCACGGGTTAATATGAAATTGAATATTCAGTTGTTGCTTCCCTAGATATAATATGCTTTTATTATGTCAATAAATTAAAAAACTGAAACAGAAGAACGAACAGATTCACTCATTATACAGGAAGAAAGCGCTGATCACAGTAATTTAATTCCGGAAGTACTAATCTTGTTAACAGTAAGCAGAGCTCTTTAAATTGCTCCTGGTGGTATGTGATCTTTCCGTGATGGGTGGGGTGGACAAATTTGTTCAAGGAGAATATGTATGAAAATTTGGAAAGATAGGATGAGAGCCAGGTGAAGACTGGACCAGTGATAGCAAAATTAGCCTAATATGACAAATTATGATGATAAAACTTTATCAAATATAGCAGAAAGGTTAAAGAGGATAAAAAATGATAACATCTGTATACTCCGTCAGTGAGAAGAGCAGTTTCTAGGACAGTTGTTATTTCAAATGTATATGTTTTCCTGTCCCATCTTACATTTTTCTCTGCCCTAGGCTCCCCTTTCTTCTCATCTGTCCCCTAAAAATATTGTTAAAAAAATAATAATATATGGGGGGCGTGGCTAGCAGTGACTAACCACATGCAATAATATTGATTGTCATGCAATGTTTGATAAAGATGGTACCTGCTGTTGTGCCATGGCTAGCAAGTTTGTAACTTTATGCACAAATAAAAAAAAATAATATAAAAAAATAATAATATATATATATATAGATTATTGTCCGTGCACTTAGTTCGATTCACTTTTGTGCAAAAACCTGCAAATGTTTGGAACACGCAGGGTTGAAAATTTTACTTTTTAATGGGGATCAGAGATACAAACTGCATGCACTCCTCTCAAAGGCAATATTGGGATTTAGTTGAGAGGGGTGCATGCAGTTGGTCTGTCTGATCCCCATGAAAAAGTTAAGTTTTCAACCCTGCGTGTTCCAAACATTTGCAGGTTTTTGCACAAAAGTGAATCGAACTAAGTGCACTGACACAGGGAAAGGGGGGAGGGAGAGACACAGGGAAAGGGGGGAGGAACAGAGATGGGGAGAGGGGAGATGGAAGAGAGATGGGGAGAGGGGAGAGACACAGGGAAAGGGGGGGAGAGATGGGTTGGAGGGAGAGACACAGGGAAAGGGGGGAGGGAGAGAGATGGGGAGGAGGGAGAGACACAGGGAAAGGGGGTGAAAGAGGCAGAGGGGGAAGAGAGAGACAAAGAGGGAGAAATGAGAGAGACACACAAGGGGAGGGGAAGAAAAAGGCAGAGGGGGAAGAGAGAGACTGGGAAGGAGAGGGGAGACATTGACACAGAGGAGCAGTGAGGGGGAGAAAGAGAGGACCCGGGGCAACGGTCCGGCTCTCACGAGGGTGAACTCTAGCCCTGGAGCTACGGGCTAGAGTTCACTCTCACCACTTCCTGGTGGTCGCAGTAGTAGGAGTGAACTCTAGCCCCATACACACACTGCCCACACACACACACACCGCCCACACTCTCACCATACACATTCACACACTGCCCCCACACACACACACACACACACACCATACACATTCACACACTGCCCCCACACACTCACACACTGAACCTTTCACACACATTGCACCCCTCACACATTGCACCACTGCTCCTATACTCTACTACAGCCCCATATCCCAGCAGACTCCAGGTAAGTTGTCAAACAGTTCTTAAACGGTTTGACTACTTACTCTGGGAGGGGGTGCGGACACTCCTGGCACCATAACCACTACACAGAGGAGTAGTGGTTATTGTACATGGAATATTTCTTTAAATAATCTACAAGTGCCCCTCCCGGGCTCAGGCTCTGGATCCGTCACTGGTATATGACATGTATATTAATGTGTATATTAGTTTTATATATATATATATATATATTATATTTACACATATTAATGTACATTTATATATGCATAATACACAGAGAAATTTCATTAATATGTACCATATGTAATGAGCAGATATTGGCCCAGTCTTGTTGCTAGGTGCATACTCCAGCACAATAACATATTTAAAGTGAAGAGCACACCCACAGGACTTCAAAATAAACATTTTTTACAGTTGTGCCCTACATACATTCACCATTTCAGTCCCATTAACAAGCTTTCCTTAATATGTCAAGGTAGTTGGACTGAAACATTGATTACATGCAAAGGCACGTCTGCTTAAAATAAATCTGCACTTTTGTTTATTTTGAAGCCTATGAGTGCGCTTTTTACGTTGAAGTACTTTTTAATTTTAAGTTATCTGTTCTAACTCTGTATCTGCACACTATGCTGGCGCGACGCATTATGGGGCTGGTAAATATTTGACAGTTACAGTTACAGTGACAGTTACAAGTAGACAGATTGTTTACTTTTTAAATGGAAACATTTGGAACTTACATGCATTGATTTCCTCTCATGCACATTTACACACACACACATGCAGATACAGACATAAAGATACACGCACTGACACACATGCAGATACACAGACACACAGAGACAATGACACACACAGACACACATACAGATATGCAGACACAAACTCTAGAACACATGCAGATGCACAGACACACACACTGACACACATGTAGATGCACAGACATACAGATACAAATATAGACACAAATACTAGCACACGTGCAGATGCACAGACACAGAAATACAAACCGTGACAAACATACAGTTGCACAGACACACTGATACACACACACACTGCCACACATACAGATGTACAGATATGCAGATACAAACAATGACACACGTACAGACACAGACACAAATAGCAGCAAATAAAGATACACACACTAACACACATACAGATACACAGATACAAACATTACCTACACACAGGTCAACATTTTAGCCACCCTCCAGTTCCAGTTAATTACAAAACATACAGAAAACAGTTTCAAATGAATTTTATTACAAAAAGGCATTATTTTTACTATGTTTGCAAAAAGTTTGCAAAAAGGTTATTGTCTACAGGTGCATACATGTAGCAACGCATATTACAGAAACAGTGATGCTATGCATAGTTATCACATACCATATCCATTTCACACAGCGCTAGCCAGATACTGCCCTGATGCACATTAGTCTGTGTATATACAAATTTCCCTATAGCTATTGCTTGGCTTAGAAGCAAACAACAATCACACAGTCAAAAGGCCAAAGGATAGGGCGAAAGGTGCCTCCATATGGACAACTTAAAGCTTATGCTGGTGGACATAATTCCTAATTGTTGTTCTAGAGAACATTGGCCCATTTCTATACAACATTCCACCTGTGGGTTTGTTTTGCTATGTATATGTGCGTGCGTGTACATATATATATATATATATATATATATATATACATATATAGGGCTTAAAATGGCAACTCCTGCACTGCTAGCCAGGTCACTGCAAACCTAGGTCGCCAGGGCTGAAGTTTTACTTACCAATGGCTAGTGTGTGTATCACAGCAGCAGCTATGTTGCTGTTCTCACAAATCTTGGGCAGGAGGGAGCATGTATGTTCCAGTTTTGTCCCGGAAGTAAGTATTGCCCCAAGTGGACAGTGCTAGTCACACCACGCAATACGTTTTAATTGCATGGCATGACACTGCACAATGTGCAATTAAAATAATAATAGGCAGATCATGCAATATTATTTTATATGATCTCATCAGTTTGGTAATTTTTTCATATCCATCTGACAGTGACTTTACGGGAGTGCCTGACTATTTTCTATCATATATATATATCATAAACACAGGTATTCACAGTTATGTGCACATAAATATACAGTGAGTGCATTTGCTGAAATACATACAGTAGTTCTATAGATATATTTTACATTGCAATGTTTATTTAGAAAAATGCATTGCATTGTGTATACACCTATAAATAAATTAGCATATTTACAAGTATATTAAGCTCTTTATATAAATAGATAAAATCCTATGCACAGATGCACACAGAGGTCTATATACATAACTGTCTATATATAAGTATACATAGGTCAGTGTATATAAATATACAAATGGTGCTGTATACAGGGGACCACATAGTTCTGTATGTTCAAATGTACACCTTATTCTGGGTAATGTACAAATACAAACTGCTCAATTCACTGTTCTTGCAGTGCATAAAAGGACAACTAGTATAAGTAAGCGCGTAAAAATTTTAAATCTCATACTTTGAAAAAAAATTGGATATTTAAAATTACACAGTATGGTTTTGTTTTTGTTTAAATGGGGGAAGCCGTTTATTTTTATTTTTTTGCTTCCACCTTACTTTTTCGAAAGCCTACAGGAAATGTTCTTTAGAGGTTATTTAATTTTAAAGTGCACTTCCCCTAGCTAGTTTCAACACATGAAAATGTTTACCCATATAGTTGTGAAAGGTAGAAAAAGCTCTTTGAAAATGGGAGCGATTTGAATATTGGCTAGTTTCCCTTTAAAGTGCTGGTATATATTCTGATCACGTTTTAGGACATCCGACAGCATCGAAGTAATTTTCCCTCGTCTTCTTCATCCTCTTCCATGGGAGATTTTAGCCTCAGGATGGGGGGGTCCCCACTGCTTGGTGTATAATAGATAGGTGTTCCATTAAAACACCAAGTTGGGGTCCCAGGTTCGCTGGAATAGTCTAGGGACCCTGCTCTTTGTAAGTCTCCGTTAATCCTCTGTGAGTATCTCCCTTGTTTGGCTGCTGATCTCTGCCGTTTTAGCTCAGAGAGGGTGATGGGCGTTTGGTCCAAGATGCTGTTCCACAGAGATCCTGAGTTATAAGATGGCAGGGAGTGGTTGGAGTTACCATTGATTACTGGAGTGGGTAGGCTTGAATCACTGATGGTCGGAGGGCAATAGAAGGAAGGAATAGGGGAGCAGTAACCATTCCGATACTGAGGTTCTGAAAAGTTGTCCTGCAGACCTAATGAAGGCTGAACGTCCATTGGTTCTCTCTGTGGAAAAAAAAAAAGAGAGAATATTATCAGTATGTCACAGTGCAGGAGATGTTCTGGACACGCTCACATTTGAGCACTGCATCTGCACACCAATCAGGTCTTTCATTTCCTGCCACTGTGTGGCGACTAATCACAACACTGCTGTAGTGAAAGATGCATACATGGAAGACGCACTTATTATCGTATGGATACATTAGGCTCAAACAAGTAATATTATATCAGAAGTGGAATATGCTTAAATGGCGTTTTAAAAAAAGATACACACGATTGGAATGGACTCCCCACTATTTAAAATCATATAAAAAGTGAAAAATGTAAATAAAAAAAATACTTCTTCACCGTAGAAGTTCTTGCAATTGCTGCATGTCTACAAGAATTGCATCTCTAGCACTAACCTTTCCCAGATCAGGAAATTCTAGAAACTTCTGAACCAGTTTTGGCCATTTGTGGTTTTTAACCGAACAGCAATTGTTTGAGGGATACAGTAGTTTCATTCATGAAAAGATATTCATGACACCACTATGGAAGAAGGCATACATAAGGCACATGTATGGCGCACACATCATGCAAGTATTCATTCAAGCACTGGAAGTTATACCTATCTATTGTGATGTTATGAAGCAAAATGGCAGATGGGCTTATAATTTAAGTATTTTTTGCAAATGGCTTTTGTTAAATGCATGATAATGCAGAAAGTCACAAAAGTGCCCTTAAATCAAAGACAGTGTTGATGTCCACATGTGTTCCAAAAAATAATGTTTCAAAACTGATAAGATGGCTGACTGCCTCTCCTCGATTTCCAACTGGATTGCTGCTTACTTCCTTAAACTCAACCTGTCAAAAACAGAACTTCTGGTCTTTCCTCCCTCAAGTACTGCTACTCCCGTGTCTCCCTCCCCCCAAGTCAAGGGAGCCACCATCACCTCTACCTCGCAGGCTCACAGCCTAGGTGGTCTCTTTGACTCCGACCTCTCCTTCACCCCTCATGTCCAGTTGATTGCCAAATCCTGTCGCTTCCATCTCAAAAATATGGCTCGTATCCGCCGTTATTTAACACCAGATGCAGCTATGGTGCTGGTCCATGCCGTTGTTCTATTTCTGATTACTGCAATCCCCTTCTCAATGGTCTTACGTGTTCCCAGATTGCACCGCTGCAATTTATAATGAACGCGGTGGCAAGGCTCATTTTCCTGTCCGCCCGCACCACCCACGCTTCCCCCCCCTCTGTCAGTCCCTATATTGGCTTCCAGTTAGATATAGGGCTCAATTGCTGCCCCAACCTACTTATCCTCCCTAATACACAAATATGTCCCGTCGAGGCCCCTGCACTCTGCCGAAGACCTACGCCTATCCTCTGTCCGTACTCCCACATCTGATGCTTGCCTCCAAGACTTTTCCACGGCTGCACCTTGTCTGTGGAACTCCTTTCCCTTCTCCGTTAGACTTTCACCCAGTCTCCACACCTTCAAAAACATCTTTGAAATCAAACTTCATCAGGAAAGCATATCGTCTAAACTGTTAGCGGGTTTTCATCCCCCCAGCCCCCATGACTCCTCTCCTGCAACTGTCAAAAATAACCTACTAAGTTCTTAGTGATTACTTTTCTAGCAACCTATTTCATTACCCCTACTTATACCCCTACTTACCCCCTACATTACCCCTACTTAGCCCTTTGTGTCACTATCAGGGCCACCATCAGGGGGCAACAACCATGACGGTTGTCATGGGCCTCACGTGGAGCGGCGGAACTGCTGCCGGTGCATCTGCACCAGGGCCCACACACTAATGGGGCCCAACAGGTGGCCCAAGCATTTAGGGCCACCCAATGGGCCCTATTATCTTCAGGGGCCCAGTCAGCGCTGTAATAGCGCGACCGGGCCCCTTTAAAAAAAAAAAAAAAAAAGCGGCCGCAACACAAGTTCTGCTGGGAGGAAGTGACGGCCAGACGGTCACTTCCTCCCAGCTTACTCCGCGTGGGAATTAGAAAGCAGCCTGAAGGCCGAGAGGAGAGGCAGCCGACTCACATCATCCCCAGCCACCCTCCTGCAACGAAAAGGTAAGGAAGAGGGGGGTGGCTGGAAAATGAGGTGTGTGTATATGTATATGTATGTATGTATGTGTGTGTGTGTATGTATATGTGTGTGTGTGTGTGTGTGTATGTAAGTATGTGTTTGTATGTATGTATGTGTGTGTATATGTATGTACATGTATGTATGTATGTATGCCAGTATGTATGTGTGTCTGTATGTCGGTATGTATGTATGTATATATCAGTATGTATGTGTGTGTATATGTCAGTATGTATGTATATATCAGTATGTATGTGTGTGTCAGTATGTATGTCTGTATGTATGTATGTCTGTCAGTTTGCATGTCAGTATGTATGTCTGCATGTATATATGTGTGTATGTGTGTATCTGTATCTCCTTATGCATGTGTGTGTGTCTGTATATGTGTGTGTGTGTCTCAGTATGTGTGTGTCAGTATGCCTGTATGTGTGTATGTCTGTTCCAGTATTTGTATCTGTTAGTATGTGTGTATCTTTCTGTGTGTGTCTGTGTCCGTTTGTGTCTGTGTGTGTGTATTCCTGTGGCCGGACTTGGAGGCGGGCATCCGGGGACCCAGACCTTGAGCTGTGTTAGGGCCCCAGAATTTCTGATGGCGGCCCTGGTCACTATACCCCACTTCCTTAGCATGTAAACTCATTGAGCATAGCCATCAACCCCTCTGTTCCTGTGCGTCCATTTGTCTGATTACAATTACATGTGTTAGTCCACCCATTGTACAGCGCCACGGAATTTGCTGGCGCTATATAAATAATCAAATAATAATAATATAGACAACAGCCATCTTACATTGGGCGCACACACAGTGATCAAATCCTTTTTGCTGCTGCTTCTCAAAGCAACTTAAAATGTATTATTTTTAATGTCTGCAATAAGAACAAAATGGAATTGAAATATGCTGAAGATAAAGTCACATTAGCAACAGATTTGCGTAACTCTGGTTCTGAAGTGGTTAAAACACATCGATGCATAATTGTAAAAAAAATACAGAGCACTATAGGAAAACAACCACAGTGTGTACACTAGCAGCCCCTGACTTTCGCCTCAACGCAATGATGTTGTAGCTTGGAGCAATTCCTCCATCTGTTTTTACCTACAGTAAATTCTTCTTAAACCGTCTGAATTCCTAAGATGACAAACCTTAATGACATGTTTTGCTATAGGTTTCTCCTTGTTATCTTCTGTGCATATAGAATTATCTACATTCCTAATCATTCTAATGTGCAATAGCATAACATGAATTACTGTTCAATGAGCATCTGGTACTCATGTTAACCCTGTATATACTCTAACCTCTGCTAACAATTAACTATTACTGCACAGATATGTATAACAATAAAAAACGATGAATGATTGTGTAATTGAGGAAACATTACGAAACTTGTCATTATGGAATAATGCATTGTCTTGCAATAAGGTTTCACCAAATAATTATTGGTCACAGGGGATACCAAACAGGGGTATATGTTAACAACCTAAATATGTTAGACATTATTTATCTTTTCTACCCCTTTGTTAAGAGAGTTTAGGAAGTTGGTGAATACATGTTTGGATGAAATTTGCAGTGCAATTATTACACGTGAAAACGGATAGTCTTCACTACAACTTTGTGTTGAGTGAATGAACCTGTGACAAATTCCTTATTTTATTTATTTTTTATTTTATCTTACTGTAACGAACCCTTCTACTTCGTATAGTATGTTCGTTCGCACTCTCCCGAACTCATAAGGTCATGTGAATTATAGCCCATTCGTATAGTACGTTCATTCGTACTCTCCCGAAAATCCAATCAGGTTGTGAGAAATAAATCGCTTTGTCGTTCACATACCCAAACATCAGTCGAAACTTCATGAACAACAGGAATGTTTTATTATGTCTAGATGGCCCACTTTTATACACAGACCCCCAGCATGGGGTCTCCAGTAGAAACATGGGTAAAACACACCTCTGTGTGTGGGAGATAAGTGAGTGTACTTTGTTTCAACTAATTATCTCCCAGGCACTAGAGGTACAGAAAATAAAACATAAAAGCCCCCGAAACATACACAATATTAATAGGAACCCCCACAAGTCTTATATCCCTGGATCGCCTGGACCTAAGTACCCAAAGTGTCCAAATAGCTCTCAGATCCCAGTCAAAGCATGGATACTTCCACTTTCGGGAGTTCTAAAATGAACAAAATACCGAACGGTTCCCCTGGCTCATATGTAGCGATTGTTCGTCTCATTGCGCGTACCTTTCCACCGAACAGCACTCTCCTGGCTTGTCGGGAACAGAAGCAGGCGGTGGTACAAAGTTACTGGTGTTCGGGAGGTCTCGTATCCAGCCTGGAGTTACAGATGCTCAACGACCAAGTACCGCTGCATGTGTCTTTCGGTTATATGAACGCGATCACAAGAGAGAGCACTTAACTTTGTGGTTACTTTGAAGATAATGAGCCAGGGGGTGGTCTACGTTCAGTTACTGGATCCCCGATGATCCCACGGAATAGCTGGCTTATGCAGTGCCTGCAGGGGGACAGCCTGAGCTCTCAGGCTGTCCCCCTAGAGCCCGTACAAAAGTTTTAAAAAGTTAATAAAAGTTATAAAACAGTTTTTAAATTAAATAAAAAGTACTTAGATCAAGTGTATTTTAATATTAATATATATAATTATATTGTAATAGAACACAATAATTGGGGAATATGTATAAAATTTATAAAATGAGTCATGTTCTGAAAAGATGACTTTGTATACATAACTCCTATAATAATTATATATATATATTAATATGAAAATACACTTAGAATGATGTTAATTATATATATAATTATGTTTATGTAAAATAAAAATGATCAATAAATAAATAAATTAAAAAAGAAACAATAAATTACATTTTTAAAATAAAATTATATACCTGTTTAAATTTGTTCTAACTGTATTTTAATATTAATATATAAAAATACATTTAGAATGATGTTATAAACTTATCTATGTATCTATCTATCTATATATACCGTATATACTCGAGTATATATTTGTGCTGAAAAACCACCACTCGGCTTATACTCGAGTCAGTCTGTATTATGGCAACTTACATTGCCATAATACAGACCAGGACCGCCGGGCTCATTACAAGCCCGGCGGTCCTGTTGGGGGCTGGCAGTGAGCTCTTACTTACCTTCCTGCAGCTCCTGTCAGCTCCCTCCTCCTCCGTGCAGCTCCTCGGTCAGCTCCGTTCTGCTCACAGTGTAAGTCTCGCGAGAGCCGCAGGTCTCGCGAGACTTACACTGCAAACAGAACGGAGCTGACCGAGGAGCTGCACGGAGGAGGAGGGAGCTGACAGGAGCTGCAGGAAGGTAAGTAAGAGCTCACTGCCAGCCCCCCCACTGAACTGCCAATGCCACTGCACCACCAGGGATTCGATATTATTATTTTAATATTATTTTATTTTAATAATATTATTAAAATAATATATTAAAATAATAACATTATTTTATTATTATATTATTATTATTGTAATATTTGCATTATTTTTAAAAAAAAAACATTTTTTGTCCCCCTCCCTGCTTGTTGCCTGGCCAAGGAGGGGGGACAAAAAAACATTTTAAAAAAAATAATGCAAATATTAAAATAATATTTTTACATAATTAAGTAATTTCATTAATTACATTATGAGGGACGTGCCTGACAACTCAGGCACAGAGTCCAGAGAATTTGGTTCGCAAGCCCTATATTGAACCCTGTAACTTTCCAGGACACTATAAAACCTGTACATGGGGGTACTCTTTTACTCGAGAGACTTCACTGAACACAAATATTAGTGTTTCAAAACAGTAAAACATACAACGATGATATCGTCAGTGAAAGTGCGTTTTTTTTGCATGTTTTTACACACAAACGGTACTTTCACTGACGATATAATTGCTGTGATATGTTTTGAAAGACTAATATTCGTGTTCAGCGAAGTCTCCCGAGTATAACCATGTACCATGTACAGGTTTTTTGGTGTTTTCAAAAGTTACAGAGTCAAATATAAGGCTTGCATTTCCTTTTTTTCACATTGAAATTTGCCAAATTGTTTATGTTGCATTTGAGAGCGTATAGTAGCCCAGGAATGGCATACTATTTGCAAAAGTAGACAAGGTATTGCAAATGGGGTATGTCCAGTCTTTTTTAGTAGCCACTTAGTCACAAACACTGGCCAAAATTAGCATTCAAATTAGCTTTTTGCATTTTTCACACACAAACAAATATGAACACTAACTTTGGCCAGTGTTTGTGACTAAGTGGCAACTAAAAAAGACTGGGCATACCCCATTTGTAATATCTCGGGTTGTCTACTTTTGCAAATGGTATGCTATCATCGAGGTAATTTTCATTACTGGGCTACCATACGGTCTGAAAGGCAACATGACCAGTCTGGCAAATTTCAAGGTGCATAAACTGAAATATGTAACGTGCTATATTTGACCCTGTAACTTTCCAAAACACCATAAAACCTGTACATTGGGGGTACTTTTGTACTCGGAAGACATCACTGAATACAAATATGTGTACTCTATTTTGGTAACAGATAACAGTATAATGACATGAACAGTTAAAATGTCATGCAGAACTAAAAAAAATAAAAAAATAATAATTTAAATTTCTCAAGTTTGTATGTTTAATATATAAATATTTGATGTGAAACGAAAGTCCTGTTTCTCCTGAACAAAATGATATATAAGTAGTGTGGGTGCACTTAAAGGAAAACTATAGGGTCAGGAACACAAACATGCATTCCTGACCCTATAGTGTTAAACCCACCATTTAGGTGGCTCACCCCCCCCTCCCCAGCCCCCTTAAAAGGAATTAAAACTCACCTTATTTCCAGCACTACGCGGGTCCGCCGGGGGGTGGCCCTGCCCCCGATCCGCCTCCTTGATGACATCCCATAGGAAAAGCATTGGATTGGCTAAAATCAGCAAGGAGGTGGGATGGGGGCGGGGCCAAACACTGTTTTGGTCAATCAGCACTTCTTCATAGAGATGCATTGAATCAGCGTCCTCATGCAGAGCGTGGAGACGCTGAATAGCACTGCTGCCTACTTTGCAGCACTGCCCCAGGAAGCATCTCCAGTGGCTATCTGAGGAGTGGCCACTTGGAGGTGTCCCTAAGGGCAATGTAAACACTGCCTTTCCTCTGAAAAGGCGGTGTTTGCATGAAAATGCCTGAAGGCAATGATTATACTCACCAGAACAACTACATTAAGCTGTAGTTGTTCTGGTGACTATAGTGTCCCTTTAATATGAAAGAGGTGAATTATGGTTGAACAACATGTAGCACAAATTCCAGGTTTTGTTTACATTTTGTTTTGATCTAAACTTGTATAACTGCCTCTGTCCATAAGGGGTTAAAGGTGAGTGAAGCGTTATTGTCCTATGTCGAATGTTTCTAGTATTTTCTTCAATAAATGTCTCTATTTTTCATACTACACACATGGATACTTTACGGATAGACCTCGTATAAGTCTGAAGTATTTGGATTTTACATTCAGTAATCTTATGTAACGTGTTATGAGGCTATACTACACTGCTCAATGTGTTGGACTTTACAAGTCACAAAACACGTATGCCATTTGGACAGTGAATTGCACGATAGTGTCATGACTAATATAGATCATTTAATTCTGAACGAAAATAAAGAATACAGCCATAGGCTATACATATCTAGGCTGGTTAGTCATGAAAGCAAATATGAAAACCCAGTATAAGGAAGGACAGATGTAAGAAATTGCTCCCAGCTGAAATTAATCAGATCTTTTTATGCAGCACTGGGCAAAGCAGAAAATACACAATGTACACTAATCAGTTACAACATTAAAACCACCTGCCTAATATCGTGGAGTTCACCCTCAAGCTGACAAAACCGCTCGGATGCGTCAAGGCATGGACTCCACTAGACCTCTAAATGTGTCCTGTGGTATCTGACACCAAGGCATTAACAGCAGAACCTTTAAGTCCTGCAAGTCGTGATGTGGGGCCTCCATTGGTCGGATTTGTTGTTTCATCAAATCCCACAGATGCTCAATTGGATTGAGATCTGGAGAAGGCTAAGGCAACACCTTGAACTCTTTGTCATGTTCCTCAAACCATTCCTGTATGATTTCTGCCGTGTGGCAGGGTGCATTATCCTGCTGAAAGAGGCCACTGCCATCAGTGAACACCATTGCCATGAAGGTGTGTATGTGGTCTTCAAAACTCTCTAGGTAGGTGGTACATGTCAAAGTAAAATCAGAATGAATGCCAGGGCCCAAGGTTTCCAAGCAGAACATTGCCCAGAGCATTAGACTGCCTCCACTGGCCTGCCTTCTTCCCATAATGCATTCTGTTGCCATCTCTTTCCAGATAAACAACACACAGATCACAGGCCATCTACTGGACCTAAATGAAAATGTGATTCATCAGATCAGGCAACCTTCTTCAATTGGTCCATGGTCCAGTTCTGATGCTCAAGTCCCCTGAAGGAGCTTTTGGCACATGGGTACTATGACCGGGCTGCGGCAAAGCCTGATATTCAGCAAACTGCAGTGCACTATGCGTTCTGACACCTTTCTATTATGGTGATCATTATGTTTTCAGCAATATCAACTACAGTAGCTCTTCTGTGCATCAATGAGCCTTGGGTGCCCATGACCCTGATGTCGTTGTCCTTCCTTGCATCCCTTATGGTATGTATTAACCACTGCATACCAAGAACAACCCACAACACTTTCCTTCAGATCATTTCGTTTGCTCATTTTTTCTGCTTCCAACAAATGAAATTCAAGAACGGACAGTTCACTCCTTGACCGGTGCCATTGTAACAATACAATCAATGTTAATCACTTCACCTGTCAGTGGTTTTAATGTTGTGACTGATTAGTGTATATGTTTGAAGAGGAATGTTTGTTTTACTATTAAAAATTGGATTCACTACAGAGTTTAATAGTCTCTTCACTAAACTTTCTATACAGACAATATGTGAAACAACAAAAATCAGAAGCATGTGATTGATGACTGATATGGCCAGCTGTGAAATGAACAGATAATTTTTAATATTCACATTTTAGAGCAATTCTGTCTTGATGCTTGGGGGGTACAATTTTTTAATCTACCTCAGCATAAAAAGTTAACCTATGAGTGGTTTTATTGTGGTAAACTGTAAGCTTATTTTAGAGTACTCACAACCTTCAAGTTCCTTTTTGACTCATTTGTTTGGCTGATCTTTTTTGCTGATCCTTGTTTGTGAGTCCATTTATTTTGGTGGTGTTTTATGAATAACAATAATAATACTAATATATGTATATATATATACATAAGCTTGCAGTGGTTGCCAGTGACTTGCACACTTTCACCACTAGATGGCTCTACTGTCTTTAGGCTGATGAAGCCTGAGTTTGGTACTGAGTTTTTAAAGAGTTTCCAGAACACAATCATTGGGGGAATATGTATAAAATGAGACATGTTCTGAAAAGTGTTCTATAGCACTAAAAGTGAGGTACTGGTGATTCCATTCATTTTCCATGTTTACACCACTTTTCAGAATGGACACATTTTATACATAACCCCCCATGTTTTTACAGACACAGAGTACAATGGTTTTCTGCTCCAGCAAAAAAGTCAAGCCTGTAGTTAATGTCAGCCAGTGATGTAATTTGGTACCACTTACTCTCTGTAAATCTGGGCTGCTCTCCTCCTCCTCTTGGGTACCATCAGGATCTTCTGCAGAAACCAGACACTGCCACACCACAGCCTCCTTTTCATATTCCCGCCTATAAAGGTTTGTTCGCTCAGACAAACTGGCACGACGTACAACCTTCCTGTGAGAGGAAGAGATAAAATAGAATGTTAAAGATAACATTAGTAGGGTTGCCACCTTTTTGGGAAAAAAATACCAGCCATGCTAATTTGCATAATTAGATATATATGCGTGCCATCACAAGACAAAACATCACCTGATGATGCATAACATCTCTGGGAGTGGCACAAGAGAATAAAAACACATTTGGAAACGGAAAATACCTTAAATCACTAATAAGCTACTTACAATGTGTCTGACTGCGCGTGTGTGTATGTATGTATACTGTCAGAATGAGTGTGTGTCATTGTCCAAGTGTGTGTCTGTCATTTTTGTACACTTTGTCTAAGTGTATGTATAACAGTGTGTGCGTACTGTGTATGAATGTGTGGGGCAGTGCGTGTCACTATGTGTCTACATCATTGTTTGCATATGTGTTTACCTAGAGGTGGATATTCTGGCTTCACTTCTCTTACCACACTCCCAGAGTCTGGTCAGAGAAAAATACCGGCCATTACATAGCCGGTATTTTTGCAATACCAGAACCGGACAGACAGCCTCAAATAATGCCTATGCTGGTAAAATACTGGGCAGGTGGCATGAGAGATAGAAAGAGACTGCATAGGTAGTGTTAAAAGTCAAGAAACAAATAAAGGTTCAATGAATGACAGAGAGACACCTCTGTCTCCATGTCCACTGTTTGTTTGTTTTTTGTTCCAAGTTGTACTTTAACAAGCACTAGCTACTAGGCCTTAAAGTGAATTAAAATAAAATAAAGGAAGAACACATAAAACATGTCCTACCAAGCTAAAATAAATAATGGTTACATCGATTCTATTAATTTAATTGTATGTAAAGCTTAGAAGCTGATTTGGAAGCAGTACAGGCCATATATCTGCATCTGTATGCCGGTGTCAATGACATGAACCTGTTCTTGATCTCATTTACATGTAATGCCATCAATGCAATCTAATGTGACTTTATTACTTACCCATGACTCCCAGTGCTAGAGCTCCTCCGACTCAAAGAAGACTTGTTTTTCTGCTGGGACTTCATAATGAGGTCATGTTTGTGCTTCAGTTCCAGGAGCAGAGAGCGGAGCTCCTCATCTTCACAGAGATCTTATTAGAATCAGGCAGGTGCAGAAAGAGAGAAACAAGGAACAGAACAATGAGGTGCACTGTACAGCATAGTACTAAGAGCTTACACTCCTACATAAAAAAGTCTCATTCCCACAGCATGATATAGAAAACAACATAACTGCCAGTGTTTAGAGGATGATGATTGTCTCAGCAAATAATTAATAATATAAAAATGTCAGTAACTGGAGAGAGGTTGAAGTGAATGAAGAAAGCTGATATAAGAGAAATATGTGGTTTGAATGTACATCATGAATGCTCATTGTTGTAAAATTATATTACAAAATAAACAAAATAGAGGACTCACCTAGTGGAGTTTCCTCCAGGGAAGTTTTGCTGCTCAGACTGGCACCGTGAGACACCAGGATCTCTGCCACATAAATCTATAATAGACAATAAAAGACGCATTTATTAATGTCACACAAGCTAGGCTCTACTACCTGTAAAAATATTAAATTATTTTTTTTTTTTAAATAAACCGTATCGTCTAATCAGGAGTGGAAGGGAACCTTCAACACTTCTAGATGTTGTGGACTACATCTTCGCTGATGCTTTGCCAGCATTATAGCTGTAGAAGCATTATGGAAGATGTAGTCCACAACATCAGGAGTGCCGAAGGTTGCCTACCCTGGAATGCGGCAAATTGAGCAGATGCACCTCTTACCTGTCCCCAAAAGGCTGCAGCGTGTAGAGGTTCCCAGCTGTCTGAATCTTTCACATCAACCTGTGCCCCATTTTCAAGCAGGGTTTCTGCCACTTCAGCATACCCCCGAGATGCAGCTATATGGAGCTGGAAATACAATAGGGCAGTGGTAATGTCACTTTATTAATATCAGAGTAAAAGGAACCAAGTAAGGTCCACATCAGATGCTAGGGAACCAGGGCAAGCGGACACACGTAGGCTACAAACCATTTCTGGACACAAAGTGAGAAACTGGACCTGCTTGACTGGCACGACAACAGCAGACGCAATGAGAGGGGCTACATACCTGGGAACAATGGATGAATAAGAGAACATCATCTACACAAGAGGTAGGCAACCTTTGGCATTCCAGATGTTGTGGACTGCATCTTCCCTAATGCGTGCCAGCATTATGTGTGAGAGCACTATGGGATATGAAGTCCACAACAACTGGAGGATGGAAGGGTGTCTACTGATGATCTGCACTAAAACCAAAACAGCTAGTTACACAATGGTTCAACATAGTCAATCAGATCACAAGTTCACAACAGAAGTCAGATGGACAAGATCATGCAAAAACAAGCATATATATCTGTTCATAACTCAATTCCTTTATGTGATAAATACGTTAGATTCAACAGATAGCACCACAGGTAGTGCCGCCAAGTAGCTCCACATCCTCAGGCACTGAAAACGAATGCGGACAAACGCATTTCAACTGCGTGGGCTGGGTGCCTCGGGGGCGCTGATGGTTGGAAATTAACACTCACACCACGGGGCTACATGACGCCCCATGCAACGGACTCGCGGTGAACATAAGATCGGGTCCCGAAGAAGTATTGGGCCTCCTTTCACCCATACTCTGTCGGAAGATATACCCTGATCGAGGTCGAAGTTGCTTACGAGATTGTACATAATTCCCTGTCACTACTGAATCACATTGTGTCTACCCCTCTGCCCCACCACTAACCAGACTATACCCTTCTACCTCTACCCCCCCAAACGCATTGCAAGTCACCCAACACCCGATGGTATGGGAAGCGCACAAATGTGCAATAAGGGGCTACTATATATCAGCGAAAGAAAGACATAACAAATCACTGACCTGGTCAAATCTTAAAGGGACTCTCCAGTGCCAGGAAAACATATCCGTTTTCCTGGCACTGCAGGACCCTACAGTGCCCCTATCCCCTAGCGTCACCCATAAGCTCACACTAGCGGAGGCTGTGGAGGTTGAGCAACCCCTGACCCTCGAGGAACTTCGCGTGGCCCTTAAGAACTCCAAAGCACCCGCTGTCCCGCTGTCGTAGCCTCTTTGCATTTTCCAGGAAGTTCTACTCTCAAGATAAGTGCAAGGACTAAACTCCCTCCGATCGGACGGGTGATTCCCCACAGACACGCTGGCAGCGATAGTGACTGTTCTTCCCAAAGAGGGAAAGGACACAATGACATTCTCAAGCTATCGGCCCATATCCCTCCTGAACGCAGACCTCAAATTATTTGCAAAAGCCATTGCAATGCAGTTGTCCAGGGCGATCCCGTGCCTGGTTCACTCGGACCAGATCGGGTTCGTTCCAAGTAGAGAAGCGAGAGACAACACGATCAGAGGCCTTAATATAATCCAGTCTATCTGGTCCACAGGGAGGGAAATGCTACTCAGAAAAAGCCTCCAACTGGGTAGACTGGACATACCTTGCTGCAATGCTGCAACACATGGGCATTGGCCCCCACTTTCGAATGTGAGTGGCCTCGCAATATACGACACCAACGGCAAGAGTAAGGGTAAACTGAGTCCTCGCAGCACCATTCCCCATACAAAATGGCACTTGCCAGGGCTGCCCCCTGTGCCCCCTCCTGTTTGCCCTCTCTCTAGAACCATTTTTGGAGGCGGCCAGACAGGGCGGGGCAATCACCGGGCTCCGTGCCGGACGGGGGAAGCACTGGGTAGCGGCTTATGCCGATGATATGCTGTTCTTTCTGGAGAACCCACTGGTCTTGCTCCACAACCTCCTAAAACTCTTTGAATGGTACGGTCAGATGTCTAACCTGAAACTGAACTTAGATAAGTCGGAAGCCCTGGCCATCATCACTCTCCCACGGAACGTGGAAGATCATCTGCGAACACAATTCAATTTTTGCTTCTTTGCGTCAAGTCTTTAGGTAGCTAAGTGCCCAAGTAACGAATTCCATGATCAGTTACTTGGGCACATAGCTACCTAAAGATTTGACACAAACATATTCTGTGAACTTCCTCTCCATCCTGAACATGCAGAAAACCGACCTGCAGAGATGGATGGGCCTATACATTTCATGGTTTGGCTGCATTAATGTGGTCAAGATGAATAACGTACCGTGACTCTTCTATTTCTTCCAGGCCTTACCAGTGGTAATTCCTTGGGCCTTTTTCCAATTAATAACAACTGCAGTCCGGAACTTTGTGTGGAATGGTAGAGCTACTCGAATACGCCAAACTCAGTTGATGCACCCGAAACACTCAGGCCTCCCCTCTGTAAACATGTACTACCAAGCAGTACACTTGCAACGAATCATAGATTGGCATGTCCGAATACCGACTAAACTCTGGGTCCCCACGGAGACCCAATATGCGGGAGACGCTATACCAGCGAAATTATGGCTTGGTGGGACAACACTAGTGCAGCTGCGAACAGGAAAACCGATGATTGACGCAACGCTCTGGGTGTGGTGCACGGTTAGATACGTGAGGCAATTGACAACGACCCTGTAGCGGAGATCTAGTATTCCACAAGTTATCTCCGCTTAAGATCCCAGTGAGGCTCCGGAACAAGTAGTTATAAATCCATAAGGCAAGGTTTCCAGCAGGTTAAATAATATAGCAATATCCCAACAGCGATCCCAATGACTGGACGACACACAGCATCAGGAGCAGAACTAAGCAAGGGAGGGATTTACAGTAATTGCTAAAGTGTCCAATCATACTCGAGTAACCTCCCACACATCTCCTCGCCTTAGCCTGACTCATAATCCCCTTCAGGGCCGGACTGGGGATACAAAGCAGCCCTGGAAAAAAAAATTGTGCCAGCCCCATAAGTCACTGCACCATATATTGTCGCGTGTAATATGTAAGGCTACATCTTGCCATGACAGATGATTGAGTAATATATATATATATATATATATATATATATATAATATATATATATATATATATTGCTTTTTCTAATATAAAATATTGGTCCTTTCAGGGCAAAACGTTTAATTATACAGTAAGCATACTCACATGCAGACACAGGCAATTTCACTGACATCTCAATGACACACACAAGCTCATTGATACACAGCTTCATAGACAAACAATCTCACTGATATACATCAGCTCATTGACATAAAAACACAAGCTCAATCACTAGCAGGCACACGCATGCAAGCAAGCTCACTCACTAGCAGACACACACACATACAGCTTAATGTAGTGGTACTGGTCCCTACAGGCTTTTCAACGTAAACACTGACTTTTCAGAGAAAAGGCAGTGTTAACATTGCTTCAAAAATACGCGAAATCACGGTTGCAGATCTCCCTCACCAACAACTTCACATGCTTCTGCACCACACAGACAGCACAGTGGCGACATACAAAAAAAAAAAAAAAATCACTCACAATGCACTTACTCACAGCAGCGAAGTTCCTGGTCCCTGGCCTCTGGAAGCACCCGGGTGCGCTGACATTTCAGCAATGGGTGACCAAAGATGAGGAGATACACGCCATTGAAAGTATGAAAGTATAACTGCAGACCTTAAATGTAACTCCGACAAACGTGCCCTGAAATGGTACCCCTGGACCGACTTCACCCATAGGGAGGTAATGCACTAACATCAAGACATAATCCCCCGGCAACACACAGGGAAAGACGACAGCCCCAACAAGACACTGGAAGGGAGCATACCACGACACTAGAGAGGTGACACTCACAAGCTCTGACCGACAGACAGACAGACCTGATGTTGTTAACCGGGACAATGCAGTGGTGGCAGTAAATAGATGGAACTACAACTTGCATTCCCCCATCCCCCCTTTTTTTCTCTCTTTCTGCTTCTCTCGTTATCTCCTTCTTCACTCTTCCTTCTCTACTTCCCCTGGAGTCAATAACCTCACCTAATTCACCCAATCCCTACCCCTATACTGCTGGTACAACAGCGCTGAGGCACCTCCAGCCAACACAAAAGGAGATAGCACACAAAGGCTGAACCCACTAAACTACTTAACACAGGAGTGAGGACTTAAGTATAGGAAGTGGATATGTTAAGCTACTGGTTAACTTAATAACTGTATGTAAAATGCTTCTATTTCAATATTTCAAGTTGTACAACAGGGTCTTGTCAACAATAATGAAAAGTAAAAATTTTTTTTTTTAAATAAAATACTTTAGTGAATTAATGTTAAACTGTAATAATGCAATGCAAAAAATGAACACCTGGCTGCTATGTTGTTTAACTGCATAATTTTAATAAATCCAATTCCTAATATGCTGAAGACACAGTTGAAAACATGCTGGACATGCTTAACTTTCCATGGTGCGTTATGGATTAAAACAATGGAAACATAGCAAAATCCAACAGTGTATTTTAATGGTAAATACATACAACTAAGGAATAGAATCAAAAGGAAAAACTATTAAAGAGATACTCCACACACCTAAAGCACTTTAACTTACGGAACTGTCCTCTTTTGCATTCAGATTTCAATTGAACTTTTATAAATAAACATTGTTACAACCCCCTGGTCAATGAGACAACTAGTCCTGTTGCTTACTAGTTAGGTTAGCTCAGTTGAGCTATACTCAGGTCTCAGCAATAATAGCTAGGTATAGTGTGTGACAGTGCCCATCACTAGTATCTAGGTATAGTGTGTGACAGTGCCCATCAATAGTATCTAGGTATAGTGTGTGACAGTGCCCATCAATAGTATCTAGATATAGTGTGTGACAGTGCCCATCAATAGTATCTAGGTGTAGTATGTGACAGTGCCCATCAATACTATCTAGGTATAGTGTGTGACAGTGCCCATCAATAGTATCTAGATATAGTGTGTGATAGTGCCCATCAATAGTATCTAGGTGTAGTATGTGACAGTGCCCATTAATAGTATCTAGGTGTAGTATGTGACAGTGTCCATCAATAGTATCTAGGTATAGTATGTGACAGTGCCCATCAATAGTATCTAGATATAGTGTGTGACAGTGCCCATCAATAGTATCTAGGTGTAGTATGTGACAGTGCCCATCAATAGTATCTAGGTGTAGTATGTGACAGTGTCCATCAATAGTATCTAGGTATAGTATGTGACAGTGCCCATCAATAGTATCTAGGTGTAGTATGTGACAGTGTCCATCAATAGTATCTAGGTATAGTATGTGACAGTGCCCATCAATAGTATCTAGGTATAGTGCGTGACAGTGCCCATCAATAGTATCTAGATATAGTGTGTGACAGTGCCCATCAATAGTATCTAGGTGTAGTATGTGACAGTGCCCATCAATAGTATCTAGGTGTAGTATGTGACAGTGTCCATCAATAGTATCTAGGTATAGTATGTGACAGTGCCCATCAATAGTATCTAGATATAGTGTGTGACAGTGCCCATCAATAGTATCTAGGTATAGTATGTGACAGTGCCCATCAATAGTATCTAGGTGTAGTATGTGACAGTGCCCATCAATAGTATCTAGGTGTAGTATGTGACAGTGCCCATCAATAGTATCTAGGTATAGTATGTGACAGTGCCCATCAATAGTATCTAGATATAGTGTGTGACAGTGCCCATCAATAGTATCTAGGTATAGTATGTGACAGTGCCCATCAATAGTATCTAGGTGTAGTATGTGACAGTGTCCATCAATAGTATCTAGGTATAGTATGTGACAGTGCCCATCAATAGTATCTAGGTGTAGTATGTGACAGTGTCCATCAATAGTATCTAGATATAGTGTGTGACAGTGCCCATCAATAGTATCTAGGTATAGTATGTGACAGTGCCCATCAATAGTATCTAGGTGTAGTATGTGACAGTGTCCATCAATAGTATCTAGGTGTAGTATGTGACAGTGCCCATCAATAGTATCTAGGTATAGTATGTGACAGTGCCCATCAATAGTATCTAGATATAGTGTGTGACAGTGCCCATCAATAGTATCTAGGTGTAGTATGTGACAGTGCCCATCAATAGTATCTAGGTGTAGTATGTGACAGTGTCCATCAATAGTATCTAGGTATAGTATGTGACAGTGCCCATCAATAGTATCTAGGTGTAGTATGTGACAGTGTCCATCAATAGTATCTAGGTGTAGTATGTGACAGTGCCATCAATAGTATCTAGATGTAGTATGTGACAGTGCCCATCAATAGTATCTAGGTATAGTGCGTGACAGTGTCATCAATAGTATCTAGGTGTAGTATGTGACAGTGTCCATCAATAGTATCTAGGTATAGTGCGTGACAGTGCCCATCAATAGTATCTAGGTGTAGTACGTAACAGTGCCCATCAATAGTATCTAGGTGTAGTATGTGACAGTGCCCATCAATAGTATCTAGTTGTAGTATGTGACAGTGCCCATCAATAGTATCTAGGTATAGTATGTGACAGTGCCCATCAATAGTATCTAGGTGTAGTATGTGACAGTGTCCATCAATAGTATCTAGGTGTAGTATGTGACAGTGCCCATTGTTAGTATCTAGGTATAGTATGTGACAGTGCCCATCAATAGTATCTAGATATAGTGTGTGACAGTGCCCATCAATAGTATCTAGGTGTAGTATGTGACAGTGCCCATCAATAGTATCTAGGTGTAGTATGTGACAGTGTCCATCAATAGTATCTAGGTATAGTATGTGACAGTGCCCATCAATAGTATCTAGGTGTAGTATGTGACAGTGTCCATCAATAGTATCTAGATGTAGTATGTGACAGTGCCCATCAATAGTATCTAGGTATAGTGCGTGACAGTGTCATCAATAGTATCTAGGTATAGTGCGTGACAGTGTCATCAATAGTATCTAGGTGTAGTATGTGACAGTGTCCATCAATAGTATCTAGGTGTAGTATGTGACAGTGCCCATCAATAGTATCTAGGTGTAGTATGTGACAGTGTCCATCAATAGTATCTAGTTGTAGTATGTGACAGTGCCCATCAATAGTATCTAGGTATAGTGTGTGACAGTGCCCATCAATAGTATCTAAGTGTAGTATGTGACAGTGTCCATCAATAGTATCCAGGTGTAGTATGTGACAGTGCCCATCAATAGTATCTAGGTGTAGTATGTGACAGTGCCCATCAATAGTATCTAGGTGTAGTATGTGACAGTGTCCATCAATAGTATCTAGGTATAGTGCGTGACAGTGCCCATCAATAGTATTTAGGTGTAGTACGTAACAGTGCCCATCAATAGTATCTAGGTGTAGTATGTGACAGTGCCCATCAATAGTATCTAGTTGTAGTATGTGACAGTGCCCATCAATAGTATCTAGGTATAGTGTGTGACAGTGCCCATCAATAGTATCTAAGTGTAGTATGTGACAGTGTCCATCAATAGTGTCTAGGTATAGTGTGTGACAGTGCCCATCAATAGTATCTAGGTGTAGTATGTGACAGTGCCCATCAATAGTATCTAGGTATAGTGTGTGACAGTGCCCATCAATAGTATCTAGGTGTAGTATGTGACAGTGTCCATCAATAGTATCTAGGTGTAGTATGTGACAGTGCCATCAATAGTATCTAGGTGTAGTATGTGACAGTGCCATCAATAGTATCTAGGTGTAGTATGTGACAGTGCCCATCAACAGTATCTAGGTGTAGTATGTGACAGTTACCAACAATAGTATCTAGGTATAGTGTGTGACAGTGCCCATCAATAGTATCTAGGTGTAGTATGTGACAGTTACCAACAATAGTATCTAGGTGTAGTATGTGACAGTGCCCATCAATAGTATCTAGGTATAGTGTGTGACAGTGCCCATCAATAGTATCTAGGTGTAGTATGTGACAGTGTCCATCAATAGTATCTAGGTGTAGTATGTGACAGTGCCATCAATAGTATCTAGGTGTAGTATGTGACAGTGCCCATCAACAGTATCTAGGTGTAGTATGTGACAGTTACCAACAATAGTATCTAGGTATAGTGTGTGACAGTGCCCATCAATAGTATCTAGGTGTAGTATGTGACAGTTACCAACAATAGTATCTAGGTGTAGTATGTGACAGTGCCCATCAATAGTATCTAGGTGTAGTATGTGACAGTGCCCATCAATAGTATCTAAGTGTAGTATGTGACAGTGCCCATAAATAGTATCTAGGTATAGTGTGTGACAGTGCCCATCAATAGTATCTAGGTGTAGTATGTGACAGTGCCCATCAATAGTATCTAGGTATAGTGTGTGACAGTGCCCATCAATAGTATCCATCAATAGTATCTAGGTATAGTGTGTGACAGTGCCCATCAATAGTATCTAGGTGTAGTATGTGACAGTGCCCATCAATAGTATCTAGGTGTAGTATGTGACAGTGTCCATCAATAGTATCTAGTTGTAGTATGTGACAGTGCCCATCAATAGTATCTAGGTATAGTGTGTGACAGTGCCCATCAATAGTATCTAAGTGTAGTATGTGACAGTGTCCATCAATAGTATCTAGGTATAGTGTGTGACAGTGCCCATCAATAGTATCTAGGTGTAGTATGTGACAGTGCCCATCAATAGTATCTAGGTGTAGTATGTGACAGTGCCCATCAATAGTATCTAGGTATAGTGTGTGACAGTGCCCATCAATAGTATCTAGGTGTAGTATGTGACAGTGTCCATCAATAGTATCTAGGTATAGTATGTGACAGTGCCCATCAATAGTATCTAGGTGTAGTATGTGACAGTGTCCATCAATAGTATCTAGATGTAGTATGTGACAGTGCCCATCAATAGTATCTAGGTATAGTGCGTGACAGTGTCATCAATAGTATCTAGGTATAGTGCGTGACAGTGTCATCAATAGTATCTAGGTGTAGTATGTGACAGTGTCCATCAATAGTATCTAGGTGTAGTATGTGACAGTGCCCATCAATAGTATCTAGGTGTAGTATGTGACAGTGCCCATCAATAGTATCTAGGTGTAGTATGTGACAGTGCCCATCAATAGTATCTAGGTATAGTGTGTGACAGTGCCCATCAATAGTATCTAGGTGTAGTATGTGACAGTGCCATCAATAGTATCTAGGTGTAGTATGTGACAGTGCCCATCAATAGTATCTAGGTATAGTGCGTGACAGTGTCATCAATAGTATCTAGGTGTAGTATGTGACAGTGTCCATCAATAGTATCTAGGTATAGTGTGTGACAGTGCCCATCAATAGTATCTAGGTGTAGTATGTGACAGTGCCCATCAATAGTATCTAGGTGTAGTATGTGACAGTGTCCATCAATAGTATCTAGTTGTAGTATGTGACAGTGCCCATCAATAGTATCTAGGTATAGTGTGTGACAGTGCCCATCAATAGTATCTAAGTGTAGTATGTGACAGTGTCCATCAATAGTATCTAGGTATAGTGTGTGACAGTGCCCATCAATAGTATCTAGGTATAGTATGTGACAGTGTCCATCAATAGTATCTAGGTATAGTGTGTGACAGTGCCCATCAATAGTATCTAGGTGTAGTATGTGACAGTGCCCATCAATAGTATCTAGGTATAGTGTGTGACAGTGCCCATCAATAGTATCTAGGTGTAGTATGTGACAGTGTCCATCAATAGTATCTAGGTGTAGTATGTGACAGTGCCATCAATAGTATCTAGGTGTAGTATGTGACAGTGCCCATCAATAGTATCTAGGTGTAGTATGTGACAGTGTCCATCAATAGTATCTAGGTATAGTGCGTGACAGTGCCCATCAATAGTATCTAGGTGTAGTACGTAACAGTGCCCATCAATAGTATCTAGGTGTAGTATGTGACAGTGCCCATCAATAGTATCTAGGTATAGTGTGTGACAGTGCCCATCAACAGTATCTAGGTGTAGTATGTGACAGTTACCAACAATAGTATCTAGGTATAGTGTGTGACAGTGCCCATCAATAGTATCTAGGTGTAGTATGTGACAGTTACCAACAATAGTATCTAGGTGTAGTATGTGACAGTGCCCATCAATAGTATCTAGGTATAGTGTGTGACAGTGCCCATCAATAGTATCTAGGTGTAGTATGTGACAGTGTCCATCAATAGTATCTAGGTATAGTGCGTGACAGTGCCCATCAATAGTATCTAGGTGTAGTATGTGACAGTTACCAACAATAGTATCTAGGTATAGTATGTGACAGTGCCCATCAATAGTATCTAGGTGTAGTATGTGACAGTGCCCATCAATAGTATCTAAGTGTAGTATGTGACAGTGCCCATCAATAGTATCTAGGTATAGTGTGTGACAGTGCCCATCAATAGTATCTAGGTGTAGTATGTGACAGTGCCCATCAATAGTATCTAGGTATAGTGTGTGACAGTGCCCATCAATAGTATCTAGGTGTAGTATGTGACAGTGCCCATCAATAGTATCTAGTTGTAGTATGTGACAGTGCCCATCAATAGTATCTAGGTATAGTGTGTGACAGTGCCCATCAATAGTATCTAAGTGTAGTATGTGACAGTGTCCATCAATAGTATCTAGGTATAGTGTGTGACAGTGCCCATCAATAGTATCTAGGTGTAGTATGTGACAGTGCCCATCAATAGTATCTAGGTGTAGTATGTGACAGTGCCCATCAATAGTATCTAGGTATAGTGTGTGACAGTGCCCATCAATAGTATCTAGGTGTAGTATGTGACAGTGTCCATCAATAGTATCTAGGTGTAGTATGTGACAGTGCCATCAATAGTATCTAGGTGTAGTATGTGACAGTGCCATCAATAGTATCTAGGTGTAGTATGTGACAGTGCCCATCAATAGTATCTAGGTGTAGTATGTGACAGTGCCCATCAATAGTATCTAGGTATAGTGTGTGACAGTGCCCATCAATAGTATCTAGGTGTAGTATGTGACAGTGCCATCAATAGTATCTAGGTGTAGTATGTGACAGTGCCATCAATAGTATCTAGGTGTAGTATGTGACAGTGCCCATCAATAGTATCTAGGTGTAGTATGTGACAGTGCCCATCAATAGTATCTAGGTATAGTGTGTGACAGTGCCCATCAATAGTATCTAGGTGTAGTATGTGACAGTGCCATCAATAGTATCTAGATGTAGTATGTGACAGTGCCCATCAATAGTATCTAGGTATAGTGCGTGACAGTGCCCATCAATAGTATCTAGGTGTAGTATGTGACAGTGTCCATCAATAGTATCTAGGTATAGTGTGTGACAGTGCCCATCAATAGTATCTAGGTGTAGTATGTGACAGTGCCCATCAATAGTATCTAGGTGTAGTATGTGACAGTGCCCATCAATAGTATCTAGGTATAGTGTGTGACAGTGCCCATCAATAGTATCTAGGTGTAGTATGTGACAGTGCCATCAATAGTATCTAGGTGTAGTATGTGACAGTGCCCATCAATAGTATCTAGGTATAGTGTGTGACAGTGCCCATCAATAGTATCTAGGTGTAGTGTGTGACAGTGCCATCAATACTATCTAGGTGTAGTATGTGACAGTGCCATCAATAGTATCTAGGTGTAGTATGTGACAGTGCCATCAATAGTATCTAGGTGTAGTATGTGACAGTGACATCAATAGTATCTAGGTGTAGTGTGTTACATAGGTACATGGCTAAAAAGTAACTTGCGTCCATCAAGTTCAGCCTTCCTCACATTTGTTTTTGCTGTTGATCCAAAAGAAGCCAAAAAACCCAGTTTGAAGTGCTTCTAATTTTGCAACAAACTGGGAAAAAATTCCTTCTTGACCCCAAAATAGCAGTCAGATATCTCCTTGGATCAAGCAGCTATTACCCCACTAATTAGAAATTATATCCCTGTATGTTATGTTTTTGCAAAGATTTATCCAATAGCAGTTTAAACATCTGTATGGACTCTGATAAAACCACCTCTTCAGGCAGAGAATTCCATATCCTTAAAAAAGCCATTCCTTTGCCTTAGATTAAATCTCCTTTCTTCCAGCCTAAATGCGTGACCTCGTGTCCTATGTATAGCCCTGTTTATGAATAGATTTCAGGATAATGGTTTGTATTGGCTGATGGGTTTACCGCCATTATACTTCTCTACACCCCTATATAAAAGGCATTTAGGTGAAGTACTACACACTCTTGGGCGGCTAGTACTACTACTGTTCTGTGGTAACACTATTTAATACAGATTATTTGTATATTTACATTTGTATTGTAATTGTGTAGCATTTATGTAGAGCATTGATTATGGTCTATTCAAAGGTCCAATTTAACTGCTTTTGGACCATATGCATTTTCCTTTGGCGTTTTTGTATTTTTATATTGATGAATTGATTAATAAAGTGATTTTGTATGTTTTTCAATTTTGATGTGCTATGGCTATTTGTCTTACTGACCACAAGGGGGAGGTGGCATTCTTCATATTGCACCAAATACTCATTACTTTGTACCAGGTTGAGTGATCCTATATATACTGATATTAATGTAGTGTGTGTCTGTGCCTGTCAATAATCGGTAGTTGTAGAGTGTGATAGTGCCTGGTGATTATACCTTGGTTTAACATGTCCAGAATGTGACTGTGTCTGGGTAGATGGGATGACAGTGCATGCCACTGATTAATGCAGAGCATAATGTGTTAACATGATATTTCTTGATATTAGCTGTGGGGAAATGTCACAGGCGGAGTGTGTTACATTACGTGCCCTTGTTAGTAGTTGTAGAGTGTGTGGGCTAACAGCTTCAAGTGGGCGTAATGTGTGACAGTGCATGTTCTTGATAATCACCAGATGCACTATGATGTGACTATGTAGGCCAATCGTTTTAGGTGGGAGCAGTGTGTGACAGTGCAGGGTAATGACTTTAGGTGGGTGTAATGTGTGACTGTGCATGTTCTTGAGATCACCAGATGCAATATGTGACTATGTAGGGCAATCGTTTTAGGTGGGTGCAGTGTGTGACAGTGCAGGGTAATGTCTTTAGGTGGTTGTAATGTGTGACTGTGCATGTTCTTGAGATCACTAGATGCAATGTATGTCTGTGTAGGCCAACAGCTTTAGGTGTGTGACAGTGCCTACCAGTGGTTGTAGATGGGTCACTGCCTGTCATTAACCATTGCTGCCACAGTCACAAAGCTCACCAAAGTGGCCCCTTGGCTATCTGTCCTGTTCAGATCCTTTGCAGCCGTTATCAGAGCTCTGACTTCATCCAGCATTTCATGTTCTGGGGCCTGTCGAGCATCATTAATCATTTCCTGTGTGAAACCTGTAAAAAAATTGATCAGAAGAATTACAACGTTTCTGTACTCTTCAGAGCCCACGACTACACCCAATGCCACCATCTTTAGTAAAAATAATATTAGTAAAGTGAGTTATTTATAAAGAAACATTCTAGGGAAGAAAAAGCATGAAGATTCCATTGATCACCGCGATGATTATCCTATTTTTAGAACTTTACTCCAGAAATTTTACTCATTATACATAAAATACTGTATCAATGTTTGATTTGCCTGCTCATGTTTACCTTTGTAGGTCATGCAGTTCTCAATAACATCCAGGGTGGCTTCATCTTCACAAAGATCATAGACCATGTTACCATCGGCGTTAACAGCGAGCAGATCTGCCCCACTGGATAGAGAGAGAGAAAGACAGGAAATCAAGTTTTTGAGCTCTGCAATGTGGCAATGTGTACTGCATCATATCTAAATAATTAGCTGTGTGGGCACATAGTTTCATCCTCCAAGTTCTTGGGATTTTGGTGGTCCTAGCCTCTAAAATCTTTTGTTATAATGCCTTATCTTTTGCATAGTTTGGTGGTTTGGTGTGTAAAATAACCACTTAGTGCATCCTTATTGTAGGCCTAGCCCTAATGCCTGTCCCATAATTTAACTAAGTAGGAAAACAGACTATTATTTTGGTGAAAGAAAGTCTTCTTCAGCCAATCCAACAACAATATGTTGTTTAATCTAATGACAAAGAGCACATCCAGAGGGACACGCTTTAGAGAACAATAACGCCTTTTTGACTCCATATGGTCCTTACTCATGGGTTATATTAGACAATATTTCATCATTCATTAAAGCTTGGTCATAACTGCTATCAACTCCGACTGAAGTAAACAGAGTTTGTAGAGAACCGTACAATGAAGAAGCGAGATTGTGTTAATATGCTAACTATATCATAATGCTCTTGAATACTTGCTGTTGTAGGCTGCACTCATCAAGTGATATTAAGTGATCCGGGCATCAAGAAATGATAGCAGTCACTACAGTAGCACACAATCACATTACTGGCTAACCATCAGGAAAACAACCCATCTTTAAACGGTTCTGCAAAATGTGCAATCCTTCCTTGGGCACTCCATCAGTGGTAAAATGCCACCCCAGATGCAGTGTCAAAGGTAGCAGTGTACATTTTGCCCATAGGCAGAGCCGTTTATAAGGTTAACTTATAAAAAAGCTACATTTGTAGATATTATTAAATGATGTCAATTGTATGAATCAATGTCAGGATATAGGTTTGGTGTGCATGTCATTGTATTAACAGTAACAAAATTAATGAAAGTAAAATTACAGTTGGAGCAGAAATTACGTCACAAGTAAGGGTTTATGGCATTAATGATGCTTAGCTTATTAAATCCACCAATTTAAAGGGGCATTTTAAGTGTTATAACCCATAAATGCTGTTGTAGTAGTTATGGTGCTAGTAAGCTGTGGTAGCCATCTGTCAGTTCTTGGCCAAATTGTGTTAATAGGATGGTTGATGGGCTCAGGCTATAACTGCCATGGTAACATGGAAGATGAACTTCCTAACTAGCAATCCTGTCAGCCAGGGCTCAGAAAAGTGAGAATTCAAAGTAAATTCACATTGAATGTCAAATTTGAAGTCATAATAGCCCAACTGGAAAAATTCTCCAAGTCAGCTATGCTTCTACTTTGACCTTAAATTTTCAATTCACTTGGGATTCTCACTTTAGTAAATAAAAATAAATATATTTCTTATTATATACTTACTGCTGAATCAGAATGCGCACCAGATTGGTGTGACCACATGTGGCAGCTGCGTGGAGAGGGGTCCACAGTTCATTGTCTGTGACATTAACATTAGCTCCACGTGACAACAACAACTTTAGGAGATCTTCGTAGTTATCGATGCAGCACTGGAGGACAAAAAGAGAGAACAAATGAAGACAATTATGGACCGCTTATGGACCACCTTGGATATAACAATAAAACAATATGTCTATAGAGTATTTCTGAGGCAAAACTTTAACTATACCAAAACAACTTTGGTATAGTCACCAAAACAACTTTACCTTAATTAAGCAGTTTAGGTATATAGATCATGGTCCTGCAGTCTCACTTCTCAATTCTCTGTCATTTAGGAGTAAAATTACTTTGTTTATACAGCCCTAGTCACACCTCTTTGCACGTGACTTACACAGCTTTCCTAAACACTTTCTGTAAAGAGTCATCTAATGTTTACACTTCCTTTATTGCAAATTCTGTTTAAATTAGAATTTCTTATCTCCTGCTTCCTAGTCCCTGCAGAAGCCTCCTGTATGTAATTAAAGTTCAATTTGCAGAACAGGAGATAAAAACTTTTAAAGTAAGTTACATCTGATTGAAAGTGAAAACAGCAGGAGAAGCTGTGGCTAGCACTGTATAAACAAAAACAAAAGTGATTTAACTCTTAAATGGCAGAGAATTGAGCACTGAAACTTTAGAGGCATGATCTATACACCATAACCGTTTCATTAAGCTAAAGTTGCTTTGGTGACTAATGTGGCCTTTTAAATAAGGTGCAATCACCATGCAAACATACAGAATGTTCCTGCTGACTGTTCCATATTAAGAACTTTACCCCAGAACAGCTTTTGATACATAACACTATGATCTTGGTTGTTGTGAGTTCGGATCACTTTCTATATTATCATAAACATCAGTTATCCTATACTTATTGCCATAGGCGTGCGCACGGGGTGTGCTGGGTGTGCCTGGGCACACCCTAATCCCCGTGGCACGCCAAGCATGAAGACCGGCAGGGGAGATCTCAGGATCGCTATCCGAGCGCCGGCTCTGCTCTCAGCCTCCCTCCCCACATGCAGGGAGGGAGGCAGGAGAGGACCGGCGGAGCTATTGGCGGCAGCTCTGCCGGGTTCCTCTCGCGAGATATGAGCGTTGCCACGGCAATGCTCAAATCTTGCGAGAGTGAACTCTAGCCCCACAGGGGGCTAGAGTTCACTCTCCACTGGACCACCAGGGATGGAATCAGCAGCACGATCCCCACTCCCTACAAAAGTTAAGAAGGGAGGGGGGATAGCAAGTAATGTCCACCCCCACAATCACCCACCCACATACAGCACACACATACATACACAGCACCAACACACATACAGCACACATACAGCACACACAGACATACAGCACCCACAGACATACAGCACCCACACACATACAGCACCCACACAGCACCCACACACATACAGCACCCACACAGCACCCACACACATACAGCACCCAGACAGCACCCACACAGCACCCACACACATACAGCACCCACACAGCACCCACACACATACAGCACCCACACACAGCACCCACACATACAGCACCCACACACATACAGCACCCAGACAGACATACAGCACCCACACACATACAGCACCCACACACATACAGCACCCACAGACATACACAGCACCCACACACATACAGCACCCAGAGACATACACAGCACCTACACACATACAGCACCCACACACATACACAGCACCAACACACATACAGCACCCACACACATACACAGAACCAACACACATACAGCACCCACAGACATACACAGCACCAACACACATACAGCACCCCACACACAGCACACAAACAGCACCCTCACACACACACAGCACACTAACAGTACCCTCACAAACACAAACAGGACCCTAATAAACACACACACAGCACACTACCAGTACCCTCACACACAAACAGCACCCTCACATACAGTACATTAACAGCACCCTCACAAGCGCGCACACACACACAAACAGCACCCTCACACACAGTACATTAACAGCATCCTCACAAGCACGCACACACAAACACCCTCACCCTCACACACACACAGCACACTAACAGTACCCTCACAAACACAAACAGGACCCTAATAAACACACACACAGCACACTACCAGTACCCTCACACACAAACAGCACCCTCACACACAGTACATTAACAGCACCCTCACAAGCGTGCACACACACACTACCAGCACTGTCACACACACATCACACTAACAGCACCCTCACACAGCACACACACACACACAGCAGTGTGTGTATGTGTGTGTATATATGTGTATGTATATATATATATATATATATATATATATATATATATATATACACACACATATATATATTTATACATACATATATATGCGGCGTGTGCTTGTGCTTTAGGGTGCACACCCTAATGCAATAGGCTGCGCACGCCTATGGCTTTATATACATACTACTAATATCCAGTATATAGGTGACTAAGGTCTTGATTTAATATGCTTTCCAAATGATTAAATACAGTTAAATAGATTTCTCTACAAATATTCCTATAGACGTTAATGGTGACATCTGTAGATAAATCATTTGGAAAGTTTTTTTAACAGTATTGAACCATTTGCACATTAAAAAGCCTAAATGCTTGAGAGATATGGAATGTACCTTACGAACTTTTATATCACCAAAAAAATGTACATTTTGTTTGTAAGGAACCAGACTTTACCGGCTGTTTCCAGGTAATTCTACGAGCTATTTTTGGCTAGAACTAGGAAAATCTTTCGCAAGAATGCTGAAGGATTGTATTGACACAGGCTAAAATATATGCACATTTATTGCATCACTGTGCTGTTATATTGCTGTAGTCCTCATAAACAAAAACACTTTGCAAATTACTAAAAAAAAGGATGTACAAACAGACACACAAAAGCAATACTGAGGAATACATAAGAATAACTCATTTCAGGATAGAATTGTCAAACTGGGGGAATAGCAGACTTGGAAGTTGAACATTTTTGGCCAAACAGACGAGCTGAAAAAAATTATCCATGCCAATTTGTGATTGCTACAATTTAGTTTTAAAAACAGTTTATAAATTAAAATATTACTATGTGAGTTTCAATGTGCATTTTAAAAAAGAAATAGATTGAAGCCCATACTTTTAAATTAAAATGTTTACAGACATAATATGTAATGATAGCCATTCTTGTATAAAATGGAATAACACTTTGACAAAGTGATCATCACTGTATTACAAATGACTATTCAATTAAATGATGCTATATTATATTTCTTGGGTCATACAGCTGAAAGCACAGAAATGTATTTGGGCAGTTTGGGTGACTATAGTGTTCTTTTAAGTTTAACATAGAAGAACTGGAAAAAAATTACTTACTACCTACTTTAGGTTTAAAGGGACGCTATCGGCACCCAGACCTCTTCAGCACATTGAAGTGGTCTGGGTGCAGCGTCCCAGCACCCTTAACCCTGTAAAGGTAATTATAGCTTTGTTCTTTTTATTAAAGGGACTTCGGGATTGTTAGGCAACTTTTGGTCACATGACGCTGGACATCCTCACGCTATCCAGCGTCAACAGAATCCCCATAGGAAACGCGTGCGCATTAAGCCTCCTCCCCGGCTGATGTCGGCAGGGGAGGAGAGAAGGCAGGCCCGAGCCAGTGCCGAGGGACATCGGCCCTAGAGCCAGGCAAGTGACAGAAGGGGTTTTTAACCCCTTCTGCACCAGTGAAGAAGGGGGGGGCTTGACCCAGGAAGAAGCGATAGTACCCGGAAAACAAGTTTGTTTTCCTGGCACTATAGCTTCCCTTTAAACCTGAAATTCATTACAAATTCACTTTGAATTCCCTACAATTTTCATAGTAAATAACCTTGTTAAAGTCAGAGTAGCCTCATCATTATCTGATAATAAAGTGGTATTAGGTGGCTCCTGATTTACGACGTCCCCTGTAGAATGAGGGATACATTTATAACACGCAATGTAATTTAACCAATAATTCTACAATGATTTACATAGTAACATAGTTACATAGGCTGAAAAGAGACATGTGTCCATCAAGTTCAGCCTTCCTCACATTTGTTTTTTGCTGTTGATCCAAATTTAAAGAACAAGAAATAGGCAACAATGCAAACAAGATGAATAAAACCTCCTATGGATAATTCCATGATATGGGGAAATGTTATCTTTAGCTAGGTGGCAAGGGAAGATTTAAAAATAATAATAATAATCATGCTTTATCTTCATAGTTTCTGCACAGACCTTTAAAGGGCAGTCTAGAAAAAAAAAAAACACATCCATAAAAATATCACAGGGCCTGTCAAAACGTCTATAAAAAAAAAGTGGCTTTCCCTTGTGAAAGTTTACGAGGCCATAAATTATCACCCAATCTGTTTGTAAATAAAATGAGGTTTAACATACGTTAATTGGTCATTTAGCAAGAAGGCAATATAAGATAAGAGACTCTGCTTAGGGGAAAGAAAGTTCTAATCTCAAAGTATTTTACCTGCAGTAAGTTCTATCAATTGTTAACAAATGTGACGTAATGGTGTCGCGCATGCATGGCTGCCTCAGTGTTCAGTGAAGGAGCAGGTTGACATAACGAGGTTTATTCATTTTACTGGGAATTTTGGATAACGAGGGAAATGCAAATTGGAGACATTGACATGATTGTGACTTTTTAGTTCATTTTTGGACTATAATTTGCAACTGACATGCCCTATTGTTTCCAGTTTAGTGAAAAAGTGAACCAGTCTGAAATGACTTGATCTTAAGTAGTTTGTAGTTAGTAGGCATGACCTTATAAGCCAGAAATAACCCATATTTGTTACATACAAAACCCCCTCTCCGTTTGGTGTCAAAACAAAAGGCTTACTTTTCTGTTGGTAAGCGATGGGGTAAGTAAAAGGCACCTTATTTTACAAGACTGTGCTAACAGAATTCTAAAACACAACCGCTTTAGTGATCTTAGCACTGCCGTGAACAAAACAGCAAGAAAATGGTGGAATCCAAGTGAAACAGTACTTGTTTGGAGATGAACTGAATGCCTCTTTTTCTAGTGTAAACTGTATAGTATATCTTTTAAAATAAACTTTTCCTTAACCCCTTAAGGACACATGACATGTATGACATGTCATGATTCCCTTTTATTCCAGAAGTTTGGTCCTTAAGGGGTTAAAGGGACATTCCAGACACCTAAAGAACTTTAGCTTGCTGACATACTTTGTGTGTGAAGAGTGTGATTTTTTTTTTTTTTTTTAACAAAAAGTGCAGTTTCAATAACAATTGACACTTTTATAAATGATCCTGGTTATCCTCCCTTGGCTTTCAAGTAGACAATAAGTCCTTTTACTTCCTTGTTTGGTTATCTCAGTGGCAGGGCCGCCATCAGAAATTGTGGGGCCCCTAACACAGCTCAAGGTTTGGGCCCCCGTGTGCCCGCCTCCAAATCCCGCCCACAGGAATACACACACACAGACACAAAAGGACACAGACACACACACAGAAAGATACACACATACTAACAGACACAAATACTGAAACAGACATACATATAGATACATACACAGATACACACACACACACACACACACTGACATATAGACACAAACACTGTTGTACATACATACTCACATAATGACACACATACATGCTGACAAACAGACATACATACAAACTGACATCCAGACATACATACACATACATACTGACATACATACACATACATACTGATATACATACATACATACACACACAGATATATACATACACAGATACACACAGACATACTGACATACACACACACACACACAGACATACATGCATACTGACATACATACTGATAGAGTGACATACACACACACATACATACTTGCAGACACACACACACTGACAAACAGACATACATACTGACATACACAAACACATACAGATAGACACATACACACATACATACTGACATACACACACAGACATACATGCATACTGACATACATACACACAGACATACACACTGACATACACACAGACACAGACATACTGACATACACACACAGACATACATACTGACATACACACAGACATACACACACACAGACATACATACTGACATACACACACACAGACATACTGACATACACACAGACAGACATACTGACATACATACTGACATACACACAGACATACACACACACACACACACACATACTGACATACACACAGACATACATACTGACATACACACACACAGACATACTGACATACACACAGACACACACACAGACATACATACTGACATACACACAGACATACATACCGACATACACACACACACAGACATACTGACATACATACTGACATATACACACACACACACAGACATACACACACACATACATACTGACATACACACACACACACATACTGACATACACACAGACATACATACTGACATACACACAGACATACATACTGACATACACACACAGACATACATACTGACATACACACTGACATACACACATACTTGCAGACACACACACACCTCATTTATCAGCCACCCTCCTCTTACCTTTAAGTTGCAGGAGGGTGGCTGGGGATGATGGGAGTGGATGCCTCTGGTGTCCCTGTCCTGTCCTCTCCTCCACTCTCCCTCTCCCCCCGCGCGGAGTAAGCTGGGAGGAAGTGACCGGCCGTCACTTCCTTCCAGCAGCACTTGCGGTGTTTAGCCGCAATTTTTTTTTTTTAAAGGGGCCAGGCTGCGCAATTACCCAGCCCAGCGCTGACCGGGCCCCTGAAGATATAGGGCCCATCGGGTGGCCCTAAATGCTTGGGCCACCTGATGGGCCCCGGTGCAGATGCCCCTGATGGCTGCCCTGCTCAGTGGAGCTAAACTCAAGAGACAGCAAATACCCAGACCACCTGCCTTGTAACAACTTCTCATTAAGCTACACTGGGAAGCCTGTGATTGGACAGTCATATAAAGTCTTGGCGGGGTCAGAAGGGGAGGGCTTGCAAAGGCAGCAGTAAGAGATCTACAAGTTTTGCAAGCTAATGTGTTAAATATACCCCATTGAAAAATGCATAATTAAATGCATGTATGTTTTCATTTGGGGTATATCTACTAAACAGTGATTGTTATTTATTTTGTATTTGGGCAGTGGAATGTAATTTTAACAGTTTCAAAGCAGCACTGGAAACTGGGATTAGACGGGATGTTGCAAAGAGCTTAGAGGGAACACTGCATAACTAGAAAGAACATTGTACGCATCTTTAGAATGAGCACTTTAGATAGCTTAAAGGAGCACTATAGTGCCAGGTAAACAAACCTGTTTTCCTGGCACTATAGGATAATTAGGTGTCCCCCTCCCTCGTGGCCCCCTTCCTGCTGGGCTGAAGGGGTTAAAACCCCTTCAGCCACTTACCTTAATCCAGTGCCAGGTTCCCTTGGAACTGGTGACCTTTCCTCCCACTGCCGACGGCAGCTCCCGAGTGGAGTCGAATGCGCATGTGCGACCAGAGCCGTGCGCGCATTCAAACTGCCCACAGGAAAGCATTTGGAGGATATTGCACATGACTGGTAAAACACCACACTGGGCAAATCAGCATCTCCTCATAGAGATGCTTTGAATCAATGGATCTCTGCGGGGAAAGTTTAGTGTCTTCTTGCAAAGTGCAGCACTGACCCAGAAAGCACCTCTAGTGGCAACTGGAGGTGCCCCTAAGCACTAATGCAAACACTGCTTTTTCTCTGAAAAGGCAGCATTTACATTGAAAAGTTTGCAGGGACAGGCTATAGGCACCAGAACTACTACATTAAGCTGTAGTTGTTCTGGTGACTATTGGGTCCCTTTAACCCCTTAAGGACATATGACATGTCATGATTCCCTTTTATTCCAGAAGTTTGGTCCTTAAGGGGTTAATCTTATCAAAGAGTACAGGTCAGATCTGAAAACACAGCTATACAAAGACAGTATACCAGAAGGTACATTCTATGAAGGTAATGGTTAGTTATGAACAGATTTAGATGATGGACAGATAAATGGCCTATCTGCCCATTTTATTGCCTACTTAAATACTTCTATATATGAGCTGTATTTATGCATCATGCCTTCTCCCACTTCTTTACCTTTGGACGTAATACATGAAAATGCATGACTTTTTTCTTTTCACAGTCATCTAGAAAGGCAAGTGTTTTGTTATCTGTTACCCACTCCAGAGGCTGTCGCCCCCACAGCTGCAATTGCTTTAGTGAGGAAGGCAGAGGATTAGACAGACAGTGGGTAGCACACAATGCTTGTCTTCATACAGAAAGCCATGTGAGGAGGCAAGGAATGCGTTAGCTGGGAATTTTCTAAGCGAAAAGCCTGCGAAAGGCTCAATGTTAACCCACTTTTAGCCAAAGGATTAGAAATATATTCCGCAGAGAGCTGTACTCTGACTCATTGGAAGTAAACGGCCAACTGCTATGCCCCACTGACAGACAATGTTACTTCGACGGTGAACAGAAACAGTTTAGAACGGCATAATCTCATTTAAAATTTTATAGCAATCTGTACAAGATGGTATGATAAAATTCAGATTAGGGAACAGCAGTCACACAAATACAATGCATAGTTTTAAATTTGACAAGGCTACGTAAAAATACCTATCTTAGCAAGCAGATATGGTGATTTGGTTCCACCATATGGCCATATTGTGTTAAGCCCACCACTAGATCACAGTACCCCAATACTGGTGGGTCCTACACTAATTTTAACATGGGAGATTAACATGCTAACTGCAATACTTACTGCTTAAATGGCCTGTATATTGTTTTTGTGTGTGCTGTTCCCTAATCTGTATTTTGAATATATTTTGATATTTATGGTAGTACCACTACTGAGAAAAGCATGTTCCCGTTGTGTCCCGAAATCCCCCCTCTTTTTTTTTTGATGGTAATGCATATATCAGGCCAACACTGTTCTGTCAGTGCAGAAATCAGGCCAGCCCTGTTCTCTGTTCAGTAACAGTATGGTTACCACTGAAACAACATGAAAGTATGATACATACTTGTTAGGAGCCCTCAAGCATGTTCTTTAAATATTTTGGCTTACTCACATCTGTGTGGTAGGTTTTTGAAAAGAAAAAGTGTTAAAGAATCTTTTTTTTTTCTACAATACAGTGCTAAAGAATTCATCAGTGTATTACATAGCCTAATACTGTATTATATATAAATGTTATGTTACAATCAGAGTTGCTCTTATGCCGTATTTTAGGAGAGAGCCCCAGCAACGTAATGGTTAACACTGCAGTTTGTATTGACTACCCGGTTGTTGCTATGCAAACGGCTGTCATGGTTATACAATTTTCAACTGTTTCAGAGCTGAGCAGCTTGCAAACAATTGCTTAAAGGGGCAACGTTACTTCTCGTGATTTTTAATGATGTTTACTTAATTACTATATTTAACAAATATTTGTTTGGAAATTCTGGGGGGGGGAAAGAGAGCTATCTTTAAATGATTGCCTCCACATTATCTTGCTGTCAGCCAATGTTATAAGCAATGTCCTCTGCACCTGGGTATCAGCATAAAAAGAGAGAAGAGGAGGAACGGAGAGAATGTTGCACTTCCTACTCCTTCAGTGCATTGTGTGCCTTTGTTGTGCCTGGACTCAGCTGGACTGTGATGTCCATACCTAAAGGTTTCATGCGATGTTCCATTTTCTCTAAATGTATATCAAACCAAAGTTAACACAAATTCTAGGTCATTTTAGATGTTTGACTTAACTGCGTAATTTCCAATAAAGTGACGGTTGAGATACAAACACAGCATTAATGCATTTAATATCTTTAGGCCAAAATAATTACCTGCATTTTTGTTTAGCACGCTCATTTTGAAGATTTGTATTTAAAAAAAAAAAAATGTAAGAGTTCCGCAATATAAGCGTAGACATGTAGTACGTGTAAGAGATCGATATATAACAAGTGTCTTAGAAGTCTTTTCAGTCTCCATGAGCCAAATGGCTACTTCTAAAATGTTGAGGCTGTAATGAACTATGTTGCGGGCCCAGGCACCAAGGGGGAGTGTCTAAGAGAGTGCAAGGTGCAAGCCTAATAGAAGAAGGGGAGAGGGAGAGAGAGAGAGAGGGGAAAAAGGGGGAGTGAGAGAGGGAAGAGACACGGGCTCTGTCTGATTGGGGTCTTGTATCTAGGAGGTGTAGATTGATAACATGTATGTCCAGTAAGGGGTCGTTTAGTCGAGGTACAAGTTATGTGTTTGTCATATTCGAGTCAATGGCATCGGTATATGGCTGGAAGCCCTTTCGTAGGAAGTGTATCAAGACTTGACGGGCCGTTCCCGGAGGGATTTATCTTAAGGGTTACTATATATTCTGTACTGCTTCCACCTCTGGCATGTGGTCCCGCTGAAGAAATAAAAAGGCACGCATCCCCAACAAGTAAGTGATTGTAGGGTTGTATTTGGAGGGACAACCCTTAAAGGGATTCTCCAGTACCAGGAAAACATATTCGTTTTACTGGCACTGCAGGACCCTCTAGTGCCACTCTCCCTTCCACCCACCATCCCAAGTTGCTGAAGGGGTTAAAACCCCTTCAGTGACTTACTGGAGTCCAGTGCCGATGTCCCTCGGCGCTGGGTCATGCTCCGTCTACTCTCCGTCTATTATACAATGCTTTCCTATGGGGATTTCGGTAACGCTGGAAGGACTTAATCCTGCAATGTAAATATTGCAGTTTATGAAAACTGCAATAATTACACTTGCAGGGTTAAGTGTAGTGGGAGTTGGCACCCAGACCACTCCAATGGGCAGAAGTGGTCTGGATGCCTGGAGTATACCTTTAATTCAAAGAAGGCTTCCCTTATCACCTACGCCAGAGGTTTGACTCTGATCAAGTTGGGCCTCCGTATGAGCGGGTTGTCAAAGGTCTGAGGTAGGTGTGCCTACTTATATTAGGTAGGCTGTGGTTGGTCATAACTCATATGCTATCAGGTGGTAGTCAGGAGACAGTTTGTTCATATGGGGATATGTTAAGTCACATGCGTATAGGTGGAGTTTGTACCCATGACCTTACATCCCAGTTGTCTGTGTGCCCCCCTGAAAACACCTATGAGATAAGATAACATGTAGACCTAGAGGTGAACATGACGTATTATGCCAATTAGATATAAATACAAGGGCTGTACAGGCCATGGTGTTTGTATCAAAGTGACATCAAGTAACCATTGTTTGCTTGTGTTTTAAGCAATATGACTGGTGTAGTACCTGGTGAAGGGCGGTCAGACCATCTTCATTACACAGGTTGGGATCCACATTGCTCTGAAGAAGAGAAAGGACTGTGGGGGAAAAAAAAGAATGGGTGAGAATGTTGGATAAAGTGCTTGTGATTCATCCCAGCTCTGTACACCAGATCTAATTATGCCAGTCCATACATCCTTTATTCAGAAATCCCTAACTGTTTATCCTAGCCCAGGATGTGTCGGCCTTCTATAACAGACTTGATCACAGAGGTTGCATACATACAAGCAGTGGTTGGAATGGGGATTTCAGAAATTATTACATTAATTATATACATACAGTATAAGCTGTGGGGGTTTCTGAAAAGCTAGAGGGTGGACAATAACTTGGAGAGATGTTGGTTGGACTCAACATCGTAGATGCACCAGGCTACACCAGTCTCCTACTGGAACTAATCCCTGTCCAGGCCAAGATCTGAATCATTATTGTAGAACTTTGATGGCTCATCTGTGCCAGGGTACTTTGTGGAGATTTCACATCCTGTAACACGGTGCAAGAGATGCCAAACTCTGTACCCTCTACCCTACAGAAACCATGCCAATTCCTGGTGTAGTTATGACACATTTCATATCCATGTTATAGGCTCACCACATGGTTTGTCCTAGTCCATTGTCTGTGTTTGTACCCCACCAAAATGTTTACTCCTGATCAAATGGCACCATAACATATTTCTGTGCCAATCTGAGACTTCCCATTTTTAATTCCTGCGCCGGTGACACCAATTCCATCTTTCCTACACCAGTGACACCAAGATCGTAAGTCCTGTCCTAATGACAGCAGTCTTTTTATTGGCATCCTGAGAAGTTCCTGTACCACGCTCTTAAGTTCTTTCCTAGAAGGACCACATACTTTGATCCTGGCACAGTAAAACCATGCTGAATTCCTGTACTAGCAGTACTACTTCCTTAAACTTGTCAAACTCTGTTTCCCTGTGCCTTAAATGCAGGGCTTTGCCTCTACCCTTTTCAAAAGATCTGGTCCATAGCCATCACAAACCTGCCTGCTCCGGTTCCTAACAAGCCAGCATAACAAGCTTCCCCAAGGTTTATTAGTTCACAAATCATAGTGTCCTTGTGCTTTTTATAACTCTTTCTCTGCCACGCTGCTGGATACACGATAGAATGTCCCATCCCAATGACGTTTGCATGTATGTGGCCTTGACAGCCACTCCTGCATATTTAAACTCCATTAAAAGGACATTATTCTTGTAATTAAAACTTCAACAGCTCACACCAAGTCTTTAGCTGCAGTTGCAGATGATTAGGGATAAGACTCCACTAAAACTATTATTTGGATGTACCTCTTTTGCATGGTTCAGTGCTGAACTGCTCATTTAACAATGTCACACAGTGTTGTGATATTTCACTCTGTGTGTTACCACTTTGTGATATGATATACTTAGGTAAAAGTCATCATTAATGAATGAGGCTTAGAGTGCAATAACTAATACTGGCAAAACCAAACATTTAACTAAACAAGAGTTAAGGATGGAGGGTGCAATAGTCATCAATGGAAATAGAAAGGGGGATGGAGACAGAAAGAAATACAATTTAAAACAGAAATAGGAAAAATAAGAGGTCTAGGATGATCATCCAGAAATGCTACCTCTGTTTAGGGCAAGTCCTGCAGGGTTGAGTGCTTTAGCTGTACATAAACTCTGGAAGTTGGCCTGGAGCTGTGTGAAGTGTGCATTTAATACCTTTTATTAATGGGCCCTAGGCCAAGTTATATAATGGCCTTCTGCCTCTCTGTGATACTGTGACACTGTGACTGTTAAGACAACTCGCACACAAACACACATAGTAGTCCCGCAACCCCACTTACAACCCACATAGTCACACAACCAGCCTCTCATATGCAATACCCCAAACAGCCCCACACAGGCACACACCAAACACACTGTGTGACATATCATCTACACACAAACAAATACACAAGCGACCCCCATACACAGCCCACATTCATAGGTTTCATACACAATATCTCCAACCACTCACGAACACATACAATATAACAGCCCACATACGCACAATACAATGCTACAAAGCAACTCAAGCACACAGCAAGCTTAATACGGCAATATACACACTTCAATTTAAAAAAATTGGATTGGCACACCAAGGGACTTTAAAATCTTGTTTTGGCACATGACTACTAAAAGCCTGCCTGCCCGCCCGTGATAAAGCTACACAGACATGTTACTACTGTAAATGATGATATAGCTACATATCATCCTATCGGTTACTGTAACATGCTGAATGTGATCATATAGCTACATGTTATAGACATGTTACTGTAACATGCTAAATATGATGATATAGCTACATGTTATAGACATGTTACTGTAACATGCTGAATGTGATCATATAGCTACATGTCATAGACATGTTACTGTAACTCTGCAGGTTATTAAACATTGCACTCTATCATTCTGTATACAATTTATCTGCAATAGTTACTGCTCTAAGTTTAACTATTATAAGACTGCGTTTTCGTACATTTTGCCGTATTCGCAGAGCAGGTGATTACTATAGTTACGGTATTAGCCTGCATATTATCCGATGTCTGCATATCATAGCTCACACTGCCAGCCTGAATAATTTATCCCTGGGGTATATTCACTAAATTCTGAATTGTAGCAAACTGAAATCAGAAAGACCAAATGTCCGCTGTGACTGTAGTGCAGTTAAAGGACTTGACCAGATCAGCAATCTTTTGACTAAATGTGCCATTCTATTTTCAATTCTCTACAATGTGGAGTTTAGTGGCTAAACCTTTACATAGATAACATTAACATCATCTAATTAGTGGTTCAGACTATTTCAGCAGCATCTGCCCCTGACAGGCGTATAAACTGAACCCATGCAATTTCCACCGGTAAACACTGCCGGTAGAATGTTCTGTATATGTCAGCAGAGAGCTTTTTTACATGGTCTCTTTCCAACAGATCATTTTGTCAAATTTCTGCCCTATTAGTTTTGACCTAAATCAGTACTTTGTTTAACGGACACTGTAAGCACAAGAACCACCACAGCTGTAGTGATTTTAATACAAAGAGACTGTCCTTGCAGTCTTTCATTTTTAAAAGCTGTCTTATCTGTGTTTACATTTGTTTCTAATGGTTGTTACTCGGACTTCCAATAGAGGTGCTTCCTACAATCTTTGTAGGACAGATATTTGCCGTTTTCACTCTCAGCACACAGAGATGTGTCTGTATAAGGAGATGCTAAGTAGCGGAGTGTGGCACACTACGGCCCCAATGCTTCCCTGTGATGGAATATTAGATTGGCTGAGATCATCAGCACTGATGATACCAGTGAGTATCAGAGAGGCTGGACTGGGTTGGAGTAAATGTGAGCAAAACTCAATTTAAAGGGGACTCTAAATTTGAAAGGCTAGGAAGAAACTTTGTTATAAAATATGTGTTTTATCTGTAATGTCAAAGGAAACGAAGTGCTATTTTTAAGAAATGGAAACATTTGAGGTCAAGAAACAGCTCACAGAAAAGGACCATCAAATTTGAAATGGTAATCAGTAAAATCATCACTCACCACAAAGAGATGACGGAAATCAACATCAGAACATGAACTGTTTGTTAAGAGTTTCATGACACAAGTTTGCATAAGTTGCCACACACTAACATAATGATTGTGTCGGCTGTAGCGGTTGTAAAACCACTGGACTGTGGAGCAGTAAAAAATGTCTTCTGGAGTTTTGCCATCTGTTAATCGGACTGACAACTGTGTTTGGCCAATTCCTGGTGGATGCTACCTGCCTGCTATAGTGTCAACTTCAGTTTCATGGAAGGGTGATAACAGTTAAGGAGCTGTTTTGCTTGGTTTAATCAGTGCCCCTTTAGTGCGAGAGCATACAATGAAACATGAATAAAAACTTTCCTATACCATATCCCAAAATGTCTTCTTAAACCAAGTCAGACCCGTTCAGAAGAGGCTTGTTGCGATTTGCGCAGAATAAAATGATTGTTCTGCACAGATCACAACCTGACCTTACTGAACACCTTACAAGCCGCACCCAACTACCCAACAACGGTACAACTTCACTAATGCTCTTATTAAATTGAAGCCAATACAGGACACAAAGGTATCCAGTGGAAAACCTTCAAAGAAGAGTGGAGACTCTTATAGCGTCAAAGTGGACTCCCATGTCATATTTATGCAAGTGGTTTGGGATGGCAACATACTTTCGGACATACAGTGCAGGTGTTGCTACAATAATATGAGTATCGTCCCGTCTCCATGTCAGAACAATAACTGTGTGGAATGTTATTATAATTCTTTACATTGTTATTATAAAGTACTACTTTGTTGTATGCCTAGGAATGTTACACATATTTAGATTTCTCAGAGTCTGTCTGAGTTGGGACTCCATAAACATAGATGGAGACTACATTTGAGAGCTTGTATTCCATTAAAAAAGAACAAAAAACAAGCTGGGAGCCACAGAGATTTCGAGATATTATACATGAGCAGAGCAACAGGGAAACCCTGTCGAGAAGCTCCAAGTGAGCTGGACTTAATTTTAGTAAATACCTATAGGACTAATTCCACAGCTATTAAAGGAACACTCCAACACTCTAACCTGTTACTTCCTCTCCATTGTACTTAATATAAAATGTAGATTTGGCGTGAATGCACCCGAAAGCGAAACTGCCACTAATACTTGAACTGGTGGCCTGACTGTCCTTTTGCGCACAACCTCTTCCTTACCCCCCCACCCCCCACTCCATAGCTTACTTCACCTGCTTCTGAACTCCCAACTCCCCTTTTTCTTTTCTCTCCTACTTACCCTCCTTGTCACTTTCCAACACCACTCTAAACACTACTGTTTTTAAGCCTTTAATTAAATAATTCCTTATCCGGTTGCCTATGGAGCCTAACCCTTTACTCCATATCTACTGATCCCTGTCCATTTTGTGACTTATAAATGAGCCTTACAATAAGTTGTGATGGTGGAGCCAAGGTTGTATCTGCTTTGTTATACGCTGTGTAACCAAGCCGAATGTTAATCGACTCTAGAAATAGCACAAATTTCAGAAATTCAGATTTGCTACTTTAACACCGTTATGCCATTGTAAAATACTGTTTACCTATGTCTGCACCTGCTTGTTACTGTCCGATCATTTACTACCCCTTTACCTGTCTTATTATGTATCACTGAGAACTTACAAAAATAAAGATTGTCAAAAAAAAAAAAAAGTTTAGATTCCCTATTGGTCAGACTCCTTGTCTAGTGGATTAACCCCCTGTTTTTTGGGGCTTTTTTCCCACTGTGTTATACTTTATATATATGTACATATTCTGCATTACATTATGTGTGTTATTTAACACATTCCTCAGTTCATAATATTTTCCTAACCAATGTGCATCTACCTCACTGCATTTCTTTTACAAGCTCTATTATTTCGCACAGTATTTCAGCCCAGTAATATATTTAGAATTTTTTTTTTTTTAACAAGGAATCTATTTCAGGAATAGCTCCATGTATTTAACTCTTCCTACGAACTCATTTCACAGAAGGATTTCTGCATATACACCTTCCTATGGACACAAACACTATAATTACTGTGGTATACACCCTTTATAATAAATGTATAGTTCCTTTCTGCAGGAATTCCCTGCTAAAAAAAAACATGTTATTATGGCAACATCATCCCTGCCTTACACCCAAAGTCCTGAGTCAGAAGCACAAGTTTCAGGTCATTAGCTCTGTTATTTGTGTATATTAATGTGCATTGTTTAAAGTGTGGTGGACGGACAGGTCTATTCTGGGACTCAGCCTAATGTGTTAACCAACACTCCTCAACACAATCACAGCACTAATCACAATCACGTTCAAGGGATACTGAGCAGTGTGTTAGGACAATATTCAGATACTTAAAATTTAAATAAAAATAAACAGTCTGTGTTCTAGCAGGCAAAAAAAAAAAAAAATACATAGGTTGTATAAAAGTTTCCATGGAAGAAGAAAATTAGTCAAGTCAATTGGACTTATCCCTGGATTAACCACATACCCATGTATCTGTGGTAGGCAAATAGTAATTTCAGGCAAAAAAAGTTTGATTAACCAGTGTTTAGGCAACCAGTTTGCACATTTCTTACAGTTTTTCCCCCCAGATTTCAAAGCCATTTGCCGAAGAAATAGGCACACAGGCAAGACCAGAAAGTGGTCCTTGCTCAGCAATAAACTTCCAGGCATCTTTGGAAAGTGGTCATTTGCTGGCTGATAACCAACTAGGTACCCCTCAAGGAATGTCCTCGCAAATAAGTGACCAGGATCCCCAGAAGGGTGGCCCTTGCTTGTCAATAAATGCCCTAGGTGTTCCTGGAAAGTGGCCCCTGCTCTCTAATAGGTGGGAAGGGTGGCACCTACTTGCCAATAAATGCCCAGGCTCTACAAGAAAACGCCACCTGCTCATCAATACACACCCGGACAGGTACCCCAGTAAAGTGGCCGCTGCTTGCCAATAGGTACCAAGGTTCCTTCAAGAATAGTGACCCCTGTTCAACAGGCTCCCAAGCAACACCTGGGAAAGTGACAGCAGTTTGTCAAGTGGCTTCCAGGAACCTCTGTCAATAGGTGCCCAGGCATATCCAGAAAGTGGCCCCTGCTCACCAATAGATGCCCTGGAACTACTGGTAAGTGTAAATAGTTTTGCTTGAATTATAGTTACGCAAATGGTGTTTTAAAGTTCAAATAATGATTTGTTTAGGTAAACACTTTTTGCCATAATTACAATTTTACCACATGACAGGAGGCTTTGTATTTTGCATAATCTTTCGTTACTAACTCCCACAGCAGCAAAGAAAAAGAGTGAAAACTGAGAACCAATCACAATGCAGTACAGGGTATAAGAGGTGTGTCATATTACATCATTTCCTCTTTCTTTGCTGCTCCATCACAAGATAAGTACAGATTTTGGTTTCTCCTCTCTGTCCTTCATACTTCTTACCTACAGTGATTTATATCATATTTTCTAGCTTGTATCATAGTCTATTACTACCCAGCTTGTATTTCTCCTGTTACTCTACTGACCTCCATTTCTCTGGGCTAACCACTCTGTTTCTGGGCTCTTTCTGCCTTTCCCTCACTCCAGGGACGCCCCCCCTGGCTCTGGGACCCTTCAGCTGTAATTTCCCCTTACCCGGTTTACAGGAGGACTTACCGGCATTCTCACCATTTTTGCCACATCTCCCCAGAGCCAGACCTCTCTTCGCGTTTTTTCCCCGCCTTTTACCGTTCTTCGCACGTCCTTTCACTTCACGAACGGCATTAATCTTATCGTTCATTCGCGAAGGTACGTTTCGTTTGCCGAACGCTTATCGTTCGGCAATTTCCCTGCGAACGCCTTGTATTAGGTGCTCACGTTCGTCTATTCGTGCGCCGAACACCCGCACCATTTATTGGCGCTCGCGTTCGGCTACTTTCCTGCGCACGAACGCCCGGCTCTGTTCGTGCAATTCCTTTTGCCGCCTTAAGCTCTTACTGCACCTATTCCCTCCATCATGAATTTCCTCACCTCCCTATTCACAGCCGGAAAATCATACCGGTCTATCAATGTGATACGTTCAGCGGCCCATACTCCGACTCAAGGGACCCACCTATCTGTAGACTCCTCCGCGGCATGCGCCTTCGGCGCCCCCCCGAACCCAAATCCTCAAGACTTTGGGACGTTGGCATTATCTTACAGTTTTTACGGGACTGGCCTCCTAACGAGAAATTAGCACGCCGCCAGCTTACGGCGAAATTCACCTTCCTGCTCTGCCTGGTCTCCTTTCGTCGGTTGTCCGATGTACGCGCTTTTGATGCCAACGCATTTACCTTTTGCCCAGCGGGTGTACCCTTCCAGGTCTCACGACGCACGAAGTCCGACTCTTCCACGGTCTTTTATCCCTTTTTTCCCTCAGACCCTCAGCTCTGCATGGTCTTTACTCTCCGTCAATACATGGAAGCTACCGCGACGTTGCGGCCTACTTCCAATCGTCAACTTCTCATCTCTTACGTCCGCCCCTACGGTCCAGCCTCGGTCACTACGTTGGCCAGATGGGTTAGCTGGCTCTTATCCCTTGCTGGGATTGACCAAACTTTTGGAGCACACTCCGCTTACGTGGCAGGTGCCTCCCTTCCAGATATCTTGCGAGCGGCGGACTGGACTAGAGAATCCACCTTTAGGACGTTCTACTTCCGTCCTCCATCTAACCCAGCTTTTGCTCTACTTTCTCAGCGTTGAAATTGCAAAATACGAAGCCTCCTGTCATGTGGTAAAATTGAAGATTATGTTAGCTTTAGTGTACTAATAATCTTAATTTTAATAATAACAGGAGGCAAGCATTTTCCCTCCCTACTCTCTTTCGTTCTTCCCTCCCTCTGCTTTTCATATATATCTATAGCATTTGTTTCTTCTATTACTGTACTAGTGTCTAACTTTTGCCCATCAAGGACTTAATGTATATATTCAATGTGGGTGGGCTATTTAATTAGTACTGTTAGATGGGAGGACGTTATTGTTTTATTAATTAATCTTAAGGGATAGATATTCATTGCTTTTACACAACCACTTTTGGAATCTAATACCTTTTATATTCTCTTTTCAGTTTAATCAGAAACCACAAGGGACTATTAAAGACTCCGTTCAAGGTTTTATTCATCATTACGTCATTGAAGATCATCGTTTGAACTCCAAGACATCCTAGTTGGATCTCTACCTGATTCCTGTTCAAGTTATACATGTTTTTTCTACGGTTATCCTGTATTATGGACTTGTGATGTCGCATTAGTTAAGAGGAAATCATGTAATATGACACGCCTCTTATACCCTATACTGCATTGTGATTGGTTCTCAGTTTTCACTCTTTTTCTTTGCTGCTATGGGAGTTAGTAAAGAAAGATTATGCAAAATGCTTGCCTCCTGTCATTATTAAAATTAAGATTATTAGTACACTAGAGCAAACATAATCTTCAATTTCTTTACTATACAAATGAAAACACTGTATAGTTTGCATTACTAGGGACTCACACATTTTGAGTTACAATCTTTCAATTATTCATATCTAAAGACCACACCACATCTACTACCACAATATACTAAAATATTATTTCACATTACAGCACGTTTCAACATCCCCTAACTTAGATAAAGTTTAACATCCCTAAAAATACACATTTATCATTAAATGTCACATCTTTTCATTGGTTACCTTCCTCTGGGTCGTTCCTCAGACAAGCCTCATGGAGAGTGACGCGTGAAGGGAATGAAACTCTCTTGCTCCTAGTAGGAGTCTTTCTTCTGGCCTTTTGCTGCCTGCGTCTCCTGCCTTCTTCATCACGCTCGTTCTGTGCCCACCTTTTAAGCTGCTGCTCCCTACGCTTTTTGGCTGCACGAAGTCGCTCAAGTGTGGAAGCCTTCTCCAGGAGCTGTAGCTCAGCCAATAAATCCATGGGTTTGGTAGCCATCTGTCACTGTCAGGGTTGCAGCCTCCCCTTTCTTCCAGCAAGCCGTAGACACCTCCACATCTCCAATTTATCTGCAATGAGCAGCAGAGTGGTGATTTTCACGGTTTAACACACATTTAAATTACAATGAACTTGGAACACGATCTAATGATATTAACAAGCTAAACAGTCTATTGCACACGGGAGAAGTGTGTCTGCAGTGTGTCTAAAATATACTGAAACTGAGTTACAGGGTCAATATCTCAAAGTCAGTGGTTTCCTCTCTCTGAAGCTCTGAGCAGACACATTCAGGGCACATCCTGTGTGGTGACAATGACGGAGGCGTAAGATCACACTAATTCAGGAAAGACTGGGCAATTTTGAAACTTCCTGTTGTCACAGGAGAAACATGCTGGCAGGTACAATGCATGACAGATTGATAAAAGTGCGGAAAAATTGTGTTATTCTCTCTTTTTCCTTCAACTTCCAGTACCTTGTGTAATATGATTTTTCCAACTAAGTACTCTATGTCACACCACATACATACAATGTAGATTTTTCAGACATTTGCCAAGCTCCGTGTCCGGACCCCCTGGTGAATACTACAAGACACTCTAGTGGAATATGTAATAGAATAAGTCGCAGTAGAAATGCTAAGCAGGTAAAGCAGAAAGAGATTGGGTGTGAAAGTATATTTTACGATATAGCACTCTGAACACAGTGTGTCTAGTGAGGGCTGAAGAGACAGGATGTGGTTCAGAACAGGAATAACAGAGAGATAGTGACTGCGATACAAAAACAGATAGAAAATAAATCGAGACAGTTGCAATGAAATGGATATAACTAAAAAAAAATTTAAGGCATAGTACAAAAAAGCTCAGGAAAATCAATACACACACACCTTAAAGGAACACTATAGGGTAAGGAACACAAACCTTTATTTCTAATCTTACTTTGATTCCAGTCTGCTGCTGATGGCTTTGCCCATGATTTACCTACTTGGCTTACATCATCAGAAGTGTTTATCAAATCCACTCACAAGGCTTTCCCATAGGAAAGCATTGCATTGGCTGAGACTGTCAAGGAGGCAGATCAGGGGCAGAGCCAGCGCAAGTCAAATACAGCCCATTAATGAATCAATTCATCTCTATGAGGAAAGTTCAGTGTCTCCATGCAGAGGGTGGATAAACTGAATGGCAGCACTGCCCCACAAAGTACCACTACAAGCCATCTGAGGAGTGGCCAGTGGAGGTATGCTTAAGCAGTAATGCTTTTTTTTTTCCCTAAAAAAAATGTGTTTACTGCAAAAAGCCTAAAGGAAATGATTCTACTCACCAGAACAAATACAATAAGCAATACAATAGTTCTGGTGACTATAGTGTCCCTCTAAGGTATGATTGATGCATTAGATGTTTACGTATTTCTCATTACATTTTCAAGGTATAATTATACCATTTTTTAAAGTACACCGATAAGTGTACCCAGGGCCGGACTGGGAAAAAAAAAAACTTTGGCCCTGGCATTTTTCAATCAGAGCAGCCCCCTAAGAAGGGTGCGGGGCCAAAGAGGGTGTGTTTAGTCATCACTAATGACAAGCACGCCCCCTCTCAAAGTGAGCATGTTGGTTGAATGCACAGAGCCCCACTGAAGAGCTCTGGCATTCGAAAAAGGCCCTGTATTTGTTCTGCGCAGCGCAAGCAAATTTAATAACATGCTTGTGCTGTGTTTGCTTTTAAATTGTCTCTGTTGTCTCCATAAGTGGGATACCAGAGGACAAAAGGGCCAGGAAAGTGTATGGTGCATGTGTTTGGAGTCTGCTTGTGGGATTGCGTGTGTGTAGAGTGTGGTGTGGTATTGTGTAAATAGGTCAATTTCATTCGTGTTTGTGGTGTAATATGTGTGGCTAGGAGCTGTAGAGAGTGTGTGTATAGGGGCATAGTGTTATAGGGGATGTAGCGAGTGTGTGTATACGGGCTGTAGTGTGTGTGTGTGTATAGGTGATGTAGTGTGTGTAGGGGTTGTAGAGAGGGTGTGTTTAGAGAATGTTGTATGTGTTTGCTTACAAGGAATGTAGTGTGTGTTGGAGATCTGGTGTAAATGACCCAGAGTGTGTATAGGAGATTGTGTGTGTGTGTCTGTAGAGGATTAAGAGTGCATATAGGGTAAGGAATCTAGCATGTATCTGGAGCGTAATGTGTGTAGTGGTGCAGTGTTAGGGGTGATGTAGTGTGTATATATATATATATATTTGGACGTATTGTATGTGTGAGGTGCGCAGTGTGTGTGTGTGAGGGGTGCAGTGTTTGAGGGTGTTTTTATCTGCCGTCCCATTCTATGTTTCTAATTTTCTTTGTCTGTTAACTCACTAAGGGTTATTTTATAATATATATATATATATATATATGTGTGTGTGCTGTATATGTGTGTGAGGGTGCTGTGTGAGTAAGGGTGCTGTCTGTCTGAGGGTGCTGTCTGTCTGAGGGTACTGTGTGTCTGAGGGTGCTGAGGGTGACGTCTGTGTCTGAGGGAAGCTGTGTGTGTGAGGCGGCTGTCCGTGTGAGTTTATTTTTTATCTAAATTTATATATTTTTTTATTAATAAAAAAAAAAAAAAAAAAGAAGTTATATCCCTGTTCTGCCATGGAGTGGGAATCGTGCTGCCTTCCCTGGTGGTCCTAGTGGTGAGAGTGAACTCTAGCCTGCAGGGAGTGAACACTAGCATGCCGCGGCAATGCTCAAACCTCGCGAGAGGAACACGGCGGAGCTGCTGGCTAGAGCTCCACCGGGTCCTCTCTCCTCTCCCTCCCCAGCCAGCGGCAATGTTACAACGCCTGTGGGCCGGTGAGGGAGATCTTTGATCTCCCCACCGGCCTACGAAAGCACACAGCAGGGCCAGCGCTTGGCTAGCACAGGCCCTGGATGGGCCAGCTGGGGAGAACCTGTGATCTCCCCTGCCGGCCTCGGCCCACGGCCATCGCATTTGCCGGTATGCCCGATGGCCAGTCCGGGCACCATAAATAAGCAATGTAAAATAAATAAAATATTGGTAGATATTGTTTTGTATAGAGCTTCTGCATTTGACATTGCACATGATATATACATGCATCCCTCACATTCCTAATGGTAAGTGGTGGGGGAGACATGTGGCCAGGTTCCCCCCAATTAAACTTAGACTTCCATCAAACAGTTCAGGGGATGGGAATAGGAAAGTAATGGGTGAAAGGTTTGATAATGTATTCAGGTTTTTGTTCAATTTCGTTAATAAATTTAATAATTTAATTTGTCCCCTATGCATGTCTACTATAAATACAGTCTTAGTCAAAAAAAGGATCTATTGGCGATGCTGCATTTGCTCAGTACTGTGCTATTCATGGCGGACCGTATGTTTTTGGACATTGATATTTTATTGTATTGGCAATGTACTCCAACACATTGGATTGGAAATGAAGTAATAAAACAGCCACTTTTCTCATAGTAGTGACAGTGCCAAACATAAAATGTGTAAAAGCATTATGATACAACATGAGCAGTTACATATGTCTGAGCATAGCTGAGCTAACACAGAAATATCTGTTGTATATAGTGAGATGAAATTGTACATGTAGTCACATATATATTATTCAAGCCACTTTTAAGTAATATAGATTGCTTACAGATGAACAAAGCCTCTTTTATATTGTGTAGACATAACATGGAGCATGTTGAAAATAAACAGTTAGAGAATAGACTAGCATCAACAAATAAAGATTAAAGACCCCTGGGCCCAATAGGAAAATTAGAAAAAGATCTAAGCGTTAATAAGATACAGGTGACTTTATAATTAGTGACATTTAAGCATACCTTATGCTAGAGAGGCTCTCTCATACCCCTAGTTGAGTTCACCCATCTCCCGCAAGTGGCAGAACACAGTCCCGTAACACAGAATTAAGCACATCAAGAAACCCTACATCCACGCTGCAATGCTGGGTTACAACATAGCTTGAGCTATAAGGTAAACTGTGTACCAAATCCCAGAGTATTATGTATTACCATGCCACCGGTAATAACGATACAGTGTATTCCCTGCACCGGTGTAAACAGTGGCCTTGAGGTGTTGTAGGCGCATCTGTTCAAATGCATGGCCCTTTCATGGTACCAGAGCCACTTGACAGCAGAAGAGTGTAGTAGGTGGCATCGTTGTGCGAGTCTGCTGTCTACCAGACAGCTTTATCCAATTATCTTCCAAAAATGTATCTAGCCAGCCAGGTCTTAGGACTGTAGGCTTTTCATGGTTGATAAGCACTTGACATGCGCCATTTTAGGTTGCTTGATGCATCCCACCTCTTCTCCTCCTTGCATCATAGCCAGTATAATCCCTACTGGCAATGGTGGGAAACGAAGATCGCTAGTATAATCATTACTGGCAATGGTGGGAAACAAAGATCGCCAGTATAATCCCTACTGGCAATGGTGGGAAACAAAGACTAGCTGCAGAGGCTCCAATTCCAGCTAGATCAAGGGTAGAGTGATTGGCTTCTTCTCTCCCACCATCGCCAGGATGGTTGTAGTTAGGCCGCAGAAAAACCCAAGCTAGATTACACAACAACCAGGAGTGAGAAAATGAGGTATGCTGAGCTCGTAAACTGTATCTTTGTACCTGTAAGCTAAAGAACCGGATTTGTGCATAAAAAGAGCAGCATTCCAGTCAAAATTTGAGTTTCTCCACGGAGCTAAACAAACTTCCGACCGTTCAGCCAGGCCCTACAACCCCATTGTTTTTTTTTTAACACTGTCTCAACTGTGGCATTCTAAAAATGGATTCAGGTTGTATCGTTGACATTTGATTCTGGAAAGTGTTTGTTTTGATTTAGCAGCATATGGCGGGTCAATGTTCTACTGAGAGGTAAAATGCCCTCCAGTGCGTTTTAAGGCATTTAACCAGTTCTAAGCAGAGAATATACTTTCTTCAACAGTCAGAGTTATGACTCTACTTCCGCCAGTGTAACACACAAGAACATCTGCAATTCCTTAATTTCTTCTGATTTCCAGCCTCCATCACTCTTAGACAGGTTAACCTCTGTCTCACCCATCCATATTACTTTATTTCACATTTCTTCATTGTTATGGACATTTTGCCAAACTGTTACTTGTTTGTTCTGTTCTTACAAGAGGTTTTCATCTTGTGATAAAGTTATTGCTGTCTATTTGTTTAGTTATGGCGCCCTTTAACACTTCTAAGCCTATATACTGGAGAGTGTTCTTGATCTATTCCACAGTTGCAAAGTGTTTTTTTCTTTACAATTGCAAACATTTTACAGTCATCGATCACAATGGTTTTCTGCGGTCTATGAAGACGTTTGCTATTTCTGAGCTCACTGTTGCATTTGTTTCTTAAAATTCTTGATTCTGGCATACATAATATTGCAGCTATATCGTTAATGCATTTTTTTATGTTTAACTTCACGATGACCACCTGCGATAGCACTGACACTTAGCTCCGCATGTTGAGAGTTAAATGAAACAGTCTTACGATACAAATACCAGACCACGAATCGACTCCCTGACCAATTGCAACAACAGAAAAGGAGTTGTAGGAGAATCCCTGGGGATACAGTGACATGGTCGTCTTCTTTCAACATAATCCTAATAACGAAGTGCAAATCTAAGCCAGGAATTGGGCTGGAGAGCATTCAAGAAAATGGGCTGTTGGGTGGGACAATGGGAGAAGTTAGACATCTTTCTACTTGCTCCCCGTGACACCAGGACATCTGAGCTGGGAGCTTAACATTGGACAGGTTTAATATTGCTAGTCTAAACAGGCTGCAGGTGTAGGCGTTTGTGTGTCTTGGAGGGATGCAGTCATTACAGCAGACAAGAATCTCAGAAAATATAGATTCGTTATTTTTGTCATTACAGTAGCACCACTATTAAGAATTGCTCTGGGTGTTCACCACGAATTCCATTTTTTCAAAGACTCTCAAAAAAGGCTGCCAGAATGTAGATTATTAGCCTGTAAAAAAATACCAACTACCCCTAGATAAGTCTCCAACTTAGTCTGTCCCCTTTAGGCATGTGGTAAACAGGGCAGGATTTCAGGATAAGCGTAAGTGGGCGGAACTCCTTGATCGTCCCATTTATCGTTGGTGGAACCATTGGAGCAGCGGTGTGCTGGGGGAATAGGAGAGACATGGGGAACAAGTGAAGAAAGGGGAAAATGAGACAGGAGGAAGGAACAAGTAAGGAAGGGAACAAAATGGAGAGGGGACACATGTCCGAGAGAGTCACTTACGCACTACTTCCTAGTCACTTACACAAACACGTCCAGTCACATACCCCATACATACATAGGCACTTACATCCGTTTACCTTGTAATATACCCCTACCTCAATTACAAACCACTTGCACCTATCAGCCCTGTCACATATCCCCTCACCTATCGTTCATCTACACCCATCAACATGACATATCTGTTTTCCAAACACATACTTGGAACTGGTCATATGCCCCTTTCCATCCACCGCCTTACTACTCACTCAGTCATACCCACTCAGCGGGACACATTCACAAACTCAGCCACACAACATGTCACATATACTCACACACCATGCCACACATTGCCATCCAACCAACCACCTAGTCATGTACATCATCCAATCTGCCCTCAAACTAATTGCATTCACGGGTCCAATCACATAAACCAAACTTCACTATGTATAAATGAAGGACTGGGATGTATCTACAAAACTGGCCATTGGACAGCAGATAGAGTAAATCTGGCCCTGGTGGAAAAAACAGCCAAGGTCTCTAACATGGCGGAACTCTTCGACTGTCTGTCCATTTGTCATGTGAGATAGCAGCTGCAGTTTTCAACATGGTAAGTCTTCAACCCAGTCTGCACATGGCTTTAGCCCTGCCATACAAAAACATGTTTAACACTTTATTCTAGAAATGGTGATTATTAAATATGAAAGCTAACAATGGGTTTTTGATGAAATATTTTACACAGTTTAACTAATCACGTATTAAAAGAGACACTATATTCACCAGAACAACTACAGGTTAATGTAGTTGTTCTGGTGAGTATAATCATTGCCTTTAGCCATTTTCATGCAAACACTGCCTTTTCAGAGAAAAGGCAGGGTTTACATTGCTCCTAGGGATACCTCCAAGTGGCCACTCCTCAGATAGCCACTGGAGGTGCTTCCTGGCTCAGGGTTGAACAGTAGGCAGCAGTGCCGTTCAGCATCTCCAGACTCTGCATGGGGATGCTGAATTTTCCTCATAGAGATGCATTGATTCAATGCATCTCTTTGAGGAGGTGCTGATTGGCCAAAACAGTGTTTGGCCCCACCTCTTGTCAATTTCAGTCAATCCAATGCTGGCAGACCTACACGGCGCTGGAAATAAGGTGAGTTTTATTAACTTTTAAAGGGGTTAAGGGGTGGGGAGGGGGGGGCAGGTCACCTAAATGGTTGGTTAAACACTATAGGGTCAGGAATACATGTTTGTATTCTAATGAAGTTACCATCTAATTACATAATTAGAAGAGTAAGTCTTGGAAGGGGTTTTGCTCAAGGGTTCAAATCTAGAATAATGAAATAAATATTAAACAAGCACAAAATTATAAAAAGTAATAATATAATAATCCCTCCCCATCAGATATCACACTAGAACCTTGATATATGGCTCTTGGCCAAATCATTTATCAATACACAAACAAATATTCCACCAGTGAAAAAAAAACAAAAAACTACTACAACCCATGGAACTGATAACTGCATTACTTTCCATACAGGAAGAGCAGACTGAGCTACAAGACGAAACTGTCAGACCGAGGGTCATGAAAGAACAGTGCTGAGAACTGGTAGCACAATAAGTGAAGGGTTATCTAAAAATTTGCAGAAAGGTTTTCAAACGTCATTATTTTTAAAAACCATGCAGCCATAGAGTGAGAACTTGATGACATTATTGACCATTTGGAACTAGACATAAAAGTAAGAAGCAAATTAAACTAAGTCAAGCTAAACAGAACCTTAATTTCCTAATGATTAGCATAAAAAACTTTAAACTGACTCAGTCAGACAAACACCGGCTGCAATCATGTTCTCTGAATTCTGGTTTCACATCATCATTTGGTAATGGCAGGGCCCGATTTATGTCTCCGGACCCAAGTCCCTTTTGCTTGGTCCATGATTTAAAGGGGAAATAAGAGAGTCAAGAAGTGCATATCTCAGTCTCTCTATGACACAGTGAGTTCAGCATGAAACGCGTTGGACTGTTACCTCCCTATCACCCAATTGTTCATAGGCTTTTAAATTATATGATGGATATTTTTTCTTAAAAGTTAGGTGGAGGCTTCTTTATTTAGTATTCCCTACAAGGGGAAAAAAAGAAAAAATATATCAAAATATGTCAATATGTCAAATGGACAATTACAGTCACGGCAAATGCTTCTTAGTCAGGCACCGGTAGGCAGCTTCCGACTAGCAGACCCAGCCCTGAGTCAGTGACTGGAGCAGACTAATCCTTTTTAAAATTTGTTATGTAGTTAATGCATTAACAATATATGCGAAATATAATACAAAAATTTACTCATCCGTCAAGTTCCCACTGTTACAGCAAATCCTCAAGCTTTGCAGTTTTGAGACCTAAACAAATGAGGAAATGACTCAGCCAATCCCGCTGCTCCCATATTTCTATCTCATAATCCCCTGCTGCACGGTAGTATTTTCTGAAATAACATATTAGCTGGCAGTAGGAATCAGCTTCATGTTTGATGTCGATAGTGTAGTGGCCAGAAAGCTTATTTGGCATTGATGTGCAAAAAGTTGTGAAGTTACAGCATTGTGTAAGTCTCAACAACAACAAATACACAAGTTAAAAAAAGAACAAACATATCACTAAGTGAATGAGAATTAAAACAAAATGGTGAATAGGGGAAAAAAACTCACAGGGTTATTCACTAAAGTGAGAATCTAAAGTAAATGTAAAAATTAAGGTCAAAAAAGCAGAATTGACAACCTTTCACTTATTCTGTTCATCCTTTCCCCTTTGACATTTTTTCTTCCATTCTCTAGGCCAGAAGGGTAGACGCATTGCAGAGATAGCTTGACCGCTCGCTTGTAAGGCCTCCAGTGTTTGAGATAGAGGCCCAAACCCACAGATGTACACACAGGTTATCATGCTTATGCATTTCCCCCTTTCTAAATAGAGTCATGCTGTACGCTTTGAGAAGCTCTATAAGGGCACAGGAAGGATGGAGAGAGGACATGCTGATCTGAGGTGACGGAATACCGATGTGGGAAAAACTGTACTGTTTTACATGGAACAATGGATCTGTATATTAGATTGCTACAAGATTCCACCTTGAAACTTTCACAGATGTCAACGATCATTACACCTAGATTTAGCTCTTTTATTACAATTGACAACTCACTGTCAGTTGATTATGTATACATTATTATTGTACGTTTTGTCTACTTGTTAGGTTTGCTTCCTCTGCATAGGAAATTTCTGATTCTGTGACTTACAATAAAAAGCTTTTTAACAAAAAAGAGACAAATTGGAAATCTTTGTAAGTCAGCTACGGTTTCATTTATTTCTTTTATTCTCGGACTATGGCAGATTAAACTACTGGAGACTTAACCCTTACATTAAGGTGTGCTATTCCATCCTACAAAAGAAGGGATTTAATGCTGTTAGGGCAACATAGCCCGCTCTACTGATAGAGCCCTCCCTCCGGCCAGCATGCTTACCCTTTGTGGAGATTACATTTAGGGAATCTGGCTGACAATCCAGGCAGTACCCCGTCAGCCAATCCAGGTGATCTGAGTCATGTGCCAACAGGTCAGGTGCAAGGATTTTTGGCTACACAGGCAAAGATGCATTTTGCTACCCCCCATTAAAAAAAAAAAAGTGTCTTCACCTAGGCATCTTGTAACCCCACTTTTGATTTTCTTACCCTCTTTAGTGTATCCAGAGCCTAATCTCGGGATTAGCACTGGTAGTGGGTTGTAATTGAAAAGTTAGGGCACGTAGTAGGGGGCTAGGGGCTGTAGTGGAGGATATGGGCTGTAATTGGGGGATTAGGAAATGTAGTTGGAGGAAAGGGGCTGAAGTAGGTTTATGGCTACAATTTGGGAAAGGGGCTGTGGTGTGGGTGATATGGGTTGCAATTGGGGAGAGGAGGTGTAGTGGGGAGGTTATGGGGGCTGTGGTGGAGGAGGACAGGGACTGAAGAAGGGGGGACAAGAGCCGGGAGGAAGGGGGACAAAGAGCTGAGGAAGGGACATGGGCTCAGAGGGGCAGGGAAAGGAAAGCTGAAGAAGGGGACAGGGACCGAGGGGTGGACAAGAGCCTGAGGGGGAACAGGGCTGAGGAAGGGGGATAGAGGCCGAGGAAGGATAGAAGCCGGAGGAAGGGGATAGAGGCTGGGGAAGGGATGAGGCTGCGGATAGAAGCTGAGGAAGGGATAGAAGCTGAGGAAGGTGGATAGAAGCCGAGGAAGGATAGGAAGCTGAGGAAGGGATAGAGGCTGAGGAAGGGGATAGGGTTGAGGAAGGGGATAGAGGCCGATGAAGGGGATAGAGTACGATGAAGGGGGATAGAAGCTGAGGAAGGGGATAGAAGCTGAGGAAGGGGGATAGAGGCTGGAGGAAGGGGATAGGGGCTGAGGAAGGTGGATAGAAGCTGAGGAAGGGGGATAGGGGCTGAGGAAGGGGGATAGAGGCTGAGGAAGGGGGATAGGGGCTGAGGAAGGGGGATAGAGGCTGAGGAAGGGGGCAAGGGCTGAGGAAAAGGACAGGGGCTGAGGAAAGGGACAGGGGTTGAGTAGGGGAGACAGGGGCTGAAGAAAGGAACAGGCGCTAAGGAAGGGTACAGGGGCTGAGGAAGGGGGATTAAAAAAATACAAAAAAACTAAAGTGCATTCCCCTCTCCCTGAGGCTTACCTTGGGCCAGGGAAGGGTTGGGACAGGATCTGGAGTCTGTGTGCAGTCAGTGAAGTTGCCTCTCCGGATGATGTCAGGAGGAGGGGGCATGACTTCCTCTGCCCTTCTTCCAGACTCCCCAGCGGTCCTGTGAGAGGAGCAGTGAAAGTCACGCTTCCTCCTCCTGACATCATCGAGAGAAGCCGGCTGACTCCACTGGCTGCAGGGAGAGAGGTCAATTTAAAAATCCGAGTCCCCAGCCAGAGGCAGGGCCAGAGCCAGAGGCAGGGGATTCAGATTTTTGCGCCCCACCCCCTGCTCTGGCGCCCTAAGGCAGCCACCTGAGCCGCCTTATGGACGCGCTGGCTCTGAGTGCCAATCCAGCCGATGACACCACGATCATACGACTCGGATCGACAGAGCAGGGGGTTGTCAGGCAGATCTCCCAATATATAATTCATATAATAACATAATTATACATAAATAATAAATAAATACACATAGAATTAAATAAAACAAACTTTTTTACTTTCTCACACGTTTTAAGATTTTATTCATATTAAATTATGTTTCATATATAAATATTTGATGTGAAATGAAAGCACTATTTCTCCTGAACAAAATGACCTATAATAAGTGTGGATGCGCTTAATATGAAAGAGGTAAAATATGGTTGAGCAGAAATATAGCTCAAATTCTAGGTTTTGTTTCGATCCAGAAGTTGAGCAATTGTCTCAGTCCTTAAGGGGTTACTCATGACTTTAAGTTAAAGTGCCAGAAATTGTTAGTGTTAACCAGATCTTAATCTCAGCCTCTCACCTCCTATGGTGTTCTTAAATCAGTCTACTGTCATGCTGAGCCCTATCGTCTACCTAACAGTAGTAGGTGCAGGAAGTCATGTATCAGCTGGGGCAAATAACTTGTGTAGGAAACTTCCCCTCAGCTGACAAAAGACTGACATGGGGGAAATGGAGACGTATACATGATCAGGGCCATTCATAGGAAATTCTAGCTTCTTCAGATAACGGATCTTGCTGAGGATCATGTGATTTACAATCCAGAGCAGTTCACGGCTCAGTTAATGGAATTTATTTTACTAATCTACTGCAACTGGAATTTGTGTACTATTCACTGTCATGTTTTTACATATCCATACATAGTTTCTTAAACCTTTTCACATTATAATTGACCATACCAAGTTAGACAATAGGCATTACTCTGGTTATACAGCCTAAGTGAATGGATGCCGGTAGGTACCTGATAAGCTGGTATTCCTCAACAACACTTGCTATAAATCAGAACTAGAATGATGGGAATTGTGGTCCAACAGCTGGATACTTACAGGTTGGCTATCTATGCTCTAAACCAGTGATGCCACACAGGTAGCTCACCTCCCCCAGGTAATGCAGAACAACCTCTAGCTAGCCTTCAAGCTAGCAAAGCATCACGGTAGTTTTAGCAAGATAACAGTAACTTGGAGGGCTACCTGACCACAACTGGCCTAAAGCTTACACAATGAGTTTTTTCTGTGATAAGAATAATTTACATTTAAGTAGGGAAGGAGTGTTTATAGGTACACGTCTGCTAAGAATTGAATAGAGACTGAACTTTTAACACCCTTCAGGATGAATTTGGCAGTAAACAGCTTCCCCACAAAGTGTTAGAGACCAGCCCATTGTTCACACTATTTTGGGTGGGAGTGTGATAGGAGAAACAGTCTAGTACCTTGCTAAGCCAGGAAAACAGGGGCCGGTGCACATAGGAACAGGCACCTGCTTCAAAGCAATGCAAACAACCATAGCATATGTACAGCAATATACCTGGCGGACATTAGAAATCATGGGTTCTATTGTTTTAAATTAGAGATTTGCTAGGAAATATCCTTCTAGTCAGAATGACACAAGACCCCCTAATATTGTATAGTATGGAGATGCTTTATACAAAACAACTACATCTTTCATCACGCTTTGTCATTCTAAAGGCATGGCAAGCATCATGGGAGTTGTAGTTCTACAACATCTAGGGATCTACCTTTTGGCCACCTCTGCTCTAGAGTCTAGATTAAGCTGAAAAAATGGCCATCCCTGTTTGGACAGTGCCAGTAGGGGGACAGCTTAGTGCAGCGATGGCTAACCTCTGCTCAGTGAGCATTAAAAGGTCATTCCAGTGCCCAAATACAAAATAAAATGTTTTTAAAAATCATTGTTTAGAAGATATACCCCAAATGAAAACGTGAATTTTTTTAATTATGTTATTTTTCTTTGAGTTAATATATATAAACAGCTTGCAAAACCTGCAGATCTATTGTCAGCAGCCTTTGCAAACCCTCCCCTTCTGACCCTGCCCAGACTTTCTGTGGCTGTCCAATTACAGACTTCCCAATGCAGCCTAATGAGAAGTCTTTGCAAGGCAGGTGCTCTGAGCAATTGCTGCCTTTAGAGTTTAGCTCTGCTGGGCTGACCAAACCAGAAAGTAAAGTTTACCTGTTGTCTGCTTGAATGCAAGGACGTGTAAACAGGTTAATTTATAAAAGTAACAATTTCTACTGAAATTTGCACTTTTTGTAAAATGAAAAAAATAGGACACACACTTCACACATATGGCTTTTCAGCAAGCTAATGTGCATTAGGGATCTGGAATGTCTCTTTAAGGCACACATGTGGGAAGCCAATGAGAGCTAAGGTATCTTTTTTTTTTCTGCCCCTTTTGAAATGTGTGTGTTTTTATGTCAGTCACTGTTTTTAAATATGTTAACAGATTGTTGTTCAGTAGTTTGCTTTCTGGAAAGCAGTGCTTGAATATAACGGTCTGTTATGCCAATTTTGAAAAACCTAAAGCCTAGACACCAAAAGTGCATCAGCGTGCTGAAATACTTTATTTGTGAAGAGTGTGTCCTCTTTTTCATTTTACAGAAACTGCAGGTTTGACTAGAAATTGGCACTTTTCTAAATTAACCGTTTTACACCCCTTGGCTATAAATAAGACAACCGATACTGTTACTTCCTGGTTTGGTTAGCTCAGTGGAGCTGAACTCAAAGAGGCAGCAATTGCCCAGAGCACCTGCCTTGCAAATACTTCTCATTGAGCTGCATTGGCCACAGAAACCCTGGGAGGGGTTAGAAGAGGAGGACTTGCAAAGGCAACACTTTTTCAAGCTGTTTTTAGATATATCCTCAATGAACGTACACATAATTAACTGTATGCGTAGTTTCATTCTAGTATATCTACCACAAAAAAAATAATATTTATATAACATATTTTTTCTTGTATTTGGGTTGTAGAGTGTCCCTTTAAACAAAGTCCCTAAGTTCTCGGCACCCTAGTTAAACAATCAATTCTATGTCCAGCCCTTACTTCACTGGAATCTCTAATTAGATGACTGCATATCCGTCCATGTAATATGCCACAGAATAACACGGTGCTTTATAAATAAGTAAAAAATGTAATCCTATTAATATTAAATAAATCAAGTTGACATCTAAATTAATTCCTGAAGCACTTGGTACAATGATTCAGAAAGTGAAAAACCCAGTCTGCCCAATTTGCATTTTACATATCTCGTGACAGAGTAGAATGAACAAATATCATAGCTGTGTGAAAATAGTGTGGGCTGAAAATATTTTTACAGAGGAGATTAAATTATTCCTCATTTTTATCTTCTTCTGAGACTCCCAAAAACTGAGTGTTCTGCTCACACTGTACATTTATTGTAGCATAACTCCTGATGATACAATACAATTATATCAGGCTCGCTGAGGATAAAGCCTTGCGCTAAAACTCCCACTACTCTTGGGCGGCAGCAATGGTTACAGTATCCAGCAGCCCTCATTGAAGTGGTCTGGGTGCACTGTTCCCCTAACCCTGCAACGGCAAACAATTTAGTTTCAGAGAAACTGCCATGTTTACATTGCATGGCTAAGACAGTACTAGAGGCGATTCCTGGCCTTTCACAGAGCTTTGATGAGGATGTTCAGCGTGTTTTGAAACGCCATATGAAAGCATTGAATCAATGCTTTCCTATAGGGAAAAACTAGTGCGTGCTGTACTTATCGCACATGCACCTGAGGCCCCCACATCAGCTGATGTCAGCAGAGGAGGAGCCTGACCCAGCGCCAAGGGACTGGAATCTGGTAAGTGGAAAATGGGTTATTTAACCCTTTCCTTGCCATCAGGGGGAGGCTGCAAGGGGTTGGGGCAGAGGGTCCCTGTAGTAGTCCCTCAAGGCAAACCTCTTAGGGGTGTCTTACACTAACAATGCACCTTGTTGCTTTTAGCCAACATGCAAAATCTCTAATGAAACGTACTAACCTTTAATAGGACACCCATGGGTGTAATACAAAAGCAAGTTTTAGTTTTTGGTAAAACAGACAAAAATAAAGCCAGATATTCGAAACTTAAAGAAGTCTAAAAATGTTTGATAAATTAGTCAGTTAGTATTTAAACACACCAATAGTCACATAAATAGGGTTCAATCCTCCCGGCACCCACTTTGTGAATACCTACAGTTAACATTATACAAAATACAGCATAATTAGGGTCCTGCGCAAAATTCTTACAGTTTAAGAAACTGTATCGCTGCCCACAAAGGCTATATGGATAAATCTTAAACCCCTGGGTTGATAGCCAAATATGTTTCCCTGTCATTTTGATTATGTCCCAAAGGTACGAACAGGCACACCAAGGAACCCATGCAACTGCCCACAATGATGCGATCAATGAAGCAGCTATGCCGTTCCCAATGCAACCAAGACCCCTCTGATCTTGAAAAGTGGCTAATTAAGTTGTTTCGCCAAATGTATTTAAATGTTATATGGATCTCTGAAGTATTTTCCCAGTTGACAAATGGGTCTCCAAGCAAATGCAATTTACATAATCTGAGTCCCTTAAAATAAATAAATAAAATAAGAAAATAATGAATCAATTAAATAAGACGTTATGGACCACTATCTTAGATGAATCATTCGTTAATCTTCTTTAAGACCCTGTTACTTCACCAATTGATTTTTCCTGTGAATTATTTTTTTAACATAGACATAAAATTGAAAGAGGGTTAAAAATGAGGGAAAAAAATCGCAACATACGGATTCATACATACATAGCTTTGCCTCTAGGCTCCCTGCCACTTCGTTTGATAACTCAAACTACCACCCACTCCCCACGTACAAAAAAAAAAAAGAAAAAAAGAAAATGCAGCACTACAGTTTAGAATACAGAATAGCAACAACGTTATAACATTCTCTGTATCACTGTGAAGTGAACAAAATCCCACTATTACTAGTAGTATTACCATGATTATATAGTGTTACTCAAGCTGTTAGTACATGGGGTTCTAAGATAGGTTTCTTCTCTAGAAGCGCCACACAGATCAAACACCGCTAGCTTAGTCATTTACACGGGATGTGCACCCACTTCTTTGAAGGCACCAACATATTCCGCAACGCTGTACAATCCATAAATATCAATTCGAAAAAGACAAGATCACTTATATGCTGTCAATATAAACGCAGACACAGAGCAACAAATTATAGGGACAGGCATATTCTCCGCTAGACCGATGGATCTATCTTCATGCATGCAGCAAACATATGTATTGATGGAAACATATTAACAGTCACATGGTGGAAAATTATGACAGCTTAGTAGAATTCCCAATTGTATACGACTGATGTACACACACAATGCCCTGTAGACATCAATTTATCATACAACATCTACCTTAAATGCCCTCCCTGCAAGCTGGTGTTACCTGTGATAAATCAGTGCTCTGGGACCAGCAAGCAGTGTTCTGGGACCAGCTTAGACTGAGCTCAAAGACCAGTTGACAGCCACTCAGGGGAAAACACAGACAGGGATCATGTAGCAACAGACATCATCTTGGGACCAGTGCAGACAGGGCTCATCATCCAGTGCAAAAAGAGCTCAGGGAGCAGTAGACAAGACTCTAAGCTCTGCAGGGTATACAGAGGAGGTGTCTGCAGCAGACTGAGGACCTTGCGAGGAGGGGGAGCATGTGCAGAGCCTGCCTCAGTGTATACTCCTCCTACAGCACAGCCAGGCACTGCTACATACATGTATTAAATAGGAGCATCCAGGCTCGGTAGCTGTAATGCGTCACACCTAAAGGAGCAATGTCTGCTTATATCCTCCCTAACGTGTTAACCGGTTTTTAAGATTCACCTATAAACCCGTCTCAAGGACTACATACTTAGTGATATATAAATTTTATTGGCAAACATTGTATTACCTTAGCTGACTCTTTACTTTCTGAATATTAAATGGAAAGAACATTTTCAGAAGGGAAAAAATGCACTGCTTTTCAAAGACATGCACTGCTCTGTGCATACTACATATTGCTCTGCGTATAATATACACACACACTGCTCTGCGTATAATACTGATACACACACTGCTTTGCGTAGAATACTGATACATGTGCTGCTCTGCGTATAATACTGATACACACACTGCTCTATGTAAAAGGCAGATACATGCACTGCTCTGCGTATAATACTGATACACGCACTGCTCTGCGTATAATACTGATACATGCACTGCTCTGAGTATTATACAGATACACGCACTGCTCTGAGTATAATACTGATACACGCACTGCTCTGCGTATAATACTGATACACACACTGCTCTGCGTATAATACTGATACACACACTGCTCTGCGTATAATATTGATACACGCACTGCTCTGCATATTATACAGATACACGCACTGCTCTGAGTATAATACTGATACACACACTGCTCTGCATATTATACAGATACACACACTGCTCTAAGTATAATACTGATACACGCACTGCTCTGCATATTATACAGATACACACACTGCTCTGGGTATAATACAGATACACACACTGCTCTGCTCTGGGTATAATACAGATACACACACTGCTCTGAGTATAATACAGATACACACAAGCAATCTGGGTATAATACAGATACACACACTGCTCTGCGTATAATACAGATACACACACTGCTCTGCGTATAATACAGATACACACACTGCTCTGGGTATATACAGATACACACACTACAGATACACACTCTGCTCTGCGTATAATACAGATACACACACTGCTCTGCATATAATACAGATACAAACACTGCTCTGCGTATAATACAAACACTGCTCTGCGTATAATACAGATACACACACTGCTCTATGTATAATACAGACAGACACACTGCTCTGTGTTTAAGGCAGACACACACACACTGCTCTGCGTATAATACAGATACACACACTGCTCACTGCTCTGGGTATAATACAGATACACACACTGCTCTGCGTATAATACAGATACACACACTGCTCTGCGTACATACAGATCATACACACACTGCTCTGGGTATAACACAGATACACACACTGCTCTGTGTATAATACAGATACACACTCTGCTCTGCGTATAATACAGATGATGGGCCACAGGCACTGCTCTGCATATAATCACAGATACAAACACTCAGCTACTGCGTATAATACAGAAGAACACACTCTGCGTATAATACAGATACACACACTGCTCTATGGTATAATACAGACAGACACACTGCTCTGTGTGGTTAAGGCAGACACACACACACTGCTCTGCGTATAATACAGATACACACACTGCTCTGAGTATAATACAGATACACACACTGCTCTGTGTATAATACAGATACACACACTGCTCTGAGTATAATACAGATACACACACTGCTCTGGGTATAATACAGACACACACTGACTACTCTGCATAAGGCAGGTACAAACACGATTGAGTACAATACAGATACACACAGTGCTCTGCAAATCATGGAGATACAGGCACAGCTCTGAGTACAATATAAATACACATGCGGCTTTGAATTTAATACACATGTACTGTCTACATCCGATAAAGATACATACAATACTCTGCATACAACATTGCACAAGCAGTTCTATGTATCAGACACAGAGATCAGAGATACACACTTTTCTGCGTATAATACTAAACAATCTGCTCTGCATATAATATAGATACACCTGTTGCTCTGTGTATGATAAAGATACATGCGCTGCTCTTAGTACAATACAGGTACACATATTGCTCTGAATATCATACAGATACACTTGGTAGGGTGCCCATGTATCCTGTATTGCCCAGGACAGTCCCGCATTTTGAGAGTCTGTCCCGGGTCACGGATACCTTCATTCCGGGACAATATAGTGTCCGGGAATAAGCTGAGCTGCACCGCCGCCGCAGGTATCTGACTCCAGGCCCGGACTGGCCTTCGGGCAAACCAGGCAAATGCCAGGTGGGACGCGATGGCCAAGGGCTGAGGCCGACCAGGGAGATCAAAGGATCTCCCCGGCTGGCAAACGCAGGGTCGACGCTCAGTGACCGCAGCCAAAACATGTGACAAAGTCCCTTGATGGGCCAGTGAGGAAACTGGAATTCTCCATCACCGGCCTATTGCACAGACAGGCAGAGCGGCTGAATTCACCTCCAGCTGGGGGCCGGCCATGTGGTCTGTGCCCGCGAGCTTTGGTTACTGAGAGCATTGCCGCGGGTTTCCATGGCAACGCTCTCAGTAACGGCAGAGCTCGTGGGAGGAAACAGCCAGAGAGGGCACTCAGCCCACTACACCACCAGGATACCCTCCTCCCTTGGCAAAAGGTAACAGAAGAGAGGTTGGGAATAAATGTACAGTTGTTTTTTCATTGTTATTTTTTCATTATGCCAATATAATATAAGCATATTTATAATATATATTTAATATCCCACCCAGCAACCTAAAAACCCCAACCACCTCAAACAATATAACATCAACCTCATAGACACTTAAGCCCCCTATGCACACAAGCACCTCCCCCCAAATCAGCCCCCTATACACACACACACACACAAAACAGGCCCTGTATATACACACTGAAGCTCCCTACACAGACAAGCACACGCACACACACACACCACAATCAGCCCCCTATATATATAAATTTGATGAAAGGCACTCATGAAAGTAAGTGTCCCTGAATGGCACTTAGGAAATGTGGTCACCCTAACACACGGTGCTCTGAGTACAATACAGATACACGCACTGCTCTGCATATAATACAAATACACACTGCTATGTACAGTACAGACACTACTTTAAAATATATACCGCCATACTGAATGTTTGCATTTGGTCTTCTATCAACTATGTATATGAAAACCAATTATGCGGTTTTCTGTGGACCTGAGGAGTGTTGGCCATTCAAGGATAATCCCCTTTTGTGTTTGGGAAACAAATACTGAAGGTATACACCTTGTATATCAATGGAACACCTTAGAGGCGAGGTTGTCATTCCATGTGGGTCATCCTGATAACCATCAAAGATACCTGTATCCAGATTAAACTATGTTTTAAGTAGTAAATTATGTTGTTTTGTAACATAACATCAGAAATGTCCTAAAGACAGTTTGCAACGGTTAGAGTGATATTTATCATACTTAGTGTGCTGTGTTTCTAAAAAATATATTTTTTAAACAAAACAATGTTTATAGTTTATATGCAAAGGTTTCAAACTGGTATACTAAGTAACACATTATAGCCTGTGAGGAATACGTCTGTGTACAATTAAAGATATACCCAGGTATGTATTTGCTCATACAACTTTTGGGAAGAAGATAGCCATACGTGCATCCATCAAATGCTGGGAAAGTAATCAGATGTCCTACCAAAGTAAAAGTGTCCCGTTCTTACTTAGGTTACATTCCTCATCCTGTATGACTGAAATAATAAACAGAAATATTCATATTTACAACAAAATATAAATTGAATGAATCAATGTTATCGGGATCAACCAGTGTATATAAAAATAAATTGTGGTAGTTTTCATGAACTATAAAGCAAGCACCAGACAAATAAAATCACTCCAGCCGTAGTAGTTAGTTGGTTTCAGTAGTACCTCATTAAGTAATAAGCTTTGAAACACACCAAATCTCTCCAGTATAATCCAGTACCTGAAGGGTCAGCAACAAGGTTAATGCATAACTTTGGTCATCAGAAAAGACCAGGAACAATGAGAGGTCTTTGCAACCAAGTAAGCACAACGTGTTTGGCTATTCATTCCACAAGGCAGGTATGGATTTATAGAGGACATGGTCAAAATATGTGAAAATATGACGATCCTTCTATATAGTGGAATAGGCTATTTCAGTCTCACTTGTGGTTGGCAAAGGTATAACATCAAGCACACAGACATGCAATTTTCAGAGACATAAACAAATATTGGCAATAGAATGGCCCATAATGTGGATCTAAGGAACGTGTCACATTTCGGACAAGGTGGTTCATCATATCCCTGCCCTATTAAAGCTGTTTAAGGTAAATCTAAGGGATTTAAGATTCCATGCTTTGTGACAACACAAAGACTATCATTGCTATAAATTAGTGTGGAAGAACTGTACAAGTTTGCACAAAGCCCGATTTCAACCCCTTCCACATTAATTAGATCTTAGGCTGTGAGTCAGGCCTACTCGGTTGATATCATTGCCCATAAGTCCAAATTAATACCCACGGTTTTCTAACTAGATGTTAAACAAGCAGATGTCTGCATGCCAATTGTTTTGTAGTGTATATTGTATTTACGTTTGGGATGTAGTTTTGTTTTCAATTCTCACTCAGAGGTTGAGAGTCATATGTACTCGCCAAGTGTTCATTTGTTCTGGTGAAACTTCACACCAATTAATCTACTTAAATCAATAATTTGCAGGACCACTATTTGTCTCACAGACATTATTAAAAACTTTGCATATGACACCGTGTTCTAACTTAAACAAATTACTCCAAGCCATTTCAAAGACAAAATTGTCAATGTGTTGCATTTGTTATAGTAAAAAGGTACCACCTTAAAAAAGATGAAACCTACAATACCCCCAAATCCCTGCCCCATTGTTGTGTGTGTTTTCTCTGGTGTACCTCTTATGGGAAAAACAGATAAAGTTCTACATTAATAGTAGGGCGATTTGTGAAATGCCAGCAGTTTCTGGGCATTTGTGCTAAAACAAGAGTGCTTTCACTTGACTTCGCACACAGGCAAACTGAGTGGATGACTGAAATGGTAACATTTAATGGGCACTTCACACTGTATGCCACTGGCATCCCCCCCTTCGGTCCTGCTTTTTATACCTCGCAGGGTTGTGTAGTGCCAGCATACTCTGCAGCACTCAACAATAGAAAACAAGACAAACATTTAATTCTTTAATACTTTAGACATACGGTAGGAAGGACCTGCCACAAACACACACGTACGTGTGCGCGTGTCTATGTGTGTGTGTGTATATATATATACACTGGATATAGGCCTTCATGAATATTCTGTAACTCTTGGTTTGGAATGTGTGCATTCTTAATATAAGTAATTCTTTTTTTAACTCTCCCCTTCTAGCACCATCTTCTGCACTGTTTGCTTTCACGTAGCTCCTGGCAATTTTTAAGCAAATTGTGTGTTTTAAGTGGACTTACCTACAAACTAGGAATCCAAGCTACAGAAGGGTGACAAAGCCCAGCACATCAATTCAGCCTTGTTTTGAAGTGTCCTGGTGCATATGCTACGAGTCTGTACCTGAGGCCTACAGTGCTTGGCGCGCCGATGGCTGGGGGAAGCGCCCAATCTCCCGTTATTAGGTACATGGCACAAAGTCGATCCGTAACAGCCCTGTAACCCCTCCCCCCTTTGGACCCAGGGAGGGGGGGGGGGTATTTCCTGGTCCCCACTGGAGTATCTGTGTGGACACCTAAACAAGATCTCACCAGACCAGTGTATCACCAGGCTGAGGCCTAGTATTTAAGATGGCTGCCCAGCAGGGGCCTACATACTCCTCCTCACAGGTGCTAGAGCACGTGGACAGGCTACGCTTAAAGGACCACTATAGTGCCAGGAAAACATACTCGTTTTCCTGGCACTATAGTGCCCTGAGGGTGCCCCCACCCTCAGGGACCCCCTCCCGCCCGGCTCTGGAAGGGGGAAAGGGGTTAAAACTTACCTTTTTCCAGCGCTGGGCGGAGAGTTCTCTGCCTCCTCTCCTCCTCCGTTACGCCCCGCCGGCTGAATGCGCACGCGCGGCAAGAGCTGCGCGCGCATTCAGCCGGTCTCATAGGAAAGCATTTACAATGCTTTCCTATGGACGCTTGCGTGCTCTCACTTTGAAAATCACAGTGAGAAGCACGCAAGCGCCTCTAGTGGCTGTCAATGAGACAGCCACTAGAGGGAATAGGGGGAAGGCTTAACCCATTCATAAACATAGCAGTTTCTCTGAAACTGCTATGTTAATTAAAAAATGGGTTAACCCTAGCTGGACCAGGCACCCAGACCACTTCATTAAGCTGAAGTGGTCTGGGTGCCTAGAGTGGTCCTTTAACTTTCTACCGCATTTATGCAGAGTTCTGGGCAAGCCTCTCGGGAACTTACCACTACTCCTGCTGATCGAGTCATGGTGCTCCAGAGCTGTACTGCTGGCCGCTGTCACTTTTCTGAGTACTTTCCATGTGTCCCCAGAGTGGCGCGGAGGAGAAGGTGAAGAAAGTGGCCATGAAGGGTGATTAAATATATGCCCAACCCGCTAGTTCCTGCTTGCCCAGACTGAGGGATAACCAGTAATTCGTACCTCTTATTATGGTGCAGGGTAGTGAATGTGTAGCATTTACTCTCAGTGGATTTAATTGATGAACCATCTTTATCTAGCCTGTTATCATCACTCCTAGCAGACAATGGGGCATTGTCCAAAATTAGTGCCAGTTTAAGCTAATAATTTGTTCCTCTTTACCTATGTAGTAGGCACATGATCTCTCATGTCTCTAATCATATTAGTATCTCTCTTTATATTACAAAAAATGTGCTGCAATTACAATGTCATGCATATGTTATTCGATGTAAAACTTTCTAGCTTGTTTAAGCCGTCGTGGCAGGCTATGCTGTTATATTATGAACAATAAAAATAAAAAACGTAAAAAAAAATAAAAAAATTTATTACATGCAATTTGAATGAGACCTTTTAACAAACATTAAAGACAGAAAGTTGTATTTTGAAAGGCTAACTCAAATGAGCTATAAGAAGAGCAGATTTAGCTCTACTTCCATGAACAGCTAAAAATGGTTGGCACTAATGTTTGTGCCCTGACCTATAGTTGGTGAATCCTATAGCAACACAAACTAAAATTACTTGTTTCATTCTCACAATATGTAATCCTGGGTACGTACATATAATTTACTAAAAACCTTCAATTAAAGTTCACGTTACTTACAGTAGTAGTGCCACTGTCTGGAGTGTATGCTCCGCTCACTCAGTCCCTCTGCAAACTGCACTCTCAGGTAGGTAAGGTTTCACACCTTATGTGGGGGCGCACTGCAAACTGTCTACAATCTCTGGTGAGTAAGATGACACTGTCACACCACTGTCTGCAATCTCAGGAGTAAGTGCCACTGTCATACCACTCACTGTCTGCATTCAGGGGTAAGTAACCATTGTCACACTCACTGTAATCACTGCAATCCAGTGGCGGACTAAGGGGGGGCGGAGGGGGCGGTCCTCCCCGGGTGCCACCTGGTAGGGGGTGCCTTGACCCTGGTCTTGGGGCTGTGTGAGCTGTGCCCCATGGCAGCTGGGGTGTCGCACAGCTCACACGGAGACCAGCAAGATGAACTGGCCGCGCTGGAGGAGGGGGCGGGGCTTCGACCATTTGGGGGCGGAGCCTAACCACGAGCGGGGGTGGGGCTTAACACGGCCCTTAACTACTGCACATGGAGGTGCAGCAAGCAGAAATCCCTGCACCTCCACCTCCAGCCAGGGAATCCACTCCTCCAGCCCACACTATCTGTAAGTATAAGAGTGTGTGTGTGTGTAACTGTCTGAAACTGTGTGTGTGTGTGTGTATGTAACTGCCTGAAACTGTGTGTGTGTGTGTGTATGTAACTGTCTGAAACTGTGTGTGTGTGTGTGTAACTGCCTGAAACTGTGTGTGTGTGTGTGTAACTGTCTGCCTGAAACTGTGTGTGTGTGTAACTGCCTGAAACTGTGTGTGTGTGTGTGTGTGTAACTGTCTGCCTGAAACTGTGTGTGTGTGTGTAACTGTCTGCCTGAAACTGTGTGTGTGTGTAACTGTCTGCCTGAAACTGTGTGTGTGTGTAACTGTCTGCCTGAAACTGTGTGTGTGTGCAACTGTCTGCCTGAAACTGTGTGTGTGTGTGTAACTGTCTGCCTGAAACTGTGTGTGTGTGTGTGTGTGTGTAACTGTCTGCCTGAAACTGTGTGTGTGTGTGAGAGACTGTCTGTCTGTAATTGTGTGTGACTGTCTGTCTGTAACTGTGTGTGTGACTGTCTGTCTTGTGTGTATAACTGTCTGCCTGTAAATATGTGTATGTGTGTGTGTGTATGTAACTGTCTGCCTGTAACTGTGTGTGTGTGTGTGTAACGGTCTGCCTGTAACTGTGTGTATGTGCGTAACTGTCTACCTGTAACTGTGTGTGTATGTGTCTGTGTGTGACTGTCTGATGCTGCCTGTAACTGTGTGTTACTGTCTGCATGTAACTTTGTGCGTGGCTGTAACTATGTGTATGACTGTCTGCCTGTGACCGTGTGTGTGACTGTATATGTGACTGTCTGCCTGTAACAGTGTGTAACTCTCTACCTATAACTGTGTGTATGACTGCCTGTGACTATATGTGTGACTGTCTGCGTGTGACTGTGTGCGTGTGACTGCTTGTAACTGTGTGTGAGGGGGTGCAGGGATTTTGTAGAGGGGGGCAGGGGTTTTAAAAAGTTTACAAATTTGTTCAATACATTTTTTTAAAAATGTAAAAAAATAACATTTTAAAAATGTAGTAGGTTTTTTTTTTTGGAGAAGGGGGGAGGTGGGTGCCAAACCCAGGACCCGCCCCGGGTGCCACATGCCCTATCTACGCCCCTGCTGCAATCAATTCACTTTTCTCAGAACCTAGATGTGGCACAGGCTGCTAGCCACAATACCGGCTCCTCTCTGCCTGCTTGGTCTTGCTCCTCTCTGCTCCGCCTCCTCTGCTCCTCTCTGCTGTCCATACACACATTCTCACACATTGCTCAATATATAAATCCATACAAGCACATTGCCTCATACATTCACCCATACACACATACTGCCTAATTCATACATCAAAATACACATTCTACCTAATACATACATCTATACACAGATACTGCCTCATACACACACATTCTGCCTAATACATACATCGATACACACATTCTGCCTAATACATACACACCCTTACATGCACACTGCCTATTTTTTTCTCAATATAATCTTTATGTATTATGAATATAAATTGGTCACGTGGTCACTCACGCACTCACTTAAGTATACACACAATGCCAATTACACACTCTCATTAACACACACTTTTACTGAAGTATACACACAATGTCACTGACACTCTCACTAGCACACACTATTATTAAGTATACACACTCTCTTACTAACACACACTATTATTAAGTATACACACACTCTCACTAACACACACTATTAGGTATACACACTCTCACTGTAATATATATATATATATATACACACACATCATTTTAGATACATATGTCTTTAACTCGGACTAGTTACATAGCTTAAATTAGAATTAAAGGTAATCTTCACACCTTGACAGTGCAAACTGTTTTGTTGAATGTTGAAACACTGATTACTCATCTTTACGGGCTGGAGCAAATAAGTATTTGCCTTAGATATTGCTTAACTAAAAAGGGATATCCAAAATTAGAATTAATTATATTTATATAACTCCACTGTCATTTAAATATTAAGTACATGGAGAGGTAGCCTGCCAATTTTATATGGCGAAATAGATTTGCTAAATATAAGGCATACTTAAACCTACCGGTAAGACAACTCAATGTGTTAAGGCACCAAGCATAAAACCTATTCAAACCAACTAGGGCAAAGCATATCTGGGGCCTGCAGTTTCAGGGTTATTGGTAGAAGTAAGGAAGCTACCATACTCAGAGAGTATGCACAGCAACAGCTCAAGCAGTAATCAATGAGAGGATATTCCACTGGATTGAGAAAGGTTGATAGAGGAAAGAGGTCAACTATGGTTCTGTCTTCAGCTCACACGTTGCAGGTGTCAAAGACCATCACTAATGGTTCTGCCCTGTTAGCAAAAGCATCTCTAGCAGTAACTAATGCCGATACAACCATGCACATTCTAAGATGCAGTTAAAATGCACGAAGTTGTGGACGCCCATCCAGCAGGAACACAGTAACTCTGCAGACAAAATCAGAAAGGGTATAATCCTAATGTACTCTAGGATTTCTTATTTGCAAATATGCTGCCTAGATTAAGAGTCAAGAACTTTTATTTTAAGTAAGACATTTTGAGCCAGCATGAGTGTGCTGTGTATTTATCTTGGGCCATTACCTCTCATCTTTGTCCTTCTACCCCCTTCCTAACCCCAAAGTTTCATGAGCTTCATTTGTAATACTCCTAACCGGCCCAGGGAGCAAACTGCTCATACAGGCTTCAAAACATTAATTTCATGATCATGCGCGGTTCATACTATGCAAATGACACAATGGAATGGTTTTGTGTTAATAAGTGAAAAATTGTATGCGTTACTTGCATTGTGAAAAAAGCTCTTCTGTTGACCTATGTTAGACACTGTGAGTAAATATCTACTGTCTGCTACAAGTTGCTCAGTCACATTAGGAGAAGGCTGTTGTTACTGAATATGCATCTTACGAAGCGCATAAAGTTAAAGGGATCCTATAGTGCCAGGAAAACAAACCGGTTTTCCTGTCACTATAGGCTCCTGAAGTGCCCCCTCCATCAGGGCCCACCTTCAGCCACTTACCTGAATCCAGCGCCGATGTCTCTCGGCACTGGGTAAGGCTTTGCCCAAGCTCCTCCCCTGCCAATGTCAGCCGGCAGGGGAGACCTAATGCACATGCGTGGCAATGGCTGGTCTGTGAGGTCATCCAGCGTCAGATGACGGACCAAAAGTCAGTTTGGATTCCGGAAGCCCTCTAGTGGCTGTCTGTTGACAGCCACAGAGGGCATACTTAGAGCTGCAGAGAAGCTCCAGAGCGGTTTTCCCTTTAGCTGACTCCCTTTAAGAGTCAGAAGCAGATGAGTAGTCTGCTCAATTCATTCACTTTCACATGTGATGTATGCAAATCCCTCTGTTCCTCTTTTCTACGAGCTCCATGTTAGTGTGTCTGAGTGTATAACAGAGCTCCACAGCAAATAATACTTACAGCAATGTGTCTTTAAACTACAATAAATGTGTTTAGAAAGCAATAACATAACTTTTTTTTTATCCCAATTTGATTTCAGTCTCATTATTTGTTATTAGTAAGTCACCGGCCACTGGCAACACCCACACTTCTAAAATAGAAGTGTCCTACTTTTACCATTTGAAATGTTGGGTGGTATGGTTGGCAGAACACATTAGATACACATCTGATAGGCTGGCAGGGAATCAGAAAAAGCAATGTTTATTTGCCAAGGTCAACGACCTTAGATAAAAGATGGATTGCAAATAAATACATATTGTTGATATGAAAGCCACATGCCACAGTTTTATCAGATACTGAATTGTAAACCGAGGATATGGGAAAGAGAATAGTCTGCTATAAAAGCTGCCAACTTGTTTATTGTGTACAGATGGATAAAGAGACAAATAGAATCGAACAGATGCTTAGGCACCTGTCAAATGCACCCCATAATCTCGGAAGAAATGGTAGTTAAAGACCTGAAAAATACTGCAGAAGAACGGGAGTTATCTGAACATTCAGCCCACTCCTATCATTACACTGTGGTCTCACACAGAATATATTACAGAACAAAATGGAAACACCTCCATACATCTAAAGCACATTAGTGAGATCACCTCCTGCTATTGTTTCACCACAATAGTGTATCTTCAGAGATGTGTATTCATGAGGGCTACACAGAAAATTCAGAATGGAACAAAATGAACAATTGTTCCAAAGAATGAAACTGCTAAAAGTTTTTTTTCCCTTTAAATCTTGCACCTACAGGAAATAGACATCACATGGGTCTAATCACAAAAGATTGTATTATCCCTCAGATCCTTCATCCCATCATTATAGTACTTGAATACAAAAGATGATTATTATTCGGTTGTTGTCTAAGTCTGAGATCCCCAGGATCAACGACCATGCTGAGCTCACTGCCACATGGCCTGTCTAAACACCGTAGGGGTTTGCTGTTAGAGAACTTGTAACTCTGCATGTCTGGTCTACACCGCTACACATTATTCTAAGCTTCTTGTTCCAGTAACACTTAAAAAGGAAACTTAACTGCCAAAATAAAAATAATTAAAAATCTCCATTTAGTAGATACACTGATCAGCCACAACATTAAAACCACCTGCCTAATATTGTGTAGGTTCCTCTCTTCCTGCCAAAACAGCTCTGATGGGTCAAGGCATGGACGGTATAAGACCTCTGAATATGTCGTGTCATATTTTGCGCCAAGACATTAGCAGCAGATCTTTTAAGTTCTGAAAGTTATGAAGTGGGACTTCCATGGATCAGATTTGTTGTTCCAGCACATCCCAGTGATTCTCAGATAGAGATCTGGGGAATTTGGAGGCCATGTTTCCTCAAACCATTTGTGAACAATATTTGCAATGTTGCAGGGTGCATTATCCTAAAGAAAGAGGCCACTGCCATCGGGGGAACACAATTGCCATGCCATGGGTGTATGTGGTCTGCAACAATCTCTAGAAAGGTGTCAAAGCAACAGCCCCAAGAATGCCAGAACCAAAGATTTTCCAGCATCTCCATATGTAGCAAACTGTGACGCACTGTGTTTTCTGACACCTTTCCATCATGACAAGCATAGGTTTTTTTTTTTTAAAGAAAATTAAACTCCAGTAGCTCTTCTGTGTGGGCAGACCAGATAGGCTTCAATGAGCCTTAGCCACCCATGACCCTGACGCGGCTTCACTGGTTGTCCTCCCTTGTACCACTTTGGATAGATACCAAAACATAAACAGAAAAGGTGTGCATGTTAAGTGATCTTCTCCCCTGTCTGTACCTACATTGCAAACTCATCTACAGGATTTATGAAAGGTTGCCTCATCCCTAAAGAATACCCAACCTCATTCTAGAAGAACTCTCTTTTTTCAATCTAGATTACTATATAGCTAGTTAACTTTCACCTAGCTCCTGTCCATGAAAAATCCACTGTGACAGTAGTCACCATCACTGGGATCTGAAGACAGACACTTCATGTGGATCTCCAGATTGGTCTTATGTCTTAGTCACCCTGTGCCCATTATAGGAACAGGATGTCTATTTTTCTCACCACTTTCTTTGTTGTTTTCCCAGAAAGGTGTTGACCCATTGTTCCAGAGACACTTCAGGTTTTTTTTTCTACTTTAGCTCCCAGTGATGGTGACTACCATCACATCCATCTCTTTAGCAAAGCTTACCATCTTGATGGTTGGTTCTTCTCTCATTACATTAACCCTTCTGCCCCTTCACACTTCTCTTGTACCCATAGTCCACTTCATCCTATCTCCTTTCACAAACTACTTTCCCAAGCTTAATTAGTCGCATGCATCATATCCATCAACTTCTGAAATGTTGCTCTTCCACTTGTGTTCCTCTACTCCTTCCTAGATCGTAAGCTTGTTTGAGCTGGCCATCTTCACCTCTTGTCTTTCAACATTATATTTTGTCTTTCAATTAATTGTTCTTAAATATCCCATTGGTCAATTGTAAATCACTGTGGAAAATGTTGGCACTATATAAATGTTATTATAACAATAATAGCTTAGACTGTTTACTGTAAATGATAAACATTAACTATAAGAGCAAATTAAAAAAACACAATAGCTTCTGTGCTCGTACTCAAGACCATTGTAGTCCATGCATCTGTCACAAGGTGACGCAATTTGAGCATAATGCTGACTATATTTAAAAGAAGAAAAACTACCACAATAGGAAATAGTCTCAAATTAGAGGGACAAAGGTTTAAAAATAATATCAGGAAGTATTCCTTTACAGAGAGGGTAGTGGATATATGGAACAGCCTTCCAGCTGAAGTGGTAGAGGTTAACTCAGTGAGGGAGTTTAAGCATGCATGGGATAGACATAAGACTATCCTAGTCATAAGATAAGGAGAAAGGACTAATGGAAGTAATTAGAAAATTTGGGCAGATTGGCCGAATGGTTCTTATCTGCCGTTACAGTCTACGTTTCTATGCTTGTTTAACTCACTTGGTCTATTCAGTGGATCCAACATTTTGCATTTAATCAGCTGACACCATACTTTATATTGGAGTGGGAAATCAAGCAGCAAGTATTCTAGACCGGTCAACATAACATGCACCTGGCTAGACCAGGAATAAGAATGCATTTGGTCCTTAAGTCATCAATTAAAATTTGGCACAATGTACTGCTGCCAGTAGAAAAACCTAACCTGGAATTATGCAAATAAAGAAAATGAGAAAAAATAAATAAAAGAACAAATTGTATGAATTAAAACTGGATTCCTCTCTACCATTTGGTGGAGGGCAATCGCTGCAGAGAGTTCCTTCTGTGACTTTGTTTGTATGATGCAGAGAAGCACCTGCCTTTACACACTGTGGAAAATTTTACATTATTGGAAACAGGACGAAAGACAATAATGAGAGAGAATGTCTTATGCTAGATCAGGAAGGCCTGACATTCTGCCAAGTGCAATAATGATCTAAGACATCCTGTGCATGATCACAAGGAAGCCTCAATGAAAACTCCATATGTTACATATCGCCTTCTGGCTCACCCTGCATACTACATACATCTAGTCAATTCAGACTGTTTAGGAGGACAAATTATAAACTATATAAATAAATCAAACCACTTAAAATGTAATAAAATAAAAAGCCCAAAATGACTTTAAAACATGTTATTTAGGGAAGTTTTTTTCCCGAAATGAGAAAAGAATCATGGGAAATGTATATGAATTCGCTGAACTATGTGTATGTATGTGTATATATATATATATATATATATATATATATACACATATATACATAAACTGAAGGCCTGCGCTTCATCTCTCTGTATGTGTGTATATATAAATATATATACACACATACATATACACACACATATATATATATATATATATATATATATATATATATATATACACACACACACACACACACACAGAGAGAGATGAAGCGCAGGCCTTCAGTTTATATATTTTTTAATTTAACATTATACTTTATTTTATTTTTTTTCTTCAAGAAATATCTGACGCTTAGTACTAATTTTACAAAAAAACACAAGTTTGACATACCTGGTTTAAAGTGTGCATTTCATGCAAAAATAAGGGGGTTGACACTTTCATTTCATAATATATTATGGGTTGCTCTAGCCGAATTGCATTCAGGAACATGGAAGAACACAAGGCCGGATTTCACATTAGGCACAGTACAGGCGCCTCTCCTTGATCCTAAGTAGAAGGTCAAAATCAAGACTGTTTTTTTTTTTTTTTTTTTAAATTAGTACTAAGCATCAGTTATTCCTTAACAAAAAAAAAGTTTAATGTTAAATGAAAAACGCATAAACTGAAGGCCTGCACTTCATCGCCATGTTACAGTGCTGTCGTCCACCACATGTTTAACTTATAAAGGGCTGATAAGCATGTAGGGTTTTACAAAAATACCCCTTTCTGTCTCAGAGATTGGTGCTTTTTTGCTGAAAGCAGGAAGGTGAATTGTTTGTGTAGGACTCACCTAAGATGTTTTGCCGCGACGTGAGCTTACACCTAAATGGCCTTTGGAGCGATACTAAAAACACCTTCACAGTTATTTCAATGACATTAAAATAATTTTAATTATCATAGCTGTGTATCATTTCAAGGCGAGATGTGTTGAAGCAAAAACAGATTAGTAAAATGCAGGTCAAAAAGCACCATAATTGGGAAAAAAACAAAACCTAAAATCCTGTCTTGGCTGTAATTGCTTACTTTTTAAATAACCTGGCTATTTAGGACCTAATTCTGTAACTTGTTACAAATTACTAGTGAGTATTTGAATTCCTTTTCTATAATAGACACTCCTTAATGTTAACAACCTTAACACACCTTCACGATCGCTCCCAAGCCCTGGGGTGGAATTCACTAATATATATTATTGGACTTTACCAAGGCTTAATAACTATTTAAAGTTCAGTTATTACACAGATCATATGAGAAACACAAATGATTTAATACCTTTGCCATTGACTTTGCTCAAAACTGGACCATATGTCAAGGACAACACTACGCAAGTAAGCCCATCCCAAGGGTACAGCTTGTTCTTGGATATAAATTTACTGTTTACTATGGAGAGAGACACGTACATCAAGCAGACATTATTGTTTTTTTCCTTTGTTTTTTACAAATGTAATGTTAGGTTAGACAATGTAACTCACTTATACTCCATATCAGGCCTACACAAATTTGAGAAGAATCCAGCACACAAAAGGCAGAGAAAAAATAATTTTAGAAATCACAAAAAGATAATCAGTAGAGAGCAACAATATTTAAAAAACAAAAAACCTACAAAACCAAAACACCAGACTTGCGGCTCATTAACAGCTGATGGTCTTGCATTTGAATATCAGCTGTGCATGTCTGATATATAGAACGTGTGCAGCCATGCTTAAAGGAGCACTGAAGGCACATAAACTACTTCAATTGTTGAAGTGCTTTAGGTTTAAATTGCCAGGCAAGAGAAATCGGCATGTTTATAAAACACCTTTTTGACACCTTGTGTCAATCTGACAGCTGAGAGAGTTTCCTGCCTCATCGGTTTTGAAAGATAATTTAAAGACGTGAGGGACGACGCAGATCTCAGCCCTTACAATTCGTACAATTATCAGAGCTAAATACAGCCTATTGGGAAGCTTATGATTGGCTAGTTGCGTGCATGCATGATTTGTCCACAAGTGTTCTCAGTTAGAAGCCTGAGTTCGGCCAAAGTCCAGCATATATGGGGTGGGGGGTAAGGTTTACTGTAGCTGCAGAAATGTATTTTCTCCCCAAAATATAAAATGAATATTATTGGGGATTTACATCTACTAAATCTAAAAAGGGATGATTCCCCCTTGCCCTCAAACTCCCCACTATCGAGTGTTCCTTTAATATAACTATGCAACAGTAAGAAACACAAACATGTGTAAATCATTCCAAATAAAGAAACAATGAAACTGGTACAAAATCCAGACAAGTAACCATTTCGGTTTGTGAAGATTGCAGGAAGAGCTATAAATAAAAATGATCAGAGATCACATGACACGCATATTTTAAATAGTGATATTTAAACAGTATGATGGTGTTTTGCACTTTAACTCATGTTTAATCTTATAGCAGCTTCCTGCTCAGCTAGTGCTCTTAGGATGACGGACAGCCTACACTCTGGTACTCTGTTCAATTAATGGCAGCAGCATGGAGGCTTGTCAGGCAGGACTTGGGTGAGGACATGAGCTTGCCATCTAAAACCCATATTAATCATAACTAGGATCAGTGGTGTATTTTGTATCTGTGCTGCCCTAGGCATGACAGAACTCAGGCACCCCCTAATTTAAATATGCCCCACTATTTCTTGTCAAGGCCACACCTCTTCATGTCAAAGACTAACACACACTTTGAATGACAGACAAACACTGACACACACACACAATCACTGACAGACACAAACCAACCCACTCACAGGCATACACAATCATTCACACACACACATTCACTGACAGACACACAGGCTCCCACACACACTCATACATTGACATACATACATACACAAACATTTCCCCCCCCCCCAACACTCACAAATTATTTTTTTTATTTTAATTGAATCCACCCAGCCTCCCTACCTTTGGGAGAGCTGGGTGGATTTTTTTTACCTTGGATCAAGTGGGGCTGCTGATCGGGCTGTTTGGGCAGGGAGGGAGGCAGGCATACAGGTGGGCGGCTCCCTCGTGCTGATTTGTGAGCTTTCCCTGCTCAGCTCCCTCGCGCGCCACAGAGTGATGCCGGGAGCCAGAATGTGACATCATATTCCAGCTCCCGGCATCACTCTGTGGCTCGCCTGGACTTCAACTGGCCGTTTGCCCCGAGGCCAACAAGGTATTTGCCTGGGCATTTCGGGGTGGCGTTTTTTGGCGCCCCCTGGAAAATGCCCCCCAAGGAAAATGCCTTGTTTGCCTCACGGCAAATACAGCGCTGACTAGGATGTTGTTTTAAAGCCGGAAAGGCATCCTTCGGCACTCCTGATGTTGTGGACTACATCTCCCATGATGCTCTGCCAGCATTATGGCAGCAAGAACATTATGAATGTAGTCCATACCATCTGGCGTGCCAGAGTTTGCAGACACCTACTTTAAACGAGCACTTGAAGCACCATAAACACTAGAGTGTGTAGGGTGCAGTCCCGGGATTTCCCTGACAGCCACTCATTTTAAGTAATGAAACAAAAGCCATTATTGTATTGGTGTTTTAGAGGGCACACTTTCTTTAGTAGGTTTGCCTTTATATGTATCTTTAGTGGTAATTTTTTCTGGTGACTCATTTTAAGTAGTCAAACAGTTTTAGAATGGTTTCAGTTCTTACCTAGGGTCCACCAGCTGTGTGAGCTAAGCCCCGTGGTTCGATGGCAGAGAGCGATCAGGTGTCACTAAGTCAATGAGCTTGCCATGCAATACAGTGTTTAACCCCAGGAAGTTACTAAAGTAGTAGCTCCTAGAAGACCCCAGGTAAGAAGTCAAATTCTTCTAAAATGGCTTGACAAGGGCACTCCTGTCACTATAACCACTATGGCGTGCTGCAATGCTTTTGGTGCTTGGAGTGCTATTTTAAGCGCTAACCTAATACAGGGTGTCAAAAAATGATAACTCCCCAAATCAAATTTTGATTAACTTTGGTGATTGATTTTTCATAATGTTTCAATTTTGCCAGCGTGGGCACCCAAGCCTTACGCCGGACATAGCTGTAGGCCTGAACAGCGATGTATAAGCATAGATTTGACCCAGTCATTGGAAGGAATCATGGAGGTATTTGCATCTGAACTGCACTGCAGTTAGGTCATCGCAATGCATGTGCACCTTCAGTAGAAAACATGGCTTAAAGAATTGACAACTGAATTGCAAATTTTAAGAAAGTAACAATTGGAAAATTGTCACTTGATGTTTAGTTTTTTGTTTTTTTAATTCAGCAAGTTTGGCCAAATATATGAAATGTACCTGTTAATTATACTTCGCTTCCTATTTCACAAAAAACTCCTGAGTATCTGATAAAAAGCGACATCTTTATAATTTATTATATCTATATGCACTACCCTGTTATTGCTTGGTATATTTGACAAAAAAATAAATAAAATTTAAAAAGTCAACGTTGATACAAATTATTCTAGCGTCTAATTATTTACATATTGGAGTGTAGGAGGGAAAACTTTAAAAGTGTGCTGAACAGTTGGTATGTGGGTGGAAAGGAGAGGATTGGTAGGAGGTTAAAAAAAACCCAAAAAAAAAACCACACAAAACACTCCCTTTTGGAAAGTAAGATACTGTGCAACCTGGTCTCATACCCATTCCTTAAGCTAATTTATTAGGCTCCCCAACAGGTGGAAGCTGAATGCATGCTACCTGATTTAATTATTTTAGATTCTGATCTATAATAATTTGTTAATACACAGTTTTTTAATCTATTAGTCTGTTTTGATCTGCTAATCTTATCTATACAGTGTGTTAATAGATGAGATTTCACACACACACACACACACAAAAACAACACATGGGGTAATTGTATTTCTAACGCATCTGCTTTATCAATACTTTTGGTAGCTGTTCCATCAGCACAATGTGTAGATAATATTTGCAGATTTAAAAGGCAGACACCATGCATTGCAGGTGGAACTCAAGCATTGACTCTTACACTTGTGGGAGTACACTTCCTGTGTGCTGAAAGAGAGGTGCATAGAGATAAGAATTAATTTTATTACAGAGCACACAAACTAAGGCTTTCATTTAATAAGCTTTCAAAATGAGTCAATGCTGTTAGGAAAACTTTCCAAATTAGTGATCTACTAGAATTCCTATGGACCTTCTAGCCCTTCTGCCTCCTTACCCTCTCTAAAAATAGTATTATCTTATCTGTATCCCAGTCTGCTGCTGCTGGTTCTGCCTCTGATCTGTCTGCTTGGTTGAAATCATCAGAAGTGGTGTCCTCACCCAACCACAATGCTTTCCCATAGGAAAGCATTGGATTGGCTATGCTTGTCAAAAAGACAGATCAGGGGAAGAGCCAGCACAAGCCAAATATAGTCCTGGCCCATCAGCATCTCCTCAGAGATGCACTGAATCAATGCATCTCTATGAGGTATGTTCAGTGTCTACATGAAGAGGGTGCAGGCACTGAATGTCAGTGCTGCACACTGTGCAGCACTGGCCCAGGAAGCACCTCTAGTAGCCATCTGAGGAGTGGCCAGTGGAGGTATCTCTGGGCTGTAATGTAAACACAGCATTTTATCTGAAAAGACAGTGTTTACTGCAAAATGCCAAAAGGGAATGATTCTACTCACCAGAACAAATACAACAAGTTGTAGTTGTTTTGTTGATTATAGTGTCCCTTTAATGGTGACTTCTGTAGATAAATAATTTGCAAAGATTTTTCTGACAGTATTGAATCATTTTTTTAAAAAAAAAAAACCATTACATTCAGGTCTGAGATTGGGGAAAAAGAAAAGAAAATTCTTATGTTATACTACATAATCTAACCATCAGCTTCAAAATGAAGGACCTATCGATAATCAAGAATTGTTCACCATTTGCCTTTTCAATGTGCAGTTAAATGTACAATCCAACACATGCCACAAAGTTGGTCAGTAGTTCATGGAATTAAATCAGAATGCACAATTGTATTAATCTGAACTAGCTCTCCAGATAATACAGAGGCATATACTCCATTAAACTTTATTACACACCTAAACCCCTCTGTTAGACATCCCATCCAATTCTGATAGCAACTGTATGGATTAGTGCAATTATCAGAGCAACATCAGTTATGATACAACACAATAGCAATTGTGTTTAAAAGTGAAACATATCCGACTGCCAGCGGGACCCAACTCACCACCCACAGAAGCAAGAGACATCATCCTATGCTGCGCCACGACACAGGATAGAATCACTATAATGAATGCGGTGAAAGGCAAGACACCCCTGGCATTCGAGAATGCACAACTGCTCTTCTTCCAAGACCTGACAAGAGCAACACTGCAATAGCGAAAAACAATGTACAACCTCACCAGCTGCCTGAGACAAGCGGGAATACAATACCGCTGGGGGGCACCCAGGATCATAAAGTTCACCCACAAAGGCAACACATATAGAGCCACGTCGGAGACTGAAACCCCCTGCAATTTTAACCTCACTGGGACTCATGGACTTACACAAGAACGGAGCCACGAATGCCTCGTCCCCAGTGGGAGATCCTGCCACAACGAACTCATTCACACCTCGACCCCAGGGAAGCACAAATACAACTTCTTGACGGGAACTGTACTACTCTGCCGGCCACAGCAGACACAGCTCCATTCGATTTGGAAATAGAAGGAAGACGCCGATAGGTTCACTATGTTAGAAGATACATCTGTTTCTTTAATGGTTTTTTACATGCCTTTATTTGCTTCTGTTGATGCATGCTCTCATACTTTGAGGCATGGTTCACCAGCCAACACATGGCCCACTCCACAACAATCCCCCCCCGCTGCCCCCTGGGTTAGGGGCACTCACCATCACGCAACAGAACCCCAGCATACCGCGAAAATATTTTCTTTTTCTTTTTTTTCTCTTTTTCTTTTTTTAACACAGCGCAGCGACCCTTAGCTCTCTAAAGGCACATATAGGTAAAAGCCGCCCCCCTCGCAACACACACCACAACAGCCAAGCGTAACCGCGCAACACACCAGGAGGCACAAAACAGCCCAGGGATGACTTAACAGCGCAGGCAACAACTCGGAATAACAGAAGGGTAGCGCACGCTGACAGAGGCACCAAAACTGTAACGCAACTTGTTTAAAAAATTACAAAAAAATATGTTTGCAAAGCAAGTGACAAGTCAAATAACCAGTTTTATACTGTATACTGTATACTATACCTCATTTCTGTCATTGTCATTGCAATGTTGACTTACATCTTTAAAATAAAGAATAAAAAACAAACAAAAGTGAAACATATACACCAACATTGACAATGCATAGGTTATATTACTATTACTACCTTCCATTGTATTCTGAGCACAGTGCCTGCAGAGGTATTTTTTTTTTTTTTTTTTTTACTGTTGGGATGCTTCAATTTACAATGTACTTGTTTTTAAGACTCATTGGATTTACAATCCCCAGTACCTTTAAGGCAGGTATCCATAATCGCAAATATGTTTTAAACTGAAAACTTAACACCGTAGAGTAGAGTGAGACTTGAATAATAATAATAATAATAACTTTAACCCCTTAAGGACTGAGCCAAATGTACACGTTTTGATCAAACTAAAAAACTTAAACAAAACCTGGAATTTGACTATATGTCTGTTCAACTGTAATTCATCTCTTAATATTAAGTGCACCCACACTTATTATATCTAATTTTATTCAGGAGAAATAGGGCTTTCATTTAACATCAAATATTTAGCTATAAAACATAATTTAATATGAATAAAATATAAAAATATTTGAGAAATTGTTATTTTTTTAGTTCTACATGACATTTTAACTGTGAATGTCATAATACTGTTTGCTTTTACTGCAATAAAATACACATATTTGTATTCAGCGATGTCTCACGTGTAAAACAGTACCCCCCATGTACATGTTTTATGGTGTCTTGGAAAGTTACAGGGTTAAATATAAATTAAATTCTCTGGACTTTCTGCCTGGTTTAAAAAGGATTATGTAAAAATATTACAAAAATATAAGGTACTATGCTGCCCGCCGGCGTTTAGAGCCAGGTCCCCAAAGACAGCATAGCACGCCCGCCGTCCTTAAGCAATTAACCAAGAAAGGTACATTCAGATCACACTGGTTTCCAAGTATAACTTTTGACCAACATCCAAGGGATTTTACTATTACCCAATTTAACGATACTCATTTTATCTACCTCGGAAGGATACTCTGCTGGGCATTGAACCTGCGACCCCCAAGGGTAGAACAGATTCTACTGATAACGCATTAGCCTAAGTTATCTAAGCGGCCTAGTGTGTATAACCAGAATTTTACATTAATGTCTTTAAATATTCTGAAATTAAATATTTGTCAATTGTAATACCTGACATTGCTCTGAACTACTCAGCATGGAAAGGGAGGCAGTTCTAGAGCAGACATATTTTCAAGTTTTTAAAGTTATGCATACAGCAAGATGCATTCCAAGTACATATATCACATTCCTAAATGACACCCCACCAACAAAGAATTTATGGGGATTGCAGAAAATACCAGTTATTCATGATAGAAATGTCGCCATCTGCTGTTAATGAAAACCAAGATCTACCATTCTAGCAGCACAAAAATTAAATAATTATTTACAGAGGGCCAATATTATCCAATACTGTGGGAAGAGCACACACAAAAAAATAATGTCACAAATGGGTATAAAAAGATGAGTAGATGAAACCAGTAAAGATAAGGTGGAGTTCTGCTCTGTTTGAAGGGACCCTTAACCAAAATTACCACTTATACTCCTTGTATAGGTTGTGTTGAGATGATCTACCTATTATAATTATGTATTTATTATTGCTATGGCAAAAAAACTAAAACAGGAGGTGGAAAGGTCTACATGAAGCCCCTGTCTTAAGAAACCCCTGGTTTTGATTAAACTGCTTAAAAATGTTTTGACCCAGAAGGGAAAGGGGTGTCATACGCCTGTTAGTACCGTTAACACCACATCATGTCTTAATTGAGGTGCTTATATTTCCCCTAAGTCTATACACATAAAATTGAATGTCATCCATACATTTACGGGCAATTTGATTTACAGAATGAATAGCCAAATTTAAAGGCCTTCTTTATGTTACATTCTGTTTTCCTACATATTTGAACTTATCAGAGCTTGAAGATTACATAAATCAAAACAACTGGGAGATACAGGCTTCTGCTCCCTCTACTGGACACATGTAGATTTTACAGAAACTACCAATCCCCGCAGAAAAAGGCAAGATTGTTTTGTGGAAAACCAAAATCAGAGAGAAGTTCAGGATAGACACCAAAAAGCAAAAAAAAACAAAAACACTTTGTATCCCCTTTTCTAAACAATGAATGCTAACCGTAAGATCCACAACAATACAGAATAAAGGCTACAGCTTAATTTAGTCTTTTATTATCAAAAATACACTTGAATAAAAAAAAAAAAAAATACATATAAATTAGTTCTATATCTCTGGCCCGCCAAACCAGTTATTTTGTGATGTCTTCAATTTCAAGTGAGAACTAAACCTCTGGTTTGCTGCAGGTCAGATTCCTTTAATCTGTTCACTGACTTTGCATGGAGATTCAGTTCTTCTACATGGGATTTCCTAGTGCTTCTAGCTGTTTCAGTTTAAAAAGCACAATTCATGGTTTATTCAGTAAAATGCAGAAGATCTGGCATATTTTGGAAAGTGTACTTAAAGTGGACAACACCCAGACTTTCCCTTACGCCTTTCTTTAAATGATCTAGACTTAGATTGTATGTTCTTTAGAAATGCTCTGCTTCAAGGCACAGTGTGCGTACTAAGACCATCATTGCGTTTCATTCATTTGCAACGGTGTACCTTTACAGTGTGCAGCTCCCACTCTTCATATCGTCCGATTACTTCCGGTGGCAAAGCCAAGTCTATGGAGATTTATTTTATTGAACTGCCACAAAACAAAGGGTTTGAAGAGCTCAGTGAATGATGCCTCTTAGAGTGACTGGTCAGTCCCTTTGGAATCAAGCTTACTCAGTAGCAGTCACAGGAATTTGGGGAGCAGTCTCTGTCTCCTGAACTGTGGGTGCAGCAGTGCTGCGGGGTGCAGGTTTGGGGAGGTGGATAGCTGTGTATCTGTTTGAGGCAGAGTGCTCTTTCAAGTATTCACCCCCCTTTTCCTCATATTCAGCTCGACTAATCCAACCATCTTCCCCCTCCGCATTCTCCAATGCCCAATCGGATGCTCCATGCCAAGCATCAAGGGCTGGATTAGAAGCCACAGAAACCTGGGAACAATGAGAATCAAAACATAAAAAATAGATTTTACAAAAAAGAAGGACATGTTAAGAAGCAACAATTAGTGATAAAACAAAAATAAAGTCAGCCAACAATATGGCAGTTATATTGATCAGCAATAACAGCTCTATCCAAAATTTGAGATAAAACAATAAATAAGTAAATTTCAAGACAGATTGTATCCCATGAATTGGATAAACTCAATTAAATGCTAAAAAACATTTAAAAGGAACACTCCACCTGCCATAAACACAACAGCATGCTGTGGTGGTTATGGTGCCAGCTGTGCCCTGGTGCACTCACAAGCTTAAACACAGAGCAAAGCCCAACAACGCAAGGCTGGCTCACTAGCTGACAGCATCGGCTGTATGTGCTCAGTCAATAAGCTTCTCTCTGCACCGTTGGGCTTAGCTCAGTGCAGGAGATTATGGCTACAGAGAAGGCGGTGGCGTGCTCTGGTGCATGAGAGGGCCCCAGGGAACGCCTGGCACCAGAGCACTATAGCAGGCTGTACAAAAACCAGGGCCCTACAAATCCAAGGCGCCAGGTTGCCGTGGCGACTAGAAATTTCACCCGGGCATCTGGGGTGTCAGCCCTTTAATGCGGCCGTCTCTCAGCTCACTCGCACGCTGTATAATAATGCCGGGGGCCGAAATATGACGTCAGTCCGGCCCTGGCATCACTACAGGGAGCGAAGGAGCAGCAGGTATATTACTGCTCCCAGGAAGAGAGAGCAGCCCCTCTGGATCGCAGGGAAATATCCACTCAGCTCTCCCAATGGTAAGGAAGCTGGGTGCTTTTCAATTAAAATAATTTGTGTGTGTGTTTCTGTGTCTCTGTCAGTCAAGTGTGTGTGCGCATGTGTGTTTCTGTGTCTGTCAGTCAAGTGTGTGTGTGCGTATGTGTTTCTGTGTCTCTGTCAGTGTGTGCGCGTGTGTGTTTGTGTCTCTGTCAGTGTGTGTTTCTGTCAGTGTGTGTGCGTGTGCGCCCCAGTCAGAGAGTGTGCGTGTGTCTGTCTGGGTACCTGTCCCCCTCCAATCGCACCTGAAAGATGTTTTTACTCGCCTTTTTTCCCACGCCATGCTAGTTTCGCCACAGCTGGTCCTGCCGCCATAGCTGAAATAATCAGTCTTTATGACCTCAGCTAATGGAGGATATTGCGCAATGTGTCAATCAGCATCTCGTCATAGAAATTTTTCTCTGAAAATTCAGTGTTTACATTGAAAAGTCTGCAGGTACAAGCTAGAGACACCTGAACAACTACATTAAGCTGTAGTTGTTCTGGTGTCTATAGTGTCCCTTAAGAAATGCATTTTTCTTGTTGAAAATGAAACTTAAAATTAGTTTTTTAAAAATTTGTTCCTGTCTTTTTAGCTGGCTCCTAGATTCTGAACAAATTTGTCAAGCCCTGCTTCCCGATCGTGGACGTACTGGGTACATCCGACAAAAATCACCCCTGGACTCACCTGGACCGGCGATCCCGGTTGGGGAGACTGCCCAAGACCCCAGCAGTCTCCCTACAGCAGCTCAGTCCACGAGGCTCTCCAGTGCCATTTGATCAATATATATATATATATATATATATATATATATATACACACACACACACACATACATATACATATATATACACATACATACACACACAATTCTACATATATATTTAACTATTAACTACGGTAAGAACCCCGCGAATTTTGAAAATGCGCAAATTTTGGACTGTCCGGGAGAGAAAATAACTTTAATAGGGGGGTGAAATCTTTATCATGGAATCACTAGTAGTGAGTCCATGAAAAAGATTTCACCCCCCTCCCTCATTCCATGCACTTACCTGGTCCTGGGAACAAGCAACGTCATCGCGTGTGACCTCACTTCCTTGCAGCAGGTCACGAAAAAAAAATCTACAGATTACATCTGCTGGACCCGAGGAAAAAAATATGTGAATTCGTAAAACCGCAGATTCAGAAATGCGAATTTTCGGCGTATTACTGTACATAATTATTTGATTTTATTAATTAGGGACCTGCCTGACAACCCAGGCAGACAGTCGAGAGAATTTATTTAGCAAGCCCTATATTTAACCAGGAACTTTCCAAAACACCATAAAACCTGTACATGGGGGGTATTGTTATACGCGGAAGACTTCGCTGAACACAAATCTGTAAACTTAAAATTAGTAAAACTTATCAAGACTATGAAATCAGCAGTAAAAGTGCAGTTTTTGTGTAAAAAAAATGCAAAAAACAAATATGGCTACTACAAAAGACTGGACATACCCCATTGTGAATATCCTGGGTTGTCTACTTTTTCAAATGGTATGTCATAGTGTGGTTCATTTTCATTTCTGGACTGCCATACTGTCTCAAAGGCAACATAGCCAATCTGGCAAATAGCAATTTACAAAAACAGAAATTGGCAAATTTTATGTTTGACCCTGTAACTTTTCAAATCACCAAAAAAACTGCACTTGAGGGGTATGGTTCTACTCGTAATACATTACTCTACACAAATATGATAGTTTTAGAGCTGTAAAATGTATTATACTGATGATATCAAAATGGCAGTTTGGGTGTGAAAAATGCAAAAAACTAATGTAAACAGTAATTTTGGCCAGGGTTTGTGACTAATTGGCTACTAAAAAAGACTGGACATACCCCATTTTGAATACAGTGGGTTGTCTACTTTTACAAATGGTATGCCATGATGGGGTTAATTTTCATTCCTGGGCTGCCATACAGTCTCAAAGGCAACATAGGCCCAGCAAACCAATCTGGCAAATTTCAATGTGCAAACATGGAAAAGAAGAAAGCCCTACATTTGACCCCTGTAAGTTTGCAAAAATCCATAAAACCTGTACATTGGAGGAACTGTTGTTTTCAGGAGAGGTTGCTGAACACATATTGGGGTGTTTTTTGTCAGTAACACATAACAGGAACTGAGAATCCATGGCTTAAGTTCAATGTGAAAGAAAAATAAAAAAATGACTACCCAAAAGTTTGACAAATACTGGTGGTATAATTAGTGCATAGAAAGTGTTAAAAAAAACCACACCATTTGAAATACCCTAGGGTGTCTACTTTTCAAAAATATATGGTTTGATGGAGGTAAATTAAATTGGCCAGCTTCAAAAGTGTCCCAAATAGAACATGGGTGCATGATGACCAACTGGAAAACTGGAATGCACACCCTCCAAATAAGGTCTTTTAGCCCCCGACACACCTATACATGTGGCATCACTGTACTCAGGAGATGTTGCTGAACACATATTATGGTGTTCTAACCCTTAAAGTTCTCCGTACATGTATTCTTAAATTGCTATGTGTGTCAAAAAAATTACCAATTTTTTTTTTTTTTAATTTGGCATAGATTGGTGGTAAAATGGTTGCATGAAAAGAGTCAAAATACCCCAAGTTCAATATTCAGGGATTCCTGACAGATATCAGTGTTACAATGTAACTTGCATTCATTTTGGAAAAATGGATTGGAAATAGCAAAGTGCTACTTGTACTTATTGCCCTATAAACATTTTAACATTTCCCCTTCTTAGAAAACACAGTGGTGCATGTTTTCAAACGTAAACTAATTTATTATGAAAAGGTTTTGATTTTGGAAAATATTCATCTACATTACTCTGTGAAAACAGAACTAGGCATCAGTTAGAATCCGTGGGAGAACACAGCAGGCCTATTCATACTAAGTCCCCCACAGTATATTTGTACCTGAAAGAAGGAACCAAAGGGCCTCATCTGCAATAGCTCCTTCACCATTCTGTCCCGAAATCCTGGATAGATCACATTGCCCCCAGTCAGGAAGACATTTTTCACAAGTTCTAGCTGTACATTATGGGGATACCTGAAGTGGCAGAAAGAATCGCAAAATATTCATTACTTCACAATAATTTCTACCTTTGCCTTGTAATCTCAGTGGAGTTGACAGCAGTGAACAAAAACAAGCTGAAATGCTTTCATTCCCAAATTTTTTACAGATTACAAATACTGGCAGAACAGAGTAACGGAAAAATCTAGCAAAATAATGTGATGCTCGTTTTTTTAAGTCATTGCTTTTATTAATCATCAGCATGTGTCTGAGCACAAAGCAAAGCCTAATAAGCCCCTTAAAATGCCAGTAGATTGACATGAATGCTGATCTGTTTAGACTAATTTGTTGACTGTGCTGCAGATGTGTCTATGAAAAGCTTATATAAACCATCTTCAAGATGTGCACGCTTACTGGTTAAGGACATAGTGCATGGTCTCTGCCAGGCCGGCTTGGTCCTCCCCAATCAGTGAAGGTTGGAAGAGGATCTCAGGCACACGAATTCGTTCTGTCCCAAGGTACATCTGGTGGAACTGTGCAATATTAAACACTGCCTGAGAAGGACATAAAAATAAATTGATGAAACAAAACAAAGAATCATCAAACAAATAAGTTTGAAATACAAAGACATGCACATATCCAAGTATACAGCAGGTATAAGCAACCTATGGCACTTCGGATGTTGTAAACTACATTTCCCACAATGCTTATACAGCTATAATGTTGGTAAAAGAAAAGGGGAGAAGTAGTCCACAACATGTAGCATGCTGAAGGTGGTCTATCTCTGGACACTTCTGAGGAAGCCCTACTGGGAGAAACATGTTCAATGTGAGATTGCTGCCCCCTATTGTATTTTATTGACAATATTGTGTTTCATATGGATTTTACTATATATTTTTTACTTAAAAAGTAACAAAGTAATTTGTTAAATATATTTTAAGTCCTATTTCATGCTGCTGACTCTTTTCCTGGTTGCTGCACATCCCAGGTGGGGATTATACCACCAAAGCAAATGTTTGCTCTATAAATTGTAAATAGGATACTGTGTTTTACCTTTTAATTTCTGAGATCGACATACTACACCATCAAAGTTTCCCCTTCTGTTTTATTGTTTATATATTGGAACACTACCATACACCATCTGGAGGATCTTCATATATCCAGAGACGGGGATTGTACCTTCCAAGCAAAAAAAAGCAGAGCTCTAAATAGCTCAGAAAAGTGCGAGTTAGTCCTCTTAAATATTTATATAGGATACACACTTAAAGTGACATATTGCACTATTATCTGTTTTATTTGTGCTATTTTTCTTGAGGATCTATTCACTGAATATATATATATATATATACATACACACACACACAAACATCTGTATACAACACTATAAAGGTATTCTATATCACGTCACTAAGTCTCACTATTAACCCCTTAAGGACACAGCTTCAAAAGCTTGTCTTACCCTTAAAGGAGCCCTCTAGGCACCCAGACCACTTCAACTTAATGAAGTGGTCTGGGTGCCAGGTCCCTCTAGGATTAACCCCCCCTTTTTTTTTTTTTATATAAACATAGCAGTTTCAGAGAAACTGCTATGTTTATAATAGGGTTAATCCAGCCTCTAGTGTCTGTCTCATTGACAGCCGCTAGAGGCGTTTGAGTGCTTCTCACTGTCAAAATCACAGTGAGAAGACGCATCCGTCCATAGGAAAGCATTATGCTTTCCTATGAGACAGGCTGAATGCGCGCGCAGCTCCTGCCGCGCATGCGCATTCAGCCGACGAGGAGGAGAGGAGGCGGAGAGGAGAGCTCCCTGCCCGGCGCTGGAAAAAAAAGAAAGGAAGATTTAACCCTTTCCTCGCCATCCAGCCCGGCGGGAGTGGGACCCTCAGGGCACTATAGTGCCATGAAAACGAGTATATTTTCCTGGCACTATAGTGGTCCTTTAAGGACACAAACCATTTTTGCATATTTTAGAAACATAGAAACATAGAATGTGACGGCAGATAAGAACCATTTGGCCCATCTAGTCTGCCCAATTTTCTAAATACTTTCATTAGTCCCTAGCCTTATCTTATAGTTAGGATAGCCTTATGCCTATCCCATGCATGCTTAAACTCCTTTACTGTGTTAACCTCTACCACTTCAGCTGGAAGGCTATTCCATGCATCCACTACCCTCTCAGTAAAGTAATACTTCCTGATATTATTTTTAAACCTTTGTCCCTCTAATTTAAGACTATGTCCTCTTGTTGTGGTAGTTTTTCTTCTTTTAAATATAGTCTCCTCCTTTACTGTGTTGATTCCCTTTATATATTTAAATGTTTCTATCATATCCCCCCTGTCTCGTCTTTCCTCCAAGCTATACATGTTAAGATCCTTTAACCTTTCCTGGTAAGTTTTATCCCGCAATCCATGAACCAGTTTAGTAGCCCTTCTCTGAACCCTCTCTAAGGTATCAATATCCTTCTGAAGATACGGTCTCCAGTACTGTGTACAATACTCCAAGTGAGGTCTCACCAGTGTTCTGTACAATGGCATGAGCACTTCCCTCTTTCTACTGCTAATACCTCTCCCTATACAACCAAGCATTCTGCTAGCATTTCCTGCTGCTCTATTACATTGTCTGCCTACCTTTAAGTCATCAGAAATAATCACCCCTAAATCCCTTTCCTCATATGTTGAGGTTAGAACTCTATCAAATATTCTGTACTCTGCCCTTGGGTTTTTACGCCCAAGATGCATTATCTTGCACTTATCCACATTAAATGTCAGTTGCCACAACTCTGACCATTTTTCTAGTTTACCTAAATCATTTGCCATTTGGCTTATCCCTCCTGGAACATCAACCCTGTTACATATCTTAGTATCATCAGCAAAAAGACATACCTTACCATCAAGACCTTCTGCAATATCACTAATAAAAATATTAAAGAGAATGGGTCCAAGTACAGATCCCTGAGGTACCCCACTGGTGACAAGTCCAAGCTTCGAATATATTCCATTAACTACAACCCTCTGTTGCCTGTCACTCAGCCACTGCCTTACCCATTCAACAATATTGGAATCCAAACTTAAAGATTGCAGTTTATTGATAAGCCTTCTATGTGCAACAGTGTCAAAAGCCTTACTGAAATCTAGGTAAGCAATGTCTACTGCACCACCCTGATCTATAATTTTAGTTACCCAATCAAAAAAATCAATAAGATTAGTTTGGCATGATCTCCCTGAAGTAAACCCATGTTGTCTCTGATCTTGAAATCCATGTGTTTTTAGATGTTCATCAATCCTATCCTTTAACATGGTTTCCATCACTTTCCCCACTACTGAAGTAAGGCTTACTGGCCTATAGTTGCCCGACTCCTCCCTATTACCTTTCTTGTAAATGGGCACAACATTCGCTAACTTCCAATCTTCTGGGACTACTCCTGTTAACAATGATTGGTTAAATAAATCTGTTAATGGTTTTGCTAGTACACCACTAAGCTCTTTTAATAGCTTTGGGTGTATTCCATCATGTCCCATTGACTTATTTGTCTTTACTTTTGACAGTTGAAATAGAACCTCTTCCTCTGTAAACTCACGTGTAATAAATGACTCATTTATCCTTTTTCTCAACTGAGGTCCCTTTCCTTCATTTTCTTCTGTAAATACAGAACAAAAATATTCATTGAGGCAGTCAGCCTGACCTTTATCCTCTTCTACATACCTTCCTTCTTTTGTTTTTAATCTAACTAATCCTTGTTTTACTTTTCTTTTCTCATTTATGTATCTAAAAAATGTTTTATCCCCCTTTTTTACTGACTGTGCTATTTTCTCTTCTGTGTGTGATTTGGAAGCTCTTATAACTTGCTTAGCCTCTTTCTGCCTAATCTTATAGATCATTTTGTCTCCCTCACTCTGGGTTTTTTTATAATTCCTAAATGCTAACTTTTTGTTTTTAACTATTTTGGCCACATCTGCGGAGTACCACAGTGGTTTCTTGAATTTTTTGCTTTTACTGACAAGCCTAATGCAATTTTCTGTTGCCTTCAATAGTGCAACTTTTAAATAATCCCATTTTTCTTGGACTCCATTTAAATTGCTCCAGTCTGATAATGACTCCTCTACCCATATTCTAATTTTAGAAAAGTCTGTTTTTCTAAAGTCTAAAACTTTTGTTTTTGTGTGGTGTGACTCAGTCACTGTTCTTATATTAAACCACACTGACTGATGATCACTGGATCCTAAACTTTCACCTACAGTAACATCTGATACCAAATCTCCATTTGTTAACACTAAATCTAGTATGGCCTCTTTACGAGTTGGCTCCTCAACAACTTGTTTTAGAGACAATCCCAGTAGGGAGTTTAGAATATGTGTGCTCCTGGCACAAGTAGCTAATTTTGTTTTCCAATTTACATCAGGAAGATTAAAGTCACCCATGATGATAACTTCCCCCTTCATTGTCATTTTAGCTATTTCCTCAACTAGTAGATTATCAATGTGTGTTCAAACGCAATTTGCATCTCTGTCATTTAGGCAAATAGGGCTTTAATTTAAGGTCACATACATAGATACTTTCTCATTAATTATTTTTTAAAAAGCCACAAAATGAAAAAAAAAAAAAAGCCACAAAAAAAAAATCTTTCCCCCCCCCACAGTTTTGGCAATAATAGCATGTGCATAATATGTCCAGCTTAGAAAAAGTAATTCAAAATAAATTCATTTATGTGTCTTGATTTATAGAATACATAATATGTATAGAATTTCAGCTGTGACTGTTCAAATAACCCCACAAAGGGCTTTCATTTGATAAAGCAGACACCACAGGGTATCTATTATGGTGTATATTGTGCCTTAACTTGTCACCATTTTATGTCAATGTTGGTGGTGAGGGGCGAAAAATGAGCATTTTTACATATATGTTGCATTTTAGCTGAGTATTTTTTGCATTTGATATGTACCACTGTCATAAAAATCCACAAATTATGCTCAGTTACATCTTCTGAGTAAAACAATTTGCCCAATGTATGACCTAGACACTCTTTTGTGAAGTTACAGAGCTGTAAAAGAGACGTGACAAGTTCAGGTTTTTAAGTGTGAATTTCATGGAGGGTTTTGATGCGTCCATGTCCCACTTTGGAGCAGGCTACATATTACAATTACACCGTAAAGGCATACCATTTCTTAAAGAAGACATCACAGGGCAATTCAAAAGGCATATTTTGAACCTTAGCATGGGATCATTTTTCCGCTCGCTTGTACCAAGTGTAGTGGTAATAAGCATTTTTTCTGCATTTTTGAAACACAAAGTGAGTTTGCACAGTATATTTTGCAAACCTTATGTGTGCTACAACTGTATAATACTTCATATGTTGCTCAGCTATGTCGGCTGAGTACAGCAATACCCCCGTATGTACCTTTGCCAGGTGTATGTGGATGTTGAATGGGCACCTCTGAGTCGCAGCAATTCAGTTTTTTTCTAACTTTGAAGTTTTACGCTGTGTCCACGTTCCATTTTGGAGTAGCTTAGCTGGCTGGTTATTCAAACTTCCCCACAAACACATACTATTTATTAAAGAATACATCCTGGGGTAATTCAAAAGGCATATTGTGAACCTTACCGTGGGATCATTTTTTTGCTAGTATGTTCCAAGTGTAGTGGTAATGAGCATTTTTTAATGTATTTTTTTACTTTGTAAAACTCTTTTTTAAACTTTTTTTTACTTATTAAATGTTTTAAACTTTCTTAACTTTTTTACACTTTTACATTTTTTAAGAAACTTTTCTTTTACCGTTAACCCCTAACTAGCAGTGAGCAGCACTAACAGTAAATTCCCCACTTTCCCATAACTCCCACCCACCCCAGCTAGCAAAATATATAATTATAAAATATTTAAATTAATTAAATAAATTGAACCCGAGGGTTAAAAAAATAAATAAAAGTTATTCCTCAGGGGTTAAAAAAAAAATTAGATCACAGTATAATACTGTGATCTGTATTTTGATCACTGTAGGCAGTGATCAACTGGCAGGGAAGGGGATCATTTTTATTTGTACTGGGAAAAGGGGGGTATTTTTTTTTTTTACTTAAACATTACTAAAACATTTTTTTCAAAACTTTAACTTTTTAAAGCTTATTTAAAAACTTTTTTTTAACGTTAACCCCTAGTTAGCCTAACACCAAATCCCCCAATTCCCCACTAACTTCAACTGGGATGCAGTTAGCTAAATATATAATTTTTAAATATTTAAAATTAATAAAATTTATTTAACCCGAGGGTTAAAAAAATAAATAAAAAAATGAACCCTCAGTGGTTTATTTAAAAAAAATTATGATGACAGTAAAATGTAATCCCTGCCAATTGATCACTGTAGTCAGTGATCAATTGGCAGGGAAGGGGTTAATTTTATTAAAGCAGGGGAAGGGGGGGGGGTGGGTTTACTTTATTATAATTTTTTTTTTACAGGGAGAAGAGGATAAGCACTGATCCGTCTCCCTGCACTTCACAGTGAACCCGGAAGTGCAGGGAGGCGGATCGTGAGTACCTGCAGCACATGTTCAGGGGCAGCGCGATCCGGTGCTCCCGGTCTGCCTCGGATACCGAGACAGACCGGGTGAGCGTTAACCCCCGCGATCTGGGGTCAACCTTAGTAAATGAGGGAAAAATGTCCGTCAACGGTCCTTAACTGAAGGACAAGGTTGACGTAAAATTTCCGTCTCCAGTCGGGAAGGGGTTAAGCGTGATTTATCACCAATTGTATTTTTGGTATACACTCTTTGAAGATAGTACCTGGACATTGGGTGCTGCCTTCTCAGTCTCCCCTTGATCCTCAGAATACATAGGATCCAGCTCGGAAATACCCTCCATGTCATCCTGTTCACCTCCCATCGTTTCTGGGGTCTGTGACATAGCAAACAAACACACGTTAGCAATGAGAGACAAATCCCAGGAATCCTGGGAAGCTCTGAAAAACAGACTTAATGGTCAGTACCCACCTGGGGCTTGCAGTCCATAGCCTCGGCCAGCACTCTCTGTCTGCTCTGTTCCACAGCTATATTTAGTTTATGGATGTAAGACTGCAGCTCTTCGGCAGAGTCCATGTTCAATTCTACCAAGGCCTTATGGAATTGCTCCACCTGTCCATCCTCCAAGAGCTCCTACACAAAAATGCACACAAGATTATGTGGAAGGATGTTTTGCAATGTACTGTGGAATATGTGAGTATTTCAAATTCTCCATTCATTGATCTATTAATTATTAAGTACTGTGTATGCTTGCCAATAATCTGTAGAAGTATATACCTATTCTCACTAATTTGTTTTTCTGGTCTTGCACCCTATTAATGTAAGGGGAAGTATAAGCACCAAAATCACTTTTCATTACTGCAGAGTGCTTGTAACACCTGACCCAGCTCTCATTATTGAAAGGAGGCGATTTGTAAAATCCACTGTTGCTAAATATAGCCCACCAGCAGTGTCAATCATGTAGCCTTAAATGACAACTCCACACTCATAAAGCACTTCAACTTGAATGCAGTGCTTTATATGTATGGGCTGTTATAAAGATCATAGAGATACTTTGAATCAATGCACCTCTATGGGGAATGTTCAGCTTCTCCATACAAAATGTGGATACACTGAACATATGTCCTGTAAAGACTGCAGGACCTAACGCAGGAAGTCTCTCTAGTGGCAGTCTGAGTAACAGACACTAGAGGTATTACTAGGCAGTAAAAGTTAAATACAGTATTTATATTGCTAAACCTGGTGACTACAGTGTCCCTTTAAAAAATGTTTGCCAATATTTTAAAAACACATAAAAACACACACACACACATCACTTTAATTGATGCAAACACAATTGGTTACCTGTACATAGAGTAGCCGGTCCAGTCGTTCTTGGTCCTGTTGCAGTTTCTCCTCCCTGCGCCGTGCATTCAGTTCTTGCAGACGTCTTAGCTGTTGCTGCCTACGTTCCTGCTTCTCCTCCGATGGTGCGACGCTGCCCAGGAGCTTGTTGGAAAATGGAAGCTGCATCTTGTGCACGTTTTCTTCATAGTAAAATGGGCACCGCCATTTCTGGAGTTCTGTTATACACAGTAACATAGTTTTAAGCTCTGTTAACTAATATTACAACAGTTTACTGACTACTTTGGGAAAGATGGTCAAACTCAAATCACTGGGATGGAAGGGAACACACAAGATTTTTAATGTGTACAAAAGGAATGTCAATTGGTCCAGCCACTTACAACCAACTTATTTTTATTATAATTTATTTCCCCCCCTTCTATGTGACTGGAATAGCAGTGCTGTACAGTTACAAAGCCTTTACGCTCAATTACAGAATGCAAACATGCAGAGATGCATCCCTTGGGACATCAGGGATATGCAAGGGCAAGTTCCCCATTCTAGTGTTAAAGAGACACTATAGTCACCAGAACAACTACAGCTTATTGCATTTGTTCTGGGGAGTAGAATCATTCCATGCAGGCCTTTTGCTCTAAACATGGTCTTTTCAGAGAAAATGCAGTGTTTACATTACAGCCTAGTGATAACTCCACTGGCTACTCCTTAGATGGCTACTAAAGCTGCTTCCTTAAGCAGCCCTGCATAGTGTGAATCACAACATTCAGTGTCTCCACCCTCTGCATGCAGAGACTGAACTTTCCTTATAGAGATGCATTGATTCAGTGCATCTCTATGAGGAGATGCTGATTGATCAGGTCTGAGTTTGATTTGTGCTGGCTCAGCCCCTGATCTGCCTCCTTGACAGTCTGAGCCAATCCTATGCAGAAGTATTGTGTTTGGTTCAGACCACCACTTCTGATGATGTTAGCAGGCAGGTCTGAGGCAGACAGAGACAGAGGCACCAGCTTTAGACTTGAATACAAGTAAGATTGTACTATATTTAGGGAGGCAAGAGGGAGTCAGGGGAGCTAGATGGTGGTTTTAACACTATAGGGTCAGGAATACATGTTTGTGTTCCTGACCCTATAGTGTTCCTTTAATGGTTGGCAGGCTCTTTCTGCAAGATGCTATAGCAGAGAAAACTTACCCTCTGTCCTTACAGCCCTCACAGAAGATTGACAGAGGAGAGAGGAAATAAGATATCTTTACAGCATACTACCGGAACACAGTTCGTGGGATGGGGTAAGTTGTCTTTACTAAATCATCACTTTATTTCAGACAGCTCATTTCCACACTAGACACCATCGAGAGAGCTGTTGATCCCCTGCCTTTGTTTCTTTTCTACCAACACTTGGGATTTGTGCTGAAGCAGGAAACCACTTTGGACAACATTCAAAGGGACACTATAGCCACCAAAGCAACTTTAGTTTAATGAAGCAGTTTGTGTGCATAGATCATGCCTTTGAAGTCTCACTGCTCAATAATCTGTGATTTTGGAGTTAAATCACTTTTGTTTCTGTCCATTAGGCCCTAGCCACACCTCCCCTGGCAGTGACTGACGCAGACTGCATGAAAAAAATGGTTTCATTTAAAATCACATGTTAATACACTTTAAAAAGTTTTTATCTCCTGCTCTGTAAATTGTACTTTAATCACATACAGGAGGCTCCTGTATGGTCGAGCAAGCTTTTAACAGTGCAGGACATAATAAACTGTAAATTAAACAGAATTTGTAATAAAGGAAGTGTAAACATTAGATGTCTCTTTACAGGAAGTGCTTAGGAAGGTTGTGCACATCACATGCAAGGAGGTGTGGCTAGTGCTGTATAAACAAAGTGATTTAACTCCTAAATGAGAGAGGATTGAGCAGTGAGAAAGTAAGGGCATGATCTATACACAAAAACTGCTTCATTAAGCTAAAGTTGTTTGGGTGACTATAGTGCCCCTTTAAGCCTAACAAAAGCTTACCTTCCATGTAATCTTCTGGGACATAGCAGTGATCATGGAGTATCTCCTCCACACGGCTAAGAGTGATAGCAGAGACATGACCTGGATACTTAAGGTGTAGCAAGCGTTGAAGATAGGTAACTGCATTAAAACCACCAAGATTTACCCTCTTGCAGTTCTTGGCATCAAATCTGCAGAAAATGAATGCTTACCATTAAACTATTTCTCCAAAATAACGCTCAATTACTGGATTTGTCACTGACAGGGTTATTCAATAAAGTGAAAATTTGGGGTGAATTCAAATTGAACTTTAAACTGAAGGTCAAAGTAGCTGAACTGGTTTTGCTGATTTAGGGAATTTTCCAGGTCAGCTACATTGATCTTAAATTTGAAATTCACACTTTAGTAAACAACCATGTAAACCAATCTGTAAATATCAATGTTCAATACTAATACTATCATCAGCACCACCACCAAAAAAAAAACCAAAACACAAAAACAACAACACAAAAAACCCAAGAAACAAACAAAAAAATCACATTACCTCCCACTCAGGACAGGAAGTATGTGAGTGCAGTGATAACCAGAAGATACGATGAGTCCACTGGCTGGAGACAGACATTTATGGTTATGGTTGAAGCTGTACAATCCATCTATTCCAAAAGATACTTTGGGAACCCGGTAACACTCAAAGAGAAGCTCAGCTACCATCTGCCTCACATGGAGAGGAGTACAGGGTGCCTCTGTAAACACAACCGGATGGTCCACATACCCCTAAATAATGAGAAATGTAAAAATCAACATTAACAGGATTGTTCAATAAAGTGTAAATTCAAGGTAAATCTAAAGTGAATTTCAAATTTAAGCTAAAATAGCCAGAGTCAGCTAGGCTCTCATTTTGGCTAATCTGGCCTTATATTTTAAATTCACTTTCAGAGTTACTAAAATGAGAATTGTCAGGATTTCAAAGTAAATTTTTAATTTAAGGCAACAATAGCCAAACTGGAAAAAATCAACTATGCTTCTAGTTCAGTTACTTTGGCTTTAAAACTGAAATTCTCACTTTAGTGTTTGACTTCACTTTCAATTCTCACCATGTCATGTTTAATGGTACACTTAGGGCTGATGGGTTTAACGAACACTATTTCTTTAAGTGATGCCTATCATGGTAGAAGGCTCTGTGCTCATTTATTAAGTCTGTATGCTTAATCACATTTGTGTACCTGTAGCTGTTCCTGCCCCACGACGCAATTAGTGTCCATTTGCCACATGAACATACTCTGCTGCGACTGGTTTTGGCCTAGCTTGCTACTTCCATCTCCTCGGACACATACCCTGGTAAACTACTCTGTGGCGGAATGGATGCCCTAACTACACTTTTATTCTCTTCTGTTCAGCTGTTCGTTCGTTTACCAAACCAATTCTGTGTGGTTCCCTTGTTAGCACCTTCTAATCACCGACCACCCCTGGCTGTTTACCACAAATTGATCATTAGTGCAAGTGTTTCCCATGTGTGGCCGACGTTCGTATTACTGAACACACATGCTCCAAGAATTGGGGGCCATTTTGTCTCGCGAACACACACAGCGGTACATGGTCGTCAACGGCCTGGAACAGATACGTGACCCCGAAAGCATCCGGGAAACATGTACCGCTGCCCATCCAACTTCCCGAATAGTTATGAGAACGGCGTTTGGGAGGCAGGAACTACAGCACAGAGGGAGCATTCCTTCCCTAACAGCCAGAGGGAGCATTGATCAGTGTTCATGTGAGAACCCCCAATGTTATTAAAATGTATTTTTATGAGAAATTGTAATATTGTGTGTTTTCCTGTATCTGAGAGATAATTGAGTTATATTTTTCTCACTCAATTATCTCTCAGAAACAGAGGATGCTGGGAGGAAAGCCCTTGTAATTTTGATGTAGAGATAAAAGCCTTGTGTGGCCAAAATCAAATCAGTTCACTCCCAGAATTATGTGTGGTCTAGTTGCTGGGGGGAAAGGGTCTTGGATTACTACCTTGCTTCTTTCTTTTACGAGGAAAGAATAGCGGAGATACCTATGTGTAGTAATGGAGCCCCGCTACAGACTCGGGCCAGCTCTCCCTCTCTGCTCCCACACTTTCGGAAGAATTCAATGGCACCAAACCATGGTTACCTATCCTCTCGGATTTCCGGACCCCCTTACCACCTATAAAGTTGCCTGAACTCAGGCTGTATTGCAGCCACACCTCATGATTCCTGCAAGAAATACCAAAACTAGCCATGTCAGTTCTCTGTTAATGGGCTTGACCAGTTTCACTCTAAACCCACATTTGAAGCCCTTAAACGGTTTATTTATATTTTAAGGCAAAATTCTCATATTTTTCAACATGTCTCTTTAGGCCTCTATTAACCAACAAAGGGTTTATTTCTCTGTTTCAAACCTCTTCTGTATGTGTGTCTCATAGGCCCATGATGCTTTCGCTGCTGCTGCATATTGACAGTAAAGAAATCACAATAAACATTACTTTATTATGTAAGCATTGTCTAATCCATAACTGCTTCTGTGACAGCAGAACTAGAGCGTGACACTTTAATACATTGTAGATAAAATTCACTGGAGCTATTACATTAATATCATTAGTACCTTTCCAGAAATGAGTTGACTGAGAACAAAACTGAAATATAGCTAATAGATTTTGCAGGCACACTGTGAATCTATTTCACTAGAAAGAAAAATTCCCCTGATAAACTCAACATATATTACTATCATACTTGTATTATCAGGGGAAGTAAATACACCACATTTATGGTATTCTGAGTATTTTGGAACACTTTAGGCTGCAGGCATATTGTATTTGTTCACAGGAGTGACTAGTTAAAATTTAGGTATTTTATATTAATAGCATTTGCATTTCTACTTTTTCCGCAATACATATTTTTTGTCTGACAACACTGAATGAAAGAAGATTGAACACAAAGGTTTGTTGACCTAAACCAGGGCTTGACAAATTTGTTTGGAATCTAGGAGTCAGTTTATTTTAAAGGGACACTACAGTCACTAGAACCACTATAATTTAATATAGTTGTTCTGGTGCCTATAGCCTGTCTATGTAGCCTTTTCAATGTAAACGCTGTCTTTTCAGAGAAAAGGCAGTGTTTACATTGCTGCCTACTAAGACCTCTAGTGACAGTCACTCAAACGGCCACTAGAGTCCTGTGTCAGTGCTCTACATGAAGGCGTTGAATGTTACCCATACAGAACATGCGTAATATCCTCCCAATGCTTTCCTCAGGGTAAGCATTGGCTTAGCTGAGATCATTAAGATCTCTGCTACGGAGGCAGGACAAGCAACGGCGTGAGGAAAAAAGGTAAGTAAAAACACCAATCATGTGATCGGAGGGGGGTAGGTACCTAAACAGACACACACACTGACTGACAGACATCCACACACTCATTGACAAAGACACAGAGACATATACACACACACATTTATATTTTTAATTCTAATCCACCCAGCCTGCCTACCTTTGGGAGAGCTGAGTGGACTTTCACTGGGGTCCAGTGGGACCGATATTCCAGCGCGCAAGAAAGCAGCCTTCCTGCAGCTCCTCTCTGCTCCCTCGCACTGTCTGCAGTGACACTGGGGGCGTAATTACGTCATATTCTGTCTCTCTGCATCATTACACAGTGCAAGGGAGCCTCTTCGCTCCCACGGGTGGCCGGCTACAATGCTCCCTGAGCTGCCCGTCACCATGCTCCCACATTGGCCGGCTACACAGCTTCCTGAGTCACCTGCCTCCATACCTCCCAGGGAGGCCGGCTACAGCGCTACCTGAGTGGGCGGGCAGCCAGTAACTTAAGATAAAAGGCTGATTTGTCGAGCCCTGATCTAAACACCATATTCACCCAGACCACTTCATTTCAATGTGTAGTGCTGTGTAAACATTGCAGGGTTAAATCTACTTCTAGTGGCTGACTTCCTGAAGACACTAAAGGCTCTTCCACTGCACTGCACTGAAATCAATGCTTTCTAATGGGGAAGCTTTAATGTGTGCACAGCATTCAACATTAAAGGACCACTATAGGCACCCAGACCACTTCAGCTTAATGAAGTAGTCTGGGTGCCAGGTCCAGATAGGATTAACCCTTTCCCTGTAAACATAGCAGTTTCAGAGAAACTGCTATGTTTATATTAGGGTTAATCTAGCCTCCCGTGGCTGTCTCATTGACAGCCGCTAGAGGCGCTTGCGTGCTTCTCACTGTGATTTTCACAGTGTGAAGACGCTTGAGTCCATAGGAAAGCATTGGTAATGCTTTCCTATGGACTGGCTGAATGCGCGCGCGGCTCTTGCCGCACATGCGCATTCAGCCGAAGAGGAGGAGGCGGAGAGGAGGAGGAGAGCTCCCCGCCCGGCGCTGGAGAAAGCACACCTTGCTATACACAGATGAGTGACAAGATTAGAACCACCAGCCTAATATCGTGTAGGTGTGATGCGTCGAGGCATGGACTCCACAAGACTTCTGCAGGACTTACAGGGTCTGCTGCTAATGTCTTAGTGCCAGATACCACAGTGCACATGTGGTATCTGGCACCAAGACATTGGCTGCAGATCCTTTAAAGGGATTCTCTAGTGCCAGGAGACCAAACCCGTTTTCCTGGCACTAGAGAATCCAGCAGTGCCCCCCATCCCATGTCACTGAAGGGGTTTAAACCCCTTGAATCCAGCGCCAATATCCCTCGGCGCTGGGTCAGGCTCTGCCCACGCTCCTCCCCAGCCGACGTTCGCCGGCGGTGGAGACCTGATGCACATGGACAGCAATGGCCATGTGCATTAGACCTCCCCATGGGAAAGCATTGTTCAATGCTTTTTTATGGGGCTTCCGGCGACGCTGGAGGTCCTCATGCCTAGTGTGAGGACGTCCAGCATAGTTTAGTCGGAAGTCCCTCTAGTAGCTGTCTGGTAGACAGCCACTGTGGAGGACTTAAGCCTGCAGGGTGATCATTGCAGTTTATAAAAACTGCAATAATTACACTTGAAGGGGTTAAGGGTGATGGGAGTTTGCACCCAGACCACTTCAATGAGCTAAAAGTGGTCTGGATGCCTACAGTGTTCCTTTAAAGGGACACTATAGTCAACATAACAACTACAGCTTATTGAATTTGTTCTAGTGAGTAGAATCATTACCTTCAGGCTTTTTGTTGTAAACACTGTCTTTTCAGAGAAAATGTAGTGTTTACATTACAGCCTAGTGATAATAACTTCACTGGCCACTCCTCAGATGGCTGTTACAGATCCTTCCTGGGTCATGGCTGCCTAAAATGCATCCAAACATTCAGTGTCTCCTCCCTCTGCATGCAGACACTGAACTTTCCTCATGGAGATTCATTGATTCAATTCATCTCTATGAGGAGATGCTGATTGGCCAGGGCTGTGTTTGAATCATGCTGGCTCTGCCCCGGATCTGCCTCTTTGTCAGTCTCAGCCAATTCTATGGGGAAGCACTGTGATTGTATCAGGCTACCACTTCTGATGATGTCAGCAGACTGGTTTTTTTTTTAGGCAAACAGCATGCAGATCTACAGCTTCTGGCTTGAATACAGTATGGGGGAATGAAGGGCCCAGGAGGGCTAGATGGTGGTTTTAACACTATAGGGTCAGGAATACATGTTTGTGTTCCTGACCCTATAGTGATCCTTTAAGTCCTGCAAGTTGTGCTGTGGGGCCTACATGGATTGTTTTTTTTGTTCCAGTAAATACCAGAGATGCTCAATCAGATTGAGATCTGAGGAATTTGAAAGCCAAGGCAATACCTTGAACTCTGTCATATTCTTCAAACCATTCCTGAACGTTTATGCAGTGTGCATTATGATGCTGAAAGAGTACAGTGCTATCAGGAAACACCATTGCCATGAAGGACTGTACGTGGTCTGTAACAATCTCTAGATAGGTCAAAGTAGCATCCCCATGTATGCCAGGACCCAAGGTTTCCCAGCAGAACATTGCCCAGAGCATAAAAAACTGTTTCCGCCGCCCTGCCCTCTTCCCATAGCACATCAGGAACACATGACAAGACTTGCAGTTTCAGAGATTTTCTGACCCAGTAGTCTAGCCATCACCATTTGGCCCTTGTTAAAGTCATTTGGATCTTTTTGCTTGCCTATTTTTCCTGCTTCCAACACATGATATTCAAGAATTGACTGTTCACTTGATGCCCAATACATCCTACCCCTTGACAGGTGCCACTGTAACTTGACAGGTGCTACTGTTATCCACTTCACCTGTCAGTGGTTTAATGTTCTGTCTGATCAGTGCATATACAAAGCAGGAGTGTGTTGTAAATCACTATATGGTATACACTTTCCATAGTTAATGAAAAACTGCAGTATCTTATCCAGATGGGGTAACAATAGATCCTTATGACTGAAAGAAATGCTTCTACTTGGAAGTATCTCCCTGTTAAGTAGGTGTATGTATACCTGTAGTTGCACAAAGACCCACTAAACTGGGAATTATTTTGACCTGGAAATTCTGAAGATATACTTGAAACTACCTTTATATTTTTTTAGCATTTATTTTAATTCATTAGCTATAAAACGCATCAAAAATACAGTGTCACTTTTACCCCATTCCCTTTAATTAGTACTACATATATGCAAGTATATTAGCTTGCCATCACCAAGACCAGCGATTGAAAAATCATGACAGCTGGACAATATGTCATATTATGTACCAGCAACTATGTCCTATGATGGACAACATGTGCAATGATGTACTAGCACCCGTGTCCAGGCCCGGATATCGGGCATACCGGGCAAATGCCCGGCGGGCCGCGATAGCCGTGGGAGGCATGGGAGATCACAGGATCTCCCCTGTCGGCCCATGCAGAGGCGGCGCTATCTGAGCACCGGCCCTGCTGTGTGCCTCCATGGGCCGGTGGGGGGGGATCGATGATCTCCCTCACCGGCCCACAGACACTGCTATGCCGGCTGGGGAGGGAGACAGGCAGGAGAGGAGCCGGTGAGCTCTAGCCAGCAGCTCCGCCGGGTTCCTCTTGCAGGATTCTGAGCGTTGCTGCGGTTACCATGGCAATGCTCAGATCTCGCTAGAGTTCACTCTCACCACTGAGACCACCAGGTCAGGCAGCATGGCTCCCCCCTCCATGGCAGCACACCCCCCTCCTCCGAGGCTAAAGGTAAGAAGGGAAGGGGATATAACTTTTTTTTTTTTTTTAATAAAATTAAAACAAGACATTTAAATAGACATTCACGCACGCACGCACGCACGCACACACACACACAGCACAAAAACACATATATAATATATAAATTAACCCTCAGTGAGTTAACAGGCAAAGACAATTATAAACATTGAATATGACAGATAAGAACACCCTCACACACACACAGCAACCCACTTACACACACTGCACCCCTCACTCACATACACCCAATACATCCAAACATAAAATATACACTCTGAATCCTCTACACACTAAAAACACACACACACACACACACACACTACATTCCTTGTAAGTAAACACATACAACATTCTCTAAACACACACTCTGTCACCATAAATTTTTTTTTTTCAAAAATGGTGAAACTATAATCCGGCCCCGAGCAGTGTCTGAGGGACCGCGAACTGGCCCCCCTGTTTAAAAAGTTTGAGGACCCCTGTCCTATGATGTACAACATATGCTACTATCTATACTAGTACCTATGATGTACTAATACCGTATGTCATTTTATGCACTAATACGTATGTACTGTAATGTCCAATATGTCCTATAATGTACTATTACCCATGTCCTATAATGTACCAGTACCGTGTCCTATGATGTATACCGTGTCCTATGATGTATACCGTGTCCTATAATGTATACCGTGTCCTATAATGTATACCGTGTCCTATAATGTATACCGTGTCATATAATGTATACCGTGTCATATAATGTATACCGTGTCCTATAATGTATACCGTGTCCTATAATGTATACCGTGTCCTATAATGTCCTATAATGTATACCGTGTCCTATAATGTATACCATGTCCTATAATGTATACCATGTCCTATAATGTCCTATGATGTATACCATGTCCTATAATGTATACCATGTCCTATAATGTATACCATGTCCTATGATGTATACCATGTCTTATAATGTCCTATGATGTATACCATGTCCTATGATGTATACCATGTCCTATAATGTATACCATGTCCTATAATGTATACCATGTCCTATAATGTATACCATGTCCTATAATGTCCTATGATGTATACCATGTCCTATAATGTCCTATGATGTATACCATGTCCTATAATGTCCTATGATGTATACCATGTCCTATAATGTATACCATGCCCTATAATGTCCTATAATGTATACCATGTCCTATGATGTATATGTCCTATGATGTATACCATGTCCTATAATGTCCTATGATGTATACCATGTCCTATAATGTATACCATGTCCTATAATGTATACCATGTCCTATAATGTCCTATGATGTATACCATGTCCTATAATGTCCTATAATGTATACCATGCCCTATGATGTATACCATGCCCTACGATGTATACCATGTCCTACGATGTATACCATGTCCTACGATGTATACCATGTCCTACGATGTATACCATGTCCTACGATGTATACCATGTCCTACGATGTATACCATGTCCTACGATGTATACCATGTCCGATGTATACCATGTCCTACGATGTATACCATGTCCTAATGTATACCATGTCCCTATAATGTACGATGTATACCATGTCCTATGTCCAATGTATACCATGTCCTATAATGTATACCATGTCCTACGATGTATACCATGTCCTATAATGTATACCATGTCCTATAATGTATACCATGTCCTATGATGTCCTATAATGTATATGATGTCCTATAATGTATACCATGTCCTATGATGTCCTATAATGTATATGATGTCCTATAATGTATACCATGTCCTATAATGTATACCATGTCCTATAATGTATACCATGTCCTATAATGTATACCATGTCCTATAATGTATACCATGTCCTATAATATACTAGTACCCATGTCCTATGATGTCCTATAATGTATACCATGTCCTATAATGTATACCATGTCCTATAATATACTAGTACCCATGTCCTATAATGTATACCATGTCCTATAATGTATACCATGTCCTATAATGTATACCATGTCCTATAATATACTAGTACCCATGTCCTATGATGTCCTATAATGTATACCATGTCCTATAATGTATACCATGTCCTATAATATACTAGTACCCATGTCCTATAATGTATACCATGTCCTATAATGTATACCATGTCCTATAATGTATACCATGTCCTATAATATACTAGTACCCATGTCCTATGATGTCCTGGTACCTGAGAGGCCACCCCCAGCTTCTGGAACACATGGTCGCACAGCAGCTCCTGCAGTTCCAGGTTCACCGGTAAGTTTCGGTCAAACGGTGTCCGTAGGAGCCAGCGGAGGGGCTCCAGATTGGGGATATCATTCCCCACCCGACTGAGACTGCGGGGACCCCCCCGGCTGCGGGCCACCACCGAGCGGAGCTGCAGACTGGGTCCCTTCCCCGCCCATCCTGCCCGTAACTGGAACGAGCCGTTATCCAGCACTATAATCGCCGGACCCTCGGTTACCGGCTCCTGCACCGGGTCAGGCGACGTCTGGGCATCGCGGAATGTAAACACATTGACAGCCGGCCTCGGCGCCGCCATGTTGGCCTCTGAGTACGGCTTGGAAACATGCCCGCCTAGACCGGGGCAACATGAGTCCCCAGGAAAAAGGTTCCTAGCAACCAGGCTGCAGTAAGAGGCATTGATTGTAAATCAGGTAAAGTAATGCTATATTAAAGGACCACTATAGGCACCCAGACCACTTCAGCTTAATGAAGTGGTCTGGGTGCCTGGTCCAGCTAGGAGTAACCCTTTCTTCTATAAACATAGCAGTTTCAGAGAAACTGCTATGTTTACACTGAGGGTTAATCCAGCCTCTAGTGGCTGTCTCACTGACAGCGAGGCGTTTGCGTGTTTCTCACTGTGATTTTCACAGTGAGAAGACGCCAGCGTCCATAGGAAACCATTGAGAATGTTTTCCTATGAGACCGGCTGAATGCGCGCGCAGCTCTTGCCGTGCATGCGCATTCAGCCGAAGAGGTGGAGAGGACGAGGAGAGCTCCCCGCCCAGGAGGGGGTCCCTGAGGGTGAGGGCACTATTGTGCCAGGAAAACAAGTATGTTTTCCTGGCACTATAGTGGTCCTTTAACCCCTTAAAGACAGAGTTTCAGAAGCTTGTCTTTCACTTAATGACAACAGCATTTTTTTCATTTTTTGCTGTTTGCGTTCAACTGCAATTTGCATTTTACTAATTTATTGCACCGACACATATTATATATCGTTTTTTAAAGGACAGAAAGGGCTTTAATTTGATGTAACATATATATATATATATATATATATATATATATATAAATGCTTATTTATTATTAAAAAAAAATACAGAAAAATGCAAAAAAAAAAATTTTGTGTTTTTTACAGTTTTTGCAATAATAATGTGTGCATAATTAGTGCAGGTTAAGGAAAGTAATTAAAAATAAATTAATTTAGTTGTTCTGATTTACAGAATATATAATGTGTCTGGGATTTTAAGGTTTTTTTTGGTAGTTACAGGTCACAAAGCACAAGGAGTAAAATAAACTTTTAATGTGGAGCGATTTTAGAATTTGGTATGTTGGACTCTCTGTGTTATAAGTTTGTGTGCCATAAACCAAAAAAAACACAATTTTACTCCAATATTTAGCAGAGGTTGGCGGTGAAATGGCTACATAGAAAGTGTCAAAACAACCCTAGGTAAATAGCCTGTGATGTCTACTTTATATAAATATATACTTTTGTGTGGCAATTTTTGTATCTTTCTTTTCTACAAAGAATATAGGAGCTCCTGCTGGAGAAGTAGATGGTCGAATAAAGCCTTTGGCAAGATTTTCTTGTATGTATTCACGAAGTGCTTTCAATTCAGGCTCAGAAAGGGAGTATATACGGCCAAATGGGATAGCAGCTCCAGGTAGCAGCTCTATGGGGCAATCATAAGGCCTGTGAGGGGGAAGCTGATCAGCATTCTTCTTATCACAGACATCTGCAAACTCCCGATATTGTAGAGGAAGCTTAGTTAAGTTTGTAGCAACCATTTTATTAATTGTTGTGGTAACAGATGTCGCCTTAGAGGGTTGACAATTCATTAAGCAGTGTTCTGAAGGAAAGGACAAGGTTCTAATCTTCCAATCAATCTGTGGGTTATGCAGAGCAAGCCAGGGTATACCCAAAATCACTGGAAACTGTGTTGAGGAAATTAGGTGGAAAGATATAGACTCATGGTGATTCACTTCCAGAATCAATTTTAAGGGCACAGTCTCATGTGTAACCGGGCCTGACGTAAGTGGAGAACCATCTACTGTTTCCATTAACACAGGTGAAGATTTAGGGATAGACTGAATTTTATTTCCTGCTGCAAATTTAATGTCCATAAAGTTTCCGCCTGCTCCGGAATCTATCATAGCTGTAGTTGAAATTTTATTATCACCATATTGCAAAGTGATAGGCACCACCAAATGAGGATGTTGAGTCATCATACCTTCTTCACCCTGAGCCAGAGAAAACAAGGGTTGTGTGACAGAATCCAGTTGGTCTGAAATCTGGGATTGATGTTGAACTATAGTCAGAATCCACTAGTAACTTAAAGGAAAACTATAAATTTATAGTTTATAGCTTTCCCCTCCCAGCCACTAGAGAAGGAGTTTAAAAACGGCAATAATTATATTTGCCGGGTTAAGGGACCTGGGATAGTGCACCCAGACCACTTCAATGAGCTGAAGTGGTCTGGGTGTCTATAGTGTCCCTTTAATTCATGAACAAAATTATTCAAACTACATTTCGAACAAATATAGTATTCATCCGTTTACTTGCTGTCTAATAGAAAGTAATGAGCAAAGAACTAACAACAACAGGTGATTTTAGTGTTTGAAGTGTCTCTAATAAAAGCTGGGAAAATTTAAATTTAATGTCAGGCTTTAAACAAAACTGGTAATCCCTACCTATGCAGGTGATCCAAGATGGTCCACACTACATAACCCTTCACCTTTTATGACCTGGAGATGAAACTGCTATACATCAGTGCCAACAGCAGGCAGTAAGCTGGCTTTTAGGTGGCATCTCAGATATGCACATGGCTATATACATAGCAATCCTTCAGGAGAGTGCTAAGTACATTACTGGGTGGGCATCTGATGACCTGTGGTCACTTCTCATCTTGAATGTTCCTTGACAGTATTCCACCACACAGGATATGTGGGCTGCAAAGCAATTTACATGGAAGACAAACCACTAGAGAGCTCTGTAAGGCTAACATGCCTCTTGTGAGACTTCCCTGGTAAGACAAGGATTGCAGCAGACCCTACTATTTCTGGACTCCAGCAGTAGCTGTCCACACTAGCCCTCCTGGAGCTGTCCAAGCATCTGATAGCTTTGACAAGATACCAAAGCAGTAGCTTTATAAGTGGCATATGGGGTCCTGTACTTGCTGGTCACAGCATGTGCCAGGGTCATGCTGGACGACTCAGGAATTAGACAGTCCAGCAATTATTTGAGGCTAATCCTGCCATCTGTCAGGCTGTCACAGTGATCAGAGCTTTAGTTGATGGTGCTGCTTCTTTACTCAGTCATTTCTGACATATAGACATGCACCAGATTATTGCTGGATACCTTGAAAGTGGACAGTCCAGTAATAGACCTAGATTGGCCTCTAGGCTTCCAGGTTCTGTGATTCTCAAATCACAAAGACTGCAAAACGTATTGTTGCTTAATTTTTTAGAAATTGGTGATGAAGGGGGCTGGGCCTGACTGCCAAGCAAACAAAATGCAAGTTGAGGAGGCTTATCTATTACGCTGTGATATTGGGCTTATAAAGATTCTTTGCAAATCCGAAGCTGCAGTTGTGCTGTACTAAGAGGAGAGTGCTTTAGCAGCCCCTGAATCGACTTAGAGCCTAAGGCTTCCTATGGTCTGCTATGTTTCTGGGAGGGAGATGCGGCCGATCTCCCCCCTCACAGATGAACCTATCAAAGTCTGGGTTATGCTTTCCTCCCCTCTTGACCAGTGGAGGCTATCCCTCCACCACATTGTCGACGCCAGGCTGTGTTAAGCAAAATGGCTCACACACCTGCTCCTGCGTCACAGGGCCTGGTGCCTATTCAAGTCAATGAGACACACTTACTGCAACATACCATGGCTAAATTGGAAGTTATCCTTGAGCACTTCTGGGCAGGGTTGTGGGAATACTCGGCAGTTAAAGATTCTATGCTTGCAAGAGGTGACCAGAGGCTTTGTGAGAGAGGTCGGGGAGACCCTCTCAGGGCACAGCGGCTCTCCAGGCTACTGTCTATCACCCCATATGTCAACATAGGCTGAGGGCCACGCAGTTATGGACCCCAACGCACCACTGACACAGGCGGAGGGTTCCCAGATTTAACAGATGTCATCTTGTTCAACGGCGCTCCAGGGCCTTATGCTGTTTCCCGCATGGGAAGGATTTAAAATCTGTGCTCTGAATCTCCGAATCAGTAGGTCAGAATCGAGAGGTGTTGGACCAGGGCTGGACTGGCCCACCGGGATACCGTAAAACTTCCCTGTGGGCCGACATACCTTTGGGCTGGTGTGCGGCCATCTAGCCTATTTCTTGGGTGCCCAATCCCGGGGTGACCGGCAGGTGGGAAGCGAAATTGGAGGGACTTTCGGTGAATCAAGCAGTGCGGCCTTGGAAGTGCACCGGGCGAGAGAAGCTGCCGATCCCCCAGCCAGGAGCACCCTGAGTTTCCACAAATCTACTCTAGCGCCCCTCCACCCCTGACCCCCCCGGACTGATGGGGATATTCCCGGTCTGCATCTAGGAGGCTACCTGGCGGTGGCATGCCCAAGTGGTGGTCTGCACTAACAGACATATTGACACACATCATGGCGGATGCCACATGTTCCCCAAGTCACAGCAGAGTACCACCGGACATCATGTCCAGGCTTGAGAGAATTTTCGACAAATTTTGGCATGAGCTTAATCGCAGAGTAAAGCAGGCTGCTCCACAGGAGCTGAGTGGCCACCCACCTATAGTGCTGCATCTGCACTCCCATCGCAGACCTGCAGCACCGGGGGAGGTGAAAACTGTAACATGGCAGTGGAGTGAGCGGCGGCCCTCACCCGAACACCAGCTGACCAGGAAGCGTTACTTATTGAAGCCAAAATCAGGGTCATCAAGGGAGGCTGTGGTACCTAAGGGAACCCTGACAGCGACTTTGGTGTTGTTCTGCCCGCAAACGTCTCATCTAAGGAGCCTGAGACACCTCCCCATACTGCTGCACATCTTGTTGGGTGAGACAACGAAATTCTCATTTGGCCCATCTCCACACCTACTACTACCGCCGGGGATATCCACCCCGAGGACAAAGCAACCAGAGCAGGACTTTGTTTTGCCCCAGAGGGGAATAGGCTAAACTAAAACTGGTCCTTCAGCAGTCAAGTTTGCAGCTACCCTTCTGTCACACATAAGTCCTCATGTGGAGCTCAAGTTTAGTTTCATTCTAGCTTTTATTTTCTTATATATTGTTTTGTCTCTGCTAATTACACTTTAGCAATTATCTGTTGTTAGGCATTGTATCCACACGATGTATAGCTACACGGCACCTAGTTCTACCATAACCACTTTGGGTGGCCTCCTAGTTGATTCCCTCTACCGCTGTTCAATTTCATGTTTTCACCTTATTCAAAGCCCAAGTGGTTAACTTTAATCTTAGTGCATAGGATCAGCCTTAATCTTTTTCTTTCATACTCTCAGCCTAGCACTGTGTTCTTTTAGTCACAATCAAAAAAAATAAAGTGCTCTTTTCTATGCTCATACTATTTGACGGTCTGTTTACTGCCATACATATGTTTGTGAGGCTATCTTTGAATTCACTAAGCATGTAAAAATTTAAGAATTACAAAAAAGAAAAGAAAATGACATTAGCCCTGGTATAACCCTACAACTTCCCAAACATTTAAATCTGCAGTATTTACTGTAATGTTACACATAAAGGTCTGGAAAATTCACCTTGAATTGAAATATCTCTGTGGAAAGCACAAAGTGCTAACTCTATAAAAAGTAGTTTTGGCAGAGGTTATTGATACAGTGGTTGAATGAAAAGTATCAAAATGCTAATTGTTAAATCCCTTCATGGGTGTCTCTAAAGTTTACATTTATTTACTTTGTATAGCAGTATTGAATTCTGTGATTGCTGTTAAATGTACAGACCCTCGTGTTCAAATTATGCAAATACTTAGCATTAAAATGATAACGCATTCCTTACAATATTTGCAATATAACTTTTCAAAACTGATTGAAATCATAGAAACGTCAATTCAAAATGAAAAATAGAGTTGGTGAATGTGGTACCCGAAACATACGATTGCCCCTGTGCTGCCAAATATAGTAATTAGCAGTAGCAGTTTGTTTCTTACAATGCAGTTTACAGTGTGAAGCCAGGACAAATAGCTAAAAGTGCAACTAGCATATTAAGGATGCACTAGTTTCATTCCACATTTTTTTGGAGTAGCAATGTGCAATATAAATGTTTTCTGATGTTCTTTGTGATAGTACAATGACGGCTTTGTACATAACTAAAGCGCATTTCGCCTGACACATTTATGATTTGCATTGCTCTCCCAATACACGTGGGACAACTTTCTTGATAATAATTTCATAAAACACAGATGGTTTTCAGCTAGCCAGTGAGTATGGATTCTTTCAGGTTTATGCACTAAAGTAAGAAGTACTGGGAATTTTTTGAGGCCAAAAAGCTAAAACAGAAATATTCTCCAAGTCAGCTATGCTTCTAATTTGGCTATTTTGTCCTTAAAGGAACACTATAGGGTCAGGAACACCCTATAGTGTTAAAACCACAATCTAGCCCCACCCCCCATGCCTCCCTAAACATAGTAAAATCTTTCTTGTATTCAAGTCTGCTGCTCCTGCTGCCTCTGCCTCGATCTACCTGTTAGGCTAACATCTTCAAAAGTGGTGGTGTGAGCCAATCACAATGCTTCCCCATAGGATTGGGTGAAACGTCAAGGAGGAAGATCAGTGGCAGAGCCAGCACAAGTCAAACATAGCTCTGGCCAATCAGCATCTCCTCATAGAAATGCATTAAATCAATGCATCTCTATGAGGAAAGTTCAGTGTCTCCATACAGAGGAGGCACTGAATGGCAGTGCTGCATACTGTGCTGCACACCCCAGGAAGCAAAGCACCCCTAGCAGTCATCTGAAGAATGGCTAGTGGAGTTGTCACTAGGCTGTAATGTAAACACTGCCTTTTCTCTGAAGAGACAGTGTTTACTGCAAAAAGCCTGAAGGAAATGATTCTACTCACCAGACCAAATACAATAAGCTGCAGTTGTTCTGGTGACTTTAGTTTCCCTAGAAAGTTGTACTGTAGTGAATAACCCTGAAAATGTTTAGCAAATATGTGCCGTGGTTTTAAGAACATTATATGAATATTTTAACTCCCTAATATTAAAGGATCACTATAGTGTCAGGAAAACATAGCGGTTTTCCTGATACCATAGTGCCCTGAGGGTGCTCCCACCCTCAGGGTCCCCCTCTTGTGTTGCTGAAGGGGTTAAAACCCCTTCAGCAGCTTACCTTATTCCAGGTCCGGGCTCCCTCGGCTCTGGTGACCTCTCCTCACCCGCTGACGTCAGCTCCCCCGTCCGACGTCAGCGGAGCCGAATGCATTCAAAGTGTCCATAGGAAAGCATTTCTCAATGCTTTCCTATGGACGCTCTGCGTGATGGAGGCATAATATGCCTCCAGCGTCACATAATATGCGTCACATAATATGCCTCCATCCTAAGGGATGAGGCCTTAGGTTGGTGTCTGCGAGATATAGTATCGGCTGAATCTATAGGTATATTTGAAACCTAGCAACGATCCCCAGCAATAAAATACCTCCAAAGAACAAACCAACATCAGTTTAAAAGGGTGAATTTGAACAACAGAGCTTACTGTTGTAGTAAAATAAACAATGTATAAAATTTATGTGTCTATGAAAACAACGGTGGTTCAGGCATGCCATGTGTGAATCCAGTGAGCCATGCATGCTGTTAATGTTAGTTTCGGTGTGTATTTTATTTGGCAATGATGAAACTAACAAGTGCAATTCTAAATCATGTTTTTCTGCCACCATTAAAGGACCACTAGAGGCACCCAGACCACTTCAGCTTAATGCTGCCAGGTCTAGCTAGGATTAACCCTTTTTTCTATAAACATAGCAGTTTCAGAGAAACTGCTATGTTTATATTAGGGTTAATCCAGCCTCTAGTGGCTGTCTCATTGACAGCCGCTAGAGGCACTTCCGCGCTTCTCACTGTGATTTTCACAGTGAGAAGACGCCAGCGTCCATAGGAAAGCATTGAAAATGCTTTCCTATGAGACTGGCTGAATGCGTGCGTGGCTTGTACCACACATGCGCATTCAGGAGAGGAGGAGGAGAGTTCTCCGCCCGGCGCTGGATAAAGAGGTAAATTTAACCCCTTCCACCCCCTAGAGCCCGGCGGGAGGAATACCCTGAGGGTGGGGGCACAAGTATGTTTTCCTGGCACTATAGTGGTCCTTTAATGTGTTTGTTTCATAACATGAGTGTGCCTTTTGATCTGAATAAATATTTTGTCTGTTCAAGTGTTTAAGCTGCCATTAGGCAGTGTGTGAGTGTATGTGAAAGTGTTTGTCTTTGCATGATTGTCTGACTTTCTTTGAATAAATGTTTGTGCTTGTGCATGAATATACATCTGTCTCTATGTGTATATGAGTATATGCTTCTTTGTGCATAAAAGCTGGTGTCACTGCCTGAATGGTTTTGAATGTACTGTATTTATGTGAAGGAATCTGCTTGCTTTTTTTTTTTCTCAATAGAATTTTAATATGGCTTCCAGTTCTGAATCTTTGTGGATCTAATATATTGTTTTGGGGTTTATGTCAAGGTACTCATTTATTTGTCCTCAACTCCAGCACATCCTGCACCAAAAATCAAATGCGAGAAGATGTTTTTCTGTTTTTAATAAAGATATTAATTTTGCTGAAGTAGGCATCCATGCGAGACTGTCCATTTTCCAGGTATTTTACATTTTCCAACTGATGTGAGCAAAAGGCAGGTGCACTCCATGGACTCCCCGCTGTTCCTGTGCAGTAGTTTAATAAGACAGTCTTACATGATGTTTTCTGAGAGCAATTTTAATTGAAATATCTCCCCAATAAATTTGATGTTGCTTTAGGACCGCCTCCATGCTTCAGTGCAGACATTACGCAATTCCTCCTTTAGCCGAGTCTTTTCTTTAGGTGAGATAGCTGCATCCAGTTCCGTCTGTAGTTTTTGTATTTATATATTGTCTATGATGCAGACACTGATGTGACGCGGGAAGCCTGCTGCTGCGTCTATTGAGTGAGCACCTAGAAGGACAGTCCAATCCCTCCAAACTTCAGACCAATCCCTCTATACAGCAAAATAAAACTGTAAGTAGATGTTTGTTTTTTATTTACAGCATTTTTCCCTTTCCATATGTATTTTTTTAAATCTCATGTCATATCCTATATAAGTAATTGTGCAAATTTGCATGGCCGGTATTTTTACTGTCCAATCACAGAGTTCCCAGTGCAGCTCAATGAGAAGTCTTTGCAAGGCAGGTGCAATTGCTGCCTCTTGAGTTCAGTGCAAATAAGCTAATCAAACCAGGAAGTAATAGGACCCTTTGTCTGCTTGAAAAGCCAGGGGAGTGTAACCAGATTAATTTATAAAAGTGTAAATTTCTATTGTAATCTGCACAAAAATAAAAGAAAGAGGACACACTCTTAACACATAAAGCGTTTCGGCAATCTAAAGTGCTTTAGGGGTCTGGACAAAAGCTGCTCTGTCACCCCCATTTAAAAATTAGTTTTTCTAAAAGATCAAATGTTTATGAAATATTCAGATTGACTATGTTGGAATATCACTGAAAATGATATATAGTCAAAAGATATACTGAGACAAACTAGGGACTACTGTGTCTCCACTTGATAACCTACACAAAAATGCAGAGCTACCTTTTGTCAAGCTTGTCATTTCCCCAGGCGATCACTATTGACGGCCATAGGGATAAACGTTCTTTCTGTGCACAGTCTCGCGGGAACCTCCATAGACTTCAATGCTGTACTCTAGCACATGCGCTACAGTACACTGCTGACGTCTGCTCCTGGCTGTTGAAACAACTGGAGCTGAAGAAGAGCGGAGAAGAAGAGTATGGCAGCACCGGTAAGGAACAGGATTAGGTAAGTAAATATCTCCTTTTCCTGCTCCAATTGACCACTGGACCCCCAGTAAAACCACACATTTGTTATTCACTAAACTCCTAATTGTCTCCTATTTCCTACTACAGAAGGCATTAAAGGAACACTCCAAGAAGTATTGTTTATAGATTGGATTGTTCCTTTAGTAGTATCAGCAGCCAGGTATTACAAGTTGCTGGTAGTATTTTACATTATGGAAACAGCCGCAAATCGTTACGGTTAGTGGGAGCAATTATACATAGTATCAACAGCATTGGAAACGAGCCCATAATCAGCAACCGGCCAGGCATTGAATCTCTGTGGAAAGGGATGGGAAACGGTTGGAGTTGTGATCTGGAACCGACTGGATAGACACAGAATCATTCTGTAACAAAAAAAACGTCAACACCAGGACACTACTGGATCAAAACTGAATTCACAAATGTCAAAGGCAACTTCACTATATTTCTTTATAGTGATTGGAAAAGCAGCAGAGGTGGACATATTACAGAGTTAATTACTAAAGTGTGAATTTGAAATTTAAGGCATGAGTACCAAACTGAAAGCACAGCTGACTTAGAGAGGTTGTCCAGTTCCCCTATTTTGACCATAAATTTGAAATTCACTTTGAATTCTCACTTCAGTGAATTAACCATGTTAGTGTGGTAGTGACTGCATCAGTAATTTAAAGAGAAACTATGGTGCTAGAAAAACAAAGTTTCCTAGCACTACAGCTCCCTATAGTGTCCCTCTCCCTTATGCTCCCGTCTGTCACCTACCTGATTCCAGCGCCAATGTCCCTTGGTGCTGGTTCAGGCTCTGCCGACATCAGCCGGCAGGGCGACCAAATGCACATATGCCTTGAGAGCACTTCCTCATAGGAAAGCCTTATGCAATGCTTCCCTATGGGGTTTTCGGTGATGCTGGATGTCCTCATGTACAGCGTGAGGACATCCAGCGTCAGTTAGGCAACCAAAAGTCGCCTAGCCACCCAGAAGTTCCTCTAGTGGCTGTCTGGTAGATAGTTAACCCTCCAGGGCAATTATTGCAGTTTCTCAGAAACTGCAATAATTACCATTGCAGGGTTAAGGGGACTGGGACACAGTACACAGGGGACTGGGACACAATGAGCTGAAATGGTCTGGGTGTCTAGAGTTTCCCTTTAATTAAATTGATCACTGCACATTAGAAATGCTATGGAGGCCCAGTTTGTGGAGTGACAGACTGGAAAGCTTGTGCTAGGGTTGCAAGCTGGCCCTCAGCACGCTCTGCCTCTCATTGGACAATGTAGGTATGGGAGTAGTCCCAATTTTTCAACCCTTCCAAAATGTTTGATGGGATACCAAGGTATAGTGCCATAGACTTATAGCACCAGAACTACAACTATGAGCTGCAGTGGTCATGGTGCTTGTAGTGCACATTTAAGCAGCGTGACATATGTACTGAGTGATTCTGATCACTTAAAGGAACACTTTAGTGTTTGTAATACAAAGATGTATTTCTAACACTATAGTGTCCCACTGCTACCCCAATGAAGTTTTTTTTTAAAACTTTTTTTCACTACCTGATTCTAGTGCCGCATTCCCTCAGGGATAGGTTGCACTCCTCTGCCAATGTCTGTCGGTGTAGGGGACCTAATGCGCGTGCGTAGTGAGTGTCGCATGCGCATTAGGCCTTCCCCATAGACGTGCATGGACTCAATGCTTTCCTATGGGCTTTTGCTTGGTGCTCGATATACTCATGCAAAGTGTGAGGACATTATTTGCCGGAGTCAAACTCTGTGAAACTGCAGGAAACGCTTCTGGTGGCTGGCTGTCTCTAGCGTTCTCTGCCGATCAGCGACTCCCCATCCACTAAATTGGCTTGGAAAGAAATGTAGTCAGTCAGCAACACTGTAAGTGTGTGATTATGTCGGCATCATTAACAGATCATTGGTAGTTAACATGTAGATCTGGCCTGGACTGGCCATCTGGCCATCGAAGATCTCCCTCACCGGCCCACTTGCACAGACATGTGGCTGGGGAGGGAGGGAAAGAGGACCCGTCAAAGCTCTATCTTGCAGCTCCACCACGTTCCTCTCGTGAGATTTGGAGCATTACGATGGCAACGCCCCCAATCTCGCGAGAGTGAACTCTAGCCCCACAGACTCACAACTAGCACCACCAGGGATGGCAGCACGGTCCCCCCCCAGGCTAAAGGTAAGAAGGGAGGGGGGAAATAATGCCTCACACACAGCACTCTCACACACAGCACTCTCTCACACATACAGCACTCTCACACACAACCCTCTCACACACATCACCCTCACACACACACACACACCAGTGGTGTATTTTGAATTTGTGCTGCCCTAGGCACGACCCAATTCGTGTCAAGGCCACTTTTTTGACTGACAGACACATGCCCTCATTGATACATGCACTGATATACACTCACTGGCAGATACACAGTCATTGGCACACACTGGTTAACCAACACACACTTTCACTGACAGACACACACTGACAGGCACACACTCTCAGATACACATAAAATGACATACACACACTGACACACACTCACAGGCACACCCATTCTCACTGAAAAACATACACTTTCACTCACTCACAGACACATCCTGACAACTACACTCACTCATGAATGTGGGCTGTGTATAGGGGCTGCTTGTGGAATTGTGTGTGGATGCAGTGGCATACATACAGCGGTCGCAGGGGTCGCAGCTGCGACCGGGCCTGTCACTCCAGGGGGCCGCCCGCCCTGCAGACCCCTGTGACCGGGTACCCGCCGCCATTTTTTGCGGCCCCGGCGCCGTCCAAGGGGTCCATCGTGTGGCCCATGCTGTTAGGGACACCTGATGGAGATGGATTGTCAGGGGGCCTGGTCAGTGCTGGGCGTTTTAACAGTGCATGTATGGGGTTGCTTAAGATATTGCATGTGAGAGGCTGCTTTTTGGGTTGTGTGTGTATATTATTGTCAGTGGTTTTGTGGGGTCTGTGTGTGTGTATATACATGGGATGCATTATTCTGCAGCTCTGTGTAGATCTAGCAGTGTGGGTGGCTTCCTTGGGGTCCAATGGGGACCGGGCAGGCCAGGTACAGGTCAAGGGCAGGAACTGCGATAGCTTCTGTGGGCTGCTCTACTCCAGTGTGGATTCCCGTTCACAAGTGCTGGGTATCCAAGTGCTGCAATGCTTGGCACACGTGCCGTAGGTTGCTGACCCCTGTTCTAGGAGGTTATCTTGTGAGGTTAAACCTTGTACTAATGGTTTGGCCCTAAAGTTCTCTCCACAGTGCCAGCCCACTCAACTCCCCTGCTTTCTCCTCCACCTGCAACGGTACTAAAGCAGAAGATGGTGCTTAGGACCTCCAGAACCCATAATGACTTAATTGAGCTGTTACGTATATTTTTACTTCATCCAGCTTAGCAGTTGTATACACTCAACTTTAACGGTGTGTTTTGGAGCCGGTGTTACTGCACGGGAGTGTATCTCTGATTAGAACTCTCATAAGCTTAGTGAAAAGATACCTCGGTTTTTTATTTTCTGTAAACCAAAAATTGCAAATGTTTGTAGAAAATTACAATGCTGGAAAATACCCGAATAGGCCGGTTTTTCCAATTTGACGATTTTGGCTTAAAATTTTTAGTTTTTTCTTGTAACTTCCTGATTCTTCAATGTTTAATCAACACCCTGACAGGCCTAAAATGATTGTAATTTTAGTAGCAAAGTATAGCAACTTATTTTTAGTACGTTATTTTCCCTTAAAGCTGTACTGTTTTTTTTCTGTACCCGGTTTCCATGCAGGTGAAAATCTTTGTGCCATCTTAGATTGAGATTGTTCTACTTTTAGCTCTTAGCTTATTCTGCAACACAAACAAACGGAGCAATGGGGAGAGGGGAAGTAAGAGAGGAGTTAAGAACTTCCTGATTTAATGTGCACAGACAAGATTAACCTTTGCATTTTTTTTCCATCTTTAATATTTTCGATTTTACACAAAAACATCCATTGCCTCCACCAAGAATTGTCAATTAAGATACACTCATCAACCACAACATGTCAGGTGGATTCAAATCTTTCAAACTTGCAATGGTGTTAGTAGCTGCTATTAGGAAGTGTAACAGCAAATCCCTTTTAGGCCCCTTCAAGGTGGGCGGAAACATATGAAGGAGGTAAACTTCTGGGCACAATATTGGTCAATTTAACAATTATATTTCGAACTTCCTACCAATAGAAGGCATGCGGTGGACATGACCAGAAATTGTGAAGCATAGTGCCCTCTGAGACGTTACATCTCCAGCACTTGGGGAGGAACCTGGAAAGATTTCAGCCAACCGCTGCGATACCATATACCAACGTATGAATAATTTAGAATTGTTTTTCCAGTTGGGCAAACAGTGAGACACAGCCTGCATCTCTAGAATTGCTCTGTGCCATGTTTATATCAAAAAAATCTTTAGGCATTCCCATTGAACCATGTATAGTAATTTAGATTTAGCAGCCAGCCCTGCAAGTGAGTCATAGCAAGTGGAGATTTTCAATTCAAGGTGCTGAAGGTAGTATGAGATATAGAGTCTATCTTCGTACACCCCTTAAATTGTAGTATATTTTTGATTCACAGTTATCTAAACATTACCTTGGAGAGAATGCCATATCTATTGAGAAGGGAAAGACAAACTTATCCCATCCATTTAACCAGACATGTAGATTATGCTTGTCACTCACAACATTAAAACCTGCCTAATAACAATGCCCAGAGCATAACACTGCGTCTGTTGGCCTGCCTTCTTTCCATAGTGCATTCTGCTGCTATCTCGTCCCCAGGTAAACGATACACATGCATCCAGCCATCCACCTGATCTAAGAGAAAATGTGATTCATCAGACCAGGCAACCTTCTTCCATTGCTGCATTTTCCAGTTCTGACGCTCACGTTTCCATTGAAGGCACTTTCATAGAAACATAGAATGTGACGGCAGATAAGAACCATTCGGCCCATCTAGTCTGCCCAATTTTCTAAATACTTTCATTAGTCCCTGGCCTTATCTTATAGTTAGGATAGCCTTATGCCTATCCCACGCATGCTTAAACTCCTTTACTGTGTTAACCTCTACCATTTCAGATGGAAGGCTATTCCATGCATCCACTACCCTCTCAGTAAAGTAATACTTCCTGATATTATTTTTAAACCTTTGTCCCTCTAATTTAAGACTATGTCCTCTTGTTGTGGTAGTTTTTCTTCTTTTAAATATAGTCTCCTCCTTTACTGTGTTGATTCCCTCTATGTATTTAAATGTTTCTATCATATCCCCCCTGTCTCGTCTTTCCTCCAAGCTATACATGTTAAGATCCTTTAACCTTTCCTGGTAAGTTTTATCCCGCAATCCATGAACCAGTTTAGTAGCCCTTCTCTGAACCCTCTCTAAGGTATCAATATCCTTCTGAAGATACGGTCTCCAGTACTGTGTACAATACTCCAAGTGAGGTCTCACCAGTGTTTTGTACAATGGCATGAGCACTTCCCTCTTTCTACTGCTAATACCTCTCCCTATACAACCAAGTATTCTGCTAGCATTTCCTGCTGCTCTATTACATTGTCTGCCTACCTTTAAGTCATCAGAAATAATCACCCCTAAATCCCTTTCCTCATATGTTGAGGTTAGGACTCTATCAAATATTCTGTACTCTGCCCTTGGGTTTTTACGTCCAAGATGCATTATCTTGCACTTATCCACATTAAATGTCAGTTGCCACAATTCTGACCATTTTTCTAGTTTACCTAAATCATTTGTCATTTGGCTTATCCCTCCTGGAACATCAACCCTGTTACATATCTTATTATCATCAGCAAAAAGACATACCTTACCATCAAGACCTTCTGCAATATCACTAATAAAAATATTAAAGAGAATGGGTCCAAGTACAGATCCCTGAGGTACCCCACTGGTGACAAGTCCAAGCTTCGAATATATTCCATTAGCTACAACCCTCTGTTGCCTGTCACTCAGCCACTGCCTTACCCATTCAACAATATTTGAATTCAAACTTAAAGATTGCAGTTTATTGATAAGCCTTCTATGTGCAACAGTGTCAAAAGCCTTACTGAAATCTAGGTAAGCAATGTCTACTGCACCACCCTGATCTATAATTTTAGTTACCCAATCAAAAAAATCAATAAGACTAGTTTGGCATGATCTCCCTGAAGTAAACCCATGTTGTCTCTGATCTTGAAATCCATGTGTTTTTAGATGTTCATCAATCCTATCCTTTAACATGGTTTCCATCACTTTCCCCACTACTGAAGTAAGGCTTACTGGCCTATAGTTGCCCGACTCCTCCCTATTACCTTTCTTGTAAATGGGCACAACATTTGCTAACTTCCAATCTTCTGGGACTACTCCTGTTAACAGAGATGTTTTATGCACAGAAACATAACACAGAAACATAAATTTACTTTACATGCACATATAATCAAATACACGGTACATACACCATCTTATATACCAGCACATATATTGCTCTGCCGGGGGCCCAGGCCACAGTCAGTCCATCCCTGATGTTGTGACTGATCAGTATAAGGTCTGAGCTGTGCAAGATGAGTCAACTAAGCGGTGCATAAAACATCTCTGGACATTTGCCAGAACTCTAGGGGCTCAGTGGCTCCAAATATCCAAAGCCATGCTTAGGTGGCCTGAGATCAAATGCTGCAAGGAGTGAGGTTACACTGGAAGCAAGCAGACTTAGAGATGGAATTTACTTGTGCAAGGCTTGAAGCGACATAATGTTTTTTTATATCTGGCACACTCAGCCACCCATAGCTCTGGGCTGACACATCACCGAATGCACTACCCTGCGGGTCTCCTACTCCAGATGAAAGTGAAACTGTTGTAACATTAAATATGGGATGGGAATGGGAAAAGTTTAGAATAGATAAAATATTGCACACCCCAAAGCTCTGCCCCCAAGTAGGCAATTAAAGGCCAAGGTTAAATCTAGAAAGTCTGGCAGTGACGAGTTGTGTTGAGCTCAGCCAATCAGAAAGTGGCTCCAAGCTTTCCACCCATCTGGTTGATCCCAGGCATGGTGTGTGCTGTGAAGGGAGTGTGGCCCATGCTTGAAGCATATTAGGGGTTGGATCAGAACACTGCTCATTACGACGCTCTATGTGCATCAATCATTAAATGCCAAGATCATGTGCGGCCTGAGTCACTGTACCTGGTCTCAGGAAGCATGGCTTGCAAATCAGTGAGTGCACATGGCAGCGCATGGAAATTATGTACTGAAGTTATTGGTTTTTTTTGTTTGTTTTTACTTGCCTACCCTGCATTAGTCATCCCCAGCAAATACTGCAATATTATTTACTGTCAAAAAGGAACCTGCAACTGTTACTTTTCTGGAAGTGACAATTCTGATTTAAATTTAAACACATCACTTTTTAGCAACTTGCAGGTAAAGCCGCCAGGAGTTACACCCCTGGTATACACTTATGCATGAACAAAGACCATTTTAAAGGGACAATCTAAGCACCAAAACAACTTTAGCTTAATAAGTTGGTTTTGGTGTATAGCTTATGTCCCTGCAGTTTCAGTGCTAATTTTTTGTAATTTAGGAGTTAAGGCACATAATTTATGTAGTCCTAGGCACACCTCCCCTGCCCATGGGTTTCACAGCCTCCCTACACACTTCCTGTAAAGAGAGATCTAATGTTTAAACTTGTTTTATTGCACGGTTTGTTTGTTTAATTTACAATTTCTTATCTCCCGCTCTAATTTCCTTCAGGAGCCTTATACATGTAAAAAAAGTTCAGTTAACAGAGCAAAAGATAAACACTTCTAAAGTAGAAACACTGTGCTGTAAGATTTGATTAAAAATGAAATTCTTTTTCATGGAATCTGTGTGAAGCAGCCATAGAAGATGTGGCTTATGTTCGCATAAACAGAAACAAAAGTGATTTAACTTCTAAATGGCAGAGAATTGATCAATGGGACTCCAAGGGCATGGTACATACGCAAAAATGTTGTGGTGCTTAGCGTATCCATCTAAAAGGACACTCCACTGCAACCACACCTACCACCCCTCCCCCCCCCAAAAAAAGATAATTTACTGTTCAGTACCCACAATGAAAATATGTGTGCATTTAATTGTGCATTTATTTAATTGGGGATATCTCTAATAACAATTTTCAAAAGCTGCAGATCGTTTATCTGTAGCCTTTTCAAGATCTCCCTTCTTCCCTAGCCCAGGTTATGGTGCCTGGAGATATCTGAGGTATCTTGTTTAAAAATAAACCATTTATACCTTGATGCAGAGACAAATCCATTACACAACCATGAGAGCAAAAATCTTCAAGTTTGTTTACAAGCTGTCAGGCCTCCCAATAACCTGAATGTGAATGTGTCCGTGCACAAGTGTCAAACAAAATATGCTGAACACAGATTTGCAACTGAACTGTGCTAAAATTCGGATATCACGACTGGTCTATTAAAGAATAGACACATTTGAAGAACACTGCAGTAGAAGACTTAGGACAAGGTTCAGTATAGTAGAGGAGGCCGGAGAGGATGTTCTGAGTCAGTATAGTCCACCTTGGTTACTGAGTTGACTAACTTCACAGTAAAACATTGACAAAGGATTGACAACTGGATTTGTGCACAATATAAAATAAAATACTAGACGTGTCAACAAAGCTGATTGAAGATAATGGACCCATTGATGAGTCTAAGGGTGTTTTAAGCTTTGAACAAATAGATTTGGCTCCCAGCACTAGCTGTTGAGTGTCAATTTTAAAATAAATTCACACACTTCAATCACTGTAGTGGTTATGCTGCCAGGACTGCTTTGGGTTCTTGCAAGCAGTTTGATAGCTTATTTGGAGTTAGCAGGGCTCTGAACACAGACTTCAAGGAAAATATGCATTAAACTTCTGTTAGCTTCCATGCGCTAAGCTGTGCCGTACAGGGCCGGCTCATTAAGTGAGAGCATCAGGGCAACGCCAAGCTAGCTCCTTGCAGGGAGCTTCTAGTACTCCTGGAGGTGGTGGCCGGCAAGTTGGTAAACCATTTTCAAGAGATTGACTACTTACCCTGGGAGAGCGCCAGGGCACTCGTAGAACCACAAAACCACTACAGCGGTCTGCATTGGTTATGGTGCTTGGAGTGTTCCTTTTATTTTTCTTTTGTGCATACTCTCCTGTGCTTTGTACTGGAACTGCTACAGGGCTAGAGATAATTGAAGATCAGTTGAGCTACGGGAGGATGTGTGACAGTTCTAATGTGAAGGATATTGATTTTATAATGTTTATGGTTTGTCTTAGGGGATCATAGAAATTTTTTTTTCTTGTACTTTAACCCAAAGCGAAGAAGTTATTTACAGGGATACAAAGTCAGCAAAAAAGCCTCTTGGCAGAACTGCACAAAACACATATTACAACGTGTTATTGAGCTATTTGTTAAATGTATAGCAATATTGCTTTCAAATCAACAGAGGGCTGGATTATTTGCAGTAATGACAAGTCCAATATAGAATGTGGTACTAAAGGAAGTGGTGACAGCAGATACTGTAGAATTTTGTGGTTTCTTTAATAACAAGCAATTGTGGTACATTGTGGAAAGTGCTAAAAGAACAGAACTCAGCACGAACATTTCATCGGTTTCCATGGCAATAGATTCACTTTTAAAATATCGTCCTTCATTTCTGTTAATTGAACTTTTTTCAATCCTCCCAAATGTGCAGCATTCACTGTTCCATTTCTACACCATTGCTCCAGTGTTGGTCTTCATACACAGCTCTTCTGTCCTATAAGGGATCACCACCTTGATGTTCCATTAATATATCTATTTCATCTTACCATAGCTATCTAAGCTGTTAGCGGTCTACATTTTGTGGGCATTAAACCAAAAAGATTGCTGTTACGTTGCTTCCACCAATCAATGGGATGCAAAAAAACTGCTGGACGATTGAACAATGGATAAATTGTCTGATTTCATCCCCCATGGATATCTGACCAAACTCTTAAATTTCTGGATTGTGGTTTCACTGTCAGCTAATTTTGCTAGTACTCTGCATGACCTAATATTACAATGGGAACTTAAATTTTTGGAACTGCGTGCTGTACGACTAATCCGTAGAATACTATTGAATTATTTCAGACTTGCATCCAGAGTGAATATTGATCTAAAATTGTATTGTATGTGGTGTGGGGAAAGAACAGTCCATATATTGTACCTTGCATGAAATGTGATCTGAGCCTGTATTGTGCTAGTTCTCAAAGGAGCTCAGTCCTTGTATTCTGCAACGTGAAGGGAGATCTGACTTGGTTTTTTTTGCAAGGAGAACAGACCCTATAATGTACAATATGTTAAAGGAGAACTGCACCAGCCTGTTATTTTCACAATACTGCTTATGATGCCAGGAGTAACCTGGCGCCATTGCCCAGCAAGAGTGCAAACAATTTGCCACTTACCTGGGTCCCATCAGACTCCAAGCCTCAAAAATTAGCAACTGAGCTACAAAAGCCGAATGCCAGCTGAGTACTACCAGCCAATGAATGAACGTCTGTGCAAGGCTTATGCACAGAATTCACATTAGCCAGCCTGGAATTCTTGTGGTTAATGAAAGCTGCCTGAGGTGGAGTTACCTCCCCGGCAGCAATCTGCTATAGATCAGTGATGTACTCGCCGCACAGAGGCTACAAACAATCTCTTTTTTAATTACTTAATTGGGAGGTATCCAAAACTACTTTACCAAGCTAAAGTTTTTTTTTTGTTTTTTTTTGCTTAGAGTGTTCCTTGTATCTGACCTTGCTTAAAAGTACACTATAGCAATAAAATTACAAATGTGTCCTAGGTCTATAGTGCCCTGGTGTTCCGTGCTTCCTGGGGCATTGCTGCAGTGCTGATGTTCAGTGTTTCCACCCTCTGCATGGAGGCACTGAACTTTCCTAATAGTGATGCATTGTGAAGAGATGCTGATTGGCCAGACCTTGACAAGCTCAGCCAATCCAATGCTTTCCTATGAAATATTGTGATTGGCGTTGAACACAACTTCTGATTATGTCAGCCAAGCAGGCAGATCAGGGGCAGAGCCAGCAGGAGCAGACTGGAATAAATGTAAGATTTTACTATGTTTGGGTGAGAAAGGGGAGGGTGGGGGGGAGCTAGATGGTCATTTTAACACTATAGGATCATGAATATAGGTTTGTGTTCCTGACCCTGTAGTGTTCCTTTAATGTCACTTGTGTCCTGTTCAGTGATATTTGGCACTACTTTGTTGCCTTTGGAACATTCTGTTAATTCCACATTTGTGCAGGTATTCACAACAAGTTACCTTCTTTGTTTGATCAGTTCTTTATTTCTTAATATATTCTTGTCAGGGTACCTGTTGGTGCTGACTCCAGGGAAGACATCCTCTCTGTTTAGGGGCTCCTTGCCCCTAGCATTTAGGCAAATTCCGGCCGTTTTCGCGCCGGCCGCGCTAGCTCCTCCCCCTTTTATGACGCGACGCCTAGCGTCGACGTCATGACGTCAGCATTACGTGAAGTGCCGGGAACCGCTATTCCGGACCTTTTGGGGGCGTGGTCTCAATTAAGGTGACAGGGTATTTAAAGGAAACCTTTACCACTGCTCATTGCCCTGTCGTGGTTCTAGCTTGCTAGTCACTCAGCGCGTTCTCTCTCTTAGTGTTTTCGGTTTTGACCTTGCTTGTCTTTTGTCCTGTTGTCCTCTCCTCTCCTTTGACTCGGCTTGTATCTCGCTTACCTGTCCTCCGGCTCCCTCGACCTCGGCTTACCTTTTGACTATTCTTGTTTTGTCCATACGTTAGTCCGGCCATTCTAAGGTCCGGTATACGTACCTCCTTCTGTCCGCACTCTGCGTATTGGATCCCTGTCAGTATCCTGACATTACGACAGGGCCAAATGGATCCTGCAGGTGCTAGTCCTCCTGACCCCAGATTTGAGGCCATGGACCATAGAATGGACCAAATGGCTTTAGCATTAAAAACTTTGCTAACACGTTCCAGCACCCAGTCAGAAGAAGTACGTTCCACTGCTAGCCTCCCACTAAGTACTGGTTTGGAAGTAGCCACTGTAGGCGCATCTTCCCATGTCACTTCACCGTTACGTTATGGGGGTTCGCCCGATGCTTGTCGTGGTTTTTTAAACCAGATAAGCATACATTTTGAACTTCAACCCCGGGCTTACCCTACTGACAGGGCTAAAGTAGGCTTCATTATAACTCTGCTAATAGATAAAGCACTGAGATGGGCCAATCCCCTTTGGGAGAATGACAATCCTCTAGTCTACAACTACACTGCTTTTGTCACGGCATTTAGAAGGACTTTTGACCCCCCAGGAAGGAAGATTAATGCGGCCAGATCCCTGTTACGCCTTAAACAACAGAATAGGACCCTTGTAGAATATGCATTAGAGTTTAGATCATTGGCAGCAGAAGTGAAATGGAACGAACAAGCTTTTATGGATGTATTCTTGAATGGGTTGTCTGATGAAATTCTAGATGAGATTGCCACAAGAGAACTTCCGGAAAATTTAGAGGATTTAGTATCTTTCATTTCCAGAATAGATGAACGCATGAGACAGAGGCAGAACACTCGGGAAAGAGTTACTAGACTTCCTGTAAGACTTGCTCCCTCATTTCAGAACCCTGACTCCTTTAATCCTACTCCACCAGAACCTATGCAGATAGGTAATACTCGCTTATCTGAGGCTGAGAGACAGTACAGAAGAAGGGAGGGTCTCTGTTTATACTGCGGGCGGAGAGGTCACCTACGTCTTAGTTGCCCTAATCGCCCGGGAAACGCTCGCACCTAAGTTCCCTTAGAGGACGGGCCTTGGGTGTTTCGTTACTGTCCTCTATACATAATAAAAAAGACCATAGGCTTCTGATTCCTGTCTCTCTAGCTTGGGAAAATGGGTTTATTTCTACGATGGCATTGTTAGATTCTGGAGCAGCAGAAAGCTTTATAGACCAAACCTTCGCTAATAAGCATTGTATCCCATTCCAACTGAGAGATACACCCTTGGCCGTTGAGGCCATAGATGGTAGACCTTTATCGGAACCAGTAATATTCCATGAGACCAAACCCGTTAAGCTTACTGTTGGTATCTTCCACGAGGAGTTGATTTCCCTTCTGTTAATTTCCTCCCCGACAGTCCCAGTGGTACTAGGATATTCTTGGCTCAAGAGACATAACCCTCAGATTGACTGGGAGGGTGGAGAAATCGTTTCTTGGGGTATTGGTTGTAGGAAAGAATGTCTGCAGAGAGTTACTTCTGTTTGCCCAGTAAACTCTTATACTAACTCTTCCCAATCCACAGACGTTCAGATACCATTACAATATCTAGACCTCAAATCTGTATTTGACAAGGGTAAGGCGGATACTTTACCTCCCCACCGGTCTTATGACTGTTCTATTAAACTTTTCCCTGGTACTATGCCTCCTAGGGGTACGGTATACCCTTTATCCACCAAGGAAAATTTAGTTTTAGAGGAATACATCAAGGAGAATTTAGACAAAGGATTTATTAGAAAGTCTTCTTCTCCGGCGGGGGCGGGTTTCTTTTTTGTGGAAAAGAAAGACGGTACCTTACGTCCTTGTATAGACTATCGGGGATTGAACAAAATTACTATCAGGAATGCTTACCCTATTCCTTTGATTACTGAACTCTTTGACAGACTAAAGGGCTCGAGTATTTTTACCAAACTTGACTTGAGAGGAGCATAAAACTTGGTGCGAATTAAACAAGGAGATGAATGGATGACAGCATTTAATACCCGTTACGGGCATTATGAGTATACCGTAATGCCGTTTGGGCTTTTGCCGTCTTCCAAGACTTGATCAATGAAGTTCTTAGAGAATTCCAACATGAATGTGTGATTGTATATTTGGATGATATACTAATACATTCTAGAGACATTAACTCACATCATAGACAAGTCAGAAAGGTATTGCAGAAACTTTTACAACATGGATTGTATTGTAAATTGGAAAAATGTAGCTTTGATCAGTCTCAGGTAACTTTCTTAGGTTACGTAATTTCCAAAGACGGGTTTATGATGGACCCGACCAAACTAAAATCGATTTTAGATTGGCCTTTACCTAAGGGACTCAAAGCCATACAAAGATTTCTTGGATTTTCTAATTATTACAGACGTTTTATTAAAGGGTACTCCTCTGTTATCGCTCCTATCACTAATATGACCAAACAAGGAGCCGATACCAAAACCTGGTCTACTGAGGCTTTATCTGCTTTCGAAACGCTCAAACAGTCTTTTGCCTCAGCACCTGTATTAGTTCATCCTGATACCTCTCTACCCTTTTTACTTGAAGTTGATGCGTCTGAAACAGGGATAGGCGCAGTGTTGTCCCAAAGACAAAGTTTAGATAAGCCGCTGCACCCTTGCGTTTTTTTTTCCAAGAAACTATCACACACTGAAAGGAGATATGACATTGGTGATAGAGAACTCTTAGCTATCATTATGGCATTAAAGGAATGGAGACATCTGTTAGAGGGCACTGTTCTCCCAGTTACTATCTTGACTGATCACAAAAATTTATCTTATATGGGGGAGGCCAAAAGATTATCTGCCAGGCAAGCACGTTGGTCTATGTTCCTTACACACTTTAATTATATACTTACTTACAGGCAGGGGCGGGCTGGGCCGGGGGGCAGGGAGGCAATTGCCCCCCAGGCCGCCCTAAATTCTGTTAGGACCGGCCACTGCAGGGCCGGCCCTTTAAATGCTGCAGCCGCATGAGCGCTCTGTGAAGAGCCTCAGGCGGCTGCAGCTGGCGGCTGCAGCTGCTCTTCTCCTCCCCTCCCCTGTAGCATGGCCGAGCTGCTCGCTGGCCCGCGGTGCCCGGCCGGACTGATAGGAAGGTGCACACTCAGTGTGCACTTCCTGTCAGTCCGGCTGGTTACAGGAAACAGAAACTCCGCGCGGAACAGGAAATTCTGTTCCGCGCGGAGTTTCTGTGTCCTGTAGCCGGCCGGACTGACAGGAAGTGCACACTGAGTGTGCACCTTCCTATCAGTCCGACCGGGCACCGCGGACCAGCGAGCAGCTCGGCCACGCTACAGGGGAGGGGAGGAGAGGTGAGGGGGGGAAGTAAGTGAAGGGAGGGGAGTAAGTGAAGGAGAGGGGGGGGATAAATGAAGGAGGGGGGGAATAAGTGAAGGGAGGGGGGAA
>OW240916.1:47491703-47502635 GCA_933207985.1 Pelobates cultripes
CGCCGCCATTTTTTGCGGCCCCGGCGCCGTCCAAGGGGTCCATCGTGTGGCCCATGCTGTTAGGGACACCTGATGGAGATGGATTGTCAGGGGGCCTGGTCAGTGCTGGGCGTTTTAACAGTGCATGTATGGGGTTGCTTAAGATATTGCATGTGAGAGGCTGCTTTTTGGGTTGTGTGTGTATATTATTGTCAGTGGTTTTGTGGGGTCTGTGTGTGTGTATATACATGGGATGCATTATTCTGCAGCTCTGTGTAGATCTAGCAGTGTGGGTGGCTTCCTTGGGGTCCAATGGGGACCGGGCAGGCCAGGTACAGGTCAAGGGCAGGAACTGCGATAGCTTCTGTGGGCTGCTCTACTCCAGTGTGGATTCCCGTTCACAAGTGCTGGGTATCCAAGTGCTGCAATGCTTGGCACACGTGCCGTAGGTTGCTGACCCCTGTTCTAGGAGGTTATCTTGTGAGGTTAAACCTTGTACTAATGGTTTGGCCCTAAAGTTCTCTCCACAGTGCCAGCCCACTCAACTCCCCTGCTTTCTCCTCCACCTGCAACGGTACTAAAGCAGAAGATGGTGCTTAGGACCTCCAGAACCCATAATGACTTAATTGAGCTGTTACGTATATTTTTACTTCATCCAGCTTAGCAGTTGTATACACTCAACTTTAACGGTGTGTTTTGGAGCCGGTGTTACTGCACGGGAGTGTATCTCTGATTAGAACTCTCATAAGCTTAGTGAAAAGATACCTCGGTTTTTTATTTTCTGTAAACCAAAAATTGCAAATGTTTGTAGAAAATTACAATGCTGGAAAATACCCGAATAGGCCGGTTTTTCCAATTTGACGATTTTGGCTTAAAATTTTTAGTTTTTTCTTGTAACTTCCTGATTCTTCAATGTTTAATCAACACCCTGACAGGCCTAAAATGATTGTAATTTTAGTAGCAAAGTATAGCAACTTATTTTTAGTACGTTATTTTCCCTTAAAGCTGTACTGTTTTTTTTCTGTACCCGGTTTCCATGCAGGTGAAAATCTTTGTGCCATCTTAGATTGAGATTGTTCTACTTTTAGCTCTTAGCTTATTCTGCAACACAAACAAACGGAGCAATGGGGAGAGGGGAAGTAAGAGAGGAGTTAAGAACTTCCTGATTTAATGTGCACAGACAAGATTAACCTTTGCATTTTTTTTCCATCTTTAATATTTTCGATTTTACACAAAAACATCCATTGCCTCCACCAAGAATTGTCAATTAAGATACACTCATCAACCACAACATGTCAGGTGGATTCAAATCTTTCAAACTTGCAATGGTGTTAGTAGCTGCTATTAGGAAGTGTAACAGCAAATCCCTTTTAGGCCCCTTCAAGGTGGGCGGAAACATATGAAGGAGGTAAACTTCTGGGCACAATATTGGTCAATTTAACAATTATATTTCGAACTTCCTACCAATAGAAGGCATGCGGTGGACATGACCAGAAATTGTGAAGCATAGTGCCCTCTGAGACGTTACATCTCCAGCACTTGGGGAGGAACCTGGAAAGATTTCAGCCAACCGCTGCGATACCATATACCAACGTATGAATAATTTAGAATTGTTTTTCCAGTTGGGCAAACAGTGAGACACAGCCTGCATCTCTAGAATTGCTCTGTGCCATGTTTATATCAAAAAAATCTTTAGGCATTCCCATTGAACCATGTATAGTAATTTAGATTTAGCAGCCAGCCCTGCAAGTGAGTCATAGCAAGTGGAGATTTTCAATTCAAGGTGCTGAAGGTAGTATGAGATATAGAGTCTATCTTCGTACACCCCTTAAATTGTAGTATATTTTTGATTCACAGTTATCTAAACATTACCTTGGAGAGAATGCCATATCTATTGAGAAAGGAAAGACAAACTTATCCCATCCATTTAACCAGACATGTAGATTATGCTTGTCACTCACAACATTAAAACCTGCCTAATAACAATGCCCAGAGCATAACACTGCGTCTGTTGGCCTGCCTTCTTTCCATAGTGCATTCTGCTGCTATCTCGTCCCCAGGTAAACGATACACATGCATCCAGCCATCAACCTGATCTAAGAGAAAATGTGATTCATCAGACCAGGCAACCTTCTTCCATTGCTGCATTTTCCAGTTCTGACGCTCACGTTTCCATTGAAGGCACTTTCATAGAAACATAGAATGTGACGGCAGATAAGAACCATTCGGCCCATCTAGTCTGCCCAATTTTCTAAATACTTTCATTAGTCCCTGGCCTTATCTTATAGTTAGGATAGCCTTATGCCTATCCCACGCATGCTTAAACTCCTTTACTGTGTTAACCTCTACCATTTCAGCTGGAAGGCTATTCCATGCATCCACTACCCTCTCAGTAAAGTAATACTTCCTGATATTATTTTTAAACCTTTGTCCCTCTAATTTAAGACTATGTCCTCTTGTTGTGGTAGTTTTTCTTCTTTTAAATATAGTCTCCTCCTTTACTGTGTTGATTCCCTTTATGTATTTAAATGTTTCTATCATATCCCCCTTGTCTCGTCTTTCCTCCAAGCTATACATGTTAAGTTCCTTTAACCTTTCCTGGTAAGTTTTATCCCGCAATCCATGAACCAGTTTAGTAGCCCTTCTCTGAACCCTCTCTAAGGTATCAATATCCTTCTGAAGATACGGTCTCCAGTACTGTGTACAATACTCCAAGTGAGGTCTCACCAGTGTTCTGTACAATGGCATGAGCACTTCCCTCTTTCTACTGCTAATACCTCTCCCTATACAACCAAGTATTCTGCTAGCATTTCCTGCTGCTCTATTACATTGTCTGCCTACCTTTAAGTCATCAGAAATAATCACCCCTAAATCCCTTTCCTCATATGTTGAGGTTAGGACTCTATCAAATATTCTGTACTCTGCCCTTGGGTTTTTACGTCCAAGATGCATTATCTTGCACTTATCCACATTAAATGTCAGTTGCCACAATTCTGACCATTTTTCTAGTTTACCTAAATCATTTGCCATTTGGCTTATCCCTCCTGGAACATCAACCCTGTTACATATCTTAGTATCATCAGCAAAAAGACATACCTTACCATCAAGACCTTCTGCAATATCACTAATAAAAATATTAAAGAGAATGGGTCCAAGTACAGATCCCTGAGGTACCCCACTGGTGACAAGTCCAAGCTTCGAATATATTCCATTAGCTACAACCCTCTGTTGCCTGTCACTCAGCCACTGCCTTACCCATTCAACAATATTTGAATTCAAACTTAAAGATTGCAGTTTATTGATAAGCCTTCTATGTGCAACAGTGTCAAAAGCCTTACTGAAATCTAGGTAAGCAATGTCTACTGCACCACCCTGATCTATAATTTTAGTTACCCAATCAAAAAAATCAATAAGATTAGTTTGGCATGATCTCCCTGAAGTAAACCCATGTTGTCTCTGATCTTGAAATCCATGTGTTTTTAGATGTTCATCAATCCTATCCTTTAACATGGTTTCCATCACTTTCCCCACTACTGAAGTAAGGCTTACTGGCCTATAGTTGCCCGACTCCTCCCTATTACCTTTCTTGTAAATGGGCACAACATTTGCTAACTTCCAATCTTCTGGGACTACTCCTGTTAACAGAGATGTTTTATGCACAGAAACATAACACAGAAACATAAATTTACTTTACATGCACATATAATCAAATACACGGTACATACACCATCTTATATACCAGCACATATATTGCTCTGCCGGGGGCCCAGGCCACAGTCAGTCCATCCCTGATGTTGTGACTGATCAGTATAAGGTCTGAGCTGTGCAAGAAGAGTGAACTAAGCGGTGCATAAAACATCTCTGGACATTTGCCAGAACTCTAGGGGCTCAGTGGCTCCAAATATCCAAAGCCATGCTTAGGTGGCCTGAGATCAAATGCTGCAAGGAGTGAGGTTACACTGGAAGCAAGCAGACTTAGAGATGGAATTTACTTGTGCAAGGCTTGAAGCGACATAATGTTTTTTTATATCTGGCACACTCAGCCACCCATAGCTCTGGGCTGACACATCACCGAATGCACTACCCTGCGGGTCTCCTACTCCAGATGAAAGTGAAACTGTTGTAACATTAAATATGGGATGGGAATGGGAAAAGTTTAGAATAGACAAAATATTGCACACCCCAAAGCTCTGCCCCCGAGTAGGCAATTAAAGGCCAAGGTTAAATCTAGAAAGTCTGGCAGTGACGAGTTGTGTTGAGCTCAGCCAATCAGAAAGTGGCTACAAGCTTTCCACCCATCTGGTTGATCCCAGGCATGGTGTGTGCTGTGGAGGGAGTGTGGACCATGCTTGAAGCATATTAGGGGTGGGATCAGAACACTGCTCATTACGACGCTCTAAGTGCATCAATCATTAAATGCCAAGATCATGTGCGGCCTGAGTCACTGTACCTGGTCTCAGGAAGCATGGCTTGCAAATCAGTGAGTGCACATGGCAGCGCATGGAAATTATGTACTGAAGTTATTGGTTTTTTTTTGTTTGTTTTTACTTGCCTACCCTGCATTAGTCATCCCCAGCAAATAGTGCAATATTATTTACTGTCAAAAAGGAACCTGCAACTGTTACTTTTCTGGAAGTGACAATTCTGATTTAAATTTAAACACATCACTTTTTAGCAACTTGCAGGTAAAGCCGCCAGGAGTTACACCCCTGGTATACACTTATGCATGAACAAAAACCATTTTAAAGGGACAATCTAAGCACCAAAACAACTTTAGCTTAATAAGTTGGTTTTGGTGTATAGCTTATGTCCCTGCAGTTTCAGTGCTAATTTTTTGTAATTTAGGAGTTAAGGCACATAATTTATGTAGTCCTAGGCACACCTCCCCTGCCCATGGCTTTCACAGCCTCCCTACACACTTCCTGTAAAGAGAGATCTAATGTTTAAACTTGTTTTATTGCACAGTTTGTTTGTTTAATTTACAATTTCTTATCTCCCGCTCTAATTGTCTTCAGGAGCCTTATACATGTAAAAAAAGTTCAGTTAACAGAGCAAAAGATAAACACTTCTAAAGTAGACACATTGTGCTGTAAGATTTGATTAAAAATGAAATTCTTTTTCATGGAATCTGTGTGAAGCAGCCATAGAAGATGTGGCGTATGTTCGCATAAACAGAAACAAAAGTGATTTAACTTCTAAATGGCAGAGAATTGATCAATGGGACTCCAAGGGCATGGTATAGACGCAAAAATGTTGTGATGCTTAGCGTATCCATCTAAAAGGACACTCCACTGCAACCACACCAACCACGCCCCCCCCCCCAAAAAAAGATAATTTACTGTTCAGTACCCACAATGAAAATATGTGTGCATTTAATTGTGCATTTATTTAATTGGGGATATCTCTAATAACAATTTTCAAAAGCTGCAGATCGTGTATCTGTAGCCTTTTCAAGATCTCCCTTCTTCCCTAGCCCAGGTTATGGTGCCTGGAGATATCTGAGGTATCTTGTTTAAAAATAAACCATTTATACCTTGATGCAGAGACAAATCCATTACACAACCATGAGAGCAAAAATCTTCAAGTTTGTTTACAAGCTGTCAGGCCTCCCAATAACCTGAATGTGAATGTGTCAGTGCACAAGTGTCAAACAAAATATGCCGAACACAGATTTGCAACTGAACTGTGCTAAAATTCGGATATCACGACTGGTCTATTGAAGAATAGACACATTTGAAGAACACTGCAGTAGAAGACTTAGGACAAGGTTCAGTATAGTAGAGGAGGCCGGAGAGGATGTTCTGAGTCAGTATAGTCCACCTTGGTTACTGAGTTGACTAACTTCACAGTAAAACATTGACAAAGGATTGACAACTGGATTTGTGCACAATATAAAATAAAATACTAGACGTGTCAACAAAGCTGATTGAAGATAATGGACCCATTGATGAGTCTAAGGGTGTTTTAAGCTTTGAACAAATAGATTTGGCTCCCAGCACTAGCTGTTGAGTGTCAATTTTAAAATAAATTCACACACTTCAATCACTGTAGTGGTTATGCTGCCAGGACTGCTTTGGGTTCTTGCAAGCAGTTTGATAGCTTATTTGGAGTTAGCAGGGCTCTAAACACAGACTTCAAGGAAAATATGCATTAAACTTCTGTTAGCTTCCATGCGCTAAGCTGTGCCGTACAGGGCCGGCTCATTAAGTGAGAGCATCAGGGCAACGCCAAGCTAGCTCCTTGCAGGGAGCTTCTAGTACTCCTGGAGGTGGTGACCGGCAAGTTGGTAAACCATTTTCAAGAGATTGACTACTTACCCTGGGAGAGCGCCAGGGCACTCGTAGAACCACAAAACCACTACAGCGGTCTGCATTGGTTATGGTGCTTGGAGTGTTCCTTTTATTTTTATTTTGTGCATACGCTCCTGTGCTTTGTACTGGAACTGCTACAGGGCTAGAGATAATTGAAGATCAGTTGAGCTACGGGAGGATGTGTGACAGTTCTAATGTGAAGGATATTGATTTTATAATGTTTATGGTTTGTCTTAGGGGATCATAGAATTTTTTTTTTATTGTACTTTAACCCAAAGCGAAGAAGTTATTTACAGGGATACAAAGTCAGCAAAAAAGCCTCTTGGCAGAACTGCACAAAACACATATTACAACGTGTTATTGAGCTATTTGTTAAATGTATAGCAATATTGCTTTCAAATCAACAGAGGGCTGGATTATTTGCAGTAATGACAAGTCCAATATAGAATGTGGTACTAAAGGAAGTGGTGACAGCAGATACTGTAGAATTTTGTGGTTTCTTTAATAACAAGCAATTGTGGTACATTGTGGAAAGTGCTAAAAGAACAGAACTCAGCACGAACATTTCATCGGTTTCCATGGCAATAGATTCACTTTTAAAATATCGTCCTTCATTTCTGTTAATTGAACTTTTTTCAATCCTCCCAAATGTGCAGCATTCACTGTTCCATTTCTACACCATTGCTCCAGTGTTGGTCTTCATACACAGCTCTTCTGTCCTATAAGGGATCACCACCTTGATGTTCCATTAATATATCTATTTCATCTTACCATAGCTATCTAAGCTGTTAGCGGTCTACATTTTGTGGGCATTAAACCAAAAAGATTGCTGTTACGTTGCTTCCACCAATCAATGGGATGCAAAAAAACTGCTGGACGATTGAACAATGGATAAATTGTCTGATTTCATCCCCCATGGATATCTGACCAAACTCTTAAATTTCTGGATTGTGGTTTCACTGTCAGCTAATTTTGCTAGTACTCTGCATGACCTAATATTACAATGGGAACTTAAATTTTTGGAACTGCGTGCTGTACGACTAATCCGTAGAATACTATTGAATTATTTCAGACTTGCATCCAGAGTGAATATTGATCTAAAATTGTATTGTATGTGGTGTGGGGAAAGAACAGTCCATATATTGTACCTTGCATGAAATGTGATCTGAGCCTGTATTGTGCTAGTTCTCAAAGGAGCTCAGTCCTTGTATTCTGCAACGTGAAGGGAGATCTGACTTGGTTTTTTTTGCAAGGAGAACAGACCCTATAATGTACAATATGTTAAAGGAGAACTGCACCAGCCTGTTATTTTCACAATACTGCTTATGATGCCAGGAGTAACCTGGCGCCATTGCCCAGCAAGAGTGCAAACAATTTGCCACTTACCTGGGTCCCATCAGACTCCAAGCCTCAAAAATTAGCAACTGAGCTACAAAAGCCGAATGCCAGCTGAGTACTACCAGCCAATGAATGAACGTCTGTGCAAGGCTTATGCACAGAATTCACATTAGCCAGCCTGGAATTCTTGTGGTTAATGAAAGCTGCCTGAGGTGGAGTTACCTCCCCGGCAGCAATCCGCTATAGATCAGCAGGTGCAGCATCTGCTACTGAAACACTGCACCAACCCTTTCATGGTGGTATGTATATTGTGAAAAATTATGCCATTGTGTGTTTCTGGAGGCCTCATAAACCACGAGATCCATTGCTGCTGCCCCCATATTATTGGATGTATCTTTTATATTACATGATTTTTTTTTTTTAAAGTGGCTCTGTCACTTGCAAAGACTCTCGCTTGAGACATTGAAAGTTGGTGTGCGGTATCCTGGAGGTACAGTCAAAGGTTGGTTTTATTTACCCGAACCTGTCCTTCACGGCTGCTATCGTTTCCTTTCAGCTCTTGATGCTTCACCTGCCTGGAACTGACGTCAGTGATGTACTCGCCGCACAGAGACTACAAACAATCTCTTTTTTAATTACTTAATTGGGAGGTATCCAAAACTACTTTACCAAGCTAAAGTTTTTTTTTTTGTTTTGTTTTGCTTAGAGTGTTCCTTGTATCTGACCTTGCTTAAAAGTACACTATAGCAATAAAATTACAAATGTGTCCTAGGTCTATAGTGCCCTGGTGTTCCGTGCTTCCTGGGGCATTGCTGCAGTGCTGATGTTCAGTGTTTCCACCCTCTGCATGGAGGCACTGAACTTTCCTAATAGTGATGCATTGTGAAGAGATGCTGATTGGCCCGACCTTGACAAGCTCAGCCAATCCAATGCTTTCCTATGAAATATTGTGATTGGCGTTGAACACGACTTCTGATTATGTCAGCCAAGCAGGCAGATCAGGGGCAGAGCCAGCAGGAGCAGACTGGAATAAATGTAAGATTTTACTATGTTTGGGTGAGAAAGGGGAGGGTGGGGGGGAGCTAGATGGTCATTTTAACACTATAGGATCATGAATATAGGTTTGTGTTCCTGACCCTGTAGTGTTCCTTTAATGTCACTTGTGTCCTGTTCAGTGATATTTGGCACTACTTTGTTGCCTTTGGAACATTCTGTTAATTCCACATTTGTGCAGGTATTCACAACAAGTTACCTTCTTTGTTTGATCAGTTCTTTATTTCTTCATATATTCTGCACTATGCGTGTTGGGTTCAACTGCATCCTAATAGTTTAAGATGTTTAACATTTCCTCATTCACCATACTTTTCTGGGGACACCATTACTTCATGCGGATAGGTAGCCCAAGAAAAATGCTATCCTGTAGTATATAGCAATCTTATGCTGCTATAGGGAAATGGTTCATGTAAAGCGGCACTGTCATGCCGAACTTACCTTTCCACAATCGATTCCTTTTCTCTCCCTCTCTCAGGATCTGTTCGTTCTTCATTTCTTCCTGTCTGCTCTAGTTTTCTTTAAAACTTAACAAAAAGTAGGGACTATTTCTCTTATGGAGGTTTCCTACGCGGTGACCAGTGGAGTAGCAAAGTGTGCTTCGTTTCCGGTGGTCACAGCAATTTTCCCACAATCCTTACCTTTCCTCCCTGTTCCCGCGATGCTTCCTGTTAGTATTGCCGAACGTCCTGTCACTTAGACAGGATGCCGGCAAAACTGACGAATTGCGTTCTAACAGTTTCTCCATTCGTGTTAGAACGCAATTCGGGACTTTGTTCGTATCAGAATTTCATGGGTGAAGATGTGGTCACTAGAGATGTTCCTAAGCTGTAAGGTAAATTTCCCTGAAAAGGCAGTGCTTACATTAAAAAGTGTGCAGGGACAGTCTATACTCACCGGAAAAACTTCAATAAGCTGTAGTTGTTCTGGTGACTGTAGTGTTCCTTTAATCACTGCAGTTCCTTTGGGCTTCCTTCTTGATTAATTCATTTCCTTGTCTCTGCAAAACAAGAATTCTGAACTCTGCAATATAACACATATACCACTCAATAGTATGAAAAAGTGACTTGTACCCAGGAAACCATGGTGGATGTGGCAGGTCTTGGCTAGATGCCAAATGTGTTATTCAGTATAGCTGTCTGTCTCTGGGAACAGCTGCAGTTGAGAAGGGTTAAAGGAGTTTTTCACTTACTACCCCCTCTCCTCCTCTTTGTTCCAGCTGCCAACTGCTTAGAGGGATGGACAGACAATTGGCTGAAGCTTACGAGAGATAAACAGTAGCTGTTTCAGACCTTGCGATAGTCCCATATCAATCCTTACATATCACGGGTACAGTAAAAGGACCTTTCTTTTATTCCAGGTAAGACACATTTCCTTTTATACAGACCACATAGAATGTTATACTCTGTAAAACTGCAGAGGATTCTTTGAACTCTCTGTGCATTGCTCACACATGCCTTGCATTAAGATAAGATTTGCGTAACAGAGGGCTGTGGAAAATTTGAAACTGAATGGAGTTAGCCCAGTTGTAAAAAATAGTTTAATTGATGTTAAATCCTATTAGGTTCACTTCCTATTGTTATTTATGCACATATAGCACAAACAAGTTCCGGATTGCTACATACAGTATTATTTTCCAAACATTCTTATAGTTCTAAAAACCTTTTACAGACCGATATTCTCTTTAAGTTACAGATTTAATGGTCATCCTTTTGGCACTATATCTTTGAGAGGCAGATGCATTAATTAAGTGCTAGGAGCATGGACATCCCCATGTCGCTCTAACTGGATGACTGTTGGTTTGGGTTGCGTAGGGAATATTTTGCAGCCTGTCTGATTCCAAGAACAAAATTATGGCACCTCAATCCCTACCAAACCCTACCTTCTAAAGCCGCACCATCACATATTATTATTATTTAGAAAGCTCCAACAAATTCCGTAGCGTTGTACAATAGGTGGACTAACAGACATGTATTTGCAACAAGATGAGCTAGACGCACAGGTACACAGGGTGTTAAGTTCCCTGCTCAAACAAGCGTAAATATAATTAAACCAATGCACATCGCCCCATTCATTGCAATCAAGTCACCAAGTGAAGGAGATTCTTCTGAGAAGGCATGATGGACTGGCAGAGGACAGTAATGATGGTCTTTTTGTGCCAGTCTGCCAGCAATCAATGATCAACCCAGCACCCTCTTTTAACTATCTTTAGGTTAAAGCAATACCCTACACTAGTGACTAGGCTGCAAGATGA
>OW240916.1:47513484-47593371 GCA_933207985.1 Pelobates cultripes
AAGAAGGGAGGGGGAAAGAGTAAGAAGAAGGGAGGGGGAAAGAGTAAGAAGAAGGGAGGGGGAAAGAGTAAGAAGAAGGGAGGGGGAAAGAGTAAGAAGAAGGGAGGGGAGAGTAAGAAGAAGGGAGGGGGGAAGTAAGAAGAAGGGAGGGGAGAGTAAGAAGAAGGGAGGGGGAAGAGGGAGAAGAAGGGGGAGAGGAAGAGGGGAGATAAGAAGAGGAGTGGGGAGTAATAAGAAGGGGGGAGTAAGAAGAACACGGGTGGAGGAGGGGATGAGAAGAGCACAGGGAGTGTGGAGAGTGAGTGAGTGTGAGAAGAGACCGCTAGGGGAGGGTGGGGGAGAGGAGAGACCACACACTGCATCACCTACACAAACTTGTATCCCTATACACTACATACCATAAGCACACATATTAGATCCTCTACAATAACACATAACACATCCCCTACACACTCCACTCCCTGTGAGCGAACTCATGAGTGGGTGGAACATATAAGTGGACTTATGAGTGGGCCTTATGGGCATACTCACCGTCAGGCCCTGGGGCCCAGACCTTGAGCTGTGTAAGGGGCCCCCAAAAAATTGAGCTGCTTCCAATTCTCCCAGAACATTGAATTTTGTGACCACAGTTGCAAACAGCCTCCAGATATCCTGTTCTACACCAGACCAGTGGACCCAAACTGCAGCCCATCATCATCCTCATCTGGTTGTAAGTAGGCAATCTAGTATATTAGTGACACTAATCTATAATTTACCTCACATTAAAGGGACACTAGCTTAATGAAGTGGTTCTAGTGTCTATAGCCGGTCCCTGCAGGCTTTTTAATGTAAACACACACTGTGTGCAGCACTGGCATTGGTTCATATGGGCGGGGCATTGTGATGTCACATGGGGGAGGTGGCAAATTTTTCTTTTGTCTAAGGTGGCAAAAATCCTTGCACCGGCTCTGATCCTGGGCAGGTGCACCAGTCTACTGGCGACCCACAAGAAGGGAGTGCACTGATTGCACTGCACTCTCCTCCTGCCCAGACCTGTCTTTACCGCAGTGCAAATGCCCTCTGCCCCTAATTTACAGTGGCTCACACTCACAACAAGCAGTGCCTGGAGCCCTTTGCAAAGACTGGAACAAAGAGGTTATGCGGCAGCTGGCCATCCTGCAAGCATTACATTAACCAGCTGTTCCCCATGCAGCCACAGGTGGCGCTGTGCTGGGAGAATGTGATTACTCTTCACTTCCTCCCAGCCTACAGCGCAGCGCATGGGAGAGAGAGAGGAGGAGGCATGATTTAATCTTACAACAAATCCACTAAGCAAATTTTTATAAATTTGGGGGGGATCAGCTCTGTTTCCACAGTTTATTGGTGTTTACTCTGATGTCTGTATTAATATTGAGGGATTTCTAAGTAGTAACATCAGTGTGTGTCAGCTGTGCGGTCACGCAGGGTGCCATGACAACAGAGGCGCCCAGCGGCCAACACAGCTCACAAGTTGGTGACACCAGCCTATTCAATTTAAATGATTTGCTGGTGGTCCACTGGTGCGCACCAGCAGTAGGTGCAGTCAGATCATATCCTCATTAGCCTTAGCATAGAACACCCACGAAGGTGTTAATAGGAGTTTATAGGGTATTAGCATAGTGGTGTCTTTAGTAGCCATCTCTCCCTTTTACTCCAGTTTCTAGTAGCCGGACTCTTAGATTCTGATATTCACTAGCTGCTTACAAATCAGAGGCTGCTGTTTCTTATTACTATTTATTATTTTTTGGAGTTACCAATTTATAGAAACTCTATCTCCCCATTAGAAGGCTCTATTCCCGGTGTCTCAGATTAGATTTACTTACTGTTCTACCTAGGATCCCATTCATATACTGTTAGGGTACTCTATCATCTTTTATCAAAACTATTCCCTCGTTCATTATTCCCCCTTCTCCTTTTGGTTGTTTATCTGCATCGTTTTCAGAGTCCACACTACTGTGGATTATTACCTTATTATACCAAGTTCAGTCCACACAGGGGGAATACAGACTTAGTAACAATAGCTATTGGTCACATTGATACTATAGTATCCTCTGGGCAGTACAAGTTCAATAAAGGATTTTTGTTTATATATTTACTGTTGCCTCAAGATACTTAGCTATACCAGAGAAGCTAGAGTTTTCATTAGTTATACTCTATATATCTTTTCAAGAAGCTTATAGATATTTTGTATTAATGGTGTACATATTTCCCATACCAGCTATTAGGAGGACCCTCTAGGGGGGTTTTCTTCCTATTTAGTTTATTTTTTGTTTTTTTTATATACAAGATTTGGGTTGAAGCCCATAATTGGTGGAGCTGGTACCACCATCCTGACCTAATTTCCATAATCCTCATTCCAATTTTTTGTTGGCTGAGGAAGAGGAAAATAATTTTATTTCTTTTTAGATCATATCCTCTCCCTCGTGGTTCCGGCGCTCAGTTAGTGAGTCAGAGCACAGGCTCAGAGATTCTCAGCCTGCACTCTGACAACATTGAAAGTCAGAGCCGTGAAGGAGCGGGTATTAGCATAACATCAATATCCGTTATAAAACCAGGAAAAGGTGGGCATGGATGGTGAACTGATTTGGTGGTGCAATGGGCTACTTGACTGGTTTTGCCCCCCAGACGTAAGGCTGCCAGCCCTCCCCTGTCCTGATGTCTGTGTATTAGGAGGAGGTGAGAGGTGTGTCCTGATGTCTGTGTATTAGGAGGTGGTGAGAGGTGCGTGTCCTGATGTCTGTGTATTAGGAGGTGGTGAGAGGTGTGTGTCCTGATGTCTGTGTATTAGGAGGAGGTGAGAGGTGTGTGTCCTGATGTCTGTGTATTAGGAGGAGGTGAGAGGTGTGTGTCCTGATGTCTGTGTATTAGGAGGAGGTGAGAGGTGTGTCCTGATGTCTGTGTATTAGGAAGAGGTGAGAGGTGTGTGTCCTGATGGCTGTGTATTAGGAGGAGGTGAGAGGTGTGTGTCCTGATGTCTGTGTATTAGGAGGAGGTGAGAGGTGTGTGTCCTGATGTCTGTGTATTAGGAGGAGGTGAGAGGTGTGTGTCCTGATGGCTGTGTATTAGGAGGAGGTGAGAGGTGTGTGTCCTGATGTCTGTGTATTAGGAGGAGGTGAGAGGTGTGTGTCCTGATGTCTGTGTATTAGGAGGAGGTGAGAGGTATGTGTCCTGATGTCTGTGTATTAGGAGGAGGTGAGAGGTGCGTGTCCTGATGTCTGTGTATTAGGAGCAGGTGAAAGGTACGTGTCCTGATGTCTGTGTATTAGGAGGAGGTGAGAGGTGTGTGTCCTGATGTCTGTGTATTAGGAGCAGGTGAGAGGTACGTGTCCTGATGGCTGTGTATCTCGAGGAGGTGATAGGTCCGTGTCCTAATGTTTACTGATAGCGTTACGAATACAAACCTGCACTTGTAAGGCCATAGTGTCCCTGTCTGTAATTTAATAGGTCACCCTTCCACCCCCCACCATCTTTTTAAATTTTTACAAAAAATTTTTTACTCAGAATTGGCTAGGTCTCTTTCTCCCATAATGTCACAGTGATGGTGGGACCTAATGTGCACGCTTTACTATGGGAAATTTAAAGATGTTAAACGTCCCATGCCATTTCACAGAGCAGATATCCTTTAGGGACCAAAAAGTGACCCTAATAGAGATGAAGTTAACCCTGCAATGTATTCAGTGCAGTTTCTTAGAAATGGCTATGTTTTATATTGCAGGGTTAAACACAGGAGCGCTGCACCCATGAGATGAAGTGGTATGGGTGCCTACAGCGTCCCTTTAAGAGGACTAGTCTAGTAAGAATCAAATCCGCCTCCTACATTTAAGGCTACTAGTGGTGAATACATTTCTCACTGTGCTCAGCAAACACAGTTGAGTCATCACTGATTTTAGGCTGTGACTACGTATATGTAGTCTTTTGTGTGTTGTACTATAGGCGTGGAACTCTGTGTGTCTGTAGAAGGGATTGGTATTCAGAGAACCAGTGGGAGGATTCAGTATGACGGGAAGGTTTTGATGGGGTAGCTGTGACTGTCACCTGAGAAGTCTGGATCTAGGGATCAGGATCACATACAGGATGAACAGAAGAGGAGCAATACGGGGGTGAGTTCCTGATATGATGTGTACGAACAATACTTCTGTTTCTGTGAAGCCAAAAACTGTTTTTTTTGTTTTTGTTTTTTTTGCTTTCATTTGCATTAAATGTATAGTGTTAGGACTATACTTTAAATATCCTCTGACTCCAAACAGGCCCTTTGGCAGATTTATTCTCTAATTTTCAACATGACCAGACAGGGGACACAAGTCCCTGCTGTAACTTGTCTCAGAATAAAAGGAAGTCTTAAAACTGGGTCTCTTTATGAAAAAAAAATGGCATGTGGTATATTAGGAAAGCTCTATGCAATTGTGAAAAAGAATTGTTTGGGAATTTTCTTTTGACTTTTAAAGACATTTTATGATCTGGTATACCCTTGATAGAATAGGACATTATATTATTTAACAATTGTATGACTGTGAGAATACCCTGACTTCTTTTGTGTAGAACGCGCCATTCTGTTTCAGTTCTACATTAAGTAAGGGTTAACATACTTAATGTAGAACTGAAACAGAATGGCGCGTTTATAATATGGCAAGACTTGAAAAGGAGTTTAAATTCATGTAAACAGTAAGAATGGGTAAGGTTGTAACGCCACTTCATTGTGTTTGTAAGCTTTGCCATTGCATGTGCAGTGAATTACATCTACAATCTCCTAGTTGTTAGAGCATCATGGGATATATAGTTCACAATATCAAGTGTAGCTAAAGATTTGCATTCGACTTGGAGATTTGTTTAGTTATGAACTGCTATTCATCTGAATTTGGGCTGATTGGGAGATAAAATCCCCAATTTCTAAGCGCCGTGTAGACTATCACGAAACTAACGACTCATGCATAGACGAGCATGTTTGTTGTGATTTCACCCATTGCGCCAAAAAAATTATTCATGGGAGGAATTATTAACTTTAACATTTTTGACCTAGATCGCTGACCTAAAATTTTAAATTTACTTTGAATTTCTGAAATTTCTTTAGTAAATAACATGTGTTGTTGTTTTTTGTGTGTTTGAAGGGGACCTGCTCCTGCCTAGGAGTTTTAAAATCATGTTTTATTAATAATGCCATTTTGTTACATTTTTTATAGAATTTTTTTAAAATGAAAATAAAGCATCCCATGAATAAAAATTCTACATAAGTTATATGCTACCTTCACTATTTTTTTCAATTGTGTAGATTCCATAGTAGAGCTTATTCCCCTTTAAAGGTCACCTTACTTTTATATGGAGTGTTGAATTGTTCCTGTAGCTTTATTGGGACGCCCACTCTGTTTCCATAAAAGAGAGGTTACTTACTTTTTGATCTGGGGACAAGGTGGTCTACATATTAGTCAGAATGTCCAGGACCAATCCAATGGATTTAAATTAAGGAATCCCGGAAAGTACATAAACTAGTTATGTTACCATGAGGTGGGTTTTTTTTTTTTTTGCACTATTAAGTGACAGCCTATTTTCTGCAGTGCACGTTATTGTAACTAATGATCGCAAATCTCAGTGCAGGGCTAAACTGACCCACCATGATATTGTGATTAACGGTAGGAAGAAGTGAGGGAGCAGTGTAAGTCACCCTTCGCAACTCCCACCATATTGCACCTTCTCTGTGGCACTGTCCCCCAGCCTCAACCAGCTGACCTTGCCTACAGGAAGAGATAAGCAATGGCCACTTCAAGCATGAGGCATACTCCCAGTGCTTCCACTGCCTTCAGAGTTCCCACTGCCTTTATAAGTACTAATAGACTTCAAATAACTACCAGCCCATGACTGATAGTGGATGTGTATCTTTTAATTTTTTTTTGCTTGCTAGAGATGCTTGTGTGTGTAGTGATCTGTATTTATACCAATTAGTTCGTAGTGAGCTTGCCTGTGTGTCAGAGAGTTTGTCTGTACTAGGTTTGTGTGTGTGCCAGTGAGCTTGTCTGTCAGTGAACCTATTTGTGTGTATCAGTGAGCTTCTGTGCTTGTGTCGGTGAGATTATCTGTCGGTGTGTGCATGTGACTTATTTTTTCCCCCAATGAAAGTACCAACATTTTATTTTTTAATTTTTTTATTAAAAAAACCAAACCTAACTATAATAAATATATACACTACTTGACACAATGAATTGTAAGGTTAGCTTTGTATTCCCCGTCTGGCCCTGGTTCAATGTGCATTCCTCCAAATCATTATAAATCAATGAAAGTCATCAGGATGGACCCCAAATGTTGTAGACACTTAATCAACTTGCTGACTACCTTTGTACTTATTGTTGCAGAAACTAATTCAGCGTATTATTAATCTGAGTTTCTAGAGTCTTACAATTCATGGGAAGCACACAGGTAATTTTTTTTGTTATATTTTTGCTCTGTTGACTGAATCCCATTTTGTTAGAGTTTTTTTAATGTAGGGGAGTTAAGATATATGTCGTTAACATAATTTATAAGCACTTCAGGAAATTGCATAAATGTTACATACCCAGAACTCAAGTTAATTGGTCTTCAGATCTGGGCACCCTTATAGCAAGAATATAGCTGCTGAGCTATGAGATGTATGTGAATTCCTGTATTCAGATAGAGGAAGGGTTACTGCAGTACCCTTAGTAACAGTCATTCGGTGTGATGGGTTTTATCCACAGATCAGTTCAGGCCAGATGTTTCTGTTTTAAGTACAGTAATACCCCCTTGTACCTGCTGTTTCACAAAACTGCGGCTGAGCTTCCTTCTGGGTCCGCATGTGATGAGATCTTGTATCGCAGTTCTTATTGTGCCAAATTAATAAATTAAACCTTATAATGATGTACTGCACATGATGGTAGTTTAACTTATAAACATGTATACATAGTGTTCACTACTAACATTACTTGTATACATGTATATACAGGGTTAACTACTATCCGTGCTTTCAGGCATCTTCGGGGGCTTGGTACATAGCTCCCATGGTCATGGGGGTCCTATTGTATAAGATGTCTCTCAATATCAAGAGGAGAAATCTCACAGATTGCAGTAAAGTCGTTTTTTTTTTTTTTTTTCACCTTTTTGTTTTTTCTTCTTTCACTAATGCTTATATTTTATTAGAAGGGTGTATGTTTAATATATCCTGACTGAAAATATAGGATAACCTGCAGTGGATAATAGTAGCTAGGCCTCTCTCTTTTAATGGGAGAAAACTGTGATAAAAAGGGACTTGGTGTCTGGGTTTTGCCAAATTTCCTCTTTATGGATATCCATAATCAACATGCTATCAATTACCTCTTTTAGATACCATTCCACATTCTGAATATACAACACACCCTGCTCATCCATTTCATTATAAAGCAGAGAGACTGGCTACTACCTACCTGCCTGCTTCTTGAAGAACCTTGACACCTAAATGCTGTGGGATACATCTCCCATGGTGGTCAACCTGCTACCAACCGGACTGAACACCTTAAGAACTCCAGATGTTGTGGACTACCAGTCCCCTGACGCTTTGCCTTCATTATGGCTGTAAGAGCCTTATGGGAAACATAGGTCACAACATCTGGAGTCCCGAAGGTTGCCTACTAATGCCTTAAGAGATGCCACCTAGAATAGTAGAGGTTACTTACCAGAATTTATCTGTACGTGTAACCTAGTTTATCCCCCATTATAAATATAAAATATATAAATATACGTAGTTGTTTCCTTGAAAAAATGATATAACTTGGAGACCAGCCCTCACTTCTAACAGAGAAAAATGACATCACAGTATAAATGTAATGTTAATTACATATTGTAAAAGACTGTCAAATTAATGTAGCGTGATTAATAAAAAAAGATAATCTCCTTCACATTTATGATATAATCCTCCTGTCATTGTCAACTTTTAAAGGGAAACTTTATGTCCATAAATGCATATGTTTTTAATGCACATAATTGTTGAATAAAAAAAAAATGCATTTACTGAAATTAGCAGAACTGATCTCTCAGCTAATAAAAAAACAAAACAAAAAAAACCACCCCTGTTTTGCAAAGACATTGTCTTGTCAAATTCTTCTCACAGGCATGAATTGAGGACAAATCTGCCTAAAGCATTTGGGGTTAGTGTGCTCTGTATGCTGACACCAGATACAAAAGTGATCTTGCCAGCCAGGAAGAGTGTTTTCCAGCAGGGAGATTGACAGCCCAAAGAGGCAGCCTTACACACAGAAACATTTAAAAAACAAAATGTTTTACTTACCGTAAATTTATTTTCCCAGAAGATTAGAGGCAGTGCTTTACAAATGGGATTTCATCACCTGGAGGGAAAAAACAGACAGGCAATCTCCCAAACTTTTCAAGAACCTCCCCCAATTAACATTTGGCCTTATAAATTGCTTCCTACCCAAGACATAACCAGAAATTACAAAAGCCGAATAACTGTACCACTCAGTTTATGAACAAATTTGGGGGGGGAAGTGAGCACTGCCTCTAATCTTCTGGAAAAAGAAATTTACGGTAAGTAAAAAATTTTGTTTTTCCCTTCAGATTAGAGGCAGTGCTTTACAACGGGGATATCCAAAAGCAATCTCTTAGGGCGGGACTCAATTCTCACTGCAAAAAACCTGCGACCAAAGTTGTATCTTCCAAGATCAACAGACCAAATTGAGTGGAGAGATCACCTCGTGGCTGGTAGGAAATCTAGAGAATGTATAGCAGAAGCCCTCAAGCAACCGATCTGAACATAACTATGATCGAATGAGCTTCAATGGAGATAGGTGTTCGATAAGAAAAAAAACAAAACGAATGCAGACCTTTAAGGTAACGTAGACGAGAACTAAACGCCCAGGCAATGGATTTAGAATTCCAAGACCCTAAAACACTGTTGGGAAAAGTTAGAAAAATAATGTTAGATGGAAGATTGAGAAGAATTAAAGAATCCAACTTAACTCCACTTTCTCCTGCTGAAAATGGAAACTTGAAGAACTTGCAGTTCTTCCCAAAAATATTTTGGGCGACTACCCCCAAAGACCCAGAGTGAAGACTCAAATCAGCAGAGTAAAAAAAAAAAACCAAAAGAAGATCCCCTGTGGAAAAGATTCCCTGAAGACAGGAATTAACCACGAAAGAGCCAAGGTTAAAACTTGGAAGCGGATGCCTGCTTTTCTATGAACCAATATCTAAAAAAAAACAACACCTTCCATACTTGAAATAAATCTTGGAACAAGATCAATTTATAGTAAAAGAAATTGTCAATAATTTCCTGAGACAAAACATTATCCTTCAGTATCTGGTATACATAAACCAGGTCATCAGCTTGAATTACAACAAATTTGAGAAGCGGTACCCTTGAGAATTCCAGGATGCCTATTTACAGGTAAGATCCCCAAAGATTCCTCTGGATAATTTTTGATGAACGGTGAAACAGCTACTTGCCACCAAGGGAGGAAGACTATCATTCTCACCTTTTCCATCCTATAGGCTCTTGGGGAATAGGGAACCATGAGGAAACTATAGGTTAGACTGGAATCCCCAAGAAAGAAAGGGAAACCAAAGCTTACTGGTCTGTCTAAGCTTGTCCAGTGAAACACTTAATGCTATCTGTTTGATCTAGAAGTCCCAGTTCCATAACTGGATAATCAAATTCTTCCTATCGTTTGGGTGAAGATCAGGGAGTATGAACCAAACTGCTTTGTATTAAATGTGGAGTACTCAATGCTACAGCTAAACAGAGGAATATCAAGTTCTATGTATAAGTGAAGAGACCTAAGAAAAACCAACCCAAGCATATCCTGGAATAAGCTTTTTCAAACAAGATGACCTTGTTTGTACATAATTGCTACCGATGTAGAACTATCTGACCAGATCTGGATAAGATAATACCTGGTCTTAATCTGAAAGGCAAAGAGAGCTAGCCAGATAGCCTTCGGTCCTGTGTAGTTGGATAAGTTTTTACAAATTATCTCAGCTAATTTCCCTTCAACCCTATGAGAACCTAGCTGAGACCTGAAGCATCAGTCGTAAAATTCTGAACGATCGATTTTGAGAACTAGAACAAAAATTAAGAACCGTCTGGCATCCTTCATTTCTGCCTGGTTCAGAAAGGAATGACCGAAAGTATAGGATTTTACTGCAAAATCTTATCAGCAACTGTATCTGGCCTCTGAAGGACCTGTAAACAGTGCTATGCCTAAAGAAGCTGAAGAGACCAAGCAGGTTCTTACAAGACGGGAACCAATATTATTTCCCTAGTATCTTGTCTACTGAAGTAGAAGAGAGATTTCAGGTGATAAGGACAGAGAGAACCACAAATTTTTTCTTCAGGGAATTATCATTCTCTGAGAGTCAAAAACCCTTGTCAAAATATTTACACCTGAACTGTTCCTTGACAAACACCAGAACTGCACCCTTCTTGAAAAGAGAATCCTTTATCAGAAGATTGATTAGCATCCACCTGTATGCTGTAGAAAAACACCCTAACCTTTAGGGGCTGGTGTACAAAAATTAATTAGGTGCCCCTGAGGAAGCAGTATTGTAGAGATTCAACATATTTATGGATGGCAACATTTTGCATAGTGAGAGAATCTCAAGTGGCAATTGCCATAAGCTTTTTCTTAAAAGAAAAACTGCAGACAAACCTAGGCAGTAAACCATCCCAGTCATATCGCATCAATTGTAGTGCAGGGAACAAATTGAACCTGGTGAAACTACACCTTGATCAATAGGCTTGCAGCTGTACTAGAGCTTGCTTCAAGCCCAGTAACATGAGGAAGAAATAATTTTCCATGGGACTAGTTCATACAGGTTACCATCTTTATTTGCGGAAGTGAGACTGATTACATAGATATACAGTCTGCATAAGACAATACCCGTGATCCAGGCCTTCCTTAGCCGTCATTGGTAAGCAGAGGCTAGAGCAGAAAGGAATATCTGCAAACTGCATTTCAAAACCTGTTTGATGCAAACTCTGCCGGAATCAATATTAGCTGTAATTCTTTAAAACTGCAATTCCAACAGTTAGCTCAAACCTATCTGACAACATAGGATTTGGAATCTTACCTGATAGAGGCTTTCCTTAGCCATATTTGAGAAGCAGAGGCTAGAGCAGACAGAATAGCTGCAACTGCATTCAAAACCTGTTTGATGCAAATTCTGCAGGAAACAATATTAGAAAGCATTTTCTTTAAAATTTCCATTCCAACAGTTAGCTCAAACCTATCTGACAACATAGGACTTGGAATTTAAGATAAAACATAAAATGTTTTGAAGCACAGGAAAAGTTCTGCCCCAGCTGAAAAACAGACTGCTTTTTTAGAAACTGATATCAGGTGAAACTAGTTGAGGTGGTGAGAATGCTAATTGCAACAGAGCTTTGTCTACAGCAATTGCTAAAAGCCTACTGCATGTTTAAGAAAATAAACACTGCGGCTAGGATCCTGGCATTTAAAGAATCCATCTGCTATAACAGTATATTAACGTAACCAAAACCAGATTTTAAAGATCAGCCTCCTAAGGATAACATACAGAGGATAATCCTCCAATAGTCATACGGGTCTTGCTCTTGTGAATATATTCCACCAAACAATTCACTTTAATTGCTGATCCTGTTGCAGCAATTCTGGATTATTGAAACCCATATTAACTAATCACTGTGTAGCAGCTATTTTGAGCCAGAAAGGAAACTTACATTTTCCAAATAGAATTATGTAAAAGTATATGCTATCAATACACTTTATAGGCTTTACTCAAAGAATAATCTATTTTGGGCCCGATCTACTAAGTGCTTACCCTTTCAAAGCACTATTTGTTTTAAGATTTTAGTTATCTTTTAAGTGATGAGAAGCAAAAAACTCTCAAACTTAGAAACATTTGCTTTTTTTAGCTTATCTATCTTACAGCACAGATAACTAACTTATTCAGGCTAGAGTCATTTAAGATAAAGCAAAAAGGTTTGCCTTAAATGTCTTCAGAGTGTGTTGGAGGTTGGTGAGAACACACTTGCAACAGATTCTGAGTGCACCTGGCAACAGTTAGTTGCTGCTGGGTAAACAGCCTCTCTAAGTCCTGGAAACCAATATCTTGACTGTAAAGTACACAAATTACATTAACTCTCAGGTCCAGGACATACACATGAATTACACCCCAAAATATACATTTTACAAACGGGTACCCCCTCAAGTCCTATATCTCCGGATAGCCTAGATATGAGCGCCCAACATATCTTGAAAGCACTCCGATCCCAAGGACGCAGCAGAAACACCACCGGGTTATAGTTTAGACTGACTGCACACGAGGCACTTGCTCAAAAGATTTCCATGAAATTGGGCTGAGTGGTCGGTCTCCTTCGGGAGTACAAAATACAGTAAAAGTACCAAACGTAGCGGTTCGTATGAATGCTCAGTCTGTGTCCCTCGTTCGGGAGTTTGCTCCCACCGAACGTCTTCCAGGTTTGATGTATTTTCCCGAACTTTGATGAAGGTGGAAGTTCCAGCAGTGTTTGGGCAGTCGAGTGTCCGATTTTAGTTCCATACACTCAACGACCAAACACCGCTGTGCACGCTGCCGTAACGTGTTAGCACATACAAACGACCGCTTAGAATGTTGTGGCTATTGCGGTTTGTGAGGTGATGATAGGGGTCAAAAGGGTCAATAAGCAGCACACCTCTCCTACGGGTGGTCGAACTGTTCAGGAGTTTGTTCATTTATATGAACAGAATGGGTCTAATCCATTCCGTACATCCCATATATACGAATCAAGAGGCAAAAGAAATAAAGTTTCAGAATCCAGGGACACGGTGGTTTGTCACAATATATCTTTATCTCTGGAATTAAACCATTACAAAAAGAAAGGCTGCATCAGTAAAGTGAAAAGATTTATGGTGCTTAGAATGACCATTTCATTCCTAAATGTTTGTTAGGATAAGTTTCATTTGAAACTCTTTTTAAAGATTTCCTTGTGTATTAAATGTCCTTCTGATATGTTTCCTCAATCTGTTTTTTAGATATGTTTTCTTATTAAAGTGTGTTTTTGGATGAAATGATAATGTATGTAAATGTAGTGTGTTGATATTGTTCGCTCAAAACCATGGGTCAAAAGTTTCCAGGTAGTTTGATGATCTGATTTGTCTATATACAGATCATCAATAGAAAATGATTAATAGATTAATATATAATAGAACACTCCAAGTCCCGTAACCTGCTGTAATGGTTATAGTGCCAGGAATGTAATTGTGCCTCCCTGGATTCATGTATCACACTGTTTTTAGTTTTCGCATAGAATAACAACTTGCCTGTGTTCCCCCAGGTGCCCACATCACATTAGTCTCTCCTGTCAAAAGCCATTACTGAATTAAGCAGGTGCGATACAGGTGCGTGCTCAACGGCACCCAACTCTAAGCCTATCAAAGTAGCCATACTTACATTTAACCTGGTAAATTGTCAAATCATTCTAAAATAGTTTGACAGCTTACTCTACGAATGTTCCATGGCACTGCTGGGATCATAACCACTACAATGTGCTATAGTGGTTATGGTACTTGAAGTGTTCCTTTAAATACAATATGCAACACACAGCAAAACTGAGAATATACATTATTACAACATGTAACAGGATAATTCTCCTGAAAAAAACCCCATAATCAATCAAGGAGAAAGTCTGTTCTTCTTCTTCTGTTACAAAATCTGAAATCATCTAAGGATGAATCCAGTTGCTATATAACTTGGTGTGTAACCCAATCGCCATAAGGGATTAAAATAATATTGTATATGGTCAAAGCTGTAGTGTTGGTTAATTGCTTCCTGCTCCAAAATTACCCACATGCACGGGAGCTTTCGCTATTGTTTTGGGGATTACCCTGTGCCCACGCAATGCAATATATATAATTTATTTATTTTCCTCTGTCTGTATTTAAAGTAAATTACAGGAAATGAAAAGCATATTATCGACTAACTGTATTATACCAGAGCAAGGTTATATAAAACGTCTAACTCACTTTGAAAAATGCTGGAGATGGTATATTCAAAAAATAATTTTAATCCATATTAATGGTGGAGCCGGATTATCACATTTCTGTCGGTCTATTCTATCCTATGTAAAATAACATATGAAATTAGTATCTCATAATACCTTTATGGTATCTTTTATAAAGATCAGGAAAAATGCAGAAATGTAAAGCAAAAATCTGAACAATGTGGAAGCTGTGTACTGCTTTTTTATTTATTATATTATTATTTTAATAAGAGTTGTAAAAGACCACAGTCCGACAATACATTTTGAGTCTCAGTGATCGAGGTGTACACATTATACCATCATATAGCATACCACCATTTTGTTCACTGATCACATGCAGCCATAGATAAAGTGCTAATAAACATGATTTGTACACCGTCCCATAGTAGTTCATAAATATGTCATGTGAAAAGCCAAAAAGTATGTTTGTTTATTTTTGGAAAGTTTCCTATAAAAGGGGAAAACTGAACAAACAAGAAATGTTTAACAATTTTCGTTATCCTTATCCTTGGCAATGGAAATTTGTCGAAATTCATTTCAAAGAATTGGCCCACTTTCTACGTGGAGAGCCTCTTTTTTTTTTTTTTTTTTTTTGTGACAGGGTTTAATATAAACAATTAAAAAAACACAATGGGGTTTCCCTACTAGTGAATAGTGAATTCAAACCCAAACTGCAAAATTTCAGACCAAAATAGACAAATTATGATTATAACCGGACATTTTTTTCCAAAAACTACTATTTTAGCCTCTACTTTGCCATTTTAATTTTGATCCACAACCATTTTAAATATTTTTTTTTCCAATTTGACAATTTTTATTTTCCTTTTTCTTCAATGCAAACTTGGGATACAGAATAAAGAGAGGGAGGGGGGTAGGAACATCATATATCATATTCTCGAGTTACATGCCATCCAACTTTACATGATACATTTTACATTTTGCACTGTTCCACTGGGGCATAATTATCCATTGTCTACTTTCTCCTCACTCGCCAGCCCACATTCTGGGACCTGCATCTGTCTTCCTCTGCTAGTCTGCTTTGCCTTGGCTCCTCCTTAGTGTCACCCCTGCACTAGATGGATGCATTCTCTCGTTTCGTGTTACTGTTCCTAAATGGGTGGGGGGGGGGAAGAAACCAGCTGGAGGAGGGGATGGGAAGGGGGGGGGGAAATGGATTTAACATGCCCGTTTTCTCCTACCGGTACTTTGCTGTTCATCCACTGTTTGTGATTTAAACTCTCGATTCACCCATTTGTCCCGTGATTCCTATCTATCACCTTTCGTCCCCAAGGGGTCCCTTCCTCTGGATTTCCCTTGGTCGCATGGGGTCTCTTACTGCTGACCTTGTACTGGCGCTTGGCCTGGCTGAGGGATTTTATAGAGTCGGAGTATTCTCCTACTTCTCATGACACTAGGGTCAGACTCCATTCCTAATCTCCCCGGACCTGTTTACTTCTTCCCACCTATTTTTTGCTTCCTCAAACCTGTATGCATTGCCTAAATTTTTCCTGGACACTAGTTCATATTGTAGGTTGATGGTAATCTGCCTTTTTAGGGCTTGTTTCGTCGGTGCGGAGTCTGTCTTCCATTCTCTGGCTATTAGCGTTAGTGCCGCTATTATGGTGTGGAAAACTAAGATTGCCTCACTTCCCCGGAATCTGGACATATGCATGAACAATAAGCCTGTTTCTGGAGCGAGTGTAGTACTGACATCTATTGTCTCATTTAGCATGTTTTCTACCATCCCCCAATAGGGTCGTAGTACCTCACAAGACCACCAGATGTGGTACATCGTGCCTTCTGCACCCCCACATCTCCAGCACTTGGCTGATGTTCCTGGGTAAATTTTTGCCAGTCGCACCGGCACCATGTACCACCTGTAGTGTATCTTTCGCATTAACTCTAGGTGTGATGCGCATGATGTCTTTCCTTTTATGTGCTGTGGTCGCATTTTTCCATTGAGTTACATCAAAATGTTTCCCCAGGTCTGCCTGCCAGGCTTCACTGAATCTGTCTAAATGTACTGGGTCGCCTAGGTTTAGTAGTGAGTAGCACTTGGAAATTGTTCCCCTCTTTAGCTTAGTGTTTAGGCAGATACTTTCAAACTCCGTGAGCGAGTTTTTCCCCTCTCCTGTGGTTGCTTGTGTCCCCAGCATAGATTTTAACTGAAGGTATGGAAATATCAATTTGGGGGGGAGGTTGAATTTTTTCTGTATGTCCGGGAACGGTAGCACCTTTTGTGCCTCTAGGAGGTCCCTCACATGTGTGCAGCCTCTCTTTGTCCATTCCCTATAGTCAAATGTGTTGTTCGCTACATGAAGGCAGGGCAATGGTGTTGCCGGTGACCACGGAGTCATAGAGGTCAACGTCTGATGTGTTTTGTCCCATGTCATCAGTAATGTCTTTGTGGTGGGTAAGATATGGGGTTGGGTGGGGCGCATTAGGTTAGGTACCCACAACAATCTGCGGAGGTCTGTCCCTTGAAGCCAGTGGTCTTCGATTTCTAACCATTGTGGAATAGGGGCTGGTAGTTGTATCCCTAACACTGGGGCTAGTAATGTTGCCTGATAATAAAGTTTAATATTTGGTAAGGCTAGACCCCCTTGGTGAACCGGTCTGTGTAGATATTTGGCCGCTATCCTCACTCGTTTGTGTGCCCATACAAACTTTGTGAGCATTGACTGTGTTTTGTTTAAGTAGGAGGCTGGAAGAGCTATTTGCAGCGTTCTAAAAAGGTACTGTAGTTTAGGGAGAATGGACATTTTAAAAGCTGCCATCCTCCCAACCCAGGAGATGTATTTGTCTTTCCAAGAGACCAAACTAGCTTCCATCTCTTTTTGTAGGGCTTCGTAATTGGCCTTGAACAGTCCCCCTATTGTCTTAGTTAACTTAATTCCCAGGAAGGAAACGCTTTCCGTCCTCCAGTCCATCACAAACTTCCCCTGCAACTCCTGTAGTGTGCTCTCAGGTAACCCAATTCCCATGGCCTGTGTTTTGGACACATTTAATTTATAGTACGAACTGTCTCCGTATTCCTTTATCGCTGTCAATAGGTGTGGCATTGAAATCAGCGGTTGCGTTAAGGTCAGGAGCACGTCGTCCGCAAACATATTGGCTTTGTATTCCTTGTCCCCTATGCGCACTCCATGTATGGAACTATGGTTCCTAATCTTAGATGCTAATGGCTCTAAAGCTAGAACATACAGCAGAGGGGACAGGGGGCATCCCTGCCTCGTGCCATTCGAGATGCTAAACGGGTTGGATAGGAAGCCCGCGTTGAGCACTTGTGCCCTCGGGGCGCTATATAACGCTTTGACTGCTGCCCTGAATTCTCCTGGCACACCGAATTTTGCCATGACCGCCTCTAGGAATGTCCAGTGCAGGCGGTCGAATGCCTTTTCGGCGTCTAGGGAGATAACTCCTCCCCCTTTGTATAGTCTGGGTAGGCTATGCAGTATGTTTAATACCTTGCGCGTGTTATCTGCTCCCTGTCTCCCTGACACAAATCCTACCTGGTCTGTGTGGATTATTTGGGGGAGTAGGGCGCTCAGTCTCATCGCAAATAGCTTGGCGAAGATTTTCGCATCCGTATTGAGCAGGGAGATGGGCCTGAAATTTTGGGGGATGGTGGGTGACTTCCCTGGTTTTTGTAACGTAATAATATGGGCCAGTAGTGAGTCTTGCGGTAGTTTCTGTGTGGCTGTCGCCTCTGTGAAAGCGTGCACTAGGTGAGGTATCAGTGTTTGACTGAATTTTTTTATAGTAGGTGTTATCTAGTCAGTCTGGGCCTGGGGCTTTGCCTTTTGGTAGGTTTTTTATGACAGTCTGGATTTCGTCCCCTGTGATGGGTTTAATGAGATCTGTCGCTTGTTGGGTCGTGAGTTTCGGGAGGTCCACTGTATCTAGGTACGCATTGATGTGTTCCGTCGTGGGCTGAAATGTGGTGTCATGTTTGTGTATGTTGTACAGGTCTGCGTAGTAGCTGGCAAATTCGTTGCAAATGTCTGTAGGAATAACTTTCTTCTCACCTGTACGGGACATAAGGAAAGCGATTTTTTTTTTTTTGGTTCGCCCTACGTTCTTGTAATCTCCTTGCCAGTAGTCTACTAGCTTTGTTCCCCTGTGTGTATTGTGTCATTTTCAATCTCTGGAGCCTGTATCCTGTCTGTTCTATCGCCTTTTGGTGTAATTTGCGAGTAATAGTGGATATTTGTAGTTTAAGCTCCGTAGATGGGGAGATTTGGTTGCGTGTGTTTAGTTGGTACAATTCTCTCTGCCATTCCGCGGGCTGAGGATTTTTTATGTAGGTATGCCGCCCTTCTAATAAAAATACCCCTAACTACAGATTTGTGTGCGGCCCACAGTGTGCCCTGGGACATTCCTGGGGTAGCGTTCTCTCTAAAGTAATTTAACAAAGTCTCCTCTACCTCTTTCGTAAATGTCAAGTCGTTCAACAAGGAGACATTCAGCCGCCACGGGCTTCGGTGCTTATAGTCATATTGGTCCTTCACCGACAGCGTGATCGGTGCATGGTCTGACCACGTAATCTGTCCTATGTCACAGTCTGTGATTTGGTTAAGTCCTTGTCCCTGTATGAGAAACCCGTCTATCCTTGAGTATGTATTGTGTACATGGGAGAAATGTGTATACGCCCGCTCCGAGGTGTGAAATATTCTCCAGGTGTCATAGTAATGGTGAAGGGAGAGGAGTTTCTGTAGCTTTTTACACTGTCTGTGGAGTATTTTGTACCTTGGACTGTGTCTTGAAATATTTGTGTCTAGTTTTGGGTCCCAGACATGGTTAAAGTCTCCACAAATAATGGACACCCCTTCCCGTATCGATTCTAGTTTCCGTAGTATTTGTCGTAGGAACGTGCCTTGCAGTGTATTGGGTGAGTATAGGTTAGTAATTGTATATGTCATGTTATTAATGGTGCATTTCAAGATTACGTATCTACCATTGGTATCCGTCTCTGTGGAGAGCATGGTAAATGCCACCCGCTTAGAGATCAGTATAGACGTCCCTTTAGATTTCGTGGGGGATGTTGCGTGGTATTGGTGTGGGTAGTCAGTAACTGTTGGCGGGATAAAATTGTCAGTTCTGTAATGAGTCTCTTGGAGACAGATGACGTCCGCATCCGTCTCCCTGAGTTCTCTATATAGTTGGTGTCTCTTAACCGGTAGGTTTAACCCTCGTACATTCAGAGAAAAAAATTTCATGGAGGTCTATACCCAACGGATTTGGTAAGGATTGCAGAATTGTGCAAGAGTGAGTACGGGGGGTTTGCTCGCCCCAGCAGCATCGAGACGAGCGACCTTCCCCTGGTTGAGGGTTGGGTTCGGGCATATCTCCCTTGCCGAGTGAAAGGAGGTGGGGCTGTCATGGGTACCCTTGTAGGAATTAGGAGCTGGTGAACTTGGCCAGCGGTGTGGATTCCCTGTGGGTACTGGGTAGAGGGTGTGGATCGCCTGGTCCCAGCTAGACCGGGGTGGGAAGGGAAATAAAGTGATAACTGGGAAAACATATGAAACAGGTGTATAACAGATTGGTGTGCCATTTTCGGCTTAGGTACTCTCTGTACCTGTGGAGGCATGTCCGCAAGCTTCGTCTCGTACCGCTGCATTTGGTCTTGTAGCCCTGTCAGCCCCTCCTCCATTTCTCTATGAGCCACGTGTAGCTCTGCCATTTTGGATTCTGTCCCAGCAGTTCTCACCTCCAATTCTCTTAGGTCTTTATGTAGTGCCCCAATTGTGGCTTTAAAGCTGTTTTCTATCCTTGCAGACATCTCATCTAACATTGCCCGCATCATCTCCTGTGTGATAGGAGTGTCCGTTGCAGATTCAGTGTGCTGCTGTGTTTCAGCCTCTTCAGCGCCATCTTGGGTCTCTCCCTGCAAGGTCTGTCTCCCCTGTTGTGACCGTGCGGCGAAAAATGCGCTCCGTTCCGCCTTATCAGCCTGCCTCTTCCCTTTAGCCTGGGACATGGTTACTGGGGTGTATGGGGCCCCGTTTTTTTTTTCCGGCTAAATAGCCGGATTGCTCCTTTGTGGGTGCCGTCGGAGCGGAGCGCTCAGTTCATGCGACCGCTCGGTACCCCCGCCAGGACACGCCCCCTCAACCATTTTAAATATTAGCAAACAACCGTAATATAAAGAGGTAAGAGTTTAATTGGCACTCTAAACACCATAACCAATACAACCGGCAATAGTGCTGATGGTGCCAGCATGCCTCTGTGCTGTCCCTTGCCTGTGTCATATTATTTTAGAAGATTTGGGTACAAATCTAGCTAGCAACAAAGCCTTACAGTATATAGTATTAATAAGCCCATTGTACAGCGCTACGGAATTTGCCGGCGCTATATAAATAATAAAATAATAATAAATACACAAACTGTAGTATGTGAGTGAGAATCTGGTTAGGGACTTGTTTTTTTAAAATAATGATGCAAATTATGGTAATACAGACTTCGATGTAGCCTCAGTGTCTATTTTCAGTATATCTTACTATTAAAAGAAAATAGACATTTTTTCTTATTGTTGAAAATAAAGATTAGATGTGTTTTGTGTACTATCTGTAATGCATAGATATAAGTAAACACTATATTGTGCTTTTCCTGGCCTGCCGTGCCCAATGGCAGTAGCATTCTATAAAGCTCTCTTTGGTCGTAATCACAGTTAACTGAAAGCAAAGGCAGACGTCATTCATTAGTGCCAGAAATCTCAAAAACATGCTCTCAGACAGTTGTAGTGGTTCAGATTTTCTGTGGTCTTGGCAAATAAGTTGTGCTTTCGACCAAAAGAGAAGTTATGTGTACTCCCACACAGCAAAAGAACATCTGAACATGCAAAGGAAAGAGATGTCAAATGTTTTTTTTGTTTTTTGTTTTGTCAATCTCTTTTTTGTTTGTTTGTTTGTTTTTTTGTTATTGAGATTGATCAAAACAGACATATCATGCTTGTACGGAATAGCAATGAAGAAGGGGAGGGGGCAGAGGGGGAGGTATGGTCATAACCTCATAACACAGCGTTATTTGGAAGAGTAAAAGTGAAGGTGGCACTGATTAGATCTACCCTTCAATGCAAGGTAGTTAGAGAAGACAAGTATAAGGCAAAGTATTACAAACATTGTCTCCGGGCTGTCCATAATAGAAGAGATAACAATTAAAAGTCATAGGCTTAGCTTTAAGAATTGTAGGGTGGAAAGGTTAAGCATTGTACCCAGTAAGTCAAAGTCTTACTATGGATTCACCAAAAATGTTTGCCTGCGGTCTGTATGCTTCATAATAAATTTAATTGACAACCCCAACTAAGACTAAGTCTGTCAAAGGGTGGGGGAGAGGTAACAATGAGAGCTGTAGCTCTCTCGCGGCTGAAATGTACTATCACTGAAACGAAAAAACTCAGCTGCAATATTGCTCATTGCTTAACTAAGAAGCAGTCTGCTAGACAAAAGAACAGGTATATTAGAGCATGAGATTATGCAAAAATATAAGCCAGTGTGAAAACAGAAAAAACTAAATACAAATGCCCTTGACACAAAAGATCAGGTAGCTGCTCCCAGTCGTTTTCTCGTTCAGGTGGTGAAAGGACCAGTCCTCGAGGGATCCCATGAGTGCCCCAAAGCTGGAAGGAATGGGTCGGCCTCAGGCATTGAAGTGAGTTTTAGGGTAGAGCCATTTCGGACAACTGTTAAAGCTCTCCGTAGTGTCCATCTGTAGCCCACACCTGCGTCCTGGAGCTGGCGAGTCACCGGACCAAATGACTGTCTCCAATGTTGCATGTTCGGGTCAAGTCCTAAAAGAAGGGGAGTTGTGAGGACTCAAAGTCAAAGCAGAGTTTTGCCTTTCACTGCCGGTAGAATACAGTTTTTGTCCGTTAAGGTTTGGCACTGGATGATCACATCTCGTGATGCAAATATGGGTGCTTATTAATGCTAAAGAAGCCATCTATAACAGTCTTTAGTAATAAATTAGTGAGAAGTCTAAGGTAGTGCGGTAATTCGGTTGGACCAATTGCATCGGGGACATCTCTGATCTTTATGTTGCTCGGCAGCAACTCTTGTTTTGGGCTAACTAATTACATCCCTATGACAATGCACACGGCAGGCAAGGATTTAAACTTGGTATGTGCAGTGTTTTAAGGAGTCCTAGTCATACGGTCATATAGATTCCAGGCACTATGACCACTTCAACTAACTGAAGTGGTCATGGTGGTTGGAGTAACCATTTAATCACACACAGGAGGGTTTAAAAGATTATTAACATAACAGGAGATAAGGAATTCAAATACACTGCTATAAAGGAAGTTTATAAATTAGATCTCGCTTTTACAGGAAGTGTGTAGGAAGGCTGTGTAAGTTACAGATAATAGAACACTTCATTCAGGTAAAGTTGTCTTTCCTTAAAGGTTCCCAGTGCTGGATATTGGACATAACACCATGCTTCACATTAAGTCTCTTATTTGCAATGTTGATTCATAGTTTCATTTCCTGCTGGCACAAGGACACAGAGTTTTCTATTGTCTGTATCTTGTAAGACTGTCTCGTGCCAACACAACATACATAATGTGCTTAAGGGACATGTGGGTGTTGCTTATTATTTACTGTGTGTAACCTGCTTAATCCGGTGTCTTTGTCACAGTTCGACTACCTGCCCATGCGAGATGAACCAGCAGCAGACAAGCTCATGCTCCAAACAAGACCCTAGCCCTCTTTCCATGAACGACTTCTGGGTGGAGGTAGAACATATAAAACAGACACAAGACTCTGATGGGGAAGAAAACAACTGCTCTGAGCCAAGCACTCCAGAAGGTAGATGATCTTAGACAACAGAATTTGTCTCCTGGCTTTCTCCTAACTGTTGCTATAAAGTTGGAAGCACAGAATCGTATCATTATATGCTAGTGCAATTAAATATGAGGCATTACTTTTCTGGAAATTCCATCAAGAAATTATGGAAAAATCACAAATAACCTGTTAACTTTTTCTCATGTAGAGCTTCCTTTTTTCCCTTTTTTTCCTTTTCTTAAAGAACCCCTCAAAACAACTAAAGCACTTTAGCTTGCTGAAGTGCTTTGTGTGAAAAGAGTGTCTTCTCCTTTATATATTAAATTTTTTTTCACTTTCCAATTTGTATTGAAATGTGCTCTTTTTGTAACTATTATCAATTAACTTTGTAACATCCTCTGGCTTTCAGGCAGACAACTGGTCCTGTTTCTTCCTGGTCTGTTTAGCTCAGTGGAGCTAAACTCAAGAGTCAGCAATAGCCCAAAGCACCTGTCTTGCAAAGATTTCGGAAGTCTGTGATGAAGCAATCACAGAAAGTCTCGGCTGGGGAAGAAAGGGAGGCTTGCAAAGGTTGCAGACAAGAGATCTGCAGCTTTTGCAAGCTGTTTTAAGATATTTATCTCTATTGGGGAAAAATGCATAACGCATGCATGTTTTTATTGGGGCTATATCTACTAAATAGTTTTGTGTGTGTGTATGTATGTATGTATGTGTGTATATATATATGTGTGTGTGTGTCGTTTTACATTTTTTTTTTTTTTTTATTATTTGGGCAGTGGATTGTCCCTTTAAATATGTGGTTTGTTTTTCTAAATAAAATTTAGCAGTTGACAGCAGAATCTAGCTCAGGCAGGTCATACATTGCATAGGAGGAAGAGAAACAAAAAGTCTTGGATGTTACAGTTGTCTTTTAAAAATATTCTTACATCTGAAAAATGTTAAACACAAATATATTTAAAGGGACACTATAGTCACTGAGACCACTTCAGCTCAATGAAGTGGTCTGGGTGCCAGGTCCCTCAGGTTTTAACCCTTCAGATCTACATAGCAGTTTCAGAGAAATTCGCATCCAACCTACAGAACGTCCATAGGAAAGCACTGAGAAATGCTCTTGCCGCACATGCCATTCCGCTCCACTCGGGAGCTGACGTCGTCAGGGGACCCGAGGGAGCCCGGCGCTGGATTAAGGTAAACTGCTGAAGGGGTTTTCCTGACACTATAGTGATCCTTTAAGTTAAGCTCTTGTTCATGGACATTCAGCAATGTATTGTCTGTTAACAGAATAAACACTTTGGTTCACTTTTTAGTTCCATCACAAGGAAAAAGCTGCACATTGTAACTTCTATTAGAGGAACATAATAGTGTTAGGAAAACAAACTTGTATTCCTAATGATATAGTGCCGTAGTCCCGATTTAGATTTTAGCACCCCCCCCAACTGCACTAAAATGAGTTTGAAAAAACGTTTACTCATGTGTTTCCAGTTCAGTCACTCCTTTGGTGCTTTTGCCCACTCTGCCTCCTGCGATGTCATCCTGGAGGCATCACACTCTTGACACTGGTCCATTCCGATGCTTGTCATCAGTGCTCCTCTCCTCAAGGCACACCAAACAGCCCAGGATTTAGGAATTACCCAGGTGTGTCTAAAGTGTTTAAAAAAACTAACAAAAAAAACACATTAGAGACACCCAGGTAATAACTAAATCCTGGACTGTTGGGTGTGCCATGAGGATAGGGTTGAGAAGCACTGCTTCTAATAGAAGAGAATTGGGGACGTGAGGTGCATGCATTGCAAGTGCAAGATGCACATCCAACCAAATGTTTCTCATAGGAAACCATTGAAATCAATGCTTTCTTATGAGATACATTTGGTGATGTTGGACGTTGAACATCACATGATAGAGTTTCACTCCGTTGTTGCCTCGGAAGCATCAGCGTGACAGCCACTAGAGGTGTGTTTAACCTTCCATGGTAAACATTAGTTTACATTGAAGGGCTAGAGCTACTGGGCCACCGCACATGGTCCACTGAGTGCAGTCTTTGTGCTTTTAGTGGTCCTTTAACTTGTGATTCAGTGTTAAATTAGTTTGGCTAAACTTTGTCAGAACTGTTTCCTTAAATTTTTCTGTACTGCAATTCACATAGTGTGCACCAGGTGGCAATGTCTTCACTGTAAGCTTTATACAAATGATCCATAGTGTAATCCTTTTTAATAAATTTAATATATTTGATAAATATATATTACATATATATATATATATATATATATATTTTTTTTTTTTTCCAATTAGAATATTTTAAATGTTTATCCAAAAATATTAAATCAAGGCCTATGTTGGTTATGGCAATGTGAACATTTATAACCAGCTTTACCCTCCAGTTCTTTGATCCCTAGTCTATAAAGAAGCCAGGTATGCTGGAAATATATCCATTCTTTTGGACTTTGTTCTGTAAATAAAAAAAATCTAAAGTGACCCCTCCCCCCCACTTTAAGTTAAGTTCTTAAACTTTGTAGCATCTGGAGCAAATCACATGGACTCTGCTGGTAAAAAGTACTTTGAATGCTTGTTATTCGGCAAACCGCATTCAGTGTTCCAAGTTGAGTCCTCATTGAGGGCAGGTTCAAAATGAAACGTTATGTGTGGTCAGCATGCATATATTCTGATCATGCTCGTGCAATGAGCAGGGGATAAATGGCCAGCCTCCTAGAACTTCGCAACGTTTCATTTATATGACCTTCATCAGGCTCCTCTGTGACATGTGACAAAATGTTTTCGTTCATTTGTACTCAGTATTGCACTTTTTAGAGGAATACACTGCTCTGCTGGAGTTTGTCAATCAAGCACAAGTGCAGTCGACACTGATTTTAATAAGGATTTAATTTAATATCCAAATGCTAAGTTAACACTCCACACCAAAACCATGGGGTGCATGAAATGCCAGATATAGTCTTTTGCCAAAATATCCAGTCTTTATGTATGTTCATAACAAAATTGACAAATTGAGAGGTTAGGATTCTAGTTATGCACCCAATTTGATATTGTGCGTATCTGTCTGTGTGTACACAAAGATCTGTATTCTTTAACAGTCCTTGTCTTCTCATAGAGGGTGAAGCTGAGGAAGATTGGCTACAGGACACCGGCCTCTCACCTTTAATCGGCAACCAAACTACGGAAGAAGAAAATGTCATCCTATTGACCACTCTGACACGAACTCAGACCATGGCAGTACAAAAACGCCTGGACAGCTACAGCCGATCTCTCCGGAAACGTACAAAACATTCAGCCCGTGATGTGAGAGATGTATTTGATAAAACTAAAACCCGCATCTCCGTGAGTATCCTACACAAGCTGGCTAAGTGTTCCATAGGAACGTGTTCTGTCCTGCAGACAGTCTATTTCATCAATAGACATCAGTTATATCTGAGGTTTATACTCTAATCTAACTAATCTAAGATAAGCTGTATATATGTTTTGTGTGTGTGTGTGTGTGTGTGTATGTATGTATGTATGTATATATATATATATATATATATATATATATATATATATATATCTCTATCCATATCCAAATAGGTAGCTGCACTCACAGTGAATAAAAAGTCGAAATTTATTGTAAATGGGTTAAAAAAACAGCGATTTGGTAATTTTTTTTACATATATATAATTTATTTATAGTATATTTAATTGTATTAAAGGACAATCGTACAGTCATACAATATAAGCAGGCCAAGATAATCTGGTGCAGTTTCTTGCACACGGAGATTATACATTGTAGCCTTAGAATACATTACATATGTTTTCCATTTGCCCACTAAACCCATGTAAAAATGAGAGGTTTCTTAAAAAAAATTATTAAAAAGATCAGAGGTATGCGGGAAAAATAGTTTGCAAAAAGCAATCTAATAAATTCACATATAACTTCTATGAAGGAACAGCTGAGTGAAAAGATCCATTCATGAAGAAATATTAATGGATCTTGCAACGGGGCTCAGCACTCCTCTTGAGTGTCTCAGTTAAGGGTCCATCTCATTGAGCGCTGGATACCTGCAGTGACTAGAGCTGCTGTAGCTGTCACACCCAAACACTAGTCGAGACAGTGAAGGGTGAATAAGAACTATCTTTCTTAGGAACAAGGCACACTTTTATACACATGACTATAACATGGGGTCCATTGTTAGAACAATTAAAGTTCCACTCTAGTGCCTCTGAGTCTGGAAGATAACTAGATCAGTAGCTGCTATGTTGGTTATCTGTCAGACATCAGGGCACCATTACACTATATTCCCAAAAACACATACCGAACATAAATAACCCCACAAGTCTTATATTCCTGGATAGCACTCCCCTTCTGCCTCCTTTGGTCAAAAGAGCTCTATGTCCCGGTGCTGAATCGCCACCTGGGTAAACTTTTAGCCGGCCGTTGCTGATTTTCAATCTGATGGGTGGTTCCAAGCAGCTGGCCACTAGGAGGCTAGCAGCTTTACCTGTGAAGCTCTTGGGTGGGGTTGTAGTGCAGGTGCTCCTTGGAGCCGTGCCTGGTGCAGGGTAGATGAATTCTCATGGAGTGTGAAAACTTATATCTGTTTGTAAACTTTGTTGGGGTTAATCTGTAAACTGGGAATCAACCAAGAAATTTAAATGTATAGGGTAAAAGTTTGGAAAAAATTTCCAGTTAAACTACTTTGGCTTAAAATGTGAAATTATCTTCTCTGTTCCTGACAAATTGTCGTTGTTTAGTGAATAAGTCTACCAGTTTTTTTTTGCGCACTGCAAGGTTTCTGTACACTCTAATTTGAATCCCTACTTGATTCTGTTATTTTTATGCTGTGTCTTGCTAAATCATTAAACATTTCAGACATTTGATCTTGCTTATACAGGCATACCCTGCTTTACATACACTCACTTTAAGTACACTGACGAGTACAGACATACCCGCGAGTGTACGTAAAGGTGCCTTGCGAGTACAGACATTCCCGCGCCTCTTCTGTCCGCGAGTGAACAAGAAATGGAAGGTTCTATTCTCGCCCAGAGCAGCTCAGTTCAGTGTCTTTTGGGCAAGAACCTTTCACACCTTCTGACATGGCACAGGTTAATCATCTCAAATTTAAAATTTCTACTCCTAGCTGAACGTATATTTTTTTTTTTCTGCCCATATTCTGCAAACTGCTGTCATCCAGTGAAAGGGTTTACCCTGCCATTTTCTATAACTATGACTTAGCAGCTTAGCGGCATTAGCCACAGTTTTGAGGAGTCAAAGTTTAACCATAAATGCTTAAAGTGATGAAGAGGTGTTTCTAAACAGTGTGCAACTAAGCTGCTGACAAATACAAATTGGCACTGGATTGGCAGAAAATGGTCCAGTGGGCAGGTTTATTTTACTTTTCCTCCCAGTTTAAGGTTGTCAGATGAGTAAAACATTAAAGATAAATGGTACAATCTGGAATGAGATTTAAATTTTTCTTTATTTATTTTTACTCTTTTAACTGAATAAGAGCCCACTGGAAATCACTAAATAAATCACTGGAAATAAAATCACTGGAAATCTGCAGTTGCAGTTATGCCTGTAAATGACTATTGCAATGCAGTACATGCATTGGGAAGTGAAAAAAGGTATTGCTTCACTCTAAGTACATTTTCGTTTTAAATACATGCTCTGGTCCCATTGTGTACTTCAAAGTGGGGTATGCCTGTATATACACTGTTTGTGTTTATGTACATATTTTTTGCCTTCCCAAATTAATTCACCCCTTATCTCTTAAAGGACTGTCTTACAGATGGGAATGGGATTTTTAAGAGTGCACCTCCTACAGTCAACGGGAAAACCTCAAAGTGTAAGGGGTCTACTTTCTTTGCCTTAAAATGATCAATAAAACTGGTTATTTATAAACTGATCACATTTCCAGGTTATGTGCAGTTGCTTCTGTTTCTGCAGGCAACTGTACATAAGGACTACAAGATCAGGATCAGCGTGTTATTACTGATCAATTATAAGATCTGCATTATTGCAGTTGATTCCTGAATAAATAACAAAATGCTTTCTGTTACCTGATTTGAAGGTGCTTGTGGTCTCTCTGAACATTCTATAACATTTTCCTATACCATGTTGCTTGATGATGAAGGGATTAAGGTTGAAATCTGGTGATGGGAAGAGTAGTGGCAGGAGGGTGTATCTTATTGGCCAGATCACCTCCTTCTTGCACATACTCTAACATGTTGATGAATTATTGAATTTGGTGTATCTACCTGGCTCCCACAGCTTCTAACAGCCTTGACAAAGTCTCCGAGACCTTGAATACATTTTACACAGACGTGGCTTACTCGGAGCAAGCAGCAGTTGGACTTAATATTGAGAACAGGATGGTTTGGCAACCGGAGACATTACCGGTGAGCATTATGTGAGAGTGTTAAAGCAATTAACCCTTTTAAGAGACAAACCTCTATTTGCAGTGTTCCATAAATTAATGGTCTAGGAATGCGACTTTTGTGTTTCTTTTTTTTTGTTTTATCTATCCATATTGAGCATAGAAAATGCAACCTATTCACATGAAATGTGGTGGCTTGCTAGTTTGCAAAGTTAATCATATAGGTAATGAAACATGCAGAAATCTCAACTTCTATCCCCAGGACCTGTAAGGTTGCTGAGTACTTATGTCTTGTTTTCCTGTGCTCTCAGAACATTGAGATACAGAAGGGACGATTGGGAGTGACCCGGGTGTCCGACCTGTCCCCTCTTGACATGAAGCAGGTGCCTGCTCTTGCTCTTATTGAAGTCACTGCATTGTTTGACATCTTGGACTTGGAGTTAAAGAGAAATAAGACTCCCAAATGCAAAGCTACTGGTGAGTTAGTTAACAAAAAAAATTATATTCTACCATATTGTCTGTCTACCTGAGACTGAGCACAGAAGACCACAGTGCGCATGGAAGACTTTTAAAGAACGAATTACTTTCATGGATGCTAAATTATTCTCTGTCCTTCTCCTTTAAGAGAATAAGCTATTTGGAGTTATGCTTAACAACCTCTTGGAGTATGATCAGAAGCGTTTTCCCCACACTCCTACACCGATCCCCCTTATTCTGCAGGAGGTGAGTTCAGTCTGGAATAGTCACCTGTAGCCTGATATGTTTAATTTATTATTATTTATAAAGCGCCAACAAAGTCCGCAGCGCTTTACAATGGGTGGACTAACAGACACGTTTTGGTAAATAAGGCTCTGATCACCATGCTTATCTTCCTGCAGATCATGAAATGTCTTGAGAAGAAGGGGTTAGATGTTCAGGGTATTCTAAGGATCCCTGGCTCACAGACCCGCATCAAGGTAAACCAAGGCCTTATCTCCATCAATTGTTCCTGTAATGGCAGCTTATGCATAATATTCCATCATTTTATTTCTTTACTTTCCATCCCTTCTTTTGTGTATCTTTTGTAATGCAAACCCCCCCCCCCGTCCCCCCTTAATGCTCCACACCATTTCAGCAGTTCCTGTATGCACTGAATTGCCTGTTCTTGTGCATTGTTTTTTCTTATCTAGTCCTTAAAGCAATGCTTGGAGCAAAGGTTCTACGATGGACTGTTTGGCTGGGATGATGTGAATCCACACGACGCCTCTGGTCTGCTTAAACTCTTCCTGCGAGAACTACCCACACCCCTACTTACTGCTGAATACCTTCCTGCTTTCACTGCTGTGCAGAGTGAGTAGTTCTGTGTTTTTTTTATCTTTCTTTCCTTCTCTCTCTCTCTCGGATTACTCCAAGCACCATGACTACTTAATTGATTTGATGTGGTTATGGTACCTGGAGTCTGTGCTTCTCCAATGCGCACAGCATGCTAGTGCCACATCCCCTTCCCCCATGCCACCCCTGTCTTCCCCTCAGTCAGTTCTCACATACCCCTCTTTCCCTCTGGTGAAGAGGAGTGACTTAAAGCAAGTAGGTTTGGGCTTCCTGGAGAACTTGGCCTTGGTACTGTAAAGAGAGATTTTTATTTTTTTATTATAAGGCTGGGGGCAGGGCTTGTATTCCATGTACATTTTGCCAAACTCTGTTTTAGTCAACCTCTCACAGTAAGTTTCCATTCTTAAATGTAAATGCTTAAATGTAGACTCCAGAATTCCGTCTTTCTCCCCATTCAAAGTATGACCGTTTCAACCTTCCCTAAAACTCTAACTAAACAGTTAGCTCTGTTGTTACATGGTGGGAAAATGATGGGGCAGGTCACATGTGGTATACTCAGTCTGGTTTTAGATTACATTCCCATAACACTTTGCAAGACCCCAGTGATTTTTTTTGTTGTGTTTTTTCAGATCTAATTCAATGTTTTTTATGAACACCATGAAACCACCTACAGTCACGAATATAATTTTGTAAGACCAAATTACTTATGTTTGTGCCCATTTTTCTGCACACAGAGATCACTGACCTGAAGCAAAGGATCCAGGCACTGAACCTGCTCACTTTGGTTCTTCCAGAGCCGAACCGCCAAACTCTGAAGGTAACTCACTCTGCCTTCGTTCCCCTTGATGCCGCATGTCCATACTGTTTAACTATTCTCTTTCAGGAACATTATACTGACCCCCGCACAGCACCTTGAATTACCTGGTTATCACTTCAACCATGTTCTATTTAATGTTTCTATGGCAACACAGAGCAGTGTATGCACCTGCAGTGGGCTCCTTCAATGAACCATGATTATACATTATTGTGCGAATACATTAAACCATGCTTCGCCCACCTTCATGATTACCGTCTGTCTGCAATTCATGTAAACACAACAAAATTGTCAGCCACTTGCAGTCCGTAGTCTTTGTAATCACTAGTCTGTTACCAAAGGAAAAAATGTAGTTCTAGTTTGATTAAAAGACCTGCCTATAAAAATATATACAGGGAGTGCAGAATTATTAGGCAAGTTGTATTTTTGAGGATTAATTTTATTATTGAACAACAACCATGTTCTCAATGAACCCAAAAAACTCATTAATATCAAAGCTGAATATTTTTGGAAGTAGTTTTTAGTTTGTTTTTAGTTATAGCTATGTTAGGGGGATATCTGTGTGTGCAGGTGACTATTACTGTGCATAATTATTAGGCAACTTAACAAAAAACAAATATATACCCATTTCAATTATTTATTATTACCAGTGAAACCAATATAACATCTCAACATTCACAAATATACATTTCTGACATTCAAAAACAAAACAAAAACAAATCAGTGACCAATATAGCCACCTTTCTTTGCAAGGACACTCAAAAGCCTGCCATCCATGGATTCTGTCAGTGTTTTGATCTGTTCACCATCAACATTGCGTGCAGCAGCAACCACAGCCTCCCAGACACTGTTCAGAGAGGTGTACTGTTTTACCTCCTTGTAAATCTCACATTTGATGATGGACCACAGGTTCTCAATGGGGTTCAGATCAGGTGAACAAGGAGGCCATGTCATTAGAGTTTCTTCTTTTATACCCTTTCTTGCCAGCCACGCTGTGGAGTACTTGGACGCGTGTGATGGAGCATTGTTCTGCATGAAAATCATGTTTTTCTTGAAGGATGCAGACTTCTTCCTGTACCACTGCTTGAAGAAGGTGTCTTCCAGGAACTGGCAGTAGGACTGGGAGTTGAGCTTGACTCCATCCTCAACCCGAAAAGGCCCCACAAGCTCATCTTTGATGATACCAGCCCAAACCAGTACTCCACCTCCACCTTGCTGGCGTCTGAGTCGGACTGGAGCTCTCTGCCCTTTACCAATCCAGCCACGGGCCCATCCATCTGGCCCATCAAGACTCACTCTCATTTCATCAGTCCATAAAACCTTAGAAAAATCAGTCTTGAGATATTTCTTGGCCCAGTCTTGACGTTTCAGCTTGTGTGTCTTGTTCAGTGGTGGTCGTCTTTCAGCCTTTCTTACCTTGGCCATGTCTCTGAGTATTGCACACCTTGTGCTTTTGGGCACTCCAGTGATGTTGCAGCTCTGAAATATGGCCAAACTGGTGGCAAGTGGCATCGTGGCAGCTGCACGCTTGACTTTTCTCAGTTCATGGGCAGTTATTTTGCGCCTTGGTTTTTCCACACGCTTCTTGCGACCCTGTTGACTATTTTGAATGAAACGCTTGATTGTTCGATGATCACGCTTCAGAAGCTTTGCAATTTTAAGAGTGCTGCATCCCTCTGCAAGATATCTCACTATTTTTGACTTTTCTGAGCCTGTCAAGTCCTTCTTTTGACCCATTTTGCCAAAGGAAAGGAAGTTGCCTAATAATTATGCACACCTGATATAGGGTGTTGATGTCATTAGACCACACCCCTTCTCATTACAGAGATGCACATCACCTAATATGCTTAATTGGTAGTAGGCTTTCGAGCCTATACAGCTTGGAGTAAGACAACATGCATAAAGAGGATGATGTGGTCAAAATACTCATTTGCCTAATAATTCTGCACTCCCTGTATATGGGGGGGAGGAGGGCGGCTTCGACACTGAAGGGAGCAGACGCATGTCGGCTAAACTCCTGCGGCTTACACTGAACAAACTGTGTTTGGGACATTTATTTACCCTGATTCTGCTCAAGCTTGGGAATGGCAACCACGGCCTGTGCCCAAAATGGCGCCGCACACCCGGATCCCCACTATTCCTCCTAACTCTTCGATGCACCTAACAACATACCTTGTGCAGAGGGTCTAATTGCTCCTAAACATGGTGAAGACCTGAAAGCCCCAGCTACCAAGGGGGATATCAAGGCTCTAATAAACACATCCGAGCCTTGTTCAACGCTGATATCGACATCATCTGAGAGGATATCACAGCCAGAGTACATTCCAATGAGGACATTTTCTCCATAGCCCAAAAGCAGACTGGCACCAACGAGCTGATACAACAACTCCAGGATTCCCACAAAGCCATGTAGGTTAGAATCGATACCATTGATGATGCTCGGAGGCGCAATAACCTCAAAATTAGGGGTATTGACGAATCTTTTACCGAGCATGAACTGCCTCATTTTCTCCAATGCTTTTCTGCCCCAAAGCTCTGCAAAAGTTGACTGCTGCTTCGGGCTTGTAGGTCAAACAGGGTGCCGGATGGTGTTCTTCAGGATGTCCTAGTATGCTTCCCACTGCTTCGTGAAGTTGGCGCTGCAGAACGCAGTGGAAACTAGAAAACTGATTCAATCTGAGGAGATGCAACTCCAGTTCCTGCATAACTTATGTCAATCCACCTTGGAATGCCGTTTTGGCCAATCAGGACCTCCTCTTAGAGATGCATTGAATCAATGCATTTCTATGAGGAAAGAGCGTGGGGATGCTGAACTGCAGGGCTGCTTACTGTGCAGCCCTGAGCCAGGAAGCCCCTCCAGTGGCCATCTGATGAGTGGCCACTTGGAGACGTCCCTCGGGGCAATGTAAACACTGCCTTTTATCTGAAAAGGCAGTGTTTACATGAAAATGCCTGAAGTAGCTATTATACTCACCAGAACAACTTCATTAAGCTGTAGTTGTTCTGGTGACTATAGTGTCCCTTTAAGCCCTACACTAATTTATTTGAATGAAAATCAAGCCCCTTGTCTTGGGCTCTTAGGTTAATTAGTTCAATCTCCTGGGCTCCACTGGCCATGGCATTTTCCTAAATGCAATATATAGACCAAACATGTTCCTGTCTCACACCATTATTTTGATTTACTAGTCTGTCCGTATACTTAACCTGACATGCTTACAACCTTTATTTTCTCGTTTACTGGCGTAATATGCACAGGCTTATCTTATACTTTAAAAATGATGCAATTCTAACTCATGCCATGCTATTATTACTGGTGTAATACATATACATGCTGTTGTGGCATCGTATGCATGTTTGGCAATCTCTTGCACAAGAAAAATAAAGAATTAAGAAAAAATAATAATAATGATAAAATATATATATATATATATATATATATATATATATATATATTAAGCAGGGACATTATCTCACTATCTAATTATCTCACTTCAATTTTAATATTTGTCAATATTATCCAAGTGCCTATTTTTTGTCTAAAATATTTTTTATTTTTTTTTATTTTTTTTTAACTGACTATATCACACAAGATCCAGTGCACTCACTTATCCACTAAACAGCAACTTCAATGTTGACAGATTGTTGTTTTTTTTTTTTGTTTTTTTTTTAAAACCCTAATGTAGGCAAACATAATTGGGGTTTAGTTACATTATATGATCATACATTGCATAAGCCTGCCACAACAACAATGTGCTCCATCTTTGGCAGGTCTTACTCTAACAGCCTAATGTCTGCTCTTATGAGATGAACTCACTTACTTGGGGCAAAAATTCCATCTGGGGCTCTCTGCAGTACAAGGCTAAATAGGGCCCTGGGATGAGGCACCTGTGAAAGGCAGGGGTGCAAAACCAATGAATTGGCTAGACCCCCAAAAATATATATATGAAACCAGGGGGCTGCACTCACCTGAACATGCATAAATGGGGTGCTGCTGGGGGCCAATGTATACAATACACAAGATCCAGCGCACTCACTTATCCACAAAACAGCAACTTCAATGATGACAGGTTGTATTAGACTCGGCACTAGATAAAGTGCAAAGACGAGCTACAAAATTCATAAAAGGAATGGAGCATTTTAATTACGAAGAAAGGTTAAAAAATTTAAATCTGTATAGTTTGGGAAAAACGGTGCCTCAAAGGGGATATGATAACAGTATACAAATATATTCGGGGCCAGTACAAACCATTATCTGGAAAGCTATTCATAAACAGGGCTATACATAGGACATGAGGTCACACATTTAGGCTGGAAGAAAGGAGATTTCATCTAAGGCAACAAAAAGTTTTTTTTTTTTTTGTTTTTTTTTTATAGTAAGAGCAATAAGGATATGGAATTTTCTGCCTGAAGAGGGGGTTTTATCAGAGTCCATACAGATGTTGAAACAGCAATTGGATAAATACTTGCAAAAATATAACATACAGGGATATAATTTCGAATTAGTGGGGTAATAACTGCTTGATCCAAGGTGATATCTCACTGCCATTTTGGGGTCAAGAAGGAATTTTTTTCCTAGTTTGTTGCAAAATTGGAAGCACTTCAGACTAGGTTTTTTGCCTTCTTTTGGATCAACAGCAAAAACATATGTGAGGAAGGCTGGACTTGATGGACGCAAGTCTCTTTTCAGCTATGTGACTATGTAACTATGAATTAGTTTAAAAAAAATGAAAAACTAAATAAAAAATAAATAAATAAAAAATCTAGGCAAATATAATGGGGGTTTAGTTACATTATATGATCATAGATTGCATAAGCCTGCCACAATGTCAATGTACCCCATCTTTGGCAGGTCCTACTCTAACTGCCTAATGTCTGCTCTTATTAAATTTACCCACTTACTTAGGGAAAATAAATCTGGGGCTCTCTGCAGTACAAGCTTAAATAGGGCCCTGGGATGAGGCACCTGTGACAGGGATGGGTTCATAAATTGGCCCCCAGCAGCACCCCATTTATGCATGTTCAGGTGTGTGCAGCCCCCTGGTTTCATATATATATATGAGTCTAGCCAACTCCTTGGTTTTGCACCTTGTCAACATTGAAGTTGCTGTTTAGTGGATAAGTCAGTGTGCTGGATCTTGTGTATTGTATAAATTGGCCCCTAGCAGCACTATATTTATTACAAAACTAACACCGTTTTCCTCATCATATGTATCATGTTATGTTCAGACAATTAAAGAGTCACATATTGTAACTGCACTATCCTGTGGGTTCCCTCATGCACTTGTCCTGCAGCCTCTCCTTGTTTCTTTGTGTCTTGTAGTTTAATAATACGTTCTCTCTGTTCAGGCCCTTCTAGGGTTTCTGCGCAAGGTGGCCTCTCACGAGAAGAGTAACCTCATGTCTTTGTGGAATATCTCCACCATTATTGCACCCAACCTTTTCCTGTATCGAGGGAACAACTCAAAGAATCCAGAAGGAGGAGAGAAACTGCAAGCAGAGGGAGTTGCTGGAGTGGTGATGACCATGGTCCATTATCAGGATCTTCTGTGGACGGTGAGTACTAAAGACAGTGGTATATGACTTTACCATACAGTTAATATAATAGTTTTTGGGTTTTTTTTAAACCCCAGAAGGGTGAAATGCAGTGTACTTTTAGGAATCAAATCTGCAACCTAGATGTATAAACCTCAAAACAATAATTTAATTAAAGTAATCTGGCATTTTGTTCTTTTTATCTCGGGGTCCGTTTTCATTAAATGGACACTATAGTCACCAGAACCACTACAGATGAGTGTAGTTGTTCTGGTGTCTAGGGCGTGTCCCTGTAGGCTTGTTAATGTAAACAGCGCCTTTTTAGAGAAATAAAACCAGGTTTACATTACTGCCTAGTAACACCTCTAGTGACAGTCACCCAGAAAGCCACTAGAGGTGCTTCCTGTGTTAGTGCTGCACAGTTTGCAGGACTGTCATTTAGCGTTTCCATGCAGGGAGGGGAGATGCTGAACACTCCTCACAGAGATGCATTGATTCAGTGCATCTTTATGAGGAGATGTTGATTGGCGCAGTGCAACGTTTTGCCACATGAATGCATTAGCCTCCCAATGATTTCCTATGGGAAGGTGTTGCATTGGCTGACATTGTCAAATCTGTTGATCTCAGCCATAGAGGCAGAGTGGGGCGGAGCTAATAAAATCACTTTATAAAAGTAAGGAGATAGGGTCTGGAACCTAAACAGTGTTTGTATTGCTGACACTATAGTGTTCCTTTAACTCAATTATTTGACTACCTTATGTAGCAGAACATTTCAGTTTATCAAAGAGCCTCAGCTACACAGCTAAAAGTCAAACCAACAATGTAATTGAAAAAACAGAAAAAGTAATGAGGAGAGCTCCTCGTGAAGCCGGGATACTTCTCCTCACCACTACTACCCCCCGATAAATCTCAAGTAATAATGGCTTAAAAACTGACAACCTTTATTGAAACAAAAATAATATTTGTAAAGAACCCCACACACACGAAAAAAGCACCCATTCACCCTAAATTGTGAACAGTTAAAACATAGAGACTAGAGACTACAGGTCTAGCTGGTAGAGTGTTCAGGCAAATTGCTTGTATAGGCAAGTATATAACAATGTATCAGAACAGTGCAATTATTGTATAATTGTATGAGACAACTGGACACAGTTGCAAAAAGTATATACCAAAGAAATCAAGCCTGTTGGTAGTTAATTACAGCCAAAAAACAGCAATAAGCCTTCCCATTTGCCTGCCCTTGAGAAAGGCGGTTAGACCGCCGAAACGCGCGTTGGGCGACTTCTGTATATACTTATTGTGGTAAATTACCAAACTCTATAAATTATTATGTACACATACACATATAAACTCTGGTCCGTCTACTTTAACAAATATTTATTCAGAGACAAAACAACAACAACATACAAATAATGACACACAATCTAACTAACTATACCACCAACAACAGCAACAACAACCTAACTAACAATAACAACTACATCTTATAAAATCCCACTCATAGTTCACCATGATAGAAATTAGGCCATGTCTGCTTAAGGGACTGCTCAGTAGCACAGCCAAGAAGGAACAGAGAGGAATGGAGAAAGGGGGAAGTGGTTACCTCTTTCATGAAAGGTATTGAATTACTCAATTTCCATATCAAAAGGTAAAGCTTATCCCACTGTAAGAGCTTGGTCACATGATCCCTGGTCACCATATTAGTTTGATGACAGAATGTCATCACACTTATGACTACCTAGTTATGACTTGATGATTTTGGTTATGGTTTTTATTGACTGAGACTACAGCCTGCGGGATATCCCCTATTGAGAGATCCTCTATTTTGCGGTCTCTCTGTATACTATAGGGATTTATGATATATAAGTTTGTGTGGTGACAGAGCCCTTTTCTCTACACTGGACCCTGTCTAGACAGCACTTTTTCTAACTTATTTGTTTCCTCTATCTCTTATCTCTGCATCCTTTCGATTTAACTTCTGCTAGACTAACTAAATACAAGGAGTGTTTTTTTGTTTTGTTTTTTTTCACTGTTGGAAGCTGATATCTAAATCAGGGATTTCTATTGAAGAGGTTACTTAAGTTCATTTTTCCCTATTTTGATTCATTAGGGGAAGGCTTATTGCTGTTTTTTGGCTGTAATTAACTACCAACAGGCTTGATTTCTTTGGTATATACTTTTTGCAACTGTGTCCAGTTGTCTCATACAATTATACAATAATTGCACTGTTCTGATACATTGTTATATACTTGCCTATACAAGCAATTTGCCTGAACACTCTACCAGCTAGACCTGTAGTCTCTAGTCTCTATGTTTTAACTGTTCACAATTTAGGGTGAATGGGTGCTTTTTTCGTGTGTGTGGGGTTCTTTACAAATATTATTATTTTTGTTTCAATAAAGGTTGTCAGTTTTTAAGCCATTATTACTTGAGATTTATCGGGGGGTAGTAGTGGTGAGGAGAAGTATCCCAGCTTCACGAGGAGCTCTCCTCATTACTTTTTCTGTTTTTTCTATATATTTAGGGTTTTGCCCTCCACTACCCCTGTAACCCTTTTACTTCCTGCCAGAGTACTCTTTGGCCGGTAGTTTCTTGCAACAATGTAATTGACCTAGACAGACACAACCTGCTAACCTGCCTTCCAGCAGAAATGTTAAATGCCTTACTGAGTTGAGTCCTCATTGACTTTAATTGGGGTTCCGAAGCTAAATTCAGCATATGTTTTCTTAGCTAAGAAGCATCTACGGATTTGGACACAGTCTGCTTCATTCATGGTTTCCTTGAACCTAAGTTGGTGCTATGTGCCAATGAACCCCAGCCAAGTTTAACAGCCTAACAATTATTGGCTTGGGGTATTTTACAACTCTGCTAGCAAGATGCTTTCAAGGTACAATAAGAAACCGCATCTTACTAGAGGACACAAGAATCAGAGAACCTTGCTGGGGAACAAAGGCAAGGCAGACTATCAGAGTAATTCTAACACGTGAAGCCAGCTGGCTAGACATTGCATCTCAGTGGCGCTATCAGCATGTGTGCGGTGTTTTTATTTTTTCCCAAATAATTTTTTTTATTGTGAATGCAAAATACATGGAAGCATCAATCATAGAAAACGATACAATTCTAATGATCATGGTGATAATGCATATCGAACATTCACTTTTCCCATAAGAAACAGCGTGTAAAACTAAATAGAGAAAGAAAAACGTAACTCAAATGCCCAGTCCTATTATTGTGTTAGTAAATCACAGTCTATGTGGTCACTTCAGTGCCCCAAACAATGTCCACGCGACAGCTCACTAATTATTAGAAAGGGGAGGAGCATATGTGTGTTTTAACACTAACTGTGTTTTCTTTTTCCTGTCCAGGTACCCACATTTCTGGTGTCTCAGGTTCGCAAGTTGAATGAAAACAGCAGCAAGAGATATGGGTTTGGCGACCGCAGAATACGAAATTTTTTACGCAAAATCCACACGGATAAAGAAAAAAACGAGAAGAATCATACAGAGGTGAGCTTTAGTGACAGCTACCTACTATAGCAGTGCGGCAGAGGCATTTCACCCCATCTGTCTAAAAATTCCCTAAAATTGATTGGTAAAAATCACAAGTTGTACAAGTCTCCCGAATGCCTGCGGCCATCTTGCGGTAGACGGATATTGCACCCTACTGCCTGAAAGAAAACATTAGTCATTGCAGCAATGGCATTTTATATTTTATTGTGGTGCATTGATAAAGGAATTAAAATGTTCAGGCCTAAAACCTTGTACATTTTCCACAATTCATAGCTTACTGAATAATCCTTGTGATGTAATTCTTACATCTAAACATTTAAAGCATTACTTCAAGTACATGACCCATTCCATGATTCGAAATGCTCATGGTGCCTGGAGTTTAATTCTTTGGCTGCCAGAGGTGTAACTGCCCCTCTGTCAGCATCATAGAAAGTCAACTGCCAGCCCAGAACTAAAGTTCTGGGTTGGCTAACGTCCATTCTATGCTAGTTTGTTGGGCATGGTGTGCCATTCATTGGCTGAGAGCAGTCAGCCAATCAGTGTCAACTGAATCGATTTTTCCACTGCTGCAGAAGACGAAATTAAGTCACTGGCCATTCCAGGAAACTCTGAGCCCTCAGGGACACTGGTAAGAGGGCAAACCATCGCTACATGCTTAGCTCCATTACTGGGGAACCAGGCCAGGGTACTCTTGGCATCATAACCACTACAGCAGCCTGTAGTGGTTATGATGATTGTAGTAACCTTTTAATCATTCTCAGTGTGCCTACACCTTTTTTTTTTAGTATTTTAGAAAATTGGGCAGACTAGATGGGCCGAATGGTTCTTATCGGCCGTCACATTCTATGTTTCTATATTTTTTTAATTTATCAATAGAACTCTTCCTCGGGTGTTACATTTTGAAACCGTTTAAAAAATATTCTACATAACTAGATGTTCTGCATGTTTACATCTAATTAATATATAGTTCAACATTTTTTACCTTGGTCACTGTAAAATTCCATACTTTAGGTCAGATTAGTTAAACTAACAAATATTCAGGTTCAGCGATTTAAAAAAAAAAAAAATGTGATATTACCTTGTGACTAAACTCTTACTCATTCTTAATTAATTTATACAATTACCCATTTTGGTTCTCCAGAATTTCCAGATTAGTGAATGAACCCCACTGTTTTTAACAAACTGAAGCTATATGACATTCACTGTTTCTGAGGCAATATAACTTGCCACATTTAAAAACAAGCTGATAGCAAGTGGCCTAGATACTTCTATGATACTTCTGTTGGATAAAGTACTGTGTTGTATTAGGAGTATTGTTCCTCCTACTTAACTTTCCACAAGGTGGCGGCAGCTTGTTCCTGAATTCTAGGCCTGCGTAGTTAATTTAATTTACGTGGGCTAACTGCATTTCCTCTCAATGTACAGATTCCCAAACACAACAAGTAATCGAAATCCCCTCAAATTCGCATAGACTGTTCATACAGTATCTCACTTTGTTAGATCTCCTTTTTGGAAATTTTAAATACGTTATCTATTTTGAGAACCTGTCAAATTGCCTCATGTCAAGGGTATGTTTGTTTGTTTTTTGCCTTGTATTTCCTTGGATAATTTGTTTTGTATGCAGTTTGTATCGTCTGTTTAATTTCTCGGCTTATTATATGTGATGTGTGTCTCAATGCATACATGTCAAGGGTTTACAATTGCTTTCCAGTCCATGGAAATTGTGAATCTTTTTATGTAAATTATAAAAAAAAAAAATTAAAAACAATTTTCACCCATCTATATTCTTCTTTTTCTTTTTATCTCTGTCTCTAGGCTTCTAAACATGTGAAGGTTGGGTGCTCACTCTTTCTGAAAGAAACACTGCATGTTGAGCTGAACGAGGGGTTAAAAGCGAAAGACGTCCTGCAACAATTTCGAAAACAAGTCACCCAGCATCTATGGCAGTGGGTGAATAGTGCAGCTCTAATGAAATGGTACATACTAACTCTTACTGTTCGACTCGCGGTATTCCCATTATAGGTTTAGTAATTTTAGCATCTGTTTATCTTTTTATGCATCCGCTCATTTTTTAAATTTTTTTTATTCAAATGTTATAAAACCGTAAGACCTATTGGGAACAAGGAAGTAAACATAAATTAAGAAAAAAGATAATCAATACAGATCATAACCACATATATAGGAATGTGGGTTCATCAAACAAGTCAACGGAGGTAGGTGGTGACACAGGGCAACTTTTCCTATAGCAGTGGAGGACAAAAACCGGGACTAGGTGGCAAAACAAAATGGTGATAATATAATAAATGAAGGAGATTAAAGCAGGGTAGATAAAGAAGGGATGGTGTAGTACAGGGGTAGCCAACCATCAGATGTTGTGAACTACATCTCCCATATTGCTCTTACAGTCTTAATGCTGGCAAAGCATCGTGGGTGGTGTAGTCAAAAACATCTGGAGTGCCGAAGTTGCCTATCCTTGGTGTGATACAAGAAAGGGGAGAAAAGTGACACTCATATTTCTGATGACACCAAATATGTTCATATTTTCTTTGATAAATATTTTCCCTGTCTTGAAGAATACTTCCCTGTATTAGGCATCAGTTGTGTCACTTGCATGTCCTTTTCATTTGTCTGGAATGAACATTTGTCTAGTAGTGGTCATTGTTAGAGGATATGTGTTACTAATTATATGGATTCTGGTACGAAGGCTGCCTGACTATTATTCACTAAAGTCTGAATGCCCTTGTCCAGATTACCAAAAACAACCCCTACCCATATGTGGTCATTTGAATTCAAAATCCTGACATTCTGAATCTTTCATTTTTATTTGTTTCCCTTCTGTCTTTTCCTACTAATGTAGCATTCTTTGCTCTCCATTTTCCCTCTCTTGGTGTATTTAGTAGGCTGTTTTTAAAGTGAATCTATCACTTTTGGGGGTCTTTGCATATATTGTAAAGACCCTCAAAGGTGTCCTCTCCGGTTAGAGTTCTGTGTTCTTCATGGGGTGCAGTTAAAGGTAGATTACTTACTTGCAGATGTCCCTCATAGCTGCTGCCATCTTCATCCTGGTGGCCCTGGTGTTTCATCTGCCAGGAGCTTCATCAGTGCTATACCCTAACACATGCGCAATAGTACAACATTGAGTTATAAGGAGGATCTCGTGAAACCACGGAAGCCTCCATAGATCACACTATGAACAAGATGATGTCTGAATCCCACAGTTGTCATTTTGGGAGGTACCAAACAGTCTCTCGTGAGTGCTTTGTCCCATATCCCTCTGTGTTTAGTCATGACTTTATCTGATTTTCTTTTACTTTTTTTGATTCTAAACAATTTCTATGTTTGCTGTGTTTTCCAGTAATGGTTCTTTTGAGTTCCCTAACTTGGACTTGTATGAAGTGGGAGGGAATATCAGTAAGTATTGCCCAAGTCAATCCAGTAGTATATGTCTGTGCCACCTCATGGATAACACACCTGATTGTTCCTAATCTGTCTTTGTGTAGGTGAGCGGTGCCTGGATCCTAATACTTACTTGGTGGACTTACAAAATGTGAACCCTACTGGAGAATGGGTAATAAAGCCTAGGCCTCCTGTTTCCCACATTTCATAGCTACGTCAGAGTAGTAAACGCTATCAGTGTATTTATCATATGGATCACCGAACTTTGGAGACAGTCTCTGTGGCTGCCTGGATGGTATGGACATGCCAAGCTACAATGGCTTAATGAAGAGATCTCCAGTACGTTGAGAAACTCCTACAGAGATTAGCCAAGTCCCTGTTTAACGTTCACACATTGTAAGACATAATAGGATGAACCTGTATTCTAACTTCATTACCTCCACAATAACCTCTTCCGGGCAATGATGTTGACTCAAAAATGAGCTCCCCCTTAAAGCTTTAGGTTGTCCAACCAAGTCAATCTCCAATTGTGTTGGAGTTTTACATCCAAAATCTGTATTAATAGCTCTTGACCTGGTATAAACACTCCACAAGCCAATGTCAACATATTTTTAAGGTTTAACGAATGTCCACGTGCACCACCACAGTGTTAAAAGGACCAGAAAGTGCAGGAATAAGATTCATCCGTACAAGTGGATTGTAGATTGATGCTGGATTTGAAGCTATTGTTACCTCATCTGTACCACCAGGGGGCTCCTGTACCATATTCTACCTTAATCAGCGTCTTTCCGAGGCTTCAACGTTCATATTCTTTTAGATGAACTATACAAAATTAGGAAATTAGCTTTTTAACAGACTGACAAAGAGGTGTCCCTTGAACATGAAAACTAACTTTTGTTACTGTATTTAATTTTTTTTCAATAAAATACATGAACATTAAATGACTGTATTTACTGTGAATAACATATTTTTGTTTTTATACATTGATGCTTGTATTTCAATTAAATCTTTTTTTTTTATCTTTCTTTTAATATACATTTTTTTTCCATGTTTTGGTTGTCTTCATTTTCTAGTAAATCCATGAAATCTAAGGCTTCTGCCTTTCTAAAAATAATGTACTAGCAATAGCTTATTAGAATAGGCAGCTGTGTGCAACTCCGTTAAATGACTGTAATTATCAAATCTATTAGCCCCTCAGCCGCTGGGTAACAAAAGCATTAATGGGGTTTATTATGTGGGGTGAAGGGGGGGCCACCAGGTGCAGTTGGTAACCCTTTCACCTCTGTTGGCTATATCAATTATGGGTGTTATTGCTAACCAGTGAGTAGTGGGCTGATGGCTGATTTGCAAGATTTTGATTGAAATAAATGATTTGGGGGATCTTCAACACAGCTGAATTAGATTATTATTATTTTTTTCTATCTCTGATCTTTTTATCTAATTCTTGCAATTTTTGTTTTCAGTTTGCCAGAACTCACTGTTTCTTGAGTAAACGCTAATGTTTCCTGGCCAACTGACCATGTTTGGAATTTTGTTGCAAGATGCGAACTGGGCAGCAGCTGCACACTGGAAAATCTGTGTGTATGTGTGTGTGTTCATTTTGCAGACAACGTTCATGTGTGAATAAACTGGCGTGTATCTGTCTGATTTGCTCATAGAGATCAAATTTAACCCTGTGATTCCCCAGCATTGGCACACTTTCCTTTTTCCAAGTGTCCAAGGTGAACCCAGTGCCTTGCAGAACAATTATTTCTGTGTATGTTCGTTGGAGTGTGAGTTGTGTGTTTGCGTGTTGGACTCTTTCTGTCTTTCTATGTTTGTTTTAAGAATGTGTAAATGCTGTATACAGTAGTGTGTGTGTGTGTGTGTGTGTGTGTATATATATATATATATATATACATTATTATTCTTAATAATGTGTGATAACCTCCATTTAGGGTTTAAGCAGACTTGTTGCATATTGTTTGTTTGCCAGCATGTCACTTGCTACTATCATTTACTTTGTTTGTAGAGCATAGCAGAATACGTAAATGCTAAATAAATAAAATAATTGTGTGTGGACATCTATTTATATAAACAGCTTTGTTCTTAAAATGATAAAGAGAGATGCATTTTTTGTGCAAACTATCAGTTAATATATTGTATACACTCTGTATCTGCATGGCTTTCTCTCGCTGACAACCATTTTGAATGAATGCTACATCTGTCGGACATTTTGTCCCCTTGCTTCGTCGGCACTTGTCACCTTACGTTGTGCTCCCTCCCACGGAACTCAGTGGCATGTTACGGCCAGAGGGTTTTTTTGAGCAGTTCTGTTGGAATGGCAGTGCAAAGCCCACTCTCCCTCCCTTGATTAGCCTCTCTGCTTCCAGCCCATTCAGCCATGGAAGTGATGCCTGTTATCAGTAGACTGCAGGCCGTCCGGTTGCCAGGCAACCCGGATTGGTCCATGTCTGAGCCTATCCAAAATAACTTTTCCCTCCCCAATATATAGCCGTGTTTTGAATAAAAAAGCAAACAAAATGTGTATATTTAGCCACAGAGAATCTTAATGCTTGAGTGATGATATATCTTGGTGTTATTCATCTGTCAATGGAAGCAATCCGTTATGGGGTCCTCATTTACTTCCAGGAATTCAGCATTGCGTGCAGCAAAAGATTATTTTGCTAACAGGCAATTATAGGGGGTATTCAACCTTGGCCCTCCAGCTGTTGTAGAACTACATTCTCCATAATTCTGTGCCAGCTCTATTTTATTCATCATAGTCATACGGAACTCTCCCCCTTAAAGAAGCACTCCAAAAAACTAAAATAGCTTATTGTTGTGATTATTAACCAAGGAAAACATGGGGCAGGCTCTTGCATTTTTGATTTTTGTTAAACTTTTTATTTTTTGTTTCCCAATCGATTGTCAAACTTCTTGTCAATTCCCATCACCCAAAGCCCCCAACCCTTTAACTTGCCACGTCTTTTTGAGTAGATCTAACGTCCTCATTCCCCATTCAAGTTCTTGTAGGGCAGGGGTGCCCAAGAAGTAGATCCACAGATATTTTAAAACCACAGCTTCCATGATGCCTTGTCATTCTAAAAGTATCATGGGAGTTGTAGTTTTACAACATCTGGGGATCTACCTTTTGGGCACCCCTGTTGTAGGGTGTAAGCATGAATTGTGTGTGTACACCTTCCATTGAGCAGTACAGACGACTGGGTTACAGGGCAATATAACCTTGCCAGATCAGCAGAGACAGCTGCTGCCCATATGGGTCTGTGTTGATTTGGCGGTATTGAGACGTCTACTATTCGGGACATCTATATCAACACTACACTTGGTAATCTGAGTCACTCTCTGCACAGCCTGAAAACACGGTGCACGCTAACGTCATACAAACTGCTAAACAAGGAAGCTGAATTTACCCGAACGCCTTTGCAAGGTAAGGGCCACCTCCTTCGGCTCTAGGCAGGGAATAATCTGTTCTAGTAGTTGTTGTGATGCTTGGAGTGTCGCTTTAAATGCTGTATACGTATGAGATACGTGGACCACAAGAAGAATCACCCAAAGGAGTAGATATCTAAATTACAATCTTTACCCTCTTGTGAATTGGTATTTTTAGATGGGCTGATGACTCTTTGATAGTGGATGATGGACATTTTTTAATAATATCTGTATTCAAAAAGAATATCTTTGGAGGATGTCGCATACTTAATCTTGCTCATTAAAAACCATTGGGTTTTATTTATCAGCTGGCCTCCATGAAACCGTTATAATATTGTTCATCTCATTAGCGAAGCTTTGTTTTTGTCTTGTTGGCGACGGTCTCGCTTCGAGCAAGACCATGTGGGAGGAGGGATGCTGTGTATTTATTTAAAACTAGGTTAGTGATATTGTAACTTCCAAAAGGGCATTCTCCCATTTCATTCAGGGTGGTTTATATAGTGAAGCATCTCTGGAAGCGAATCTAATTAGCTGTGGTTCTGAAGGTCACACGTGTGAATATTTGCCTTTTCCTTGCCAATATTTATGCTCTAAGCCCATCAGTATGTGGTTCTGTTGCCTCTTTTTTTTTTTTCTACAGGCAAATATTAACCCACTTCTTTTCCCTGCAGCCCAAGCCCTGGATAATGGGGCACCCTTCCCCCTCCTCTCTCTCTTTCTCTCTTCCTCTCTACCTGATTGCACATAAGTATAGAAAATTGTTCCATTACAGAGAAAATTGCTGCTTTGAAAATCCAGAAAGAAAATGGAGCAGAACATGAATGTGGGGGGAGTACCAGTCAGAGAACAATAGAAAATTAGGGTGAAAGGGGAGAGAATCCAAATTATAGAAGTGTTTTTGGCGAAAAACAAATCCTATTTGAATGGTATTATTATGAAGATAATTTCCATATTGAATATAGAAAATATTGGGCTACTGACTATGGTGCATGTGTATAGTTTTTCCTGTGGCTCCAAATATCTAAACTTGTATTGTTGTATGTCGTTCTATACGTGGTGCACATGTCAGACCTACATATGACACATTTATTTGCATAGTTACATAGCTGAAAAGAGACGTCGGTCAAGGTCAACCTTTCTTACATCTCTTTTTTTTGCTGTTGATCCAAAAAAAGACAAATAACTGTATTATTTCACTTTTTCCTAAACCCATTCTGGTATCACTGGTACCCGTTAAGTAACGTTAAATTATATGTATGTTTGTAACCCTAACCAAATAACAATCAACAGCAGCAAGCCAGTGAAATGTATTGTACAATATTTATTAACTTAAATTGGGGAGGTCAAACTAGCCAAAAGGAAAAAAAAATGGCTAATTCGGGGCAATAATATTCAATTAGTTGGTCATTCCTGCACAATTTTAGTTTTAGTGAATAAAATGCATAATTTAAAAGCTTTATAGAATAAATGTCTTGTATTGTGTTCTTTATCTCGATCAGTAAAACTATGTTTAAAGATATGGGTTTTAGTTTCAGGAAATTCAAATATAAATAAGGCAGTGAATCTCATAAAATAATCTGATTTAAATACGTCTTTATATTTATATCTGTATCATATATGTAGATAGCTGTTAATGCAAATAACAAACTGCATATATTTTGTTCGAGAATGATTGTTTTTCAGAGTTTATAATATAGGCATATTTCCTTGTTATAATTATTTTGTTACTGTTTTGCTCTGCAGAAGAATTGAGGTATAGAATGATGTGGGAAAGATCCTACAGGTTCCTATGTACTGTGTTGATTATTTAACAATGTCCAGTCTTCATACACGACGTGGCCAGTTGTATGTGTACCCATTGCTTCATCTTGGTAGAGTAACGTAACCTCCGTAGACCATCATTAGGAGAGAAATGGTCTGTACTGCACAGACAGAGTGATTGTTAAAGCTGCATCATAGTTTGCTACCTTTCTAACATGTCAGCTTGTCTAATTACTGTGTCTAGAGCAGACTCATTATGTTAGAACTGTGATTTGTATTGAAATCACAGCATTGAATACAACATTGGAAAATTTACTTTTGACCAGTGTTAACCTTTTTTTTATTTTTATTTTTTCATGTGATGGTCTGTTGTCTTTTTTTTAAAATGTATATGAAGGCTTTGGCAAGTGAGATCTCACCCCAATTTAAAAAAACAAATAATTTTAATTGGAAAAAAATTTTTAAAAACATTTCATGCTTATATGTTCATTAGGAGTGTCATGAAATAGGTTTCCATGGCCCAGTGGCAAAGCGCAGAGGCCTATGATGGCTAAGTAATGGAGTGGTAAAGAAGTGGTTATGGTTGGACTCTGGAGTAGTGGAAATGTGTTCTCTGCTAACCCCCTTAAAAAATGTATTAGCAATCATAGGTAGTAGTAGACTATTATAACAGCCAATGGATGTAATAACTCTCCAACTTAAAGGACCACTATAGAGCCAGGAAAACATACTCGTTTTCCTGGCACTATAGTGCCCTGAGGGTGCCCCCACCCTCAGGGTCCCCCTCCCGCCCGGCTCTGGAAGGGGGAAAGGGGTAAAAACTTACCTTTTTCCAGCGCTGGGCGGGGAGCTCTCCTCCTACGTTCCTCCCTGTTGGCTGAAGGCGGCAAGAGCTGCGCGCGCATTCAGCCGGTCGCATAGGAAAGCATTATCAATGCTTCCCTATGGACGCTTGCGTGCTCTCACTGTGATTTTTTCACAGTGAGAATCACGCAAGCGCCTCTAGCGGCTGTCAATGAGACAGCCGCTAGAGGCTTTGGGGGAAGGCTTAACCCATTCATAAACATAGCAGTTTCTCTGAAACTGCTATGTTTATAAAAGAATGGGTTAATCCTAGCTGGACCTGGCACCTAGACCACTTCATTAAGCTGAAGTGGTCTGGGTGCCTAGAGTGGTCTTTTAATACAAGCAGGTTAGATTACTTTAAGTAACCCTGCATTTAACCACTCCTTCAAAAAAATCATTAAAAACCCACTTCTTCATAAAAGCGTATCAATTAAACTGTTAATAGCTCCCGACTGATTCCTCTCTTGCAACTGTCACTAGTCTAATACTATCCTTCCCTTTTGTGTCACTTTACCCCACTCCCTCTCGCATGTAAGCTCATTGAGCAGGGCCCTCAACCTCTCTGTTCCTGTGTGTCCAACTTGTCTGGTTACAACTATATGTCTGTCCGTCCACCCATTGTAAAGTGCTGCGGAATTTGTTGGTGCTATATAAATAATATAGTAATAATTAAGCCACGTACTATCTTTACAATAAGAGCACAAGAGAACGAAAAGGAGATTCCTTCTTTAGCCACGAGTGACGTACCAGACAAAATTAGTGTAAGAAGTTGAAAGGCAGAGTTTGTGCTGCTGCTGTGCATGTGCACAATACTATATCATGGTTTCAATCAAAGATACCTTTCTTTATGAAAAAAAACAAGATGTGTTACGTGGGAAGGAATAGGAGACTGAGAATGGTACTGGGCTAGAATATTGGGAAAAACATGGAAACAAAGAATTTTGAAGTCGACTACTGGAAAAATTGAAGGAAAAATGGGACAAAAACCAGGATGGTAAAGATGGCTCTGTATAAACATGACTGATAACGATGGATTTTTTATTAAATAGCCAAAATCCCTGTAGTCCTCCTTGTCATCATTTATTTCACAAATTCTACTAACTGCATCATCCTGTTTATCCCTGCCTCTTTGAGGGTTAATTTATTAAAGTGTCAAAATACGTGAGCTGGAGAAATAGCTGAATGGTAAAGTGTTTAGCTATATTAGACTTAAATTTTCACTCAAATTTCAATAAAAATGAAAAATAAAGAATAAAAACGTGATTTTTTTTCATAACTGTCTGCTTTATTTGAGGACATTGAGGTTTATGTCTGTCACTTGCAACGCTCGCTATGACTGCAGTGCATCGTGTCTCCCTGTCCCCCTCCGTCCCATCCCTTTTTTGTCGTGGTTCTGATTCACAGCAGTGTGTCCCTGGGAAGCAGAAGATAACGCTTGAACAAAGCCCAGTACGACTGTGATATGTGTAAATCCCCAGTGCTGTCAGATAACAGGATCTGAGCATCACATAGCACTGTGTCTGGAGCTTGCTAGGGATCCTGTCGCCAGGGTGTTAATATAGCACAGCCTGTACCATGACAATCTCCACAAATAGTATAAATAATCAAAAAACAAACACATATTTATTCACTAAACGGGAAATCTGGGTAACTTAAGGCCAAGTTTCAAAATTCAGGCTAAAAAAGCCAAGCTGTAACTATAGATGGGTTGGAGGGTTTTTCAAAATCAGCTGTTTTGGCCTAGATTTTCCTGTTCTGATTTCAATCCCAGCATTGCTTTGAAGTTTATGTGATCTTTTGCAGGATTTATGTCTTCAGTAAAACCTAATGACTGACTTAAAAAATTGTATTACTTTTTTTTTTTTGGTGGTGGTATAATTTTTATTGAACATTATAAAAATAAGATACAAGTCAATAGCAATATGAAGTATAACAATAGCGGAATAAATAATAGACAAAGTACAAACTCTCCAAGAAAGAGAGAAATCACAAAATGTGAACTTAAATAAATAAAAAGAAGCTTATATAAGATGTCAATACACCTATTTCAGTATTCCTGGTCCAATATGAGACACTGATGAGAAGGAGAATAAAAATGGGCAAGGGTGAGCACCCCTCCTCCTCCCTTAAAGAGTACAAAGGTGGCCTAATACGATATGGAATTATTTGTAAATCCATCCAGGGGGACCTCAAAGCCTGGAATTTTCATAAGTATTATTAGAAGTAACAGAAATGTGTTCCATTGTAAAAAAATAAACCAAATTATATTTGAAGCAGCAGATTTGCAATGTTTCTGATTCCCACGCAAGTGGTGGTGCAGATATGTTGGGTCAACTGGTGACGGACTCTCAGCCTTCCTTTTTGGAAGGCCAATACTAGGATTAGGGTTGGTTGTGACCTTCATAATAGGACTAAGGAGCTGAAAGGTCCAAGACCAGATTGGAGAAATAAATGGTCACGCCTACCACATAATGCATCAGTGTTCATCGTTCACCCCCACCCCTGGTACATCCGAAATCCGTAATGGAAGAGTTAATGAGATGGGGCTTTGTTGGATAGAAATAGCATCTTGAAAGGACTTAATAACAGATCTCCCTAATATTGTAACAGGTAGTAATACAAAGTGTGGTAGAAATAATATGGTCCCACCACTCATCTACCAGCTTCTCCAATATGCTCCATTTCCAAAGAGTCCTATATGCATGTTCCTGAAAGTAGAATGTATTTACAAGCTAAGCATACATGTAAGAAATATAGCAAATCCGTCTCTCAGTTTGTCATCATAAGGTTAAAAAAAAATTGAAGTGTAGATCAGATATTCAGTGAGGCGTGAGCAAGCAAAGTACAACTGTTTCCCTGTTTGAAACAGGTCCGACTGAGGCACATGGTATATGGAATGATTTTTGTAAATGATCAATGCTTATCAATTTACTGTCAGGGACACAGCCTCAAACGTGAAATAGACCCTGATCTTCCACCATCTGTACTATATCTTAAGTCTAGATAACAGGGAATAAAAACACCTCAAAACTGCCTGCACGTAGGAGGACCCACCTAATATTTAGCACAACTGGACTATTTATTAGACAGCAATGTTGTATTTATTAGAATTTAAACAAAAAATATTTTGGTGCATAAGATGGGAAATCTATAGATCAGGAATAATTGAGCTTAAATACGGTGATATTTATGACGAATGGTCAATAGTATATTTTTTAGGCGCACATTTTTTTAACTTGTGTTCAAGTTTTTTCAGTCTTCCAATATTCAGAGTAGTAGAATTTGCCTCTATCTTCTTCTCTTTCGATGCAAGTAAATTAGGTACATTTCCTATAGATGGAACTTGCGCACCACCTAAATTCACGGTAACGATATATAATGTCTGCAAGGTTCAAGAGGATAATGGACACATGGTGAGGCTATTTCACATTCCATGATAATGTGCCTGTCTGAGAGCAATTAATTAAAAAATTGGGGCCCCATATAGAACATCTGTAGGTATCAGGATCCTAAGGGGTTCAGGTAAGGATAGAAGTTTAGGATGCGGGAAATGGCCCAACTGGGACTTTGCATAGAGTAACATTCTGCAACCATAGAGCTGGCAGGGTTTGGATAGCCGCAAGCTGTTTGTGTAGATCAGGGGTACCCAAACGGTAGATCCCCAAATGTTGTAGAACTACAACTCCCTTAATGCATTAAATGCCTTTAGAATGCATTTAGTATGACAAAGCATCATGGAAATTGTAGTTTTAAAACAAACATCTGGGGATCTACCTTTTGGACACCCCTGGTGTAGATGGAATAGGTGCTGGAAAGTCACCATGAAGCTCATATTGCTCCATTCTGATAGGGAATAGGCTTTTATCCAGATATACTAGCATATAGACTAGCATATTTAAAAACTGTATCTATATTCCAAATACGGTGCACTATTTAGTAGACATGCAACTGTGATACATCTACACTGCAAATTATTTTACATTGCAGTTTTTTTCACTCCTGAGGCACTTGATCTTATCAACAGGCAATACACTCAGCAACAGAAAGAGAAAAAAAATATATATAAGCATATGTAATGGAACGCTCCAGGTACCATAACTACTGCAATGCCCTGGCATCCACCCTATATAAGTAGTCAAACTGTTTTAGAATGGCTTTACCTTTTACCTGGCGTCGCTGCCCAACTCACCTAGAGCTCAAGGTTTAGCTCATTGGCTGAGAGCGATCAGCTGACTTCCTGACAAAAAAAACCAATACATTTGAATTAAGTTAATAACTTTTAATTTAAAAAATAATTATGAAAACAGTTTTAAACAGGCTTCCTTGCCCAGCTATAGCAAGGACATTGTGCTTGAAAGAGCCAACATATCAGATATTTTAAGATGCAATTTACACATTAGGTCCCTTTAAGTTATTTTTCTGCACTCAATGGTCCTTACAGAATAGTGGTCTGTTGTATATTTAGAAAAAGCAATAAACAAACCCATAGAGGAGCTTTGTCAACTGTCTGATCTGGATTTCTCATTTCCTCTTAAGAACCTCATTTACTTCAGCATCTCTTTGTCTTCAGAGCGAACGATGATAATTCCCATTATTCATCCACTTATCATTTTAAGTGGTCATCTTCTTTTCATTTATCTGGTCAGAGCTGCAATCTCCATTCTATCAATGCACATGCGTTGGGTATTATTGAGTTTGAGGGCATGTGATCATCGGTAGCTAAATGTATAAATTACAGACACAAACTTACTTTATTCCAGAGATGGTAACTGTCCAAGAACTGCTTTGCTTGGTGACTCACAGTAAATCTCCAGAATATTTGTTTTCTTCTTGTAGACATCTCCACCACTTATGTATCTTAGGGCAAGGGTAGGCAACCTTTTGCACTCCGGATGTCGTGAACTACATCTCTCCTGATGCTTTGCCAGAATTATGGCTGTAATAGTTTTTTGGGAGATGTAGTCCACAACATCTGTTGTACCGTAGGTTGCCTTTCCCTGTCCTTAGGAAGATCTCCAGATCTTTTGTCTTAATTTTAGGGAGATTTACAGGACATCCCTAGCCACTGTTTTACTACAAAACTGATAATTCTTAGCTAGATACAGGATAACTGGAAATGTAGTTCCTGCTTGTGATCAGGCATTATTATAAAGATCTCCATCAAACTATTTCACTTTAATGAAGACCACATTAAAGTGGCATTGCAGTTACCAAAACAACTTTAGCTTAATGAAGCAGTTTGGTGTATAGAGTATGCTTCTGCAGTCTCACTGTCAATTATCTGCCATTTAAGAGTTAAATCACTTTGTTTATGCAGCCCTAGTCAAACCCCCAGGCATGTAACTTAAACAGCCTTCCTGTAAAGACTCATCTAATGTTTACACTTCCTGTATTGCAACTTCCTTTAATTTCGAATTTCTTATGTCCAGCTCTGTTAATACCTTGCTAGACCATGTAGGAGCCTCCTGTATGTAATTAAAGTTTAATTTACAGAGCGGGAGATAAAAACATTTAAAGTAAATTACATATGATTGAAAGAGAAACCACTTTCTTTTCATTCAGGCTGTGTCAGTCACAGCCTGGGGAGGTGTGGCTAGGGCTGCATAAACAGAAACAAAAGTGATTTAACTCCTAAATGGTAGAGAATTGAGCAGTGAAACTTCCAGGGCATGATCTATACACAAAAACTGCTTCATTAAGCTAAAGTTGTTTTAGTGACTATAGTGTCCCTTTAAAGTATAAATAAAATTAATGGCACAAAATCACATGTATAAGATGAGAGAAGTAAGTAAAATATATATTCTCCAAACATCTGCCTGCGGAACCTCGATCAGTTTAATATTTGTTCAATTATTTATTTCCAAATATCTATTGTCTACCTTATAAAAACATGTAAGTAACCTAAAGTATATGGACATCTGTCTCTTGCCCTTCGTAAATAATGATAACTATACTTGACACTTTAGATTTTTATGAACTAAATTTCCCATGGTGCTCAGCTATACTCAACGTTAAGCATCACTGCAACAGAGGAGACCCAGTTTTAGATGCACTCCAGTAAATTAGAGATTTTCTAGATATATGATAAACAGAGAAAACTCCCCCCCTATCATAATATTTTATGACTTTGAGCGTTCCTTCCAACGCCATTTCCCAAGAGCCTCTTTGAATATCGCTGAACTGATTCCTGTTGCCCTACGGCAAGTAAACTCTCACTGGGATATACCAAATTCATTACCCTGCTGATGTGTTTAACCCCTGTACTGCCAGGGGGCATAACAACAGAATGTTCTGCGGTGTATGTATTTTTGTGGAAAAGAAACAGAAGGAGGGGCGGTGGGGGCTCTTTTTAGGCTGGCGGGAGTTATAAGTTATAATCAGAATAATTTCCAGGTTCTGGTTGAAATTTTTGTACATTTTGAATTTACATATTTTAGTGTCTTATGAAAGAAATATTTGGCCCAAAATCATTTACAGAGTGTTTTGTTTAATTTCTTTTTATAACTCATGGTGTTCCAAAAGGATTCTGTGAACCCTCCATTTGTTATCACTCTGCCGCTCTCTCTAGATTACGTCGATGCTAGTGTCTCTCTCACCCTCTTCCTCAGCCTTTTGCTGTCTCTCCCTCCCGCCCTCTGCCAATCTTTCTCTCACCGGGGAGCTTTGAAAATAGCAGCTTGCCTATTTAAAAATAAAATGAAAATTTAATGCCAACAAAATGCCACACACATTTTTAGATGGAGCGTGAAAAAAGAGGGGGGATATGTGCCCAGAGCTATCTGTGTACAATACAGAATTCTCTCCTTGTAAACATAAATGACTTCTGTCACTTTCTGCTTTGTCACCTCGGGGCAATGACAGGTAGAGGATGTGACATAACCTAGAATTGTTATTTTGCCTACAAATTACTTTTTCAGCTGTAGTCTCTAGGTGTTACTATGTAACAGGCGAGATGAACTCAGTGCCCATTGACCATTTAAACACCCATGAAATTTTTCGGTAAATAGAGCAGGCTGGACATCATATGGTCGCACTTTGAACTTCGGTCACTATGTCACCTTACAGTGGGATGATGCAAGAGCGTTTGCATTAGGTTAAGTATGCAGCTGCTTGGCATTACGAGGGCACACTGGGTAAATATCTATGTGACTAGCTGCATGAGGTCTATGGAGGTAAATACCTTGGTCAGCAGTCCTGTTTTAATGTGTAACGCTTTAAAAAAGCCAACGATAATCCACATCACCATGAATATCTGATCCTTAAAAATTCTACATTAGCATGTGATGCCATACTTATTTATCATCCTCATCTCTATGGAAACACGCCACACACATGTGAGTAGGATATTCCATGTCAGAATAGGAACTCTAAGAACCAGGTTGAAAACCCAATGAAATGTCGTTTTTGCACAATCTACTTCATATAACCTCCCTATAACTCCATCTATTGCTCCATATAACCCTCTCTATAACTCCTCCTATTACTCCATATATCCCTCCCTATAACTCCTCCTATTACTCCATATATCCCTCCCTATAACTCCTCCTATGGCTCCATATAACCCTCCCTATAACTCCTCCTATTACTCCATATATCCCTCCCTATAACTCCTCCTATTGCTCCATATAACCCTCCCTATAACTCCTCCTATTACTCCATATATCCCTCCCTATAACTCCTCCTATTACTCCATATAACCCTCCCTATAACTCCTCCTATTGCTCCATATACCCTCTCTCCATAACTCCTCCTATTGCTCCATATAACCCTCCCTATAACTCCTCCTATGGCTCCATATAACCCTCCCTATAACTCCTCCTATTACTCCATATATCCCTCCCTATAACTCCTCCTATTACTCCATATAACCCTCCCTATAACTCCTCCTATTGCTCCATATAACCCTCCCTATAACTCCTCCTATTACTCCATATAACCCTCCCTATAACTCCTCCTATTGCTCCATTTAACCTCTCTCCATAACTCCTCCTATTGCTCCATATAACCCTCCCTATAACTCCTCCTATGGCTCCATATAACCCTCCCTATAACTCCTCCTCCATATATCCCTCCCTATAACTCCTCCTATTACTCCATATAACCCTCCCTATAACTCCTCCTATTGCTCCATATAACCCTCCCTATAACTCCTCCTATTACTCCATATAACCCTCCCTATAACTCCTCCTATTGCTCCATTTAACCTCTCTCCATAACTCCTCCTATTGCTCCATATAACCCTCCCTATAACTCCTCCTATGGCTCCATATATCCCTCCCTATAACTCCTCCTATTACTCCATATATCCCTCCCTATAACTCCTCCTATGCTCCATATAACCCTCCCTATAACTCCTCCTATTGCTCCATATAACCCTCCCTATAACTCCTCCTATTACTCAATATCACCCTCCCCATAACTCCTCCTATTGCTCCATATAACTCTCCATATAACTCTTATTATTCCCACAACTCCTCCTATTATTCCATAAAATGTATCCTATAACTCCTCCTATTACTCCATATAACCCTCCCTATAACTCCTCCTATTGCTCCCTATAACTCCTCCTATTACTCCATAAGATGTGTCCTATAACTCCCCCTATTACTCCATATAACCTAAATGTTCTATAGCTGCAAGATAGTCTATTTTATACACCTGTAAATAATCGCTCTAAATAATGCCTACTATGTCAAATTTCTCTGTGTTGAAAACGGTTAATATGTTTTCAATTGTTTTTAACTATAACGGTATAATTCTACGCCTTCTCCCATTTTATCGTATAATCTTTCCACAATGGGGACGGAGGACAGGGGTGAAGGAGGGGAGAGGGAGCGGAGGGGAAGTAATCAGTCTCTTATCAGCTCTGACACAGAAAACGAGGCAATTATGTTTTAGTGTCCCAGGGGGAGGGCTGGCGGAGTACAGATAAACTGCAGTCTCTGAGCTGAGGGAGAGATGGAGAGAGGATGGATTAGCCTAGTCAAGAGACCCACAATATAATCAGGGATACGGGAAACAGAGAAATGGAGAATTATGGGCATAAACAAGGAAGTGGGGAGAAAAAGAGGATTTTTCTGTAGAAGCATCACTAATCTAATGCTAAATCAAAATGGTCCATTCCAATCTTCCGAAAAGAAATATTTGGGATTATTCACTTTGAATCAATCCTCTTTGAATTCTCACTTCAGTGAATAATCCTATCAGTTATTTTAACAGAATGAGCCCATCTCATTCAGCACTGTTCGAGATCTGCTTTAAAATCAGCGATCCTCAAATGCAAATTCTATATGACGTATAAAATTTACATATTTATCAAACACCACCAGGCTAATTTGCTAAAGTGAGAATTCATGGTGAATTTCAATTTTAAGGCCAGAGTAGCCAACCTATAAACAAAGCTGTTTTAGATAATTTTTCCAATTCGGCTGTATTGACATTAAATTCGAAATTCATTTTGTATTCTCACTGAATGATCCTGGAAATGCCAGTCAAATCCACTCTTTAAAAACCCATTCAAAGGCAAATTAAAAAAAAATAAAAAAAAATTCAAAAATTTAATAAATAATAAATAAAAAAAAATAAAACAAACAAAAAAATGTTTTGAAATAAAATTCCCTTGCTTTTTGCAGATAAATCTATGAATTATTTTCTGTTTGCCACAGGGAGCTCAATCAGCTAGTAGCCAAAGGGTTCAAATATAAAAATTTAAATAAATAATATTGATGTAATATATAACAATTATAAAATAATTATAAAATATGCATTTTATTACCGAAACCTTTATGTTTTATTGTATTGGAGTAGAAATTCTTCCTCTGAGGAGTTAACCCTTTAGTTATGTAAATAATGGTAATGACCGATTTTTTTTATGTTAACTGGTCTCAGAATTGGACATAATCTGCATGCAATTGCTTTCATTTTAATTGTGCAAATTCAGTTCATGATGAATCGTCAGGCGGATACATGCCAATAGCAGTGTTTGCCTGACCATTTCTGCTGCATCTTTGCTCCATGTATCTACTACCCTAGGTTAGTACTATTATGTAACAACTGCTTATAACCTCCATTCGTGTATTATACCACGAACAGGAAATGGAAGAGACACATGCAAATATTTATTTAATTCATACTGTATATATATTTGTAGATTGCATTAGCCGTATTAGTCCAAAAGACAAGTTCTCAAAATTACCAGAGTATTGCAGTATGCCATGAAACCTTTTATTGATTGGTTTTATTGGTTTTATATATATTTTTTTTTTTAAAAACAAGCTTTTGAGAGTTATCCTCTCTCAGATCTTAATATATATATTATATATTATTATATTTATTTATGTATCTCAGTATTATTATTATTACAAATTTGCGCTGTACAGTGGATTCAAAAGATAAACAAGTAATTTCAAAAACACAAGATTGACTTACACGAACAAGAGATGGTGAGGTCTCTGCTTAAAGGAGCTTACAATCTAAAAAAAAACAAGGCAAAATTGCATGAAAGATAATGAGAAGATACACAATATTTAAAGTCAAAATTGATTATTAAATGGACAATATAGCCTTATGAATACAAATTCATAGAGAGACAATCACTATTTGCACTCTTAACCCTTAGAACTGTAATGATTTACATTGCAGGGTTAAGGGGGACAGAGACACGCACCAAAACCACTTCAATGAGATGAAGTGGTCTGGGTGTCTATAGTGTCCCTTTAACTGTGTTAAAGACATGAGTCTCACCCACAATCTATTGTTTGATAATTGTTGATAATTGACATGTTTTCTGCTGCAGATGAGGTATTAATGCAATCAAACCTTTACTTTTTGTTAAAAACCTTGATATCAGTTTGAAAAATAATCTTCCCTTTACCTTACATTAAGCGGTCAAAGCTTAAGTGGTCCCAATAATGCAAAAAAATTTAAACGTTGTAACCAATTCTGTCTTATAGAATGGATGAATATCACTAGATTTATGAAAATTCAATTTGGTTGATCAATTAATGAAAACAAGGTTTAAAAAATGTGCTCTTGTACTAATATGACATAGTGATATTGATAACATGACGAAAAACATATTGTACGCAATATCTCCAATGTCCAATTTGAACATGTTTAACACGCGGATATGAATGTCGATCTGGGACATCGAAAGTTAATGACACACATCACCTATAACCATAACCACTACACTATAAAAGGTCTTAAACATTCCTACCAGAAAACTAGCCCTGTTTAGAATTTACATTCCTCCGTGTAGTACGGTAAAAGTGAAAGGACACCTATAACTACAGAACAAACTTAAAATGGAAGGTTAAGTGGGCAGAGTTTGTAGAATAATAGGTGCATCAATTCATGAGCATGGCGTATTTCATAAAATCTCTTGCTAGTTAGCGGTAGAAATGGCTTCCATAACAAAGCATGTATGAAAGAAGAGGGCAAGTCGGGGTAATGGAATGTATGTACCATGGCGTGATAAGAGGCACTGCTTGGCTGCGAGTGGGGGCAGGGCTTATCCCAGCCAGCGTTTCACTAATAAATAGGTAAAGTCATTTAATGAAAATTCCATTTACCTTTAATGAGCTGACTGGGGAGCAATAAACATTGTTAACTGAGAGAGGAAAAAGCTTTTAACGCTTAATTCCTACAGCTATAGAAAGCTCTATATCTGTCTCTTTCTACCTGTCTATTCCGTTTTATTATTTTTACATGTCAGACTGACTCTGCATCCTTATGACGCTTTCATGGAACTGTCTGTCTGGTTGTTGTCTGTTTGTCCAATTCGTAAGTCTGCACATCATTATCTACAGTCTGCTTAAATCAGTCTGTCTGGTTTTATTTTAGATGAGTAAAGCTTGGACTGCACTCACGGTCTTCCAATACAAAAAAACTCTTTATTTCATCTAATCAGCAAATCGACGTTTCAGTCCGCACTGGGACCTTCCTCAGGACAAAGAGACAATTGCAAAATAAAACAAACTCATATATATACCCCCTAATAACATAAAAATGTATGACTTACCCCAGGTGTATAGTATACAACCCAGCGTTCTCCCCGTGTGTCTGCGCATGTGCACCTACACCACGCCCCCACGTCGACGCATAATACCCACGTGATGACGTGATCAAACACCGTTACCACGGTAACGTTGTAGCCATCACCTGGGAAACCGTCTGGATATAAATAAACAAACGGAGACCCTTAGTAGCTAACATATAATTATATGTGATTATTTATATCCAGACGGTTTCCCAGTTGATGGCTACAACGTTACCGTGGTAACGGTGTTTGATCACGTCATCACGTGGGTATTATGCGTCGACGTGGGGGCGTGGTGTAGGTGCACATGCGCAGACACACGGGGAGAACGCTGGGTTGTATACTATACACCTGGGGTAAGTCATACATTTTTATGTTATTAGGGGGTATATATATGAGTTTGTTTTATTTTGCAATTGTCACTTTGTCCTGAGGAAGGTCCCAGTGCGGACTGAAACGTTGATTTGCTGATTTGATGAAATAAAGAGTTTTTTTGTATTGGAAGACGGTGAGTGCAGTCCAAGCTTTATTCATGTGAATATCAACTTCCCCAGAAGACTGGCACCCAGGAAGTAAAAGCTATTTGCTATTGACAATATTTAGCTTGAGTGCAAGGACTTTTGATTATTTTTGGTTTTATTTTAGGATTTCTTTTATCCTGCGTCTACCTGTTTTGTTATGTCTAACTATCTCTCTTTCTTGTCTATGATATTACCTACCTACCTGTAGACATCTACCTGTACTGCTCCAAATTCTGCACTTTTAAACATAAAACTTTACAATGATTCAAGAGTACACAATGTCGAGAACGGTTGCCCTTTCCATGAAATAGACAGCAAGGTGAATACAGAGAAAAACATTGATCCCTTATTGATGTTTCCTGTTAAACCAACTTCAATCAGTGTAGACAAAAGGAAGGATCAAGATGGATTGTAAAGCGTTGATACAATTGAGATATGGATTCTGTGTGTACTATTCAAGGCATGAATGGAGGAGACAATAGACTGAAGTACCTTTGAATGGGCAAGGTAACAGGTGCCAGGTGTTCCTGTCTGAGTGTACCAAGCTGATTTGGCTATTAGGACCTGTACACATTATTATAATCCCATGTGCTGCATGCACCATTTTAAAGGTTAATTTTAAGTGAACAGTTTTTACAAGAACAGGTCAAGCGAATAGCTTGTCCTATGGCAAAATAAGCAGTCAGGAGCATCTTTCTTTTTCTGCCCATTTGTGCAATTACTGAGAAATGTCCACGTGTGTATCCGATTTATTCCATGCTTCAGAATAAAAGTCCAGGTAAATCCAATCTGCATGACAAACACAGTATATAGACATTACGTCAAAAGCCTCCTCACTGTGATAGTAGTGCATCTCTCTAGCTACACTGATCTCTGGACAAGGAGTCTACTTTTGGACTACTCTTAAATCATCAATGTTTCCTGGCCCTTTATCCTGATGCTTAACACTTAAACCCCTGAGAGACTGATGATGTGTCCTTCGTCATCAAAATCTGATGTCTAAAAACCCTACTGCTATTATTATTAGTACAGTGGTATCTCGGTTTACAAACGCCTCGTTTAACATAATTTTTGGTTTACAAATAAAAATCCATTGAAAATAAAGCCTCGGTTTACAAAATAGTTTTTCGCAATACAAAGCAAGTTTCCCCAGGATGCATTGCGCCTGGGAGGTTTTAGCGCTGCCCCCATGCATGCTGGAATCTGTGGGTAACACGTGGCGTAGAGTGTGGAGGTGTTGCAGTGGCTTTTGCATTGAGTATTTGAGCCATTCTGGAAATTTTGCAAATTTGCAGTGGTTTTGGCACTTTTTTGAACTTTTTTGGTGCATTTCTCAAGTGGTGGAAAAGTAGGAAGCTGAGTTTCGTCATTTGCATGCCTTTTATTGTGTGTTCTGCATTGTGGGTTGGTTTCCATGCCAGCTCATTTTGACTTTTTTCTGAACTCTAGAACGGATTCATTGGTTTTCGCTGCATTCCTATGGGAAACCGCGTTTCAGTTTACACATTTTTCTCAATAAGTAACATCCCGGAGAACGCATTAAATTCGTAAACTGAGGTACCACTGTATTATGAAATACCCTGATTACTTTTTTTTGCAGAACTATTCAGCCCTGTATTAGTTAAAAGAGATTTATTTTTGTTTGTTATTTTCGTTGCTGTCCAAGGTATCATTTTACCTCTGGCAGCTTCATTTGCAGCCTGGAATGAGAGTCTGGGTTTGATAATGTGAATTCTATGCTTAAAAAATGTTCATCATCAGTACGCATAGCATGCTTGTGATAAAAGGCCAATAGCAGCATTCTCCCCTCCACCCCACCCCATCCCACCATTCCTTCAGGTGTCCTCCTTCAGGCTTGACTCCATGACATTCCTCTCCCGACAGTGATGGGGCTTCAAGGAGTACTTGGCCTAATGGGAGTTTTGCTTTTTTTTGGGAGGTGAAATGTGACAACCAAAAAAAGCTGTTTTAAATAACACTGTTTTTGGTTGGAGTTACCCTTTAAGTGAAAATAATAGCTTATTAAATGCCCCTTTTAACCTGAAGTCATCTAATCAGATAAAAAAGAATCAGAGAAGAAAGTGAGTAATCTGAATTTCACCTTCAAAATGGGGAACATTTTGTACATAACCATGTATTATGTTTAGTTCCAACTACTAAACCCATTTTGTTTATTCTGTCTTTTCCAGTAAGTATATAACCCACTTTGATGCTAACACTGCAAAGCAATGCGTCCCACCTACATCCTCCACCCCACCCCCACCCCAAACTATCAGCAGCTGTGAAAAGGTTCATTACTAGAGACTATAAAGGAGTGAATGGGGACCGATGTCCTTTTCAGCACAAGCTATATAATCATCGATCGCATTAAATGCATGGGCGCTCATTCGAATAACGGAGTCCTTCTCCAGAATGCAGTAAAACACTATATAAAACAAAGGTAATTACATATGTTCCCTTTCCCCATAGATAAAAAGAAAAATGAGAATTGTGCATTTCCACGGCTTGATTTACATCTTGGGCAACTGTACGCTCAGAATACTCAAACGGACAAAAATATCCACACAACAAATGTACTGTGTTATTCTATTTTTTTAAATACAGAATTTTGGCCATGGTCAACATCCCTGCATCAACCCACCCAAATGTCCTGTCAATGAGCTCACAGAATGTATGAGACCATGCCCCACCTCACTTTAATTACGAGCAGCACAATTGGTATTTCTCTTGGTAAACCCCAAGTTGAGATATTACAAAAAAATGGCAGTTAGGTGCCCTTATTAGACAAATGTGCCCCCATACATCATTAAAACTGTTTTTATGTTAACACACAACTCTTCATTTCAGAATTTTGGGCTTGTATAAGGTGGAACATATTCATTCAAGTTTCTTCTAAGGACAAATACACTAATTGCTGATTTGAAGAATACATATTTACTTAGTATATAGATAATTTGGAATTATCTTAGGGCTTCTTATGGAGATTATGTTAGTCCAGATGTGGACCATGTCCTCTACTTCCTTACTGATGAAGCCCATGGAATGCTGAGATGTATGTCTCTGACCTATTTTTTCATATGTATAAAGAGCTGATTTTTGAAGTTATGGTATTGGTAGACCTAAAGGTCAGCGCATGGGCACTGCTACTGATAACCTTCAAATAATAATTACCTCCTAGAAAATCTATTGTTTGCCAAATGGAAACCCATAAGTCTTCAGATGACTGGTAGGATGTACTGTTCTAAGTAGTTATTAATGCAATTAAATCCTTCCAGCACAGGATGAGTAGATAGTAGACTGAGTCAGAATACAAGGATTAATAATAGGCAAATCACCATGTTTATGCGATTTACTCTCTTTAAACAATATTTTTTCACGCTATCAACACATTAGTACAAACACATTTCATCTAAATAACTTCTAGATTACTCCATTATCAGAGCATATTAGGGTGTTCTCAAACCGTGATCCTTATCTAAAACACTAAGCAAATCATTCCAATTTTAACATTTATTGAAGATGCACAAATAAAATAATTACTTTGACTCTGTCCCCTTAAAAAAATAAAATAGATGCAGAAGAGGCCAGGTTTGTAATGGTTTCCTTTCACATCTTAAGGAGTTTAGGAAAACTTAAAGGGATGTTATAGTCACCAAAATAACTGTAGTTTAATGGAGCAGTGTATGTGTATACGTCATGCCTCTGAAGTTTCGCTACTCAATTCACTGTAATTTGGGAGTTAAATCACCTTTGTTTCTTTTTATGCATCCATAGCCACACCTTCCCTGACTGTGACTGACACAGCCTGCATGAAAACAACATAGTTTCAGTTTCATTCAGATGTAACTTAATTTAAAAGGTTTTTTTTGTATCTCTGCCCTGTAATTCAAACTTTAATTACATACAGGAGGCTCCTGCAGGGTTTAGCAAACTATTAACAGAGTAGGGGATAAGATATTCTGAATTAATCATTATTTGCCAAAAAGAAAGTTGAAATATTAGATGACTCTTTACAGGAAGTGTTTAGGAAGGCTGTGCAAGTCACACGCAGGGAAGAGTGTCAAGGCCTGCCTAACTAAGTGATTTAAATCCTAAATGTCAGAGAATTGAGCAATGAGACTGCAGGGGCATGATCTATACACCAAAACTGCTTCATTACATGTAAATCAAACTTTAATTACATACAGAATTCTCCTGCAAGGTCCAACAAACTATTAACAGAGTAGGAGATAAGATATTCCCCCAAGAGTAATCGCTACCTTATATACCTGTCTCTTGCTCTCTCCTTAAGGGCAGCACTTTACTCTCTGCTCCAGCTCTGCTTCACCCCCACCTTATTGGATTGCTATTTCCTGTCCTATTGTGTTTTATACCGCACCCCCTATAAACTGTAAGCTCATTTGAGCAGGGTCCTCTTCAACCTATCGTTTCTGTAAGTTTTCTTGTAATTGTCCTATTTATAGTAAAACCCCCCTCTCATAATATTGTAAAGCGCTATGGAATCTGTTGGCGCTATATAAATGGCAATAATAATAATAATTAAATAATAATAAACAAACCCATTTTCCTGGCACAGTAGAATCCTGTAGTCCCCCCTCCGTCACGTCCCCCTCCCGCATGGCTGAAGGGGTTAAAACTGTATGTCCCTCAGTGCTGGATTGTGCTCCGCCCAGGCTCCTCTCCTGCCGACGTCAGCCGCACTCACATTAGGGTTTCCCCATAGGAAAGCATTTTTCAATGCTTTTCCATGGGGAAAATCTGATGCTGAAGGTCCTCATGCAGAGCGTGAGGACGTCCAGCGTCAGATAACGGACCAAAGACAGCCACTAGAGGAGGAGTTAACCCTCAGAGGTAATTATTGCAGTTTCTCAGAAACTGCAATAATTACCTCTGTAGGTTTAAAGGACATGGGACATTGTACCTAAACCACTTTAATGAGCTGAAGTCGTCTAGGTGCCCACAGTGTTCCTTTCAGCTAATGTTGTTTTTGTAATGATAGTATCCCTTTAACAGTTATAAGTATCTTGTGTGTAGGTAGTGGTTACTGTGTGGTGCGAACCAATGCAATCATAATTACATTTTCCCGATTTCCCCCCAATTAAAACCAAGAGACATAAGTGTGGTATAAAACAGGCCACAGCTTTATTTATAATAACAAGTATAACTAAATCAACCAATAATTTACTCGAGAACTTGTCCTTGCCAACCGACCCATAATAACTCTAGAGTACCCCCTTCCAGGGTACCTGCCCTCCCCCCTCGTCCAAGATAACAGGCCTTTTACCTTGGCCTTCCAATACCCCATGCCAACCCCTGGCCGCCTTTTACTGGCACGGGGGGCACGCCCAATTACCACAACTCTCCGAGGTTAGGGGAGGGACCAGACCCAGCATTCCTTCTTCCAGTGTACTCGTTTTCCAACTGGTTTGGCAAGGACCATACCCGCCAGCTGTGACAAGAAAGAAAGTTAGAGATATACAATATACAACAATCAACAATCAAGGGTGGGCGGGAGGGAAGATGTTACCAGCCGTTTATTCTAAGATGGCTGAGGTAAAGGGACAAAATGACTGCCCTTTATATGACCCCACCCCACCCCTATCCTAAGTGACACCCCCCACATGTGACACCTACACTCACCACACCCACACATGCCTCCTATCCGGCTAGCTTTTCAGCCCGCCTCCTCTGGGCCTTGTGTGTAGGTAGTGGTTACTGTGTGGTGCGAACCAATGCAATCATAATTACATTTTCCCGATTTCCCCCCAATTAAAACCAAGAGACATAAGTGTGGTATAAAACAGGCCACAGCTTTATTTATAATAACAAGTATAAATAAATCAACCAATAATTTACTCGAGAACTTGTCCTTGCCAACCGACCCATAATAACTCTAGAGTACCCCCTTCCAGGGTACCTGCCCTCCCCCCTCGTCCAAGATAACAGGCCTTTTACCTTGGCCTTCCAATACCCCATGCCAACCCCTGGCCGCCTTTTACTGGCACGGGGGGCACGCCCAATTACCACAACTCTCCGAGGTTAGGGGAGGGACCAGACCCAGCATTCCTTCTTCCAGTGTACTCGTTTTCCAACTGGTTTGGCAAGGACCATACCCGCCACTAGCGCCTACTGCATTTAAGCCTAAATCAGCTGGCGCGACTCCCCACCAACGCCATGGCCTGCTCTAACGCGTCCTGCAGCGCCAGATTAAATAAATCTAAACCCACATCCGTGAGATGAACCCCATCTGGGCGAAAATAGATCGCCGCTTCCTTTTCAAATATCCGGTGTCGCACTGTGACACCCCCAACCCCGAGTACAAATTTGGACACCCTCTTGTTGATTTTAACCCTGCAGCGCTCAATCGCCCCCTGATCCCTCGCGCGGCGCCAATAGTTCCTAGATACTATACCTGACCAGACTAAGCAGAGCTGTGGGAAAAGGACTAGCAAGCGCGCCAAATCCCTTCTAATGAGCTCACTAAGCCCCCAAGCAGGCAGCGCCCCAAGATCGTTTCCCCCCAGGTGGATCACCAATACATCAGGGGCCCCCAACAATGTGGCTAACTGTAACACCTCCGGCAAGAGCTGGCCCCAGCGCATGCCCCGAAAGCCGAACCATCGGACCTCAGCCAGCTCCCGGGGAATTCCAAGTCGCGTCCCACCCGGGCGTACCCCTGCCCGCAGGTGGGCCCAGTAGATATACGAATGCCCAATCAGCCAGATCCGTCGGCCGGGCCCTGCGGAGAAAACACAAGGGGGGCACCCATCAGACGCGTGGGCCGGATATAAGAACGAAACCTCCCAGATTCCCACCTCCCAATCCTCTGAATCTCTTGATCAGAGAAACCCAACCGAGAAGCTTCAGTAGCTGCCCCAATCCGGAAGGAATGACCCCCAAATTCACCACTCGGGATTCCCAGCATATCGAGTGCCAAGCGAAATACCCGGAGGAATTGAAAACGAGACAGGTAAGTACCATCCTCGTGCATTAACAACGGACCCGCAAGACTCGGGCGTATGGAGCAGTAGGACTGAAACGCAGAGGCTGGGCAAACAGACGAATTAGGGATGGTGCGAAGGGTAACCCAGCGACCCTTTCCAACAACGTCAGTTTTAGACCGTCGTATCAAGAAACGCACCGCACCATCCAAGAGGGACACATCGTGAAATAACAAACCCCCCGGAATCCCCCTGCTAGGGCTGATTAGTTCCCCAATCCGGAGGGCCCCAAAAAAGGCAAAAATAAAGGCCAACCGAAATAAACTGGCTTCATAAGCAGAATAACATATCTGCGGAAGCACTGAGGCAATTCCTAGCAGCAATGCCCCTGAAACCGGCCTACGAGAATCCTGCCCACGAGGGCCCCTACGCCAACCACGCATCGCAAGTTTAACCAAGAAATCCTTAGTGACATCCGGCACCCGAGTTAAGTTAAACCAGAAACTAAGACCGGAAAGCTTCCCAGAAACAGTAGCCGGCGAACACCCGCAAGCCTCCCAGAACCAAAGCAAATGTAACAAACCTTGAACTCGTTCCGCCGGGGAAGCGTAGCCTCCATGATCCTGCTCAAGAGCAACCCATTCCCCCCAAGCCTTACCATACCGGACCCAAGTCGCCTCAGACACCGAGGACCGTATCCATTCCCTTATCCGCTCAGGCCAAGGGACCATAGTTCTCCGGGACAGGGGAGGCCTTCCAAGTCTGCTCCCGGAGCGGCTTTCCGAAACACCTGCCATTGAAAGCGAGAAAGAGAGTCAGCCGTGGTATTCATGACCCCAGGAATATGCACAGCACGGCACGTTATGTTCAGAGACAAGCATCGCAAAACCAATTGACGCAATAGCCTAACCACCGGAGGGGAAGAGGCCGTCAAGTTATTGATGGCCTGAACCACACCCAGGTTATCACAGTGGAAGACGACGCGCCTGTCTTTGAGCTCCATCCCCCATAAGTGAACAGCCACCAAGATGGGGAAGAGCTCCAAGAACGCCAAGTTCTTGGTAAGGCCTGAATCGACCCACGATACAGGCCACGGCTCTGCGCACCAATGAGGCCCCAGGATTGCCCCAAAGCCAGAGGAACCCGCAGCGTCTGTAAACAAGTGAAGCGCGGCATTTGAAACCTCAGGCTGCTGCCAATAAGACCTTCCATTGTAAGTTTCAAGGAAAACAGCCCAGACTACCAGATCGTCCCTGAGCGCCTTGGTTAAGCGGATGAAATGTAAGGGCTTCGAAATTCCAGCCGTGGCAGCCGCCAGGCGCCTGTTGAATACTCTGCCCATAGGCATGATCCGACAGGCAAAGTTCAGCTTGCCTAAGAGGGATTGAAGGCGTCGAAGAGTGATCTTTCGCAAGGAGCCCGCTTCCCGCACAGACCCCCGTAAGTCCACCAGTTTGTCCACTGGGAGCCGACATTCCCCGATAACTGAATCAATCTCAATTCCCAGGAAACACAGGCACGTGGAAGGGCCAACTGTCTTGTCGGGCGCCAGAGGCACACCAAACCCAGAGGCCACATCCGCCAATGACTGCAAAATATGTGCGCAGATTGAGGAGTGCGCGGGACCAACACACAAAAAATCGTCTAGGTAATGAAGGAGGGAGTTATGACCAGACTCCATTCTCACCACCCATTCAAGAAAGGAACTAAAACATTCAAAGTAAAAGCAGGATATCGCACAGCCCATCGGGAGGCACATGTCCACATAGTAATGCCCCTCAAAGTAGCAACCTAAGAGGTGATGACACCCCGGGTGAACCGGCAAAAGACGAAAAGCAGACTCGATGTCTGCTTTTGCCATGAGTGCCCCCGATCCGGCATCCCTGACCATACAAACCGCAGCATCAAATGAGGCGTAAGAAACACGGCATAATTCTGATGCAATGTCATCATTTACAGAACCCCCTTGGGGGTGCGATAAGTGATGAATAAGCCGAAATTTTCCCTGTTCCCTCTTGGGTACGACGCCTAATGGCGACACCCGGAGATCAGGGAGAGGAGATTCCCGAAAAGGGCCTGCCATACGCCCCAAAGCCACTTCTTTAGCCAACTTGTCCCTGACCACCCCAGGGTGGTCAAAGACCGAACGCAAATTCCGGCATACCTTTGACGCCGGACGATGTTGATGGGGAATCCAAAAACCAAACGAAAAACCTTCCAGGAGTAAGGCAGCCGCCTTTTTATTTCTATAACGTTTTAACCACGGTTGCATCGCGCCGACGTCCACTGGCGTCCTCGCCCTTAGAGCCCATGGCGTCACCCTTGTCGCCAGTCCTGCCCCGCTTAAAGCATTTGGAGGCGGGGTGCGATCCGCCGCACCCAGAGCACTCGTGCTTGAAACGACAACCCGTGCCGAATTTACATTGCCCGTCGTTATACTGCCAGCAGCAGCCCGTTCGACGCTGATTGGCCGACGCAGTGGTCGCAGACCCTGGCCCCCCCGAGAAAGGACGAGAGGCCCCCTTGATGCGATGCCGGGCGGGTCATGATGGCCAACCACAAGCCGATGTCCATCTGGTCCCAACTCAACGATGGGCGGACCGCTATGCGCTGGCGAAACTGCTCATCATAGCGCCACCAGCCTAATCCGCCATAGGTCCGGCACGCGTTCCATATCGTATCCTGATAGCAAAAGAGGGATGAGCATTTATTGGGGGACTTCTCGCCTATCACACTCGCCAGGATAGAAAAAGCCCTGATCCAATTACCAAAAGTTTTTGGTATCTTCCGATACCTAAACTTCTCCTTCTCCTTTTCGGAGTCTTTTGCCGCAGGATCAACACGAGGCAGATCCTCCATAGGGAGTAAGGAAAATATTTCAACGAATTCCCCTTTCTCTATCTTGGTGCGCAATTCCGGAGTCAAATGGAGACCTAGAGGGCCTGACCAGCACATGTAAGCCGCCCCATGCGCAGCGGGGGCTACCCCTGACCCCGAAGATGCCGCGGCGTCATCCGAGGATCCTTTGGATGGTTCAAGTTCCGCCACTGGAGGAACTGGCACCACAGGGCCACTGGGCCCTGCGGGGGCAGCAGAGGGCAATGCTACAACCCCTGAAAGGTCAGAACCACCAGCAGCCGCCCACCCTGACCGCAGCTGATCGTCAAGGGCTAAAGGGGGCTGCAGTCCAGGACGATGACCCTGCTCCAGAGACTGTAAAACTTGTCTCATGGTCTGTATTAAAGCGTCCCATTGAGGTAAGACCCCTGCACCAATACCCCTTAAGGCATCCCCCGATAAACCAGCGTACTCACCAGAGGCAATGGAATGTGACGGCAGCTGCGGCGACCCCATAACCCGGTCCAAAGGTTGCGGCGGAACCACGGGAGCTGTAACCGCAGAAGGGACAGCACCAGCGCCAGCGTCAGAGAAACGCACCCGACCAGGGACACTCTGTGAAGAAAGTAAAGGTGAAAAGGAACCCAACCCTCCCACACCCACCGTGAAAGTACCCGGAGAGGCGGATGGTAAAGTGACAGACGTAGGGCCAGGAAGGGTGGAATGGGACCCATCAAGGAGGGTGCCCGGATCAGGCCCAGGATGATGGGGAGGGACAGGTAAACCATGATGGACCCCCACCCTGAGAGAGCCCGCAGATGGGGCAGACAGTGAGCCAAGGGCAGGACCAGGAGTACCAGGGAGGATCCCTGACACAAGGGGGGCAGGTGAGGGGGAGGGGTGGAGTGATGGGGCAGAGACAGTGGGAAGAGGGGAAGTGCCAACCCCAGAGGGACCCACTGTAGGTGGGGTGGCATTATAAGAAGTGCCAGGAGCAGACCCAGGGGAGGCAGGGAAGGAGGGCAGAGCAGGAGGGGAGCTGCTGTGGGGGTGAAGTGACTCAGCTGTCTTCCCATGGCCCCCAGACCCCCCCTCCCCCCGGAAACGACCCTGCCGACCTGCGGCCTACTCACCCGACCGGAGGAGTGGGTTGGCAACCCACGGGTCACTGGAGCCGCATGCCGGGAAGCTCTGGTAGCTGGAGCCCTCCCGAACGCCGGTCTCGCCGCCGTCCTCCTCAATGCCCGCGAGACCGGCGGGGGAGGTGTGTGAGAGGCAGCGTGGGCCGCATCAGACCGCCGCGCGGCCACCTGCCGGCCTCCCCGAGCCCCGCTCGGGGAGGAAGTGCCAGGAGTGGGGGAGGCCTCGCCGGCCGCGGCCACCTGGGAACTGGCGCGCGGCCCGGCCACAGGGCTCCTGCTCCTACCCCTCACCCGACCCTCCCGCGAGGGGCTATACCGGGTAGGGGGGCGTGCACGGCGGCGCTGAACGCTGGGGCTGGAGACAGAGGGAACAGCCGACCCAGCAGCACCCTGCAGCCGCGCCAGCTGGGACTGCAGGTGAAGTCCCCCATCTTGAAGGGCCTCAGCCCTGAGGGCAGACAAGATGGCTTCAATGTCCATGCCCTGGCCGTGAGACAAGCAGTGGTAACAGGCAGCAAGGAGGGAAGATGTTACCAGCCGTTTATTCTAAGATGGCTGAGGTAAAGGGACAAAATGACTGCCCTTTATATGACCCCACCCCACCCCTATCCTAAGTGACACCCCCCACATGTGACACCTACACTCACCACACCCACACATGCCTCCTATCCGGCTAGCTTTTCAGCCCGCCTCCTCTGGGCCTAAACTAGTCTTTCTTTGTTTGATTTTCCTGCAAATTAGCTGAAATCAATGTACTGGGTTTTAAAGGCCTACAAGAGGCTAGTCGTTATGCTTTCAGTTTGACTATTCTCGCCTACATATTTGAATTCTCACTTTAGTCAGGAGGAGTCAAATTCACCTGAATGTTGTGCACTCTACCAATTCAGGTACACACTCCTCAAATGTGCCTGAATTATCATCAAATGTGTTTAAGGCTTATTCACTAAACACAAACATTTAGCATATTAAATACAAATGGTAAAATGAAGGTTAAAATACCCAAGCTCATATTCCAGCTGAGTGGGAGGATTTTTTTTTTCAAAATTAGGTATTTCATCCTCAGTTTTGGCATTCAGATTTAAATCACAAAAAATAGTTGTTCATTGAATTACCCTGTTAGTGGGTAGCAGAAGGAAGAAGAGGTATTGCAATGCTCTGCGCTCCTCTAGGTGTTCTGCAATGCTCTGCACTCTGCTAGGTGTCTATCAGGAACGTGTCCTTCGAATAAACCTGAAATCTAAAAATCTAAAAGGCACTGTGTCAAGACCCCCTGTGATTGTTGTATTGTGGATATTTTGACCACGGAGAATCGTTTTACTTTGTATTGTTCGCTGTGTAATTGAAATGTGAGAACCACCTAGATAAGCTGCCATTAACCCATCCTGACCAGCAATAGACTATATGATTTAACCTGTACAGCTCCCAGGTGTTCCTCGCCTTTCACCCTATCCCATAGACTCTCGCTCAGAATAATCCTATTTAAAGACCGCTCTCAGTTTGCTGAGTGTTTTGCACACAGGTCCAGCCATGTGTATATTGCTGTTTGCTCAGATCCATGAATAGAATAGATGATTGCTCTTTGTATGACCTTTGGCTATGTTTTACCGGATTTACAAATTAACTCTGCCATCCTCGACTTCTCTGCTACATCCCGTGCTCTCCAAGGTCCTGAATCACCAAGTACAGTTGCAGAAAGTTTTAATGTGACTTCAACTTTGGTCTCCTGATTCTGCAACAGGGTTTCTGGACAAGCTGCCTGGCTGATATATTCCTTTGCACCATATATGTTCTAGATAGAATTTCTATACCGTACATCGAGGACTGTTTATCACGTCTCTGCCATCTTTTATTGTAATGTCTTTGGAGCATTATAGTGTCAGTAATACAAATGTGTATTCCTGACACTATAGTTGTGAAAACACTGTTTAGGTTCCCAGCCACCTTGTCCCCCAGTTATAAAGGTATTTAGGTTACCTTTTTCCCACACTGCACTGGTCTAATGACAGCTGGCCCTGCCCATGCTCAGTCTCCTTGGTTGAGATCATCAATTTCAATGATCTCAGCCAATCTAATGCTTTCCGGCTATCGCCCACGAGGGCAACACACTGTGCTGCATCAATCAGCATCTCCTCATAGAATTCCATTGAACTAATGCATCTCTATGAGGAACGTTCAGCTCCTCCATGCATAACGTGGAGACACCGAACACCAGTCCTGCACATTGTGCATCACAGACCCCAGAAGCACCTCTGAGTGACTGTCCTAGGCAGTAATGCAAACCCTGCCTTTTCTTTAGTTGTTCTGGGACTACAACGTCCATTTAACTTATCAGACCACAGTCAAAACAATCATCTATCTACTAAGAAAGCTCCTGATTTTTATTCAAATTATTGTTTTTGTTATCCTCCCATAGCCTACTTTGTGCCTGGAACCCCAAGACATTATCTGAGCCTGTACTGTTCCAGCATTTAACCTGCTTCATATCTGGATTTGTCATTGCTGTCCCCACTCCCCTAAATCCATGTGTTCTATCTCGTTCTAGTATCACAGTATCTATCCGGACTATATGTACTGTGATTCGGGGATTTTCTTTTTTATTTGAAATCCCCATTATTCTGTGCATGATGCTGGATCTATTCTGGATTTATTTGTTGTAGTATGTTTACGTTTAATAGACCACACAGGTTTGACTTAATATGGAATCTTTTGTACAAACAGATCTATAATTATTCTGTGCACAGGGCTCTTTCCAGAATTCCTAAAACATGGCATGACACTGTGATGGTGACAGTTTGAGTGGCGGGAGATCAGAGCACATGTGTGCTGGGATAACTGCTCCCTTTGCTAGTGGCGCTTCCTTGGCATCAGCGAATTGTGTCAAGTTAATAACAGATTTAGAATGAGTCATCTCTTAGAGAAGCAGAATCCTTGGCTCATTATGGGAATTCTGTATTTTTGACATGATAGAAGTCATTTTAATGAAACCTGTATGTTTGCAAACTAATAAAGAGGTCATGACAAAGAGCACATGGAAACTGTGCCATCCTTATGTTTTCAAAAACACCCCTCATTGAAGAAGAGAATCTTTAAAAGATAGGAAAAGTTTTAAATCATGTTCACAATAGAAAATAATCAATCCTGAATTGTTAAAAAGAAACCTTAGGTAAACGACTGTAATATTATCATATAAGTGCATGCTAGATCTATACCAGGCTTCCCCAAACTCTGGCCCTCCAGATGTTGCTGAACTACAACTCCCATGATTCTATGATTGAAATAGATAGGCTGAGAATCATGGGAGTTGTAGTTCAGCAACATCTGGAGGGCCGGAGTTTGGGGAAGCCTGATCTATACAGTATCCATTGACTGTTAGTGTCAACTGATGTTTAAATATGGTATAATCTGGTATAAGAATGGGGAAGTATTAACGCCAGAATTATCAAACCAACTCTGACCTGACACACCAAGGTAAGTGTCAAACCACTTGTAAATAAAATGACCGATTACTGATGAATGACAGCCAGGCATTGCCTTGTTTATGATGCCTAGAATGTCCCTTTAAAAGTAATGAGTAATGAGATACACAAAGCACACATGACAAAGCGAACATTAAACTTGACCATAAAGAGATAATTGGATGAACGTAAATGATAGCATTGCACTTAGATCTTGAAGTCGAATGTTAAAGGACCAGTAAAGTCACCAAGACCACTTAATTTCAACGAAGATGTCTGGATGCAGTGGCCTTGTATTTTTTGCACTGTAATGTAAAGCATTGTAGTTTTGTAGAAAACTATACATAATGGGGTTAAATCCACCTAATAGTGACAACCAGTAGAGGTGCTTTCTCCTCCAGAACTCAGTAAAACGCAGTCCTGGATTCAAATACTGCCCATAGCAGGAGGAGGAGCACTGCATTTGGCTGTGCATGCGTATGTCCACTCCGATGCTTCATCTTCTGTTATTTTCCACCATCTCATAGAAAAGCATTGGGGTGGACGAGATCGCGGAAGACGTCAGCAAGCTGTGGTGGAATCTCAGGGCTGGAAATGAGCTATGTGATCTTTAGTTAACTCTTAATTTTCAGCAGCAAAGGGGGTGGACGTTGGACAACAATAGAAGGGAACCTAGATTCACAACTATAGGTGCCTTTTAAAAGGGTTCCACCACCGTTACTCTTTTGTGTCTACCAACTCCTTTTCTTCTCTATTGTGTGTCCTTCCTTATATTTTATTAAGTCTAAGTGTCCCTCACTCCTACACGTGCCTCCCACCCGTCTCTTACTTCTTGTTTACGTTAATGAGTGCTTTTTTCCTTATCTCTGCTACTCATCTCTCCAACCCTCCCCCCCTCCTGGTGTGTCTCTCTCCATCTCCTTCCCACTTTGTATGTCTGTATGTCTCTCTACTCAATACTCTAGAATTGCAGTATGTGTCTTTGATACCCCTACTCTCTATATCCACAGAACCTCATTTATATCCTCCCTTCCTTAATCATTCTCTTAAGGTATACCCCAACTTCTACTTTTGAGAATCATTTCATCACTTCACCCACTATTTGTGATTGGTGCAAAATGTAAATGGGGCGGAATCACCAATGAAATGTGGCTGCTGGTGCCCCTGGTCTCCATGTTGATTGTCCCACTATTAATACTTTAGAGGACTTTTTATAACAGAGTACTTTGATAAATCTCCCCTATGAGTACAGCTAGGAATGTGCACTGTGCAAGCAAGTGACAGGTGAGGCATTAACTCCCACACCCTCTATTGTATTCTGGCTCTCCGACCTGCACTTGTAGACAGGAAGAGAGGAGAATAAATATGATTACACATAGTCTTTGTTGTGATCTCTCTCTGCCACATTAAACTATTGTATGGTGTATAGCTGGGAGTTCTGTGTGACCCTCTCTTAACTGTCACCTTAAGCAGACCCTTCACCTCCTCCCACTTTAGTATATCATCGGTCCAAGAACAACATAAGAGTTAATGTCTTAAATTCACAAAGGAATTAATATCTTAATAAATTATATTCAATGGCCTCTAAGTTATTGCCATCTCTCCAATTATTGAAGGGGCACTCTAATCACCACAATGAGCTGTAGTGGTAGTGGTGCAAGAAGTCATTGTGTGCAATCTCTCTGCTTTTTGTCAAATCCTTTTTCAGTGGTGTGACAAATGCCAAGTCCCCCCCTAACACCCAAAGACTGGCCCTCTGCAGCTGCTGGAAAAATTAAGATTTTTGGATGGCAATGATAAAATGTGAGTGCTGGGCTGCCCAGTAGTAATTTTAAAGAGCGTCTCTTGACATATCACCATGATTTAAATGCAGAATTCAAACACCAATGAAATAGAAGGTCAATATCATTCTGCAGAACAGAGTCAGTGAATTAGAATGACCGAAGTGTACGAATACTTGTGACAGAAAATCCTGAATGACGTATTGTGTAATGAGAACATTGTATGTACTACACAGTGAAAGTCTGTTAGCAAAATGACTGCGGTTTAGAGTGTGAATAGGTGAAATCTGTAGAGTTTTGCATTGATCAGAAAACACAATTGAAATGTGAACGACATATTTTATTATGATCCTACTTATATTTTGCCATCTTCCCTACTTTCTGATCAATTACCCCCAACATCATTTTTGTTCTTGTGTTTTCTGAACACGTCTGTTGCTCTCCAAATTCCCATTACACGCCTGGCCGAGCTGGGAAATCCACAACATCATATAAGGAATTTGTGAAACGGTGGCAACACTGCTGTTTGTCATCCATGTGTGTCCAATAGATTAACTGTGTAATGGCTTCATTAGGTTCCATCTGCATTCATCATGTCACGGCAGTGATTGCTGATTTACAACAGTGGACAAACAATAGGTGGGCAGCAAGTCAGTAAAGATCTGGGCTATATGTGTACGGCCTGTTAGGGCCATCCAGCTCCAATCACTTCAATGCCAAAGTCAGTAATAGGTAAATTATATCATAGCAAAACTTGCTTTCAGTTAGTCTGGCACTCTGGGATAAGCCTAATTTCCCTCAACACCATCTGGTCTGTTTCAAGCAACAGAAAGAGACAGAATACCTCTAACATATGTATCTTCTATGTGTGTCATTGTGCCACCCCACAAAGGGACAAACTCTACACCCCATATTGACCTACTATCTGGAAGGTAGGAGATGATACATCCCATAATATTATACCAACTTTGACATAGCATCACTTGGCAGAAGGTTGGAGATGCTACATCCCATAATAACTGAGTAGCCATGCAATGTCAATACTTCTTCTGAGCCCCTGACGCGGTCGACCTCCCAAGGCTGGTCTGCATGGGCCTCACTTGATCTCAACTAGAGCCCCATACTCCCCTTCCTACCCCGTGGGCTGATGGGGGTTATCCTGGCCCCGGCTGGACTTGTTAAGCTACTCATCCTGCGCTGCCTGACCCTACCCCAGTTATATTGGTTAGCCGCGTTGCTGACACAAAATGGTTGACACACTGGAATTTCCCCAAATGCAGGCACCACAGGAGAGCCAGACATGGAATGCTCTTTTTGAGGCCAAATTTGATAAGATATGCCAGGAGTTCTGACTGAGAATTGAAAGTAGGCATCAAACCTCCAATGTCCCTTTT
>OW240916.1:47593471-47606223 GCA_933207985.1 Pelobates cultripes
TCCTTTCACCATAACAACATCATTCTGATTAGGTTGTTATGGTGCCTCGAGTGTCCCTTTAAATTTGCCACTCCCTGGTGTACTCCCTAAAAAATTATGACTAACTCCCAACTAAAGCAGTTTGAATTCTCTATGGTAAAATCTAGGCAAACATAGCTGATCTGGGAGATTCTCCAAATCAACTATACTCACAGTTTGATTATTAGAGCCTGAATTTTGCCATCTCTTTCAGCATTCTACAGATTGATTTTTAAAATAATTTTCATGTCCTCATTCATGGTCATTGCTGTGATTGCGAGTAGGGGTTTTATTTTACCATGGAGTTTTTGTTTGTTTGTTTTTAAATCATAACTGATGTATTTTACTAAATTTAATAAAAAATGAAATTAATGTGCCATTATGGGTACATGAGTACATGTTGGCTGTATCAGTATGTATTATGATTATTATTATTATTATTAGTTCTCAGTACTGTACATTGGGGCATTATAGTGTTTTTTGAGCCCTAACCAGCTTAAACCGGTTACATAGCATCAACATTTAACTCTAACCACCAAAGTTAGTAGAATCTCTGGTTCTGTGGGCAGTTCTAGCATGTTATTGGTACTGAAGGCGTTAATCCCACATCAGATAACCATCTCTCTATAGTACATCAGCACTGAAAGATTCGCTTCGCTAAAATGAGGACCAGCATACAGATAATGCACAGTGTGCAGTGCTAGTTTCTGCCACTGGGGGGCGACAGTCAACAGAGAAATGATGATGCACTGAGTGATGATCATAATTCAGAAGTTGAGGTGTTAGGGGCCCCGAAATGAAACGCCATCTTGAAGGATCAGAGTTAATGCATGGGATGGATGGATGTGGATGTGGGTAGGTGGATGGTTGGGTCAGAAAAAAAAAAAAAAACAGAGAAACGTTATGGGGAAATATATAGAAAGATAGTCTCTGTCCGTGTGTCTGTCATTGTGTGAATGTGTGTTTGTGTGTGGGGGAGGTGTTTTTTTTTATTTAGTATGTTTGTCTGTGTGTGACATTGTGTGTATGGCATAGTGTGTGTATTTGTATGTGTGTGAATGTATGTGAATGTGTATGACGTGTGTGTGTGTGCGTGCGTGTGTGAGAGAGAGTGTGTGAATGTGTGTACGTATTTTCGTTTTTGCTTTAGGGTAAGAAGGTGAGAATAAGAGAGACTGTAAAAAAAAGACAAGTGAGAGACAAGAGTAAAAAAAAAATGAGAGGTGTGAGAGACAAAAAAAAACCAACTAGATACTTGGAGGTAGACAGACAGACTGACATGATGACAAAACAGACAGAGCACTGAATCTTCCAGAATGAGAATGGAATATAAATATTTATTTATACACACACACACAAGTATATATATATATATATAGAATTTTATTTTTTCGTTTTTATTTGTTTGGGTCTAGACATTTTCAGTTGGATGCAGACTGCTTATTGCATTCCTATACAGACTGTATGTTAAGGGCTATCTGTATAATCCCTACACAATGTACATTGCCATCCACAGGGAATGTGTCTATAGGGGATTCGTTTTACTAATATACAGGGGGTGTGATAATTAAATTTGTCGATTAGTTCACATATTTAACACAACATCCTTTCGTTGCTCTCACTCATAGATTAAAATGAGGAAAATATTATTTTTTCACCCCTTTTTTATTTCCTTTCTTCCATATGCAACGATAAATTATATAAAAATATTGTTTTATGTGATTATATCGAGTACACTAAAGTCATAATGCGTAGTTACTAGTCAGAAATATATGTCTTTAGAAATATGTACATGTTTTTTAACCGTTTTTGTATGTTTTGTGATAATAATTGATTGAGATTTATTCGACATAAGTTATGTTGACAAATTTCTAACTTATTTTTATAATTCCTTTTTTTTTTTTTGTAACGTGTATTTTTTATTTTAGAAATAAAATAAAATGTTTATCTAGATTTGATCTGATTTTACTATAATATACCTAAAACACATCAATCTAGATTCTAGATAGATAGATAGCTAGATAGATAGATAGATAGATAGATAGATAGATATACACACAGACATACAAAAAGACTGATGATAGATAGAGAGACAGAGTCTTTTTATCTATATATTAATAGTATTTTTTTTTAAATTCATGTAGTAATAGTATATTTTTAATTCCTTGGGCCCCTGCAGTATGCTTTGATTAGCTCTAATCTTGGGGGTTCCTTTAAAACCATATAACGTTTTTATTGAAAATGGATAGAATGCTCTTGTGGAATGTTGGACACCTTGTGCTATACGCTACATGAAAATCGGCCTACGAAGTCAGATATCTGTTTGACCTTGAAGAAAAGATGACCTCAAACGGATCACAGTCTCCTGAGGGGAGTCTCTAAGATTCACTGAGCTTAAAATTTAATTATTCTCTTTTCATATCTACAAGGACCAGTAGAGCACGTATCTCAATATGGAGAGGAGAAGATGGGGAGGTGAAGGTGACCATGAATGGTTAGAGTAAGAAGTCCTACCTGGATAGCATTGGTGACATTCCAGCCGGCTTCCCAAGCTGTGATTTTAGGTTTTCCAACAGAAGAAAGCTCAGAACAAAGTCCTTCTTCCTTAGAAGCAGAGGATGGGGGCCCCGAGCCATCTCTTTGGTAGTGGATGTCCCCTTCTGCTGGGGTGTCTCCAGCAGGCACCTCGGTCTTTAAGATGTCCATCTGTAGACCTTGTCGGTGCTCGTAGTCCAGATCATCACAGTGAGCAAAGCCAACTGCTTCTTCATTAGTGGCTGCTTGGAAGCCCATCCTGGCAAACATGCCACTCACCTTGGCCTGGGACTTATTCGATACCGAGGTTGCCACATTGGTCAATTTGCTCCTGATCATGGTAGCCATACTGGCTCTTTTTTCACCACCCAATATCTAAAAATAACAAGGTGTCCTCCTTGTTCTGCAGCCTCTGCCTTGATGAAGACTGTTACCTCCACTTGTTCAGACTGGATCTTCTCCACCCCCGACTCCCCCTAAGCATGACACCTTCTTGATATGTAATTAGAGCCTTTGAGGTGCCTCCATAGCGAGATCCAATACCTTCTTCTCATGCAGAAATGGAGGTCAGTGATGTAAGGAACCAGATAATGGAAAAGGAGAACTTGTGTCTACTTCCCTCAATGGCACTGCACTTCAATGCAGAGAATCCTATGGAGAAGGGAGTAGAATAAAAAAAATTACCCTTGGATTGAACACCGACCAAACGTTCTACAGCTAGAACATTCATCTACCAAGACACGGTTGGGGAGGCTCTGAATTCTGGTGGGGGGAGAAGAAGGGGTGTCTGCTTGACTGCTGCATATCTGGAGGAGGGTCTAAAGTCTCAAAGTCTACCCCCTTCTGTCACCACACGCAGTACCCAAACCCAACCCTACATCATATTCATTTAACATCCAATCCAAGCACCCATTTAGGCACCCACAGTCACCATTCCTCCACACCCTCCTTGCCTGCAACATCATGGGTTATTTCACTCCTTCTACCCCCTCCCCCTAATTCTATGTTCTACAGACATATATCCAAATAAATTCTAGGGATTTCTCCACACCAGAGAAAAAAATAACTTTTAACCCTACATCATCACCTAACTTCGCTTTAATAACCCAATGGTTTACAACCTATTACAGTGTATCGCTTCTGGTATTTTGAATAAATGTATCAGTGGAATCTATCGCATATACTAACATTATACCAAAGGAATGTACCCCAAAACCTCTTGTCATCCAATACATTACCCTCATCATTAAATCCCCTCCGATGAAAACAATATACACCATTTACAAGTCTTATAACTATTTTCATGACTGTATCTATTTTATTTAATTTTTTTAAAGCTCTATGTGTTGTTTAATTTTAGCATGAATTTGTAGGCTGTGAATGTAGCAAGACATTCTACTGGGATAGACCATTCATTTCAATTCGCCAGGAGATCACTTGTAATTTGAACCAAAGGCTTAATTAATGGGGGAATTTCTCTCAGTATCGACAACAAGACAAACACAGTTATTCACTTATTTACCTGTACATTGCATTAAATAGTATCGGTGTTGTCTTGTTTAGGCAACAGAACATACACATACAAACCACGAAAGCACCGACACACATACACGCAAAAACATACACTCACGTACAGACACACATACAAACCGCAAAAGCACAGACACACACACACACGTTTAGTGTTGTATCTTCCAGTTCAATAAAATGCGGAAAACAACGTGCAATAATCTTTTTTTAAAACATTTTATTTTGTTTTATTTATCATGTCCGTTTAAGCACATATGACTGGTAGAATTACTCTACCAATATTTTATATATTCTATGTCCGACTAGATGGGAATATATTAAGAAATACGTTTTTCTACGGTTGGATCAAATTAATTTATGAGCGAATAAACTGGGATTTGTCTTAAAATTAAAAAAGAAAAATGAAAGACAATTCGTTTTCGTATATATATATATATATATATACACACACGAAAACGAATTGTCTTCAATTTTTTTTAATATATATTTTTATATATAGGTGGGAATTAATATGTGTGTACAGATATGTATTACATAAAAGGAGATAATTGATAAATATTGCGATTATTTTGTTATTATATTCTTATACAATGATGCAAATTAAATAGTCATTTAAATGTTTGAATTTTAGAAAAAAAAAGAATATAATGTTAAAAGGCCATACTTATTTCTTGTTATGTTTTAGCATTATTTTCAATTCAATGGTTATTTTATTTTAAATATAAATACATTTTCTGGATAATCCGAAGACTGGTTAATCCGTGCTTTCTTATGAATGTGTGAATTCTTTACCCCATTGTATGGGGAGCTGGGGGTATTTGGGGCTATAAGGGGTCTGTATTTGGAGATAGTGTTTGTGGTGTGTATAACGAGATATGACAAGCTCAGTCCCTTCTTTACAAATCACAAGCTTACATCTCATTGCACAAATAGGTCAACATTTGGCTGAAAATATCGTATTATTTGCTAGTTACGATGTTACCAAATGTAAGAAGAGTGTACATATTTATATTAAACTAATGTATTCATGTAGTCTGTACAAACATCACCTGTTATATACCGCTTAGTAAAGAAAATTTATTATTTCATAATTATTTATAAATATTTCACACATTTATATATATTTAATAATAATATTTTTTTTTTACAAGCTTAAATAGAAATATATATATCTCAGATAGATAGATAGATAGACAGAGAGATAGACAGACAGATACATAGACAGACAGACAGATAGACATACAGATAAATAAAGAAAGGGTGGAATAGAGAGAGAGAGAATATATACCAATATAAAATATATGCATAGTATCTGTTGATGTATGTTGGTGTAGAATGAATGATATAATACTGTGTATATGATTTGGAGGTAGTCAGGATGTGTCTCTGTTTGACATTTTGTAGGTGTGACCTCACTCAATAATCTATTAGAGGATCACTACCCAGCAGAGAGCCCCTGCCCTGTGTATGAGGGCAATGCCCCAGGGGCACTTTATTCTTACCATGATCTCTTTGTTGTCCTTATTGTCCCCTGTGTGTCAGCGAGCTGTTATTTAATATGAATCCCATGTTGTATAGGATTTTGATATTCTGTAACCTCCAAGGTGGGTACATGTGTTTCCTGGTGTGTATAGGCATGTACCTGTGTTTGTTTGTAATTGATGTGCATTTATGTATGTGCATTCGTGTGTGCTTATGTGTGTAAATGTAAACGTGTATATATATATATATATATATATATATATATATATATATATATATATATCTGTGTGTGTATGCTTGCGTTTGGTGTGTACATTGTTAAGCTTCTGGGGAATAGTAGGCAATAATTTAAAGTACTACACATGATTATTTTTAAACAGACCAAACGATCATCAAAAGACTGTAATGCATTACAGTCTTTTTATGATCGTTTGGTCTGTTAGACACACAGTAGTAAAAATAAATAAAATAACATATTTTAAAAATATAGTAACAGTGTAAACACACACAATATAATATATTACACGCATACAGAGATTTTGGACAGGAATTTGGCACAGTAAGGGTTAATTCTACCACCAGTCAGTAAGGGTTAATTCTACCCCCATTCAGTAAGGGTTAATTCTACCCCCATTCAGTTAGTGTTGCATTCTACCCCAATAAGTAATGATTAATTTAACTACCAATCAGTAAGGGTTAATTATATTTCCAATCAGTAATGGTTAATTCTACTCCCAGTCAGTAAGAGTTAATTCTACTCCCAATTAGTAAGGGTTAATTCTACTCCCAATCAGTAAGGGTTAATTCTAATCCCAGTCAGTAAGGGTTAATTCTACCCCCAGTAAGGGTTAATTTTACTCCCAGTCAGTAAGGGTTAATTCTACCCCCAGTCAGTAACGGTTAATTTTACTCCCAGTCAATAAGGGTTAATTCTACTCCCAGTCAGTAGGGGTTAATTCTACTCCCAATCAGTAGGGGTTAATTCTACTCCCAGTCAGTAAGGGTTAATTCTACTCCCAATCAGTAAGGGTTAATATACTCCCAGACAGTAGGGGTTAATTCTACTCCCAGTCAGTAAGGGTTAATTCTACTCCCAATCAGTAAGGGTTCATTCTACTCCCAATCAGTAAGGGTTAATTCTACTCAGTCAGTAGGGGTTCATTCTACTCCCAGTCAGTAGGGGTTAATTCTACTCCCAATCAGTAAGGGTTCATTCTACTCAGTCAGTAAGGGTTCATTCTACTCCCAATCAGTAAGGGTTATTTCTACTCCCAGTCAGTAAGGGTTAATTCTACTCCCAATCAGTAAGGGTTAATTCTACTCTTAGTCAGTAAGGGTTAATTCTACTCCCGATCAGTAAGGGTTAATTCTACTCCCAATCTGCTGCACTCTGATACTATGTGTCCAGCTGCAAGGAGGTAACTCGTTCTGAGAAATAGAGATAGTATGACTGCTTCCTCCTATGAAGATCCTTAGCAGGTAAGTGATTAAACAATACTTTTTAACAGGGAAAATGGGAAATGAATGTATTTATTCATGTCAGGCTGGTTTTCAGTGCTGGGTGGGTGGGTGGGTGGGTGTGAGGAGGGTGGTTAATATGGAATAGAGTGAGAGAAATAGAGAATGAGACAGATAGAGAAGGAATACTCAGAGACAGACAGCGAGAGAGAGTGAGAGATTTAAAGGACAGGGGAACAAGTAAAGAGAGAGACAAAGGGAGGGTGTAAAAAAGAGACTGATGTCAATAATTCTGGAAGTAAAAGAAGACAGGCAGACAGACAACAAAGCCACAAGGGAAGGAAAATAAAGAAAGCCCAAACATCACATAAATAATGTGAGTTATACAGGGGAGAAAGGCAGAATGTGAGAGACAGAAAGGAATAAAGAGAGGAAAGGAAGGAATATTAATAGAGAAAGCAAGAGGAGAGTGGAAAAAAAAGGAATAGAGAAATCTGGGTGAAGGTGCAGGAACACAGGGAAAAGAGTAAGTGAGGAAGAGAGAGTGAGAGAAGGAAAGAAAGACAGAGAAAGAAAGAGAGGAAGAGAGAGAGAAAGAACGAGAGAGGAAGAAAGAAAGAAAAAGAAAGAGAAGGAAAGAGATAGAAAGAGAGGAATCCAGATAGATCGATGGATACAGTGAGGTGCAGAGAGAAATAAATGAGAACCATAGAGAGACTTACAGATAGCAGACTTGGTGAATGAGAGGAATACATAAATGAGATTTACCGAGCTGCTCTCCTGTCCATGGCTGCACTTAGTATCCTGACAGTGTGCTCAGAGCCCTGCTGCTGCCTGGGAGCCTCCATAATGCACTCTGTCTCTGTCCCAGTCCTGATACATTATATACACACAGGGCAGGGCAGGTGCAACGTGGGGCCAGGGCAACACCTCCCCCAAACACAGCCCTTTATAGCAGTATCCTTGCATCCCACTGCTAGATCTGGTACTTTATCCATCATCACCAGCATATTCACTGCCTTATTAATACCATATACTGCCTTATCAATACCATATACTGTGTTATTAATACCATATACTGTGTTACTAATACCATATACTGCCTTATCAATACCATATACTGTGTTATTAATACCATATACTGCCTTATCAATACCATATACTGTGCTACTAATACCGTATACTGCCTAATTAATACCATATACTGTGTTATTAATACCATATACTGCCTTATCAATACCATATACTGTGTTATTAATACCATATACTGTGTTATTAATACCATATACTGCCTTATCAATACCATATACTGTGTTATTAATACCATATACTGCCTTATTAATACCATATACTGTGTTATTAATACCATATACTGCCTTATCAATACCATATACTGTGTTATTAATACCATATACTGCCTTATCAATACCATATACTGTGCTACTAATACCGTATACTGCCTAATTAATACCATATACTGTGTTATTAATACCATATACTGCCTTATCAATACCATATACTGTGTTATTAATACCATATACTGTGTTATTAATACTATATACTGTGTTATTAATACCATATACTGCCTTATCAATACCATATACTGTGCTACTAATACCGTATACTGCCTAATTAATACCATATACTGTGTTATTAATACCATATACTGCCTTATCAATACCATATACTGTTTTATTAATACAATATACTGCCTTATCAATACCATATTCTGCCTTATCAATACCATATACTGCGTTATTAATACCATATACTGCCTTATCAATACCATATTCTGTGTTATCAATACCATATACTGTCTTATTAATACCATATTCTGTGTTATCAATACCATATACTGTGTTATTAATACCATATACTGTGTTATTTATACCATATACTGGATATACATATACTGTGTTATTAATACCATATACTGCCTTATTAATACTATATACTGCCTTATCAATACCATATACTGTGTTATTAATACCATATACTGTGTTACTAATACCATATACTGCCTTATTAATACCATATACTGTGTTATTAATACCATATACTGCCTTATTAATACTATATACTGTGTTACTAATACCATATACCGCCTTATTAATACCATATACTGTGTTATTAATACCATATACTGCCTTATTAATATCATATACTGTGTTATTAATACCATATACTGCCGTATTAATACCATATAATGTGTTATTAATACCATATACTGCCTTATTAATATCATATACTGTGTTATTAATACCATATACTGTGTTACTAATACCATTTACTGCCTTATTAATACCATATACTGTATATACATATACTGTGTTATTAATACCATATACTGCCTTATTAATACCATATACTGCCTTAATAATACCATATACTGTGTTATTTATACCATATACTGGATATACATATACTGTGTTATTAATACCATATACTGCCTTATTAATACTATATACTGCCTTATCAATACCATATACTGTGTTATTAATACCATATACTGTGTTACTAATACCATATACTGCCTTATTAATACCATATACTGTGTTATTAATACCATATACTGCCTTATTAATACTATATACTGTGTTACTAATACCATATACCGCCTTATTAATACCATATACTGTGTTATTAATACCATATACTGCCTTATTAATACCATATACTGTGTTATTAATACCATATACTGCCGTATTAATACCATATAATGTGTTATTAATACCATATACTGCCTTATTAATATCATATACTGTGTTATTAATACCATATACTGTGTTACTAATACCATTTACTGCCTTATTAATACCATATACTGTATATACATATACTGTGTTATTAATACCATATACTGCCTTATTAATATCATATACTGCCTTATTAATACCATATACTGTATATACATATACTGTGTTATTAATACCATATACTGCCTTATTAATACCATATACTGCCTTAATAATACCATATACTGTGTTATTAATACCATATACTGCCTTATTAATACCATATAATGTGTTATTAATACCATATACTGCCTTATTAATATCATATACTGTGTTATTAATACCATATACTGTGTTACTAATACCATTTACTGCCTTATTAATACCATATACTGTATATACATATACTGTGTTATTAATACCATATACCGCCTTATTAATACCATATACTGCCTTAATAATACCATATACTGTGTTATTAATACCATATACTGGATATACATATACTGTGTTATTAATACCATATACTGCCTTATCAATACCATATACTGTGTTACTAATACCATATGTCGCCTTATTAATACCATATACTGTGTTATTAATATCATATACTGCCTTATTAATACCATATACTGTGTTATTAATACCATGTACTGCCTTATCAATACCATATACTTTGTTACTAATACCATATGCCGCCTTATTAATACCATATACTGTGTTATTAATACCATATACTGCCTTATTAATACCATATACTGCCTTATTAATACCATATACTGTGTTACTAATACCATATACTGCCTTATTAATACCATATACTGTGTTATTAATACCATATACTGCTTTATTAATATCATATACTGTGTTATTAATACCATATACTGTGTTATTAATAGTATATACTGTGTTATTAATACCATATACTGCCTTATCAATACCATATACTGTGTTATTAATACCATATACCGCTTTATTAATACCATATACTGCCTTATTAATACCATATACTGCTTTATTAATACCATATACTGCCTTATTAATACCATATACTGTGTTATTAATACCATATACTGTGTCACTAATACCACATACCGCCTTATTAATACCATATACTGCCTTATTAATACCATATACTGCCTTATTAATACCATATACTGTGTTATTAATACCATATACTGTGTCACTAATACCACATACCGCCTTATTAATACCATATACTGCGTTATTAATACCATATACTGCTTTATTAATACCATATACTGCCTTATTAATATCATATACTGTGTTATTAATACCATATACTGCCTTATTAATACCATATACTGCTTTATTAATACCATATACTTTGTTATTAATACCATATACTGCCTTATTAATATCATATACTGCTTTATTAATACCATATACTGTGTTATTAATACCATATACTGCTTTATTAATACCACATACTGCCTTATTAATACCATATACTGTGTATACATATACTGTGTTATTAATACCATATACTGCCTTATTAATATCATATACTGCCTTATTAATACCATATACTGTATATACATATACTGTGTTATTAATACCATATACTGCCTTTTTAATACCATATACTGTGTTATTAATACCATATACTGCCTTATTAATACCATATAATGTGTTATTAATACCATATACTGCCTTATTAATATCATATACTGTGTTATTAATACCATATACTGTGTTACTAATACCATTTACTGCCTTATTAATACCATATACTGTATATACATATACTGTGTTATTAATACCATATACTGCCTTATTAATATCATATACTGCCTTATTAATACCATATACTGTATATACATATACTGTGTTATTAATACCATATACTGCCTTATTAATACCATATACTGCCTTAATAATACCATATACTGTGTTATTAATACCATATACTGTGTTATTAATATCATATACTGTGTTATTAATACCATATACTGTGTATTTACTAATACATTTACTGCCTTATTAATACCATATACCGCCTTATTAATACCATATACTGCCTTAATAATACCATATACTGTAATTTAGTAATGCCATATACTGGATATACATATACTGTATTGTAATACCATATACTGCCTTATTAATATCCTTATACTGTGTTATTAATACCATATACTGTATTTACTAATACCATTTACTGCCGCGTAATGTATAAGCCTTATTAATACCATATACTGCCTTAATAATACCATATACCAATATTTATTAATACCATACTGGATATACATATACTGTGTTATTAATACCATATACTGCCTTATTAATACCATATACTGTGTTATTAATACCATATACTGTGTCACTAATACCACATACCGCCTTATTAATACCATATACTGCGTTATTAATACCATATACTGCTTTATTAATACCATATACTGCCTTATTAATATCATATACTGTGTTATTAATACCATATACTGCCTTATTAATACCATATACTGCTTTATTAATACCATATACTTTGTTATTAATACCATATACTGCCTTATTAATATCATATACTGCTTTATTAATACCATATACTGTGTTATTAATACCATATACTGCTTTATTAATACCACATACTGCCTTATTAATACCATATACTGTGTATACATATACTGTGTTATTAATACCATATACTGCCTTATTAATATCATATACTGCCTTATTAATACCATATACTGTATATACATATACTGTGTTATTAATACCATATACTGCCTTTTTAATACCATATACTGTGTTATTAATACCATATACTGCCTTATTAATACCATATAATGTGTTATTAATACCATATACTGCCTTATTAATATCATATACTGTGTTATTAATACCATATACTGTGTTACTAATACCATTTACTGCCTTATTAATACCATATACTGTATATACATATACTGTGTTATTAATACCATATACTGCCTTATTAATATCATATACTGCCTTATTAATACCATATAC
>OW240916.1:47606323-47649609 GCA_933207985.1 Pelobates cultripes
CAACTGTCATGGGGAATATTGGAGGCGGACGCCCACGGGAGCATTATGGGCAGTGCGCGAGGCAGCAGTACTCTGTATGCAGCTGCTCTCTGCTCCCTCGCACTGTCTAATGATGTCGAGAGCCCAGGCACCATTACAAAGCGTGAGGGACCAGAGAGCAGCTACAGGCAGAGTACTGCTCCTTTGCATACAGGAAGAGAGCAGCCCCACTGGACACCAGGAAATACCCACTCAGCTCTCCCAAAGGTAGGGAGGCTGAGTGGGTTTTAATTAAAACAAAAATGTGTATGTGTAAGCCTGTGTGAGTCTGTCAAGAGTGTGTGAGCCTGTCAGAGTGTGTGTGTGAGCCTGTCAGTGTGTGTGTGTGAGCCTGTCAGAGTGTGTGTGCCTGTTAGTGTGTGTGTGTGTGAGCCTGTCAGAGTGTGTGTGTGTGTGTGTGTGTGCCTGTCAGAGTGTGTGTGTGTGTGTGAGCCTGTCAGTGTGTGTGTGTGTGTGTGTGAGAGCCTGTCAGTGTGTGTGTGTGTGAGCTTGTCAGAGTGTATGTATGTGTGTGTGTGTGTGTGCCTGTCAGTGTGTGTGTGTGTGTGTGTGTGTGTGTGTGTGTGAGCGTGTCATAGTGTGTGTGTGTGTGTGTGAGCTTGTCAGAGTGTCTGTATGTGTGTGTGTGTGTGAGCAAGAGGCCGTCAAGAGAGTGTGTGTGCAAGTCTGTCAAGAGATTGTGCATGAGCCTGTCAAGAGTTTGTGTGTGTGAACCGTCCAAGAGTTTGTGTGTGTGAGCCTGTTGTCAGCATGAGTGTGTATGTGAGCCTGTCAGAGTGTGTATGTGAGCCTGTCAGAGTGTGTGTGAGTGTGCCTGTCAGAGAGTGTGTGTGTGTGTGTGTGTGAGCCTGTCAGTATGTGTGTGTGAGCTTGTCAGAGTGTCTGTATGTGTGTGTGTGTGTGTGAGCGAGAGCCCGTCAAGAGAGTGTGTATGCAAATCTGTCAAGAGATTGTGCATGAGCCTGTCAAGAGTTTGTGTGTGTGAACCGTCCAAGAGTTTGTGTGTGTGAGCCTGTTGTCAGCGTGAGTGTGTATGTGAGCCTGTCAGAGTGTGTGTGAGACCCTGTCAGTGTGTGCACGTTTAGGTACCTGCCCCCTCCGATCGCACGAGGAAGGTGTTTTTACTCACCTTTCTTCCCATTTTCCCATGCCGTGACAGTTTTGCCATGACTGAGTTGATCAATCTTTATGATCTCAGCTTGAATGTAATTTTCATGCACACCAAAAATAAAAAATATAAAAAAAATTAAATAAAATAGATTGCCATGATTTGATCCTCCTATTCCCCAACTTTCACAGCTTCCGATTATCCACCAATTCTTTGTCAAAAAATTTCAAAACAGTATGAAAAAAGCATCTATTCTACGTACCATAACCACTACAATAAACTGTTTTATTACAACATAATTTGCATTGATCCATGTGGGTCAGGAGCCAGATTACTGGGGAGACCCTGTGTTTAGAGGGACACTACAGACACCTCATTGAAGTGTTCTAGGTGGTGTCCCTTTCTCACATAGACCTGCAATGTAAATAATTGCAGTTTTCGAGAAACTGCAATGATTACCTTGCAAGACTAAAACTGCCTCCAGTAGCTGTCTATTAGAGAGATTTTAATGGACTCTGAGTCCATTAACGAGGCTGGACGTTCTCACGCTCTCCATGAGGACATCCAGCGTCAGAGAAATCCACATAGGAAAGCATTAAGGCAATGCTTTCCTATGAGGAGGGTCTAACGCGCTCACCGTGCATTAGCCCCAACCGTTTGGATGATGTATTGAGGAGGAGTGCCGACCCAGCACCGAAAAACATTGCCACTGGAATCGGGTAAGTGACTTAAGTTTTTATTTAACCCTTTATGTGCCTGGGTGGGGGTCCACGAGGGAGGAGTTGCTAGAGGGCACTATAATTTGAGGAATACAGATCTGTATTCCTAACACTATAGAATCCCTTTAAGTCACCTCTCGATTTCTCTTTCACAGACTTTATTGTCCTTTTCCTTCCCTCTCTCCGTTCCTCAGTCTGAATCCAGTCACATGATTTATCCCCCTTGAGGAGGATTGTGAGTCTGATATTTACTATCAGAAGGTCAGCATCTGTATAAATATGTGTGTGTACATTGCAATTTTCTTTTTGTTTCAGAAGGCAACCTTTTTTCTGCTCTGTCTGCGCTCATCTACTATGAGGGAGATTTATCAAAGTGTTCTGTTCTAAAACATGGGGCAATCTCCATGGCAACCACTGGAACCAACTGGTAAATTCCATTAGTGACTCCTCCCCTTTTACAGTTTTGCACCACTTTTTAGAACACGACACTTTGATAAATATCCCGGATGAGTGCAAATGGCAATTTCTACTATATATTCTTAGCATACACACTGGGAAATTATGTTCTGAAAACCAATGGTTAAGCGATGCCAATATTTTGATCAATTTATCAAAGTGCAAATTCTGCCAGCCATATTTACAGAGACAGGGAAAAATTAAAACAGAACTCTCTTCTGTTGGAAAAAGCAGCAGAAGAATTCGTGAATCTGTTGTGTCAAAAGTATTAATAAAGATAATCTTTAGAACACATAAAAGCAACAGATAAAAAAATTAAGAAAAAGAGCCAAAAACTCATCAAAAATCACACTTTAAATGTATTGGCCGTGCTTTGATAAACCCCCCTCCTTTGTCGTCAGACTTCCAGTGCGTTTTTGAATTTACTGAAAAAGTCCTGATAATTTTCAAGGAAGGAATGGGCGTCATATCAAAAAAGAAGTGTGCAAGACGTGAAATGGATGTGAAATAAGAGTGGGGATGAAATTTAAGAGTCAGATTAGAAGTTGGTAGACCTATGAATCCTTTATTTCCCACCAAACTGCAGCTTTTGCCTGTGTTAAGTTTGTAGACGAACAATTTTAGTAAAATTTTAGTCGATTAAAATGTTTGAGATTTAGTCGACTAAAACTAGACTAAAACTTAAACAATTCAGATGACTAAAATACGACTAAAACTAAAATGGCTTTTTAGTCAAAAGACTATGACTAAAACTAAATTGAAATTTGCCGCCAAAATGAACACTGCACAGAGAGGCTATGGAAGGGGCAAAAGAGACAGACCAGGGCTTGGGAGAGAGACACCTAGAGGAGATGGAGGAGACAATGAGACACAAAGGGGCTGGGGAAGGGGCAAAAGAGAGATATATAGGCTTTAACTAAGTCCATTAGATTTTAGTTGTGTCAACTAAGATTTATTTGACTAAAACTAGATTAGAACTAAAATAATTCAGATGACTAAAATACAACTAAAACTAAATTGAAATTTGCCACCAAAATTAACACTGACTTATAGAAGTGTAAGGGGTAAATCTTTGACCAACTCCAGAAAAAGGGTTGAGAATCTTCAAGTTGCCCAAGTGGAAAATAATGCAGGCCTTCCCTGGTTCTCCCTTGGATGGTCTTTGGGGATGCTACTGGACTCATTTTGACTTTTTAGGAGGGCAGGTGGAAATGGAAACATGGCTATAGAAACATTTGGTAAAAATATAAAATTATTTTGACAAGGGAAACCACAGCTCTTCCATAGAAAGCACTGGGTGCACTTGTATGATGTATGAAACGCCTGGAGGTAAATATGGAAGCTCTACAGAATAAATAAGCATCTGAATCAGCGATGAGTGATGGGAAAACCTCAGCAAGACAAACTGAATTCCTATATGGTAAACTGCTCATAATATCCAGGGAATGAGAGTCCTATGGATCAGGACCACGGAGCGCTCCTTAATAGCTATTGCTTTTAGTCCTGTATCTCAGAATCCCATAGAGATGGAGAGATGGAGAGAGTAAGAGAGAAGGGGTGAGAGAGAGATTTGTTAGAGAGAGATTTGTTAGAGAAAGGGATGACAGACAGAGGTAGAGCTGGAGAGAGTGAGACAGGGAGATGTAGAGAGAGCATGGAGAGAGAGGGCCTTCCCAGCTATTAACCCTGTCACTCACAGTCTGGTCTTGTTCCAGCAATTCAGCTAATTGCCTTTTGATAGTATTTTGTGCAACTCTTTATTACCCTTTCATATCTCTCCCATGAGATGCCTGGGAGAAAGAGGGAGGGAGGGGTGAGGACATGGTGAATGAGAGAGAAGGATTTGGGAAAACAGAGAATGGGAGAGAGATGCAGCGGAGGGGGAGATGGAGATGAGAGAGATGGGAAGTTGGAGAAAAAAAGAAAGAAAAAAAGAAAGAAAAAGAAATAGATAGATATTGAGTTCGACTATATGAATGACTTGGGTTTAAATAGAGTATAATAAAGCTCTATACCTGTAATAGATTGATCAGAATCCATATTTGTACATGTGATAAATTGATTAGGTAGGAAGAAAGGTAAATGTATATTGTGTTCTGTATATTTATCCATAACTCTGCTTTATTAAAAACCATAGAAAGTCCTGTGAGTCTATCAAGCAAAGCAGAGACCAGTGACTCAGTGAGACAATCCCACACTATAAGCAGCTCCATTGATGCTGAGCAGCTGATAAATCTCACATTACATGCTGGACAATGCCTCAATCCTAATACCACCTCACCCACCCAACACCTGCAGCTCACTGTCTGCACAGTGCCACAGCCTGCAGGTATAGACTTACCTGGGTCTGTCTGCTGGGATAACAGAATACACATACACATTCCCTACAGAATACATCCACACCTTACAGAATACACATACCCTACAGAATACACACACACAGATTGACAGGGAGCTCAGCCCACAAATAATAGTTGCTTAACTACATAAAAAATTAATAATACAAAATAAAGATATATTTTATGACAGATATATTAATATTAATATTCACATGTTGATGCTGTAATAGTGCATGTGTTAATAACACAGTATATGGTATTAATAACACAGTATATAGTATTAATAACACAGTATATGGTATTAATAACACAGTATATGGTATTAATAAGGTGGTATGTGGTATTAATAAGGCAGTATATGGTATTAATAAGGCAGTATGTGGTATTAATAAAGCAGTATATGGTATTAATAAGGCAGTATATGGTATTAATAACAAAGTATATGGTATTAATAAAGCAGTATATGGTATTAATAAGGCGGTATGTGGTATTAGTGACACCGTATATGGTATTAATAAGGCAGTATATGGTATTAATAACACAGTATATGATATTAATAAGGCAGTATATGGTATTAATAAGGCAGTATATGGTATTAATAACGCAGTATATGGTATTAATAAGGCGGTATGTGGTATTAGTGACACAGTATATGGTATTAATAACACAGTATATGGTATTAATAAGGCAGTATATGGTATTAATAAGGCGGTATGTGGTATTAGTGACACAGTATATGGTATTAATAAGGCAGTATATGGTATTAATAAAGCAGTATATGGTATTAATAACACAGTATATGGTATTGATAAGGCAGTATATGGTATTAATAACACAGTATATGGTATTATTAAGGCAGTATATGGTATTAATAAGGCAGTATATGGTATTAATAACACAGTATATGGTATTAATAAAGCAGTATATGGTATTAGTAACACAGTATATGGTATTAATAACACAGTATATGGTATTAATAAGGTGGTATATGGTATTAGTAACACAGTATATGGTATTAATAAGGCAGTATATGGTATTAATAACACAGTATATGGTATTAATAACACAGTATATGGTATTAATAAAGCAGTATATGGTATTAATAACGCAGTATATGGTATTAATAAGGCGGTATATGGTATTAGTAACACAGTATATGGTATTAATAAGGCAGTATATGGTATTAATAACACAGTATATGATATTAATAACACAGTATATGGTATTAATAAGGCAGTATATGGTATTAATAACACAGTATATGATATTAATAAGGCAGTATATGGTATTAATAAGGCGGCATATGGTATTAGTAACAAAGTATATGGTATTGATAAGGCAGTACATGGTATTAATAACACAGTATATGGTATTAATAAGGCAGTATATGGTATTAATAACACAGTATATGGTATTAATAAGGCGACATATGGTATTAGTAACACAGTATATGGTATTGATAAGGCAGTATATGGTATTAATAACACAGTATATGTATATCCAGTATATGGTATTAATAACACAGTATATGGTATTATTAAGGCAGTATATGGTATTAATAAGGCGGTATATGGTATTAATAACACAGTATATGTATATACAGTATATGGTATTAATAAGGCAGTAAATGGTATTAGTAACACAGTATATGGTATTAATAACACAGTATATGATATTAATAAGGCAGTATATGGTATTAATAACACATTATATGGTATTAATAAGGCAGTATATGGTATTAATAACACAGTATATGGTATTAATAACACAGTATATGTATATACAGTATATGGTATTAATAAGGCAGTATATGATATTAATAAGGCAGTAAATGGTATTAGTAACACAGTATATGGTATTAATAACACAGTATATGATATGAATAAGGCAGTATATGGTATTAATAACACATTATATGGTATTAATAAGGCAGTATATGGTATTAATAACACATTATATGGTATTAATAAGGCAGTATATGGTATTAATAACACAGTATATGGTATTATTAAGGCAGTATATGGTATTAATAAGGCAGTATATGGTATTAATAACACAGTATATGGTATTAATAAAGCAGTATATGGTATTAATAACACAGTATATGGTATTAATAACACAGTATATGGTATTAATAAGGCGGTATATGGTATTAGTAACACAGTATATGGTATTAATAACACAGTATATGGTATTAATAAGGTGGTATATGGTATTAGTAACACAGTATATGGTATTAATAAGGCAGTATATGGTATTAATAACACAGTATATGGTATTAATAAGGCAGTATATGGTATTAGTAACACAGTATATAGTATTAATAAAGCAGTATATGGTATTAATAACACAGTATATGGTATTAATAAGGCGGTATATGGTATTAGTAACACAGTATATGGTATTAATAAGGCAGTATATGGTATTAATAACACAGTATATGGTATTGATAAGGCAGTATATAGTATTAATAAGGCAGTATATGGTATTAATAACACAGTATATGTATATCCAGTATATGGTATAAATAACACAGTATATGGTATTAATAACACATTATATGGTATTGATAACACAGAATATGGTATTAATAAGGCAGTATATGGTATTGATAACACAGAATATGGTATTGATAAGGCAGTATATGGTATTAATAACGCAGTATATGGTATTGATAAGGCAGAATATGGTATTGATAAGGCAGTATATTGTATTAATAACACAGTATATGGTATTGATAAGGCAGTATATGGTATTAATAACACAGTATATGGTATTAATTAGGCAGTATATGGTATTAGTAGCACAGTATATGGTATTGATAAGGCAGTATATGGTATTAATAACACAGTATATAGTATTAATAACACAGTATATGGTATTAATAACACAGTATATGGTATTGATAAGGCAGTATATGGTATTAATAACACAGTATATGGTATTAATTAGGCAGTATACGGTATTAGTAGCACAGTATATGGTATTGATAAGGCAGTATATGGTATTAATAACACAGTATATAGTATTAATAACACAGTATATGGTATTAATAACACAGTATATGGTATTGATAAGGCAGTATATGGTATTAATAAGGCAGTATATGGTATTAATAAGGCAGTGAATATGCTGGTGATGATGGATAAAGTACCAGATCTAGCAGTGGGATGCAGGGATACTGCTATAAAGGGCTGTGTTTGGGGGAGGTGTTGCCCTGGCCCCACGTTGCACCTGCCCTGCCCTGTGTGTATATAATGTATCAGGACTGGGACAGAGACAGAGTGCATTATGGAGGCTCCCAGGCAGCAGCAGGGCTCTGAGCACACTGTCAGGATACTAAGTGCAGCCATGGACAGGAGAGCAACTCGGTAAATCTCATTTATGTATTCCTCTCATTCACCAAGTCTGCTATCTGTAAGTCTCTCTATGGTTCTCATTTATTTCTCTCTGCACCTCACTGTATCCATCGATCTATCTAGATTCCTCTCTTTCTATCTCTTTCCTTCTCTCTCTTTTTCTTTCTTTCTTCCTCTCTCGTTCTTTCTCTCTCTCTTCCTCTCTTTCTTTCTCTGTCTTTCTTTCTTTCTCTCACTCTCTCTTCCTCACTTACTCTTTTTCCTGTGTTCCTGCACCTTCACCCAGATTTCTCTATTCCTTTTTTTTCCACTCTCCTCTTGCTTTCTCTATTAATATTCCTTCCTTTCCTCTCTTTATTCCTTTCTGTCTCTCACATTCTGCCTTTCTCTCCTGTATAACATTATTTATGTGATGTTTGGGCTTTCTTTATTTTCATTCCCTTGTGGCTTTGTTGTCTGTCTGCCTGTCTTCTTTTACTTCCAGAATTATTGACATCAGTCTCTTTTTTACACCCTCCCTTTGTCTCTCTCTTTACTTGTTCCCCTGTCCTTTAAATCTCTCACTCTCTCTCGCTGTCTGTCTCTGAGTATTCCTTCTCTTTCTGTCTCATTCTCTATTTCTCTCACTCCCTCTATTCCATATTAACCACCCTCCTCACACCCACCCACCCACCCAGCACTGAAAACCAGCCTGACATGAATAAATACATTCATTTCCCATTTTCCCTGTTAAAAAGTATTGTTTAATCACTTACCTGCTAAGGATCTTCATAGGAGGAAGCAGTCATACTATCTCTATTTCTCAGAACGAGTTACCTCCTTGCAGCTGGACAGATAGTATCAGAGTGCAGCAGATTGGGAGTAGAATTAACCCTTACTGATCGGGAGTAGAATTAACCCTTACTGACTAAGAGTAGAATTAACCCTTACTGACTGAGAGTAGAATTAACCCTTACTGATTGGGAGTAGAATGAACCCTTACTGACTGGGAGTAGAATGAACCCTTACTGACTGAGAGTAGAATTAACCCTTACTGACTGGGAGTAGAATTAACCCCTACTGACTGGGAGTAGAATGAACCCTTACTGACTGAGTAGAATTAACCCTTACTGATTGGGAGTAGAATGAACCCTTACTGACTGAGTAGAATGAACCCTTACTGATTGGGAGTAGAATTAACCCCTACTGACTGGGAGTAGAATGAACCCTTACTGACTGAGTAGAATTAACCCTTACTGATTGGGAGTAGAATGAACCCTTACTGACTGAGTAGAATGAACCCTTACTGATTGGGAGTAGAATTAACCCCTACTGACTGGGAGTAGAATGAACCCTTACTGACTGAGTAGAATTAACCCTTACTGATTGGGAGTAGAATGAACCCTTACTGACTGAGTAGAATGAACCCTTACTGATTGGGAGTAGAATTAACCCCTACTGACTGGGAGTAGAATGAACCCTTACTGACTGAGTAGAATTAACCCTTACTGATTGGGAGTAGAATGAACCCTTACTGACTGAGTAGAATGAACCCTTACTGATTGGGAGTAGAATTAACCCTTACTGACTGAGTAGAATCAACCCTTACTGATTGGGAGTAGAATTAACCCTTACTGACTGAGAGTAGAATTAACCCTTACTGACTGGGAGTAGAATTAACCCCTACTGACTGGGAGTATATTAACCCTTACTGATTGGAAGTAGAATTAACTCCTACTGACTGGGAGTTGTATTAACCCTTACTGACTGGGAGTATATTAACCCTTACTGATTGGGAGTAGAATTAACCCCTACTGACTGGGAGTAGAATTAACCCTTACTGACTGGGAGTAAAATTAACCGTTACTGACTGGGGGTAGAATTAACCCTTACTGACTGGCAGTTAAATTAACCGTTATTGACTGGGGGTAGAATTAACCCTTACTGACTGGGAGTAAAATTAACCCTTACTGGGGGTAGAATTAACCCTTACTGACTGGGATTAGAATTAACCCTTACTGATTGGGAGTAGAATTAACCCTTACTAATTGGGAGTAGAATTAACTCTTACTGACTGGGAGTAGAATTAACCATTACTGATTGGAAATATAATTAACCCTTACTGATTGGTAGTTAAATTAATCATTACTTATTGGGGTAGAATGCAACACTAACTGAATGGGGGTAGAATTAACCCTTACTGACTGGTGGTAGAATTAACCCTTACTGTGCCAAATTCCTGTCCAAAATCCCTGTATGCGTGTAATATAATATATTGTGTGTGTTTACACTGTTACTATATTTTTAAAATGTTATTTTATTTATTTTTACTACTGTGTGTCTAACAGACCGAACGATCATAAAAAGACTGTAATGCACATGTTCACATGCATTACAGTCTTTTGATGATCGTTTGGTCTGTTGAAAAATAATCATGTGTAGTACTTTAAATTATTGCCTTCTATTCCCCAGAAACTTAACAATGTACACACCAAACGCAAGCATACACACACACACACACACATATATATATATATATATATATATATATATATATATATATATATATATACACGTTTACATTTACACACATAAGCACACACGAATGCACATACATAAATGCACATCAATTACAAACAAACACAGGTACATGCCTATACACACCAGGAAACACATGTACCCACCTTGGAGGTTACAGAATATCAAAATCCTATACAACATGGGATTCATATTAAATAACAGCTCGCTGACACACAGGGGACAATAAGGACAACAAAGAGATCATGGTAAGAATAAAGTGCCCCTGGGGCATTGCCCTCATACACAGGGCAGGGGCTCTCTGCTGGGTAGTGATCCTCTAATAGATTATTGAGTGAGGTCACACCTACAAAATGTCAAACAGAGACACATCCTGGCTACCTCCAAATCATATACGCAGTATTATATCATTCATTCTACACCAGCATACATCAACAGATACTATGCATATATTTTATATTGGTATATGTTCTCTCTCTCTCTATTCCACCCTTTCTTTATTTATCTGTATGTCTATCTCTCTGTCTGTCTATCTCTCTGTCTGTCTATCTCTCTGTCTGTCTATCTATCTATCTAAGACATATTTTTCTATTTAAGCTTGTAAAAAAAAATATTATTATTAAATATATATAAATGTGTGAAATATTTATAAATAATTATGAAATAATAAATTTTCTTTACTAAGCGGTATATAACAGGTGATGTTTGTACAGACTACATGAATACATTAGTTTAATATAAATATGTACACTCTTCTTACATTTGGTAACATCGTAACTAGCAAATAATACGATATTTTCAGCCAAATGTTGACCTATTTGTGCAATGAGATGTAAGCTTGTGATTTGTAAAGAAGGGACTGAGCTTGTCATATCTCGTTATACACACCACAAACACTATCTCCAAATACAGACCCCTTATAGCCCCAAATACCCACAGCTCCCCATACAATGGGGTAAAGAATTCACACATTCATAAGAAAGCACGGATTAACCAGAAAATGTATTTATATTTAAAATAAAATAACCATTGAATTGAAAATAATGATAAAACATAACAAGAAATAAGTATGACCTATAAACATTATATTCTTTTTTTTTCTAAAATTCAAACATTTAAATGACTATTTAATTTGCATCATTGTATAAGAATATAATAACAAAATAATCGCAATATTTATCAATTATCTCCTTTTATGTAATACATACCTGTACACACATATTAATTCCCACCTATATATAAAAATATATATTAAAAAAAATTGAAGACAATTCGTTTTCGTGTGTGTATATGTATATATATATATATATACGAAAACGAATTGTCTTTCATTTTTTATTTTTTATTTTAAGACAAATCCCAGTTTATTCGCTCATAAATTAATTTGATCCAACCGTAGAAAAACGTATTTCTTAATATATTCCCATCTAGTCGGACATAGAATATATAAAATATTGTTAGAGTAATTCTACCAGTCATATGTGCTTAAACTGACATGATAAATAAAACAAAATAAAATGTTTTAGAAAAAGATTATTGCACGTTGTTTTCCGCATTTTATTGAACTGGAAGATACAACATTAAACGTGTGTGTGTGTGTCTGTGCTTTTGCGGTTTGTATGTGTGTCTGTACGTGAGTGTATGTTTTTGCGTGTATGTGTGTCGGTGCTTTCGTGGTTTGTATGTGTATGTTCTGTTGCCTAAACAAGACAACACCGATATTATTTAATGCAATGTACAGGTAAATAAGTGAATAACTGTGTTTGTCTTGTTGTCGATACTGAGAGAAATTCCCCCATTAATTAAGCCTTTGGTTCAAATTACAAGTGATCTCCTGGCGAATTGAAATGAATGGTCTATCCCAGTAGAATGTCTTGCTACATCAACAGCCTACAAATTCATGCTAAAATTAAACACATAGAGCTTTAAAAAAATAAAATAAAATAGATACAGTCATGAAAATAGTTATAAGACTTGTAAATGGTGTATATTGTTTTCATCGGAGGGGATTTAATGATGAGGGTAATGTATTGGATGACAAGAGGTTTTGGGGTACATTCCTTTGGTATAATGTTAGTATATGCGATAGATTCCACTGATGCATTTATTCAAAATACCAGAAGCGATACACTGTAATAGGTTGTAAACCATTGGGTTATTAAAGCGAAGTTAGGTGATGATGTAGGGTTAAAAGTTTTTTTTTTTCTCTGGTGTGGAGAAATCCCTAGAATTTATTTGGATATATGTCTGTAGAACATAGAATTAGGGGGAGGGGGTAGAAGGAGTGAAATAACCCATGATGTTGCAGGCAAGGAGGGTGTGGAGGAATGGTGACTGTGGGTGCCTAAATGGGTGCTTGGATTGGATGTTAAATGAATATGATGTAGGGTTGGGTTTGGGTACTGCGTGTGGTGACAGAAGGGGGTAGACTTTGAGACTTTAGACCCTCCTCCAGATATGCAGCAGTCAAGCAGACACCCCTTCTTCTCCCCCCACCAGAATTCAGAGCCTCCCCAACCGTGTCTTGGTAGATGAATGTTCTAGCTGTAGAACGTTTGGTCGGTGTTCAATCCAAGGGTAATTTTTTTTATTCTACTCCCTTCTCCATAGGATTCTCTGCATTGAAGTGCAGTGCCATTGAGGGAAGTAGACACAAGTTCTCCTTTTCCATTATCTGGTTCCTTACATCACTGACCTCCATTTCTGCATGAGAAGAAGGTATTGGATCTCGCTATGGAGGCACCTCAAAGGCTCTAATTACATATCAAGAAGGTGTCATGCTTAGGGGGAGTCGGGGGTGGAGAAGATCCAGTCTGAACAAGTGGAGGTAACAGTCTTCATCAAGGCAGAGGCTGCAGAACAAGGAGGACACCTTGTTATTTTTAGATATTGGGTGGTGAAAAAAGAGCCAGTATGGCTACCATGATCAGGAGCAAATTGACCAATGTGGCAACCTCGGTATCGAATAAGTCCCAGGCCAAGGTGAGTGGCATGTTTGCCAGGATGGGCTTCCAAGCAGCCACTAATGAAGAAGCAGTTGGCTTTGCTCACTGTGATGATCTGGACTACGAGCACCGACAAGGTCTACAGATGGACATCTTAAAGACCGAGGTGCCTGCTGGAGACACCCCAGCAGAAGGGGACATCCACTACCAAAGAGATGGCTCGGGGCCCCCATCCTCTGCTTCTAAGGAAGAAGGACTTTGTTCTGAGCTTTCTTCTGTTGGAAAACCTAAAATCACAGCTTGGGAAGCCGGCTGGAATGTCACCAATGCTATCCAGGTAGGACTTCTTACTCTAACCATTCATGGTCACCTTCACCTCCCCATCTTCTCCTCTCCATATTGAGATACGTGCTCTACTGGTCCTTGTAGATATGAAAAGAGAATAATTAAATTTTAAGCTCAGTGAATCTTAGAGACTCCCCTCAGGAGACTGTGATCCGTTTGAGGTCATCTTTTCTTCAAGGTCAAACAGATATCTGACTTCGTAGGCCGATTTTCATGTAGCGTATAGCACAAGGTGTCCAACATTCCACAAGAGCATTCTATCCATTTTCAATAAAAACGTTATATGGTTTTAAAGGAACCCCCAAGATTAGAGCTAATCAAAGCATACTGCAGGGGCCCAAGGAATTAAAAATATACTATTACTACATGAATTAAAAAAAAAATACTATTAATATATAGATAAAAAGACTCTGTCTCTCTATCTATCATCAGTCTTTTTGTATGTCTGTGTGTATATCTATCTATCTATCTATCTAGCTATCTATCTATCTAGAATCTAGATTGATGTGTTTTAGGTATATTATAGTAAAATCAGATCAAATCTAGATAAACATTTTATTTTATTTCTAAAATAAAAAATACACGTTACAAAAAAAAAAGGAATTATAAAAATAAGTTAGAAATTTGTCAACATAATTTATGTCGAATAAATCTCAATCAATTATTATCACAAAACATACAAAAACGGTTAAAAAACATATTGTACATATTTCTAAAGACATATATTTCTGACTAGTAACTACGCATTATGACTTTAGTGTACTCGATATAATCACATAAAACAATATTTTTATATAATTTATCGTTGCATATGGAAGAAAGGAAATAAAAAAGGGGTGAAAAAAGAATATTTTCCTCATTTTAATCTATGAGTGAGAGCAACGAAAGGATGTTGTGTTAAATATGTGAACTAATCGACAAATTTAATTATCACACCCCCTGTATATTAGTAAAACGAATCCCCTATAGACACATTCCCTGTGGATGGCAATGTACATTGTGTAGGGATTATACAGATAGCCCTTAACATACAGTCTGTATAGGAATGCAATAAGCAGTCTGCATCCAACTGAAAATGTCTAGACCCAAACAAATAAAAACGAAAAAATAAAATTCTATATATATATATATACTTGTGTGTGTGTGTATAAATAAATATTTATATTCCATTCTCATTCTGGAAGATTCAGTGCTCTGTCTGTTTTGTCATCATGTCAGTCTGTCTGTCTACCTCCAAGTATCTAGTTGGTTTTTTTTTGTCTCTCACACCTCTCATTTTTTTTTTACTCTTGTCTCTCACTTGTCTTTTTTTTACAGTCTCTCTTATTCTCACCTTCTTACCCTAAAGCAAAAACGAAAATACGTACACACATTCACACACTCTCTCTCACACACGCACGCACACACACACACGTCATACACATTCACATACATTCACACACATACAAATACACACACTATGCCATACACACAATGTCACACACAGACAAACATACTAAATAAAAAAAAACACCTCCCCCACACACAAACACACATTCACACAATGACAGACACACGGACAGAGACTATCTTTCTATATATTTCCCCATAACGTTTCTCTGTTTTTTTGTTTTTTTTCTGACCCAACCATCCACCTACCCACATCCACATCCATCCATCCCATGCATTAACTCTGATCCTTCAAGATGGCGTTTCATTTCGGGGCCCCTAACACCTCAACTTCTGAATTATGATCATCACTCAGTGCATCATCATTTCTCTGTTGACTGTCGCCCCCCAGTGGCAGAAACTAGCGCTGCACACTGTGCATTATCTGTATGCTGGTCCTCATTTTAGCGAAGCGAATCTTTCAGTGCTGATGTACTATAGAGAGATGGTTATCTGATGTGGGATTAACGCCTTCAGTACCAATAACATGCTAGAACTGCCCACAGAACCAGAGATTCTACTAACTTTGGTGGTTAGAGTTAAATGTTGATGCTATGTAACCGGTTTAAGCTGGTTAGGGCTCAAAAAACACTATAATGCCCCAATGTACAGTACTGAGAACTAATAATAATAATAATAATCATAATACATACTGATACAGCCAACATGTACTCATGTACCCATAATGGCACATTAATTTCATTTTTTATTAAATTTAGTAAAATACATCAGTTATGATTTAAAAACAAACAAACAAAAACTCCATGGTAAAATAAAACCCCTACTCGCAATCACAGCAATGACCATGAATGAGGACATGAAAATTATTTTAAAAATCAATCTGTAGAATGCTGAAAGAGATGGCAAAATTCAGGCTCTAATAATCAAACTGTGAGTATAGTTGATTTGGAGAATCTCCCAGATCAGCTATGTTTGCCTAGATTTTACCATAGAGAATTCAAACTGCTTTAGTTGGGAGTTAGTCATAATTTTTTAGGGAGTACACCAGGGAGTGGCAAATTTAAAGGGACACTCGAGGCACCATAACAACCTAATCAGAATGATGTTGTTATGGTGAAAGGAGGGCCCAGGCATCGGTTTACCATTAGGGGTTAAATCGTTAATGAATGGTTTTCACCCAAAGACTTTAGTCTTGCACCCATAAGCTCTGCCCCCTCACTTCGTGTCAGTTCGAGGCTTCAGTAAGTCTTGGACTGGGCACCACTGATTGGTTGACAGCATCTCCTGACTCTCTCAGCCAATCAGAAGCTCCCTACAAAATGAAGTGAAAGTGATATGTACCTTCCTGATTGGAGCCTTGAGCCGAAAAGGAAGTTCTTGTCAGGTGCTGACTCGACGATTATGGGGTTTGTTCATAATGGTTTAACCCCTAAAGGTCAGCTAGCACTGGGACTGCCTCCCACCATAATAAACTAATTTCAATAAAGTTGTTATGGTGGCTGGAGTGTTCCTTTAAGACCAAAATATATGGGATACCATTACTTACTCAGAAGTAATCTGATGTGTCTCTACAGAAATACTGTATGCTTAGAAATAATCTGCCAGGCGTATCATAATATAAATGACAATAAATCAAAAATCTCCATGAAGAAGTGTGAAATTATGGAGTTTTTTTTGTCTGATATGAAGGGGTCAAATGTGTCTTTACCCCTCTTGCCCCATTAAAGGTAGATTGTCACTTCTCCAAAAATTACACCATTTAATAAAACATTGAAAATCACCTATATCTCGTGTTAGCCATTTTTTCATGAGATCTGTTTTCTTTAAAATTTATATTAAAGCATTAGCAAATGACATCACAATCCAGATAAATCCAGGCACAGTCAGGGCAAAAAATGCAAATGAGAAGGACAAACTGGAACATTGTTTCATTCTTCTCTTCTCTGTACGCTTTCTACATGGTAACTGCCAGATGCAAACTGCATAGTTTATATCAACGATTGACAGGGAGCTAAGATGATTGCATCCAGTTGGAGTAGAAAGGGCCATGGATTTGTACATTTAATTTAATTTTTTACAACCCTCAAATGCTTACATGTTAATTACAAGGATAAACAATCCACATATTAAAAAATAAATCTGGGAAATGACAAGCCCCTTTAAATTTACAGGGAATTCTGTATAGTACAGGGAATATAGTAACCAATACAACTTAACCTTGAGTTTTTCAGCATTAAATTAAATAGATATTTTCATAACACTTAAAGCTGATCTTGTATGATTAATAGACTTGTGTACAGTGAGAAAATTTGATTCGACTGAACAATTATTCTTAAAAAAAATGTTTGTGGATGCCCAAATTTTGTTTTCGTAGACATACACAGTAAACTTGTGCATAGAAAGAAAATTTGTTTTTCCAAAAATAATTTTTCATAAATAAATTTCGTCCATATGGAGTTTTGGCTAAGCAGAATTTCAGTATCGAAAACCCGATTTAGAAACAAATCAGAAAAAAAAATCATGAACCAAAAGTGGTGGGAATTCAACCCATCGCCCATTCGGACCAAACTTGGACAAAAGGCAGTCCAGATCGAAACAAATGTCCATGTCTAGTGTTTAGCACAATTTAATATATCAAAATGTGCTTTTATGTTATTTATTTAAATAATGTAAGGTTTATTGTTGTGGAAATATAAGGGCTATTTTACCTTAACAATTTTTATTGGCATCTCTTCCTGGGTGCAGTTTTTGAATATTAATTAGTTTCCCTAAATATTATAATTGGGTATAAAATGGCCTTCAGAAAGAGTGGCTATAAGATAAGTCAGAGATCTTTCCTTGATATTGCCGATATGGGCCTCTCTGCTTTTAGAGACACCAGATATAAAGTCACTAAAACCAAGCAAGCAGTCGTCACTAAGGAAGGCTAAAGCAGAACAATTCTTGTGGCTATCTGTTGACTTGCGTATGCCCCCTCTCACCCTGATTTCATGGCTTCAATATTGGGAAACATGAAAATGCATTATATGGAGCATGATGCAAAAACTCCTGGTGACCTGTTTAACTGTAGGTATACACTTGGAGTCTAAACACTTTTATTAGTGACTTGAGAAACATAGCCTAGTTAAAAAAATCTTTCATTCTGCTTGAGTTTTTCCGCATTTTCTTTCATTGTTACACCTACAGCCACTTCATCAAGATTATATGTAACATTTTGGGAATTGAAAGTGAATTCAACATTTAAGCAAAATAAGCTAAATTGAAAACATAGCTAGATATAAATTTTCCAATTCAGTTTTTTAATATAAAATTTTAAATTTACTTTGAATTCGCAATAATTCACACCTGCATTTTGATAGAATCCTGTTTAAATATAGCACATTTGTCACAATAAAGAAATGAGTACAAGATAGCCATTTTTTTAAATTATATTACTATAACTTTGGTATCTCCTTTATCCTTGTGATGTGGGTATGTCAAGTGGATTGTATATCAACAACATTTTTTGTTAATCGAAAAAAGACAAATTTAATTTTTTCAATTAATAAAGACTTCAAATTAATTTTCATGGTATCGCTATTGTAATCTCAAATGAATGACTAACTCTAGTTGTAATCTTTATATATCTAACCCCCATTGTAGTTGGATTTATTTTAGTTTGTCTATTTAAATATTTAAGGGTTAGGCCCTTTATTACCTACTCTAGTCCAATTTTGGCCACAGAGTGGGTGTTTTACACCTAACATCTGTAGCTTTTTCTTTTTTCTAAAAATTTTTATTAGCTTTGTCCCATATATAAACAAGTTGGGTACCCAAAGAAATGATTAAAGGGGCTTTGTCATCAACTCACATCTTGAACCCCAACCTATTGATCCATCCCTCTAGACTCCCTCATTCCTGCGAACCTTTATTGGCTCTGAGAATGAAGCAACTTACTCTTTTTCTGTTCTGCTGGTCAAACTGATGCTTCCTGCAAGCCACCATCTTTGACAATGACATGCCCAAGGAGCATGCGTGAATTACACCATCCATGCATGTGGAGGACCTCTGGCATCTTCCTGAGGTCATAGTGCGAGAGTCATCACATGACTCACATGACTCATTGTCACTGGCTGTAAACTCATTGTTCACCTAACGTCTATGACGTGACACTGAGGTGAGTAGTGAGCTTCACAGCCAATAGCAATGTTGACAAAGTTGACATGTTGCTTGAATAAAGCTCCACCATTTATCAACCTGCAGTTTATACATAAGGATATATTTTCCTTGTGTATAACTTCAAAAAGATGTATCATTTAAAAAAAAAAAAAAAACTCAAATATGGGACCTGCTCAGGGGGGATTTTGTATATGCCAAAAGGAAATAAAAAAAAGTAGAGCCACTTTGATTGAAAATGTAATCCTTATCATGTGACCTAAAAGATAAAACAGACAAAACATAAATGCATTGCTTCAGGAGTGACCAGCATCAGAGATCCGATACTTTAAAGATCCAGAAGTTCCTAAAGAGCTGGTATATATATCATTGCAAACTAAGAAAAGTTGTAAAGGTAGAAATATTTAGAAATTAATAAGGTTTATTCAGAATAGAACAAAATGCATCTACAGGATTTATTCATAAAACCAGGAATTTTAGAGGTCCAGGTCCATCCTCGTCATATACTCTCTACCTACATATTATGGCACTCTCTCAATCACCTTCCGGTTGCCTTGGGAGGGAGACTTTGGACCCTTTAGTAGAATAAGCATGCATGTTTGCTACAGGACACCCATGAGTTTCAGGTAACTCCAGAGCAGTAAGAGAGATATGTATCTGGAAATACACTCAACCACCCCATAACAGCCACCAGACGACCAGGGAAAGTACACACTGCATAAGAAGATTGTAAAGAGTAGGAACCCCTGACTGTGTGCCACTGCCTATGGACTGATCTGACGGGGACTTGAGAAGGGAATTGCAAATTTGGGGGCAACCTATTAGCCTGTTAATTGGCATAAAGTATGTAATTCCCCACAGATACATTCTATATAACCTCCTGGTGACTTCAGTCAATCACAATTTAACATTAAAATGACTATTTAGGCATTATATTTGTAATGTTAAAAAAATTATAATAAAAATGATATTCATCTCCAAAAACCAGAATTTTCCAGGTTTTGCTATGAGCTACACCCAGACAAGGAAGTTGCAATCAGAAGGTTCTCATTCTTTTTACTGGTGTGTAAACTTATCTAATAAACCCCAATCTAACAGAATTTATAGACTATGTAGTTAAACAAACACTATAGGGTCAGGATCACAAATATGTTAAAAACACCATCTAGCCCCACACACCTCACTAGCCCCTAAATATAGTAAAATCTCACCTTTATTCCAGTCTGCTGCTGGCTCTGCCCCTGATCTGCCTGCTTGTCTGATTAGGGGCAGAAGGGATTCTCTGAGCCAATCACAATGCTTTACCATAGGAAAGCATTGGATTGGCTGAGACTGTTACGATGGCAGACTAGGGGCAGAGCCAGCTCAAGCCAAACACAGCCCTGGCCAATTAGCACCTCCTCATAGAGATGCATTTAATCAATGCATCTCTATGAGGAAAGTTCAGTGTCTCCATGGAGAGAGTAGAGACACTGAATGACAGTCACTCTGTGCAGCACTGCCCCAGGAAGCACCTCTAGCAGCCATTTGAGGAGTGGCCAGTGGAGATATCCCTAGGCTGTAATGTAAGCACTGCCTTTTCTCTGAAAATACAGTGCTTACTGCAAAAAGCCTGAAGGGTATGATTCTACTCACCAGAACAAATACAATAAGCTGTTGTTGTTTTGGTGACTGTACTGTCCCATTAAGTAGTTGCTAGCAATTTCATTTATCACAGTGACTGAGTGGATATGATGCTTGAGCTGATGAGGCACTTTGCTGATATCAGCTCTATTCTCAGTTGTGTTATTTTGAAGGAGTCTTATTGGGGAGGTAATTATTTGTGTAGGGTGCAGGGGAAGTACAGCGTTCTCCTCTGATGCCAAGCATTGAAAGGACAAACTTATAGCTGCACCAGTTTTGCAGGTCACTGCAGTTATAACCAAGTGTTTCCAGGGAGACAGGAGATGGTGACCCCCTTCCATTATGACCTATGCAATAAGTAAAAGTTGTTATGGTGTTTGGAGTGTTTCTTAGTCCTAATCTAATCATGTTCAATAACTAGTAAAGTAAGAGAGGAAACTAATGGAAGCACATAGTGTGTTATAAATCTAGACTCCATGGAACAATACAAGTAAATAAAAAAAGGTCTAGAACTCGTATATCTGTTGAATTATTTATTTTTTCACTAAGTTAGACAACTTTTCTTAATAGACACAAAATCTACAAAAGTTTCACTGTTTGTTTGCATAAACCTTAGCAAATACTCAATGAGCAACCTATGTTGTTGCTGGACTTCAACTTTTACAATTCTAAATCAGTCCAGTGTAGATTGACTATAGCCAGGCTTATGTTTCACGATTATTTGTGGTGCCTCATTTTCATTTTGTTTGTGTTTTGCAGGGAATGTTTGTTTTGGGATTACCTTATGCCATTCTTCATGGTGGATACCTGGGACTGTTCCTCATAATTTTTGCTGCCGTTGTCTGTTGTTACACGGGGAAAATCCTCATCGCTTGCCTCTATGAAGAAAACGAAGATGGTGAAACAGTGAGGGTGAGAGACTCTTATGTGGACATTGCTAATGCTTGCTGTGCACCAAGGTTTCCAAAACTTGGGGGTAGGATTGTCAATGTGGCTCAGATCATTGAACTGGTCATGACTTGCATCCTCTATGTAGTGGTCAGTGGAAACCTAATGTACAACAGCTTCCCAACCTTACCAGTTTCTCAGAAGTCTTGGTCCATCATCGCCACTGCTGTGCTCCTACCATGCGCTTTCCTCAAGAACCTTAAAGCTGTGTCTAAGTTCAGCTTGCTCTGCACCTTAGCTCATTTCGTTATTAACGTCCTGGTAATTGCCTATTGTCTGTCAAGAGCAAGAGACTGGGCTTGGGACAAAGTCAAATTCTACATAGATGTGAAGAAGTTCCCCATCTCTATAGGCATAATTGTCTTCAGTTACACCTCCCAGATCTTCTTGCCCTCGCTGGAAGGGAACATGCAAACTCCAAAGGAATTCCACTGCATGATGAACTGGACCCATATTGCCGCTTGTATCCTCAAGGGTCTCTTTGCCTTGGTGGCTTACCTAACTTGGGCAGATGAAACCAAAGAGGTTATTACAGACAATCTTCCCTCCACCATTAGGGCAGTGGTCAATCTTTTCTTGGTAGCCAAAGCCCTCCTGTCATATCCATTACCCTTCTTTGCTGCTGTGGAGGTCCTTGAGAAGTCTCTTTTCCAAGAGAGCACCCGATCATTCTTCCCAAACTGCTACGGAGGTGATGGGCGGCTGAAGTCCTGGGGACTAACTCTCAGATGCGCTTTGGTTGTATCCACCTTGCTCATGGCCATTTATGTGCCCCACTTCGCCCTGTTGATGGGCCTCACTGGTAGCCTCACAGGAGCTGGCCTTTGCTTCCTCCTTCCAAGTCTCTTCCATCTTAAACTCCTGTGGAGGAAACTTCAATGGCATCATGTCTTCTTTGATGTATCCATATTTGTCATCGGATCCATCTGCAGCATTTCTGGCTTTGTGCATTCTTTAGAGGGGCTAATAGAAGCCTATAGATACAATATAGAAGATTAATTCTAAAATGTTGAGGTGGCAGCCTTCATCAGCATTGCTAATAATTATGCATCAGTTTCTACTGACAGTCTCATTTTAGCTATTCATACTGACCCCTTATTGGCCTACTGGGCTGGCAATACATTGCAACTTATCAAAGGTGTCCAATGTATTCATTCCCTTTTGACAGCTTACCCATGCACATAACATGTTAAAATTAGGAGGAAAAAAATGATACCAGCTCATATCAAAATATAACTGTATATGGATTGAAGGGAAATATTTTATTTTTGTTATATTTATTTAAAGTTGTCATAATTTGGACAAACTACGGTGGATACAAAAAAATATATATAAATATATATTTAGAGACAAATATACTTGAATGCAAAGGAATGGGGAGATTTTTAAAGATATCTGATGTAAGGCTGGTTCTGCATGTATTTCAAACTCATCAGCCATTAATTAAAACCATTTATTAGGCAAACCACAATGATATACCAGCTTACTGTTGGCTGGAGGCTATCTACAGTTATTTTTATTTTATTTTTGGCTAAGCTGACCTCTTAACCCCTTCCGGGTGGATGAATATTGAGAAGCAGTAATACAAGTGATGCATTTTCAACGTGGTCGCCATGTAAAATTTACCCCTGATCAAATTATCCAAACACCACAAAAAAAAACCCCCAACAAAATAGTTGAGCTCCACTGTTGAATCCCAGCATTGTACCCCTTTTGGAATATTTTGTCCTAGGGGTACGCCCATAACAGAGCCAGCACACACAAGGGATTTGTACAGGGGTGGAATTTCATCATGTGCAGTTTTTTCCAAAGTGCAAGGTGTGTTACCTGTGGATGTGTGTGTGTGTGTGACGTAACTGTGCTCACAGACAAATGTATATCCTTAAATTTTATTGTGGTACCTTAATATATACAACAATAAAGAGAGATTCTCATGACAACCATGTGTACTGAACACTCACACGCGCAAGGTAATCTAAAAGGTGGTTTTACTGTATATATACGGAAATTGTACTGTTGGCCTCATCTGCGGGTTAATTATCAATCAATGGAACGTTCATGTAGCAAGTCTGTGGTACTAAATAAAAAAGTTCTTATTAGATCTTGAAGTCTTGATGACAGACTTTATTGAGAGATTCTTGTCCATTTTGAATAAATCCCCTTCAAAGATCACTGGGTCTAGATTTGGACCTAAAGTGGCCCTTTCATGTTTTTTTTTTCTTTCTTTTGGTTTTCCTCTGCTTTAGCCAGCCACATTTTATGATTACAGTGGCCTTCTTCCAACTTGTCTTTATTTGTATTAATTTATTATATTTTTCTTCATCTGTTGGATCTCAATATCTGGAAGCAGCCATTTTGTTTTTTCTGTGTCCATGATGTCTGCTGCCATTTTGTGGGATTCATTTAACTGATTTGTGGGTAAATATGAAACAGAAACAGAAAGCAGCTCTATCACCAAAATAAACCTGATGTAATCTGCGTCCATATAGTTCACTGTGCTTCAATCTCTTTTATTTATTTATTCTGATTTCTGTAGTTTTCAAAAAACACATAAGGAATATTAGGGACTACATTTCCTTATGTTTAACAGTCAAGTCGACTGAATTTGACAATGGGCAGAAAGCAAGGTTCTGTGTCAGTTGCCAATCACATTTACCCCAAATCCATCTGTAAAACGAAGAGAGGACATTATGGGCAGAGGACAACAAAATGGCGGCCCCCAGATATTGAAATCTACAACAAGAAATAAAAGTCAACTATAAATAAAAGCTAGTGGCAATGAGGGGAGTAAAATGATTACCATACAAGAGAAAGGAAAACAAAAAAAATAATCTAAATTGACAGGGATGCTTTAAGCCTAGCCCACTGAAGTTTTTTTTTTGCTTGATGCTCTACATAAGGAAAAGAATCCATTTCAGAACTTCGCTTAGGTAACACAGTCTCATTTTGATTAATTCTCTACATAGGCTCTGGATTAATCATAAGACTGGACACATAAGCAACAAATGAGGTTCAATGTAGACAATTGTATTTTGAGAACAAAAATAAATTAAAAAAAAACTATACTTTTGATAAAGTTGAGTAAGAAATATAAACCAATTGTCATGTATATATAAATCTTTATTAACAGATGGAATGAGAATATTATGTGTGATTAATAGTAAGTACCTATCTTGAATTAATGGTAAATACCGACCTTCAGTTTTAGATCGCAACAGCTGAACTGGAAAAGTTATGTATTCAGTTTAGCTAATGTGGCTTAAAATTGTAAAATCACTTTAAATTCTTGGCAATTTATTGAATAACCCTGTGTTTAAAGTTATAATATCAATATTTGTTTATCACTATCAATATTTTTTTTGTTTTTTTATTTAAATGTTGCCAATACACAGACCTCTATGGTCAACTTCATTAACAGGACTGTAGACAAAATGGCACCCATTAAATATAAACATGGAGGAATATTAACAGTATGAACAACCAAGATACATTGTGGTTTTGTTCTATCAAATTTAGTGGATATCTTTCGAAATAATCTTTTTCAGAAAGTAGGATTTACAGGGCTATAATTATAAATGGGGACTTTATTAGAAAATAATACCGATTTAATTTTCTAATAAATTTTGGAATGTAGTTAGAGAGACGCACATCTAATATCATGAAGAGTTTAATCAAGGTGTTATGTCTAATTGATTTTAATGTTAATTATAGTACACTTCAAGGATGGTCGGTGAGTGAATTCTTCACTTATAGAATGCAGTGTATACATTGTAATTTGATTTGGGTTTCTGTCAATACAGGCTAAGAACCATTGCTTTAAATTGTTGTGGTTTTGTCTTTTCTTGGATCAACAGCAGAACTGGAATATGTAAAACGGTGAAATTGATGTTTTGTTCAACTAAATTGTTCAGATACTGTACCGTGAATAGAGATTACAGTCTTTTATTTTACTGTTTCTCAATTCAAGTTAAGTACTAGAGTCCATTATACTGACTTTTCTGCTCAGCTAGATCAATAGTTAAATCAATATTTGCTTGCAGGCAAAATTTCAGTGGTATTTTCAGGGATCTAGTCAATTTGGCACATATACCAAACTGACAAAACTAAAAGGGTCATTTCCTAAATTGTCATTACCAAATAAATAAATGAATTCTTGGCACTAAATACAGTTTATGTTTGCTAGGATTCAGTGACATTGATGGATATTTTGACCGGAAACTTGTCTATTTGATTAAACTTTTTTTTGTTGAAATCTCCTTCTGTAGAAATACTCAGGAGACTTGTACACAGCAGCAAAATTAGTTAGTGCCAAAACATTTTGCACAAAAACCAAAAAATTCAAGACAGCCAAATTTCACCCATATAGTTGTTCGAATCAGAAGAATTCTGGTGATGGAAAACTGATTTGAATCAGATGAACTGAAAGGACATTAAAATGGGCCAATCAGTGTACTGAAAATATATACATAATGTAAATATTCTGTGCATATTTACAGTACACTGATTGAAGCATATTTCCATAATTTGGTTCAAAGAGCAAGTGAGAAAACTAGCCAAAAGAGAGAAAAGGAACAGTGAATTTTTTTTTATTTTTTTTTTTTATATTTATGCATTAAATATTAATATATTTTATAATTATAATATATTAATTCCTGCTCCTCCTTTTTTACCCCATGTATTGGTCACTTCTCACTTGATCTGTTAATAAAATCAACATTTAGTGGCGCCCAAAGCCATTAATCAAGGTTTTCCCTAAAAGATTCTTATTTAAAAAAACATTTTTGGTGCAAAGGATGGAATTCAGAATCAGAAATCAACACAAACATGCTCAGCTACTGCTCGAGTCGTTTGGATCGTAATTTGTTGGCTTTGTCCCAAATTCAGGCAAATTACAGTTTGTAACAAAATGAATCTCCAAATGCTTAGTATGTCTACAAAAGTGAACTGGGTTATACAGGAAAACCTATGCAATTCTAGGGCAACTAAATAGCCTTCCCATATTCCCACAATAGAATGTATGGGATACATATAACCAATATGACATTATATCTATGCACAGGATATTACACAATCAGAGTATCACTAACATTATAATTTATGGGAATTCAAAGTGATTTTCAAATATAAGGTCAAAATATTCAAACTGGGTGCAGAATTGACCTGGAGAATTTCTCTAAATTGTTCGTTTTGGCCTAACTTTTGAAATTTACTTTGAATACACTTAGAATTCCCTGCAATTTTTACTTTAGTAAATAACCCGGAATATCTATGATTATAATCTGTGAGACTCTTACAATCATATTTAATGTATCCATAGTCACTCAAATCTGCCCGTTAGATCCATCAACAGGTTGAGAATTCAGGATATACCTTTTAATGCCGCAGTGAGTCACCTAACAAACTGAGCCAAATGATTTTTCACCTGTGCTAAAGCATGCCATTCTGTTCTGCTGTTGAGTCTTTAGTACAAATATAAAAAAAAAACCAAAACAAATAAAAAACCACAGCACTAAACTACCAATTATATAACAAGGGTTTTTGTACACAAATTGCAGTTCTACGATATGCCAAGTTAAAACCCAAACACGCTGAGTGACGCTGAATTGACTGCAACTGTGTTAAATGTAATTAGGTTGAAACTGAATTATGTAGGAGTAATTGATAGACATCACACCACGTCAATCATTTTAACATTAGACTTGGCTTGACAAAAATAACCAAGGATCCAACAAGGCTGTGAGATGCTTTGTTGACTTGGCTTGACAAAAATAACCAAGTATCCAACAAGGCTTGAAATGCCCAAGTTAGTGATTACCAGCTTGGTGCAAATTGGCTTTGTTAGATAATGAGATGCATTCTTAGCCTTACTGCAAATCCAGTTCTGTTCTTCCCATGGATACATTTTCTGTGTAAAATACTAATTTTCCAAGGGGTTTGATCGTTCTCATGCAAATAATAGATTTAGGAGCAGTGGCGTGTAGAGCAGCCACTGGGTCATTGAATCACAGCATTGCATTCTCCTGTTGGTTTAAGGTAGTATTCTTCCTGCAAATATATTCTTTATTCAGCACTACACATCACTACACATCATCCTTGATGGCTGCGTTGGGTGATACCGTCACATATGTAATAAGAGCAACCAGGTAAATGTGAATTATGGAAACACTGTGAAGTAAAGTCAAGGCAGATTTTGTAAATCCTATATTAATTCTACAATTAATTTCACAAACATACATTTTGCAGAGGATGAATTTTCAGTTACAGTTTCTTGAAATATACATTCAGTATCTAACACAATGTTATTGTTTAAATAAATGTAATGCATAACACCATACAAGGCATAACATTTTATTTCCTACACTACTAGCCAGGCCATAAAAATTACTCTCCATTGCCAGTCTGGAATTTCCATGGCACAGTGACCACGGGTGAATATCTACTCAACAGAGCTACGTATTTACTCACCAATGGCATCATTTAGCACAACATAAAATGATATCATTTTACATTTGGAGAAGGGTTGATATAATAATAGTAATTAGGACTTCATGCTTTGTAGGGTTGATTACTCAATATAGCACAAGCTGAATGTATTATCTGTGCATCAAATGTAAAGGTCAGGAACGATTTGTGAAGAGGTGAGTTTTTAAACTTTTTTAAAATAAGTGAATGGAGTTTTTAAATAAAAAATAGCGATTACATTGAGTCAAGAGGTTCAGTTAGAATACAGGAATGCGTTAATTGGTAGATCAGGGCAAGTTTCAATGATTGACACATACAATCTCCAGGAATCCTAAGGTGTTAGCGTGTCCTACACACTCTCATTTAAAAACCAGAAAAAAAATAATCACCGTTAGGAAGATGAAAATGGTAACATGTCTATAAATGTAATGGCAAGGGACTGGTAACAACCTAAACAGTGATATACCTAAACAGTGAATGTATCAGAACACGTCCCCAAAGTTCTAACACCTTCTATACCCACAGGGTGTTTCGCTAAAGAGATTAATCAAAGAGAATTCAACGTGAATTTCAAATTTAAGATCAAAATAGCCAAGCATGAAAAGCTCTCTCTAGATCTGCTCAGCTTTCAATTCGGCTACTTTAAATTTTAAATTTACTCTGAATTCTCCCTTTAGTAAATAACTCAGTCTGTCATTCAAATTCAGTCCTGCTCTTTGGCCTGATGGGGTTCAAAGCAATGGTTTGGATACGGTTGGAAAGTTCTGTTAATTCCTGCATCATTTACTCTTGGAGCCTCAATAAAAGTCAATAATTATGTTAGCCCCTGGTAAGTTCAGAAACACTGCATATAAAACCAGTCAGTGGATCCCAAGGGTATTTCGCCATACCTCTCTATAAGGCAATTTGCTTGAATATTTAAAAATTGAGGACAAAATATGACCTTCGACAGATGATTTGACTGGCTGTAGAATCAAGTCTACAATAGGCCAACTAATCAGACCCTCAAAATGAATCCTATCAGCATTTCTTGGCAAAGCATAGACTAAAGCAATATTATTGTCACATATTGGCAATGCAACCTGACAACAGGAAAATACATCATTAACTGTATGTTCCAGCCTGGAAATGTCCTTTCTTATCCATTGGTCGTCTTGTACTTCCCTTATTTTTAATATGTTTGGTTTGTAGTCTAACAAGATCAGAGATCCTTAGAGATCCCCTCCGAATCTTCTAGAGCACAACTCTCAAGATAAAGAAGAAGCAATGGTAATATTTTATGAAAAGAGTTAAACGTTCTAACACCAAGCAAAATAGTGAAAACCAGAAAGCCATAATTTTGCAAGAGGAATATATTCATTGAAGGGACACTATAGTCACTAGAACTACAGGTTAATGTAGTTGATCTGGTGTCTATAGTATGTCCCTGCAGACAATTTAATGTAAACACCACCTTTTCAAAGAAAAGACAGTGTTTACATTGGTGTCTAGGAACACCTCCAGTGGCAGTCACTCAGACGGCCACTAGGGGTGCTTCCTGGGGCAGTGCTGCATAGTGTGCAGCACTGATATTCAGTATCTCTACACTCTGCATGGAGATGCAAAACATTCCCCAATAGAGATGCATTGATTTAATTCACCTCTATGAGAAGATGCTGATTGGCGCAGTGCAGCATTTTGCCGCGCCTGCGCTATAGCCTCCCAATGCATACTCTGGGAAAGCACTGAGATTGTACATTCTGATTATTTCAGCCAAGGAGACAGAACATGGGCAAGGCCAGCCACGATGGGCCCGTCTTCCATTGGAATAAAGGTAAACAAACAACAGTTCTAAACATCGCTTTCACAGCTATATTGACAGGAATACATATTTGTATTCCTGTCCCTATTGTGTTACTTTATGTTTGTTTAGAATGTGTACATGGGGGATATGAATTAGATGGACAAATAGAAAGGAGCAATATATAGGGAGTGTTATATGGTGTAATAGGAGAAGTTATATGAAGGGTTATATGAAGCAATAGGAGGAGTTATATTGATTGTTATATGGAGTAATAGGATAAGTTATATGGAGGGTTATGTGGAGCAATAGGAGTAGTTATAGGGATGGTAACGTGGAGAAATAAGAGGAGTTATAGGAATGATTATATGTTGTAATAGGAGGCGTTATAGGGAATGTTATCTGGATCAATAGGAGAAGTTATAGAGAGGGTTATATGGATCAATAGGTGGAGTTACAGTAAGGATTATATTGAGAAATAGAAGGAGTTATAGGGAGGGTCATATGGAGTAATTGTCACAGTTTTTAAGGGAACCTAAACACGCAGACAGGTCACAGACACACAGAATTGCAATACGGGTCCTTAGAATGGCCGGGCTATGCAAAGATATAAAATAGTCAAAGTACAAGCCGAGATAAAGGATAACAGAGAGACGGAATACGAAAAGACAAGTCGAGGTCAAGGATCAGAGAAGACAGGGTAAACGTAAGCCAAGTCAAAGTTCGGTAACCAAATAATCCAGACACAGTATAATGCGCTATTGGGCTAATAAAGACCACAACAGGTCAAGGAGACATGGGAAAGGTAAGTTTATATATGATTAGGGCAATTCCGAATGGCTAACATCCAATCAGAGTTTATCATCACACATGGGAGGTACTTGTACCTCCCACTTTGACCTGTGATGTCACTACTGTGCCTATTTAAACACCAGAAGGTTACTGGGGAGAACTGACACAGCCACGAGCGGCACGTAGTCATTGGAAGGAGTTACAGGGAGTAATAGGAGACCGTATAGGGAGGATTATATGGAATAATAGGAGGAGTTATAGGGAGGGTTATATGGAGCAATAGGAGGAGTTAAAGGGAAGCTAATATAACTTAATATGAGGAGTTATAAGGAGGGTATATTGAGCAATAGGAGGAGTTATAGGGAGGGTTATATAGTGCAATAGGGGGTGTTATAGGGAGGGTTATATGGAGCAATAGGAGCAGTTATAGGAAGGGTTATTTAGAGCAATAGGAGGAGTTATAGGGAAGCATATATGCAGGGTTGTATTTATCGTGAGGTTAACAAGGCATTTGCCTTGGGTGGCACTTTCAGGGGGGCACCAAAAAATGCTGCCCCAAAGACTTAGATGCCAGAGGATTATATGGAACAATAGGAAGAGTTATAGGGAGGGTAATATGGAGTAATAGGAGGAGTTATAGGGAGGGTTATATGGAACAATAGGAGGAGTTATAGGGAAGGTTATTTGAAGCAATAGGAGGAGTTATAGGGAGAGTTATATGGAGCAATAGGTGGAGTTATAGGGAGGGTAATATGGAGTAATAGGAGGAGTTATAGGGAGGGTTATATGGAGCAATAGGAGTAGTTATAGGTAGGGTTATGTGGAGCAATAGGAGAAGTATTAGGGAAGGTTATATGGAGAAATAGAAGTTATAGGGAAGATTATATGGAGTAATAGAAGAAGTTATAGGGAAGGTTATATGGATTAATAGGAGGAGTAATGTATTTAAGCCTAGGCCAAACAGACCTGGTCCTAGTGTGGATGCTGAACTGATTTTCAGTTGTCTTGATTTTCCCAGGAATCTCATGGTTTTTGGTTTCATTTCCCATTTTTCACTTTTTTGGCTCACTTGGTTCACTAAAATGTTATTCACTGAATTATTGCCTGAATGGCGCGGCCAATTGTGAACAAGAGGATAGACCCATTAACCTCTTTAGGTGTTTATCATACTGACTTTGTTTAGAATGAAAATAACTTCTCCCTGGAGGTCTGCATGGATCCCCAGATATACCTACAGTCTGCAAGGTGGGAGAGATGGAGCTGAAAAGGGTTTGGTGTTGGAAAGTCTCCTAACCTGGCCAGTATACCAAGGGGAAGAAAAAACAGATAATGTAATGGAAAGGAGAGCAAGGAGCCTGTGTTTACCCATTCCTTGTGTATACAGGGGTACACAATCATTCATTCAGGGAGAATATCAACTCATAGATTCCAAGGGCGTTGAGAAATAGTAACAGGCGGCCACCAGAACCTCAGTTTTAAGTGCGTGCAGAAAGGGATCTCTTCCCTGGTTCCTAATTTAGCAGTAGATTATTAAATCCTCAGCACTTCTCTTGTGCTGTAGTGTAGTTACTGTTGTGCCTAATCATTAAATTCATGAAGCACCAATATCAAAAACCAATAATCAGAGTGGGGGGCCGGAGCCATTTTCACAGCTCCAAGGCCTACCGCGCAATCAAGCACTCCCCAGCGGCCTACGGAGGCCCACTAGACTGGGACGACTCTGATCTCCTAACACTGCTAACGGGTAACATGGGGAAGAAAACCCCCAAAACACCCGCTCCCACTTCCAAGACACCGCACGACATAAGTCAGATGCTGCAATACACGGCGCCAGCGATAACATAAGCGGCGCGGGAGGCCTAACTCACCCGGGAGCCTTCACTCACAAGAGCTGGCGGCGGGTCCGCATACCAAAGCCCAATGCCAGTAAACAGAGAGTCACCAAGCCCAAAGGAGGCAGAAGCTCCGGCTACAAAACGGGAACTCCGAGAAATGCTCACCGGTCTCCAAAATAACCTCAGGGCAATGTAGGAGGCGGACCTGGCGGTTCTCACGACAGAGGTACAGGCCGTCAACAGACGCACACAGACTACTGAAAGGAATGTGACAGACCTGCAACAAGGCCTCAAGGAACTGAGCGATAAAGTACAACATATCCAGAATACACAAGCTAAAACAAACAAACAAACAAATGCTCATCCTGGACGACAGGGGCAGGAGAAAGAACATAACCACGCTTCATAAGAAGGTTAGTGGCATAACAACTATCAAGAGAGGCTAAATACTTCTCCTTTGATGGGGCATACAGAATAGCTAAATCCCCAAGAGCCCCTGCAACCGCACCACGAGACATTATTCTCAGGTGTCAAACAATGTCCAATAAATTAAGCGATAAAAGGGAAGACGCCATACGAATTTGAGAACTGCAAACTCTCATTCTTCCAAGACCTCAGCAGAGCTACGCTACATGCAGCCCCTCACGCAGATCTTGCAGAAAGCAGGCCTGACTTACAGGTGGGCGACACCGCAAACTCTATGGGTTACCAAAGAAGGAAAGTTCAACAAAGCAACAGACCCTGCAGACACCCCCGCACTCCTGGCAGCACTGGACTTACAACCACAACGGGGCTCTGCACACGCACCACCGGACACGCAACCCCTACTGGACACTGACTCAGATACGTCCTTATCAGATATTAGAAGAGACAGGAGACCAAACACCTGAACTAATCAGCACACCCGAGCACCTCAAGTCTCATTTATGAGACTTTCTTAGCTACAAAGTTATGCAATGTAAACACTATATGGATCACCCACCCGGCCTCTTCTTATACACATCAACACACAAATACCTAGTTACGCAGGGAGACTCAAAGGGCACACATAGCGCTTGCATCACGCTCAGGGACTCTCTCCCCCCCCCCACCACACCCGACATGCCAGGGGAAAATGACAAAGGGACAAGAGACCGCACATAGATGAGAGCCACACAATAGAACTAGTACCAAGAGCAACCACCACATAGGGCCGACATCACATAGGAACACACAACATCCATAGGGCCGACATCCTCCTCCCCACATGCACCCAAGAGACTCAGAACTCGCAAACCTCACTGGCATATAACTTACGAGACATCGCACATAGCAGGGGCTCATCAACCCATATACTGACCAACTCGCTACAACCCGACAGACCACCACACTATTAAAAATGTGCAACATGCTACCCAGCCAGAACCCACAAAAACACGACTTTACATATGATGTTTAACCCTGTTGCAGAATACATTGCAAAAATGTATGTATCAGACTTGAATGCAAAATGTATGTACGTTACACGCTAACCTGCACCAAAAATAAAGAATAAAAAAAACAAAAAAAAAAACAATAATCAATTACCCTAAGGTTTTTCAAGATATTGGTGGGCACCAAAACCCTATTTGGGATGAATGAATTGAGTATTTAAAAAAGGGAAAGACACGCACATCAAGTACTTGTAAATAATCAATACAAACTTTATTGACTATTAGAGACTTAATAAGTAATCATTCAGCTTAAAGGAACAGCTTAATAAAAACAGCTTGAAGAAACAGCTCAAGTATACATCACCATAAGAGAAGCTTGCTGCACTCGACTGAGAGAACTTCTGGCAGTCAGGCTTGAAGGGGACCCTCTCTTACAGGGAAATCAGCAGAACCAGCAAGATTACTATATCCGTATTACAGGTGGATAGTACTCCAATGAGTGCCAAGTTTTCTCGTCTTTTATAATAAAATAATCAATAGGATGGATAGTATGTACTTTTCCACCAAATCTTCTTATCAGTGCAGCCCAGCAAAGACCTTGCAAAAGCGTTGGATGGGACATGCAGCTGGCCAGGCTGTCCAGTCCCACCAACAATGCCATGCCAGATCTGTGGGGTTAATAACCTCTTATCTAAAAACTAGCTACGTTCTCATAACTATCTCGTGAAGCTATGCATGAATCATTCTGGCGCTGTGTTTTGTGGTTATTAACATTTTCAGTACTGTGTACCGGCGCCATTTTGACTATCTATAAAAGTTTGATTTGCTGAATAGTGATCAATCATTCTTAATTAATATGGAATATTATTATCACAGTGACTCATTGAGTGATTTATACTATGAGTGGCTACTCATGGTACGAATGTGAATAACACAATGAATCACTAAATCATGAGTCGCTTGCCGATAATTTATTAAAAGTACACTCCAGGCACCTTAACAACCTCATAGCAATGACTATTTAAACAAATGGTTTAACCCCCAACTCATAAAGACAGTATTTGATTGCTCTATTCCTCAATTTCCTTTGATTGTCTGAGGCAGTGTTGGCCTTAGGTCTTTAGCCGCCATATGCTGAAAAGCTTCACACCACCCCTCTCTGGTCACACCCGCTCACCCATGTATAGTGCGTGTGTATAATGGTGTAGTGTTTGCATAGAGGCTTTATTAAATTAATATATATATATATTTTTTTTTTAAACAACAAATATTTATTCCACTCCCTGTTACCTTGCAGGGAGGACAGTATGCAGATTTCTGGTGGTCCAGTGCTGGGAAGCTGGTCTGCACCTCCATGTGTGATATGTGTTATAAATGTATTGACTGTGTGTGATATATGTGTGTACTGACTGTGTGTGATATTTGAGATGGGTATTTAATTTAGATTTAAAATAATGTATTTTTGCAGTGTCACATATACACAATCCCACAGTCAGAAACACAATCAGATGCACACAGTTATACACATATACTGTCAAATACAGCCACATGCACACAGTCCTAGGCACTCACACACAGTTACGGTCATACAATCACACACAGAGTTACAAGCAGACAGTTACACACACAGTCACAGTTACAGACAATCACACACACAGTCACAGGCAGACGGTCACACACACGCACTTACAGACAGACAGTCAGGGCTGGTGCAAGGATTCTAGGAGGGTGTAGTGGGGAGTTAGGAGTGTAGTGGGCGGTAACAATCACACTTACAGACATTCACACACACACACACACTCAGTCACAGGCAGTCACACACACACAGTCACAGACAGTCACACACACACACACACACACACACACAGGGACACCATCATGGCATGACAACCATGATGGTTGTCATAGGCCTGGTGGTACTGGGGGGCCAGACTGCTCTGAAAATCCCAGGCCCCACATTCCCTAAGTGCACATCTATATAGCGATTTTCGCAATATATATGTGTATTTGCGGGCTCCTGGCTCCCTGTTTACTGCAGAGGGGGCCCAGCACACTCGGTCTTCACTGTCCAGCAGTGCTCTGTGTCTAAGGTTACCATGGCAACACTCCACATGGCACACAGGCCGCAAGAGTTAGGCACAGAGGAGCTGCTGGGCAGTGAAGACCAAGTGTGCTGGACCCCTTCTGCAGAGTCCAGCACCTGCCTCCGAGCACCATGCCACCGGACCACCATGTGATCTCCCCCTTCCCTGGCCAGGTAAGAAGCAGGGAAGGGGGAGTCAAATAAAATGTTGAAAAATGAAATGTTTAAAAGAAATGGTAAAAAATAAAAATGCTCCCCCCCCTATTTTACACACATTACATCCACTACACAAACACACATTCTGCATTCACTATACGCACACTCTACATCAACTACACAAACACACACTCTGCATTCACTATACACACATTACATCCACTACACAAACACACACTGCATTCACTATACACTCACTACATTCACTACACAAACACACTCTACATTTACTACACAAACACACACTGCATTCACTATACACACACTCTACATGCACTACACAAACACACACTGCATCCACTATACACACACTACATCGACTACACAAACACACTCTGCATTCACTATACACACACTACATCCACTATACAAACACACACTACATTCACTACACAAACACTCTCTGCATTTACTACACAAACACACTACATCCACTACACAAACACACTCTGCATTCACTACACAAACACACACTGCATTCACTATACACATGTAAAAACAGAATATTAGGTCGCGCCGGAAAGTATATGAACAATGCGTACTTACATAAAATGAGTAAAATAGAATAAAGTCCTGATAAAAGGTATGAAGATAAAAGTAGTCCAAATTTGATTGTAGAAGAAAAAAAAGTGTTTTATTGCCACTTGATGAAGCCATATATTGGTGAAATGGGTTTGGCTGGTTTTTAATGTATTTTATCATATTTTATTAAAGGAATATTGGCCCCTTAAATTGTACTTGTGCCATATATCTCTTTTTATATAGCATTTTTATTATTTTTTATTTACCTTTTACCTGGTCACTGAATACTCTGGATTATCTACTCACCCAAGAATCCCAGGTGGGGAGTATGCCACCTACGCTATCATAGTGAGCAGTATATCCTGCTCACTTACATGTGAGTACTATACCTTTTAAATACTTACCTTTACCGCTGCATACAGAGAGCACTATTTGTTTTTATTTTCTCTTTTCCCGTACCGAGGACCTGTACCACCAACCTTCACCTATATCTTACCAGTGGGGGATCAACGCAGAGAATGCGATTCACTCCTGAGCTGGCCATAGCTCTACTATAGGTGAATAGGAGTACTACTATCACAATACCTCCGCCTCTCCACCACACTTTTACACAACTGGAATTTTTATTTTATCTGCATGCTTCTACGTTATCCGGACACTTGACTACCTCGGATTCCACAAAGCCCACCAAACTTTTTTTCTTCTACAATCAAACTTGGACTACTTTTATCTTCACACCTTTTATCAGGACTTTATTCTATTTTACAAATTTTATGTAAGTACGCATTGTTCATATACTTTCCGGCGCGACCTAATATTCTGTTTTTGCTGTTGTACTTCTTATTGGTGTCTTTTGAGGGAACATCATACTTTTAGGTTGCTGCCCTTTTTCCATATACTATAACTGTCTACTGGTCACTAAGCGCTGATCCATGAACCATTTACATTCACTATACACACACTACATCCACTACACTAACACACACTCTGCATCCACTGTGTCAAGGGCCCCAAAATTTCTGATGGCAGCCCTGCACACACACACTTACAGACAGATATTCACAAACCCATTTATAGACATTCACACACACACACACACACACACACACACACTTACAGACAGATATTCACAAACCCATTTACAGACATTCACACACACACACACACACTTACAGACAGTCACATAGACACACACACACAGCCACAGGCAGACAGTCACACACACGCCTTTCATTTTTTGGCACTAGGGGTGGAGCAGGGTCACAGCAGTCCATTGTGTTTACTGGTAGGGTAAGCAGGGACTCATTCCTGCACAGCTCACATATCCTTAAGGTCTGAGGCTTCAATAAGGAATCCTCGGATTGGGTACCACTCTCAGCTTATCACTACCTCCCAATTGATAAAATGGAGAGAAAAAGGTATTTTTTTCACTCTGTTTAATGAGTGAGGAACTAGTGATGGACTGAGAATGCCTAAAGTCTTCCAGAGTTTGAGATGAAACCATTACTTAATGGTTTATCCCCTTTAGGTAAGATGGTGCCCTGGACCTTCTCACACCCAAACAACTTAATTGTTTATGAAGTTGTTGTGATGCCCAGAGCGGCACTTTAATTTAATTTAATAGAGCAATAGGAGGAGTCATAGGCAAGGTTATCTGAAACAATAGAATCAGTTATATGGAATAATAGGAGTTATAAAGAGGGTTATGGAGCAATAGAAGGAGTTATAGGGAAAGTTATATAGAGCAATAGGAAGAGTTATAGTCTAGCTAATATGGATTAAAAGGAGGAGTTATAGGGAGGGTTATATGGAGCAATAGGAGGAGTTATAATAAAGCAAATATGGATTAATAGGATGAGTTATAGGGAGGGGTATTTAAAACAAAAAGAAGAGTTATAGGGAGTGTTAAATAGAGCAATACGAGGAGTTATATGGAGAGTTATATAGCGAAATAGGAGGGGTTATAGGGAGAGTTATATGGAGCAATAGGGGGAGTTATAGGGAGAGTTATATGGAGCAATAGGAGTTATAGGGAGGGTTATATGGAGCAATAGGAGGAGTTATAGGGAGGGTTATATGGAGCAATAGGAGGAGTTATAGGGAAGGTTATATGCAGCAATAGGAGGAGTTATAGGGAGGGTTATATGGAGCAATAGGAGGAGTTATGGGAGGGTTATATGGAGCAATAGGAGGAGTTATAGGGAGAGTTATATGGAGTAATAGGAAGAGTTTTAGGGTGGGTTATATGGAGTAATAGGAGGAGTTATAGGGAGAATTATATGGAGCAATAGAAGGAGTTATAGGTAGGGTTATATGGAGCAAGAGAAGGAGTTATAGGGAGGGTTATATGGAGTAATAGGAGGAGTTATATGGAGAGTTATATAGTGAAATAGGAGGGGTTATAGGGAGAGTTATATGAAGCAATAGGGGGAGTTATAGGGAGGGTTATTTCGCACAATAGAAGGAGTTATAGGGAGGGTTATATGCAGGACTTAATTTACCGCGAGGTTAACAAGCCATTTTTCAGGGAGGCAGCAAAAACGCTTCCCCAAACACACTAGCAGATGCCTTGCTAGCATTGTGTGATGGGGGACCCAAGAGCTAGCCAGTAGCCACCTTTGGTGTCCGCTTGAGGTGTTTGGCTGTTCATATTGTAGCCAGGCGGAGAGAGAGAGCACTGATTTCTGACCTCTTCTAGCTCTGCTCCATCGCACACCCTTCTGATGCCAGGAGCCGAAAATGTCACTACTGGTCCGGAATCATTAAGCAGGCACAGCTCCTTCGCCGCCTCTGTGGCGGGCCCACCTCCCTTCCTGTCCAGCAGCCCAGCCAGGAGTCCAGCAGCAAAGCATTCCAGCCAGCCCAACCAAGAGCCAATCTGTCGATGTGTGTCTGTGAGTGAATATGTGTGTGTCTGTTAGAGTATGTCAAATCAGGAGTATGTGTGTGTCAGTGTGTGTCTGTCAATGAGTGTATAATATTGTATGTGTATCTGAGATATCTGAGTCTGCCTGTCAGTGGGTGTGTCAGTATGTGTCTGTCAGTAAAAGTGTGTGTTATTTAAAGAGTGTGTGGGTGTGCCAATGACTGTGTACCTGTCAGTGAGTGTATGTCAATGCATGTATCAGTGAGGGCTTGTGTGCGTCAGTCAAAAAAGTGTGTGTTGGGATTAAATGGGGGGGGTTAAAAAAAAAGTGTTAATGTGAGTGATTGTGTGTGTGTCTGACTGTGTGTGTGACAGTGTGTGTGTTTGTGTGTGTCTGTGTGCGTGTGTCTGACTGTGTGTGCGTGTGTCTGTGTGTGTCTGACAGTGTGTTTGTGTGTGTCTGACTGTGTGTGTGTGTTGTGTGTGACTGTGTGTGTGTGTGTGTGTGTGACTGTGTGTGTGTGTCTGACTGTATGTGTGTGTGTCTTGTGTGTGTGTGTGTGTGTTTGTGTCTGACTGTGTTTTGTGTACTGTGTGTGTTTGTGTGTCTGACTGTGTGTGTTTGTGTCTGACTGTGTGTGTGTGTGTGTGTGTGTCTGACTGTGTGTGTCTGACTGTGTGTGTGTGTGTCTGACTGTGTGTGTGTGTGTTTATGTCTGACTGTGTGTGTCTGACTGTGTTTGTGTGTGTTTGTGTGTCTGACTGTGTTTGTGTGTCTGACTGTGTCTGTGTGTGTGTGTCTGTGTGTGTCTGTTTGTGCGTGTGTGTGTGTGTGTATTTAGAAGGTGGGGCGGGGGGAAGGGTTGGGTGGGGGTGGCGCGGGGGGATGGCGGTGCCTGAGTTTTGTCCTGCCTAGGGCAGCACAAAACCAGGATACACCACTGTGTGTGTGTGTGTATTACTGTCAGAATCACATCAATTATGTCTATCTGTACATTGTGTTAGCAACATTGCTAGCAAAATGTATATCTTGGAAGGAAAATCTTTAATAAGAGGTCTTTCTCTCACCTGTCAATTAGCTCTTCAGCATAAACTCCCATGCTGAAGAGCTGAGTTACAGGGAGAGCATGAAACACAGGTGAAAATGCATTCTCCACCCCCCCCCCCCTTTCCACACACACAAAAAAATGCATCTTTTCTTGTGTTTCTCTTAACCCCCTTTCAATTTCTTGCTGTTTTTTTCTTTTGTGTTTCTTGTGTTTTTTTTTAACCTCGTTTAGTCTATCTTGTCTCCAATCTTTCTCCTTTGTGTCTCTTTCAACTCCCCTTGTGTGTCTTTGACTTCATCCCAACCTCTGTGTGTCTCTTTTTACTTTTCTCCAGCCCTCTGTATGTTTCTTTCCCCCAGTCCCTTTTGTGTGTCTTAGCCCCAGACCCTTTGTCTTTCTCCCCTTCTGTGTGTCTCTTTCTAACTCCAGTCCTTTTGTGTGCCTCTTTCTCTCCTCCCAGCCACTCTGTGTGTCTTTCTCCACCAGCCCAGCTCTGCCCCCCACAAACCTTCTGTGTCACTTTGTCCCCCTTCCCTTCTGTATGTATCTTTGTTCCCCCAACATACCTTCTGGGTGTCTCTTTGTCTCCCCCACAGTCCCTCTGGGTGTCTCTTTTTCCCACAGCCCCTCTGTGTCTCTTTCTCCCCCTCTCCTCCCAGTGTCTCTCTTCCCCTCTCCTCTCCATGTCTTTCTCTTTCCTCCCAGCCTCCACTGTTTCTTTCCCCCCTCCCCTGTGTCTCTCTTTTCCCCCTCTGTCTCTTTCTACCCCCTCCCCTGTGTCTCTTCTTTCCCCCTGTCTTTTTCTCCCCTCCCCCTCTGTCTCTTTCTTCCCCTATGTCTCCCTTTCCCTTTCCTTCTGTCACTTTCTTCCCCATCCCATGTGTCTCTCTTCCCCACTGTCTCTCTCTTTCCCCCTCTGTCTTATTCTACCCCTCCTCTGTGTCTCTCTTTTCCCCTCTGTCTCTTTCTTCCCCAGCTCCCAGTCTCTTTCTTCCCCCTCCCTCTGTGTCTCTCTTTTCCCACTGTCTCTTTCTCCCCCCTCCGTCTCTTTCTTTCCCCTCCCTCTCTGTCTCTTCCTTCAACCCTGTCTCTTCCTCCCACTATCTCGTTCTCCCCCTCCCTGTTTCTCTCTTTTCCCACTCTCTCTTTCTCCCCTTTCCCATGTGTCTCCCTTCCCCCTCTGTCTATTTCTCCCCATCCCCCGTGTCTATTTCTTCACCACCCCTTGACGCTGACCTGCTTGTCTGACAGTCTATCAGAAAGCACAGGAGGAGGGAGCAGATCTGACTATCATGCTCTCTCACGATTCCCACAATTTCCAGCATGGACACATCATAGAGTTGTAGAATGATAGTCAGATCTGCTCCCTCCCTCCCTCAGTCCTCTTGTGCTTTCTGGCAGCTGTTGCTGTCACTATTAGAGAGTGTGCCGCCGGACCGGCTAGGAGGCACCACCATGATATGCGGCCAGCCCCCTCTGTGTGCCACCGGAGAGGCGGCACTTACATGCAGCTGATATATTACTAAAAAGGCCGCACGGCTCCATCAGTCCCTCTCTATGTGAGGGCAGAATCAGAGCGCCGCGCAGCCCCAGGTGCCGCAGCAAACCGGGAAATTTCCCTGTATCCCGATGGGCCAGTCAGGTGTTCCGTCAGATAAGTATACCTTGTCAGATTGGTATACCGGAAGTGACGCGGCCGCACCGGAAGTGACGCGGCCGCACCGGTAATTTCATTGAACAGCTGGAGGAGGAGGAGCGCAGCGCCGCGCATGCGCAGAAGAGCAGGTAGGTAAAATTTACAGGCAGTGAGAGGAGAGGAGGCCGCCTAATGCGCCTGCGCGAATACAACACTGCGCCTGCGCATGGAGACAAGAGGCGGGGGAGGTAGGGGCCAGTGCGCACGCGCGGCTAAGTACTCCCGTCGGGCACAGACAGCGGGATACACCGCGCGTGCGCACCAGCGGGCAGGGAGATCGATTCAGCCGAACATTCATCCGATCTCCCTGCCCCACACTGCGCACGCGCCTACCCAGCCAGGACAGCCACGGACACCGCGCATGCGCACTGAGGGGGTATAGAAATCTGATGGCCATATCTTCTGCTAAGAAATCTCCTACCCCTGAGTGCGCATGCGCGGTGTCTGATCCACTGCATCCAGACATCCATCAGGTAAGCCTTGCTCCCAACACTCTCAGCCATCAGGGGGGTCTGTGCCTTATTGGGGGGGGGGGGCTGTCCAGTATTGGGGGGTCTGTGCCTCATTGGGGGGGTCAGTGCCTTATTGTGGGGGGGTCTGCGCAGTATATGGGGGGCTGTCTCTATATGGG
>OW240916.1:47661498-47691159 GCA_933207985.1 Pelobates cultripes
AAAAAAACACCTCTTCAGGCAGATAATTCAATATCCTTATTGCTCTTACTGTAAAAAAAAAAACTTTTCTTTGCCTTAGATGAAATCTCCTTTCTTCCAGCCCAAATGCGTGACCTCATGTCCTATGTATAGCCCTGTTTATGAATAGATTTCCAGATAATGGTTTGTACCGGCCCTGAATATATTTGTATAATGTTATCATATCCCCTCTGAGGCGCCGTTTTTCCAAACTAAAGAGATTTAAATTTTTTAACCTTTCTTCGTAACTAAAATGCTCCATTTCTTTTATCAATTTTGTAACTTGTCTCTGCACTTTTTCTAGTGCCGTGATATCCTTCTTTAGAACAGGTGCCCAAAATTGCACAGCATATTCAAGGTGTGGTTTTACCAGAAATTTATAAAGAGGCAAAATTATATTTTGCAGTGAGACTGTTTCAATTTATTTTTGGACGAACTTTGTCTATTGATTATATCTGGTTTTATTATTATTTGTTGATTTATTTACTATCTATTATTCATTAGCGCAGCCCTTAACCCCCTCTTTTGTATTATCCCTTAATAGCCCTTCAAATATTTTCCCAGTCACAGAAGTTAAGCTCACAGGTCTATAATTTCCAGGCAAGGATTTTGAACCCTTTTTAAATATAGGGACTACATCTGCCTTCCTACAATACCTGAAACAAAAGAATCTTGAAAGACTACATACAGAGGTTCCCTTATTTCCCCACTTAGCTCCTTAAGTACTCGTGGGTGAATACCATCAAGCCCCAGAGCTTTATTTACATTACATTTCTTTAACTGCTGTAGCACCTTTTCTCGAGTCATCCAATCACAAGTTATCTGCAAGTTTTTTGCAGCAATCATTTGCATATCTCTTGCCGTAGGATCTTCATTAATATAATATATAGGATATTGAACGTGTGTATACCAAAACTCACAAGGCTGTGAGAGTGGAACTCACGTAGGTCAAAGTGGTGGTTCCAGATCCACCAATAGAGGGCATGTACCCGGAATAGAATGTAAAGCAATAGACAATACTAGAGCCTCAATGGAATGTGACTCAAAACTGGTTTTAAATACAATATGAATACTTAATACATATTGTGACTAAAGTAAAATAGCACTGGGTATGTGAAAAAGATTGATCCATTAATCTATAATATGGTATATTATGTATTGATTCCAGGAAAGTGCCACAAAAATAAATACATTTAAAAAGGACTTTATTATAGTTCTATAAAGGAAAACATCTAGGGGGCACTATACATGGACTATCAAAAAAAACTATATAATTGAAAAAATGGATCCAATATCTATATGTCTATAGAGGGAACAAGACTTGAAATAGAAGTGTAGTATCTAACCTCAAAGAAATTAGGTGAAAATGAAATAGTCGTATAGACAGGCAGTAGGAGCATATAGGGAAAGAATATACGTATATAATGATTGTACCAATGCCCTTTATAAATCCTGTCCTGGAACACCTTAAAAAAGTATTCTATGTTGGCTCCTAATAGTAGTTAGCAAGGCATAGGGACCCCCCCTCAGTTGAAAGGAGTGCTTGAGCAGAACAGCATATACAAAGAAGGGGAGGGATAAAGCAAACAGGTGTATATTCCCTATGCTTCCTAAACCCAAACACCTTCAAGGGTGTTCTATACTTTCCCTGCAGAAGATAGAGCAGAAAAGTATATAATCCCTGTGTCTCCTAAGGATCCACACCTTCAAGGGTGTTCTATATTGTCCCTATAATGAAAGTTAGGAGAGGAAAAAGGTGCTGCCTGTACCCCCTCTAATAGAATAGCTCAGTGCTGAAAACAAACTAAAAATAAAGTAAAGTGCTTAAAAAAGCTGGTGCCACCATTAGTGATGTGAACCCATGTGAAACTGACGCGCGTTTCGGTGCTTCTAATGCACCTTCGTCAGGGGCAAAGAGTTACCTCGTAAGAAGGATGGACTTTTAAATCCTTGAATGGCCAATCCCGTTCGAACCATTTCCCGATAGACAACCGCCAGGTGTTTGAAAGGGGCGTGGTATAGATGTCAAGCTAAGAGTCTCCATAGGGATGGGTGGGGACGCCTATCAGCGCATCCAATCCCGCGTCGTTCTTAGGAGGAGGGGGGAGGGAGGGGAGGGAGCGATGTCCAAAGTACTGCCGTGTGACGCAAAAGTCAGGTGGGTCAGGGAAGCTCCTCCCTTACTCCCTCCTACATGTTAGTAGTAGGCGGAGATACAGGAGGGGAAAAGAAAGGACGGGAGAGATGCCAAGGGAATTCCGGCTATTGGCCCATGGCTCATAAGTATACGTATGTCGAATACATTATAATGATATAGAGGTTCAATAAATTATAAAAAATAGAAAGTACAGGGTCAAGAGGAGCAATGTTGAAACTGAATCAAATAAAATAAGTATGTACAATACCTGTGTGTATCTCTATAAATGATTTGTATCTATCAATAATGTCTTTGTAAACATATAGATTATCGGCATAAACATATACCCATAAAGATATATATAAAGCCTAGTGTAATATTGTGATACTTATCAGAATATCATCTAAAGACAAATTACAGAATATGTACAAAGTCCCAACACTGCTGTAAATGACCAGCTATAAATGCTACAAATCGTTATCTACTTAAGGACCTCCAAGAAAGCACAATAAAGGGGCCAAATACAGGACCAAAGACCATCCAATTAAAGATCAGAGATAATATTGACTATTAGAGGTATTAAAAATAAATAATGGATATAAATAAATGATGAAAATCAAACTTAAGTGGAGAAAATTAAATAAATTTTAACGTCATAGATAATTGTAAAGTTCCTGTCAAAGTTCATATTTTATTTATCAGAGATCGCTAATAAAGGGAGAGTAGGAGAAACCTTCATTTAACCCCGCTGGGGACAGAGTGTTCAAACGGTAAATCCAAAAACACTCTCTCCTCCTAAGGAGTTTGTCCAAGTTCCTTTTCCTTTGATCAAGTTTGACCAATTCTATACCCAAAAATTGGAGTACTGTATGGTCGCCTTGATGACAATTCTTAACATGTCTGGATACTGTAGTTTCAATATGCCTGCTGGTTTTAATGGAATTGATGTGTTTCAAAATCTGTCTTTTGAAAGACCTAAAGGTCTTGCCTACATATAGTTTGTTACATTGACATTTTATCAAGTAGACAAGGCCTTTAGAGTTACAGTTAAAGAAAGAATTTGGATGGAACGTATCAGATTGAGTACTGTTACGAAAACTTTTTGAGTCCTTACAGATAAAATTACAGGCTTTACATCGGCCACATTTGTAAGTCCCTAGAAGTTTATTAGATAGCCAATGGGTCATGGTCGATTTGGACTGTTTGAAGGGCTATGTACAAGGGCATCCTTGATATTCCTACCCCTTCGTGCTATAAGAGCCACATTTGGGGGAAGGACCTCTTTAAGGCGTTCGTCTTGTTTAAGTAAGGGCCAGTATCTATTTAGAATAGATTTAACTTGTTCCCAGCCAGCGTCATATGTAGCGATGACTCTCAAATGTTTCGAGTCCGAAGTGTTATGACTTGAAAGTGACGATACCTCCTTTAGAATGTCCTCCTGATCAGTCAATAGGGCACGATGGTAAGCCCGTTTTAAACACTTGTGTGGGTATCCTTTAGCCCTGAACATTGCACGTAGTTCTTTAGCTCTTATTTTAAAATCTTGGATCTTGGTACAGTTGCGCCTCAGGCGCAAGTACTGTCAAATTGGTATGCCTCTTTTGAGAGGGATAGGGTGATGACTTCTCCAATTAAGTAGGCTATTGGTAGCAGTACTTTTTCTGAAGAGGTCAGTTTTAATTTCACCCTTTGTATTCGGAATCAAAGTAAGATCCAAGAAGTTAAGATTAGGTATTACCCATTTCTGATGTAAATCTCAAATTAAGGGTATTGTCATTCAGTATCTGTACGAACGAAGTGAATTCTTCTGTGGTGCCTTTCCACACAATCATAATATCATTGATATACCTCTTCCAAGAGAGGATATATCGGGTGACTTGGTTGGAACAGGCTATAAACACGATTTTTTCTTCCCACCACCCCAGGTGCAGGTTGGCATATGAGGGCGCACAAGACGTCCCCATCGCCGTACCCTGCACCTGGTGGCAGTATGTACCATTGAATAGAAAAATGTTATGAGTTAAGACAAAATGTAATAGCTCAATGACAAAATCACTATGTTGGTATAAGTGTAAACCTCTTTGTAGAATGAAGTACTGTGCATGTTTGAGCCCTAGAGAGTGGGGAAATATATACTGAAAAAAAATAATTATTTAAAATTTCTGCCTTTTCCTGGTCTTCATTAACTATCAGACCCATCTCTGTTTCCAGTGTATCTACACTTTCATGTTTTGTTTTTTTAGAATTGATGTACTTGGGGGTGGGTTTTGCATTCTTTGGCTATCAATTTCTAATTTTCTAGTTTAGCCACTTTAATTGCATTTTTGCAAGCATTATTGGCTTCCTTATATAGGATGCCTCTGATTTGTCTAATTTAAATGCTTTAAATGCCCTTTTCTTATTTTTAATCTCTTGTTTTACTTCTCCACTAAGCCACATTGGTTTCAATTTGTTTCATTTATATTTATTACCCAATGGTACATACTGAGAAATGTACCTTTCTAATATTTGTTTGAATAGTTTCCATTTATCCTCAATGTTTTTGTCACTAAGGAGTTTATGCCAGTTGATATGTTGTAGAGCTGCCCTAATCTTATTGAAATTGTCTTTTTTTAAATTATACATTTAGTATACCCCATGTGCTTTTGCTTTGTTGAGTTTATTTAGAAAATTACCATATTGTGATCACTATTTCCCAAATGCTCCCCTACTTGAATGTTGGTCAAAAGATCAACATTGTTTGTTATAACGAGATCCAGACAAGCATCCTTTCTAGTTGGTGCTTGTACCAGTTGTGACATGAAGATGTAAGTAAACACATTAAAAAACCTGATTCCCCTTGCTGAAGTACTAGTTACTCTATCCCAATTTATCTCCGAGTAATTAAAATCTCCAATAATTAATGTGTAACCCTGATTTGCAGCTTTCCCAACAGCTGTTCTTCCTCATTGATATTTACATTAGGTGATTTATAACATATCCAACCAATAATTGATTCCCCTTCGTTTGCCCCAAGCAGATATCTACCCATAAAGCTTCCACATTTTCCTCGCCACACTCCATATGCCTAAGAGTTTACTTTAACTCATGGTTGGCACTCTTAATGAGCTGACACCCGCCTGTCATGCTCCTGTGCCTTGCATGTTTCTTCTAACTAATTTTTCAGGTCTCAGAATGTCCAAATCAACTCAGAACTGATTTTCCACTGACCTCACTGGGAATTCTTTCAGAGTCTACAATTTGCATCCTTATACTCACCTTGTTTCTTGAATTTCCCAAATATTTCCAAATCAGCTGCTGGAAGCAAAATCAACTCTCTCTCTTTTCCACTTAGCTACAGACAGACAGATTATGTGTGTGTATATGTGGTTTTTTTTTCATATGGAAAAGAAGCACTGACTTGCCTCAAAACTTGGGTAAATTCCCATTTTTTGTTACTTTCTTACATTTGAACAATCTGCCATAAACCTTGTTTGGTTTCCTATTACTTATTGGCTAATTAATTTACAAGGTGAAGCAACCTATTATATTCAGCAATGACTGCTTTCTCTTGGTGTTATATTGTTTTAAATCAGACTGTCTGATTTAAAAAAACCAAAAAACTTTCTTAATTATTTTATCTCATTTTGCTAAACATTTTTACAACTTCATATACTGTTTCCCTACTTGACCTGGAAGGAACAGGAGTGAATATGACATTTTCTCTGTTAATCAACTATTATTACCTCTGGAATCCCTGATATTAGCTTTGTGTACTTGTTTGTTCTACCTTATCCTATCCTCCACCTTGGCCTGTCTCTGGTTATCTTTATCCGCTATCAGGACTACATCCTCTATTTTTTATGGTAAGCCCATCCACTCTAAGGTCCGGTAATACGTTCTGTATCTATTTTAACAGTTGCCTCTTGGTAACGTGTTGAGGTAGTACCTTGACAACTGCCCTAATTAATCATTGAAGTCTGCCCAAAAGTGTATCTTTATTGCTACTTCCTGGTTGTTCTAAAGTTTCATCTAGACAGCTATGCCTTCCTGTCCCTAGCTAACCCTATCAGTGAATCATTATCGTACATGCTTGGGAATAAAATGATCTTTCTCTCCTGTGCTGTAAATATATTCAGTTGCATGCACTGAAATGACTCAGCTTCCAGGCTTGTCTAAGTTTTGCACATAAAAAAGTCATTAGTAAAACAAATGGACCTCTAATATCTCAAGCTTAGTTCGGCGTAAAAGGCAGGTATTTGCAAAGGCAAATAAATTATAGCATAAACCATGCGTAGATTATACTTCTCTTCACAGCATGTTTAATAAGTATGTGTTTTGTTTTTTTTGAGCCCTGCGTCCTCTGATTTTGGTTACTGGTTACATTTTTCTGTATAGCCAGTTTTAAAATATTCACAAAGAACCAATATGATCTGAGATAAACGACGGAATAGCTGAGATGAACATTTACTAAAACGAATATATTCATATGATGTTGTGGCGAAACTGACCTCGCCACTGGGCATTGGAGAAGACTGATTGCCAGCCTCCTGCCATGTGACCATGGCCCTTGGGTTGTATTGCACTTTAAAGACATGATTTGGGCATAATGGATTTGTGTTGTGCTGCTGCTGGCCCTTTAAGAACCATCTGGGGACATACTGTGGAGTTACTGGGTGGCCACCATTTCCTGTATCAGAGGCACATGGTGAGAACAATGGAAGAAGCACATGGTGAGAACAATGGATGGCGGCCATTTTAACTCACAGACACTGTTTGGACTTTTCAACACGGTACCATCTCGCCAGTATTTGGTGCACAGAGACATCGTGCAGTGGTTTTGGACTATACAACAGGGGACACCTTATACAGTAATTGTTTTTCATATAGCCTGCATACGTTCTGTAAAATCTGCATTAAACTGTATCTTCCAAAGTACTGAACGGATCTGGGTGAATTTTGGATATGTGGTTCACCAAGATCCCCCGGTTCCAAGGATATAGGCTTTTTATGGGGTTATTGCATGTTTTGGGGTCCCTGTGATGTGTTTTATGAAACTGTATTTCTCTGTCTGTGATAATTAGATTACCCATTGTGTAAGGTAATTGTATCACAGGCAGAGGGGAGGATTTTGTGTGGGAGTCTCTGAGTGTATTGTACGTGTTATTGGTTGTTCTGTAAAACCCTGTGGGCAGTACTAAGTTTGTGGATTGGGAATAAAAGAGGCTGTATGTGCCAATCCAGTCAGTTCCTGCTTAACCCTCAAAGTGAAGTGTCGTCTCATTATTGGGGGAGGATTTATTGTATGCTGTTCCAGTTTGACTGCTAGGAGTGTAAACCTATTCGCATGGTTTTTCCTATTCGGCTGTATACAACATTCATGTGCTTGAGAGCCCAGCTTAGATAGCCTGGTTTGCTCATCCGCTGACTCATGGAGATTTTTTACGCAACCACCATACTGGAGACTTTGCTTGGTTTATATTACCTGATGGTTTTACTGGTGATGTGGCTATGTCTGGTGTCTGCGCATCATCCTTTATGATGCGTGGGTTATGAACCAGTCGTGAGTTGGCTTATCTATGAGGCCACTGGGTTTTACAGAGTTGCCCAGTGCGTGGCTTGAGTGAGGGATGGTAAGTAAGATAGAAGAGAAACTAGAGATAGATAGAAGGTAGAGAATAGCGGGTGAGTTCAAAATAAGAGGTATACCCCTATGGGGTGTGATGGTGGGGTAAATGAGCGTGGGTGTTGGCATATGCTATTTGGGGTTCAGCACTTTGAGGTTTGTGGTATACTGGGGGGAAGTGTTTAACCAATACCAGTGTTTCATTGGTCCTGAGTCAGTGACACCTTGGGCTACTGGTGTTTTTATCTAGTTTGGTCACTTAACCATTCCTTCCATGCGTTCCAAGCACTTCTCCCTTTGTTGGACCTGCCGGAGCTCTGGTGGGCCATAATCTCATATTGCCCGTTAAGGGCTGCTTGTTGAACCACTTAGTCTAGTGACGGGGCACACGTGGATTTCCATTTCCTAGCTAGCAGTAAGTTAGCAGCGATCAATATGTGAAATGTCATCGTTCCTTGTTGTTTAATCATATGTTCTGGGAACATGAACAGGAGAAAGAACTCCACAGATGTCTGTATTGGGATTTTGAGAACATCTGAGATGAGATCAGTGATCATGTTCCAGTACGGTGTAATTATTGTGCACTCCCACCAGATGTGTAACATGGTTCCTCTTTCTGATTCACACCTCCAGCATTTGTCTAATGTGTTTGGGAACAAGTGTGCTAGCCGTGCTGGTGTAAGGTTACCATCTAGAAGCAATTTTCCTAACCAATTGTACATAGGAATTGCATTTTGTGAATGATTTGTGTATGGTAAAGGCTCGAGTCTAGGCTATATCAGGAATTGCCAGGCCCAGTTCTTTCCCCAAAACTTTAGTATATTTCGGTAAAGGGAGTTTGGCGTCCCATAGTAGTGTATCGTAACAGAGATAACCTTCTTGTGTGGTGTAAGACCCATGCACATTTTCTTTATAATGGATATGTGTTGCACTTTGGGTAGCTCAGTTGACCGTGTTTGCTTGACGTATCTTAGTAGGGATTTTATTTGTTCTGTTTTTGATGTCTTGTAACCCAGGGAATCACTCTCAGCACTGACATATGTACACTGCTAGTGGTAAACCTGCAGTACAGTTATTATTATTTTCTTCATTCTTGGCTTGACTTCGTAAACGAAGATTTAGGAAGTGGATTGTCCATGTCTGCTGCAGACACACTGGTGGCTGACAAGGCCGCAGCAGCTGCAAGAGAAAATCTGGTCTGACTTTGATTTTCCTCTGTTTCTTTTTTTCTCAATATCTGCACTGTGTGTTTTCTCTCAGGATAAGACAGCCTGATCAATGGTGTGTCTCCAACTCTCGTGATCAGAGGTTAGAGCAGACCAGTGACGATGGTCAATGTGACAGGCATAAAGGGATTTCTTCAGAGAGTCCTTAATTAAGAATGATTGATTGATCACTATTAAGCAAATTAAACTATTATAGATAGTTAAGATGGCGCCGGTAAGCACATAGGCACACACAGGCAGTATCACTAGATGCAGGCCTGGATGCCACAGCTATTAATACACAGCACTGAAAATGTTAATAAAACCACAAAACACAGCATCAGAATGACTCATGCGTACCATTACGAGAATAGTACAGAGTTAGTTTATAGATAAGAGATAATTAACCACACAAACCTGGCATGGCATTGTTGGTGGTCCTGAACAGCCTGGCCAGCTGCCGGTGCCATCCAACGCTTTTGCGAGGTCTTTGCTGGGCTGCACTGATCAGGAAACTTGGTGGAAAAGTACAGACTATCCATCCCCTTGGTAAAAAAGGTATAAAAGACGGAGAAAACTTGGCACTCGTTTGGAGTACTACCCACCTTCAATACGGATGCATGTTGCTGGTTCTGCTGATTCCAAGTAGAGAGGGTCCCTCCAAGCCTGACTGCCAGAAGTTCTCTCAGTCGTGTGTAGCGGAGTGACAACCAAGCTTCTCCCATGGTGATGTATAAGATGAATATCTAGATTATTAAACTGTTTCCTTAAGCTGAATGTGCACTATAGATTAAATGTTATCATTTATTAATTAAGTCTCTGTTAGTCAATAAAGTTTGTATTGATTATTTACAAGTACTTGGGGGTCAGTGTCTTTCCCTTTCTCAAATACTCAATTCATTCATCCCTAATAGGGTTTTGTTGCCCAATAATATCTTTAAAAACCTAAGGGTAATTGATTATTGCTTTTTGATATTGGTGCTTCATGAATTTAATGATTAGGCACAACAGGCGATGATCTTCCATCCTGGAGACATGCCCTGGCCAGCGCAGCTAAGACTTCATAAGCATTGCCTCAATGTTGGTGGTCTCTGCCTGTTCAAGAATTTTGATGTTGGTGATGAAGTCATTTAAATGGATGTTAAGGGTTGTGCTAGAGCAGCATTGGGGAAGGTGCTCAAGGAGAGTGGTCCTATACAGGAGAGTGGTCAGTGTGACAGCTCTGTACACACTGATCTTTGTGCCTCTCTTTGCTCTTGATACTAGACAATTAATGGCCTACATACTCTTCTGCAGAGATAATATCACAGAATATATAGGTCCTGGTTCTTCAAGAGTCCATATTTTCACATTGGCAAGCTTCTGCTTTTGTGCAGACAAAAAACTATGCTATAAAGATAACAGGAAAATATTATTATTGTGGTAGTTTAATAGCTGATAGCAGGGCTATAACTAGCTTGCATATAGCTAGAGCATATAATTGTGATTTATTAGTAATTGTAGATTATACTAGCTTTAGTGTAACTATAATCTTAATTTTATTAATGACAGGAGGCAAATATTTGCTTAAGTCTCTTTACTAGAACCCCACAGCAGCACATTAACACAGAGAAAACCAACCAATCAGAAAAAAGTAAGGAACCCATAAAAGGCTCCTCCCAACCAACTATTTCCCCTTTCACGCTGCTACAAAATAAAGTACATGAACAATACACCACTAAAGAAAATAGAACAGAAAAAAATCAAACATAATAATGCGATGAATGAGACAATGATTGCCATCCGATATGTAACGTGGATCCAGTGGATGAAATCTTGACCTGGATTCTGAAGAAGATCTGGATCTAAGAAACCTAGTCAAACCATAAATCTTGACCTTTATCCTGCAGAAAATCTTGAACCTGGATCAGTAGATGAACCATTAAACTGAAATAAAATAAACAGAGTCAAAAACCACTGATTAGTGAATGAAATGTACTGTGAACATCTGAAGATCCATCATCGATTATAAACAGTACAACCTGGAATGAAATTTACTGAGAAAAGCATGCATACCCATAAACAAACACAGTACAATATCCCTAAAAACATACCCTGACCTCCCTCAGGAAGGCAAATAATACACCTACCTTAACCCGGAACTGGGAAAAAAACGGCTATCCACTAACAGAGGTCAAGAAACCAACAAGGAAACAGGGTAGGGTGAAAACTGGGGGGGAAATATTCACCTCCTGTCATTAATAAAATTAAGATTATAGTTACACTAAAGCTAGTATAATCTACAATTTTATAACATGACAAGAGGCTTCATATTTGCTGTTTTAACGCTCAGACAGCAAAGTCCAAAGAAACACGAACCACCGTACCAACCTAAACTTTGCGAAGATAGCTCCTCGTAACCGGCAGGAAAGTGCACGATGTCTTTTAAAATACGCCCGCCATGTCGGTGCCTTAAGTTGCCGTGTTACTGACTGAAATGAACCGAAAGACCTATACGCCCCGCCAATGCCAACCAACCGAGCGGTACATGAAGGGCGAAAAAAGGAAAAGAACCGTGTAAACAAACAGTGACGTTGAACGCAGCATAAAGGAGGGGTGCTCAACGAAGATAAGAATATAACCCTCAGGTCCGACTAGAGCCGATAGACAACTAAGGCCCGAACATCCGAACCCATCTGAACGAAAAACAAGTTATAATAAAGGAAATAAATCCAGAGTCTGTGAATGGACAAAAACCCGACAAAAAACGGCAATTGAAGCACAACAAAAAACGTGTGTACCCCCTGGGGAGATGAATACCTGTCCTGGGGAATCGTAAAGGACTCACACCCCTATGAACCTGCATGTCTTGCTTGAAGGGAAATTCTAAGCAGAGCGCGGCCCGCCTAAACATTCGTACGCGCTACCTAATCTAAATGATACGACTGTCCCCGGTTAATAAAGTGACCGAACAATTCTCGAACCCTGTAACAGCTTTGCAAGAATTTCCGGTAATCCGTATCAGACCCCTACGTTAGGGTCGCCATGCCGACAAACGTCTTACAGTCCCCGAGACCAAATGGGACAGGTCCAGGGAAACCAGGACACTAGTTTCGCCTCAGCCAAAGGGGAGGCCACAATACCAAAGTACCAGCAGACCGAGGCACCTGTAGTAAGGTCCTGGGACCAAACAAACGGAGGAGACTCATCAACGTCTCCGTGTCGAACACCCCTGGAGGGAAGCAAACGGGTCTGTCAGCCAGCTGAAACTGGTCGGGGCCTGATGGGTCCTCCTCCGTGGACTAAAGTCTTGACTCCGTAAAAACTATTCCAAACGTACGAGAACTCAGATAGAGGAAGGTGTAGGGGGCACCCCCTTGCGTCCAATCCATCCTCCAGGACTCTACTCTGCGAGATGTAGAGGGGGTTGATATTTCCTTGGTTGAACATGAAATCCAAGGACCCGAACAAGGGAAACACAGAGAGCGCCTGACCTTTCGGTCTGGGAGGTACTTCACAGAGGGTCCAGCAAGTTTTTTCATATAAAAACTGGGCACCTAATATACTTCCTTGTATGTCCTGCTAGCAAAACTCACTCATGTAGAGGAGAACAATCGGCTTGCCAGTGCGGACTTAAAAGTAGAGTATGGGCACTGCAGCGGGCCGCACTCAGGATCTCCTGTATACTAGACAGGCGCTTTAACCAGGAAAACCGCAGCGCCCCATCGGGGTCTAAGTCTGGGTTTCGAAGCTACCTTGTTCGGGAGCACGGCTGGGTATACCACTCGAAGTATCCTGCGGGCTTCCTCAAGCCAGCGGTCTATGGACCCAGAAATGCACCGGTGGTGCTAGGTGCTCGGGTAGAGACCATTCCAAAGAAACCAGGTAAGCAATGGATTGCGGGTCAAACAGGGGTTCGTTTAAGGCAACCCACGAGACGACCTCCTCCTCCACGGTCGTCAGCGCCCCTATAGTGGGCTTATTTCTTCGTCTCATGGTGCCACTTGGGGACCTCATCATAGTCCACACCCCCATTGTCCTCCCTCCGAGTTGGCCCGCCATTCAGCTAGGGCGGCCATGGAGGAGTTGGGGGTTATGGGGACCTTCACCCCTGCGCCACCTAACTAGTGTCATCTGGCCATCGAGGCCGATCGTATCGGTGCTAGACGCTTCTCCGGAGTCTAATCTTTCTGGGCGCCTGATTCAGGGCCTTCATCCTTCCAGTAGCGCTTATGCACACTTGCCTGCTCTCCTCTAGGAGAGTCTGACTCGTTCAAGTCGTCTGCCTTTTTTTTAAAAGGGGTGGTCACAGCCACGTCCGGGAGATACCGCCTCCCTCGCGCCATATAGGCAGTGCCGTCTGGCCGTCGAGGCCGATTGCCTCAGGGTTAGATGCTTCTCTGGAGTCTATCACTCCGGTTGCCTGGTACAGGGCCTTCACCCTTACAGTAGCGCTTATGCGCACTTGCCTGCTCTCCTCTAGGAGAGTCTGACTCATTCAAGTCACCTGCTTTTTGTAAAAAGCGGTCGCTGCCATATTAGTCATTGTCTGTGCTCATAACCCCTGATAAAGGGTTCTCCCGTGGAGCGGTCCTAGCATTGGGGCAGCACGCCATATAGTGACAGAGGCAAGTTTGGCAGCGCCTGCAATGCCTAATTGTGAGCATGTAGCAGTAAGGCTTGGAATGCAGACATTTTGGCACAGACAACACAGGCCAGATCAATGGGGCACGGACAAAGCAGGCCAATCAGAGCATGCAGGTAATAGTGCCTGAGGGAGGTCTGCAGGTAGGCAGGCATAGAGGGATACATAATCCACAGTTTTTAAGTGGCGTAGCAGGTATATGAGCTCACCAGGGCCAGTGAAGGACTAGATAATCGTGGGGCTAGCATCCCTGAAATGGGCCCCCCTTATCCGTCATATATATCCATGACACTGAAAAGGGGGGGAGCGAATACCAGCAGATACCCTATACTGAGGTTGCTGGGGGGGAGACTAGCCCCCTGCAAAGCTAGCAGTCCCACCTGCCATTCAGCGGGAAGCCGCAATGAGTATATCATAATCACACCATAAACAAGAGTTTACTCCACACATACAAGGCATAAAAAAAACAATCATATCCATAGAAACCTGACAGAACCCGACTCACATAAAAGGACAAGCGTTAAATCACACTCGCACAGAGCATAACATCAGTCGTCTTCATACAGAAACAAGAGTTAATCTGACTCATACCAAACATGAGGCAAATATATCATACAAAAACCTGTAACTCATAACCACACAAAACCTGAGTTATCATACTCACACAAGCCTAAACTCAATCATCTCCATACAAGCTGAGTAGTCTGACTCATACAAAAAAAACCTGAGGAAATCATGTCACCCCAAACCTAAAAAACATATTCACACAAGATATGTATAAAATCATACCCAGGCAACGCAACAGACCAATCATATCTATACAAAAAATGAGAAATCCGACTCACACTCACACAAAGCAAAATCAATCATTTGCATATGAGACAAAAGTAAATCTGACTCATACAAAACCTGGGGAAATCATCTCAAACAAAAGCCTATAACTCATAACCACACACAACCTGAGGAAATCATACCCATATAATGAGTAAATCAAACTACTACAAAATGTGGGGTAATCATGTAGTGTAAAAACATAACAGTCCTAACCACTGGGTAATCCTACCCAAATGACTCATGAGGTACAGAGAGTGTAAAATTATACAATAGCATGACCAAAGCCAGCATCCACATGAGTGTGTGTGCTCCAGGCAACGGAGGGGAGAGGCACACGTGGAGTGTACCTCCGGGACCCCAGTCTCCCGCATGAAACACACGGAGACACAAGGGGATGCGAAGAGAGGCCGGGAGGCGTCGCTCCCACGTGGCCAGCTCGCCCTCTCTCCTCCGCCCACGCCGCCCGCGAGCCGCGAAAATGGTACCTGCGGCCAAGAGGAAACGCGAGAGGGTTGGAGGTAGCTTCTGCTCGGCGAACAGTGTTGGCGTGCAGGAGCTTATAAGTGGGGCCGCCGGAGTCGTTCTCCGCGGCCCCGGTGGTCGGACAACAGGGGGCAGTCCTAGGACCGCTCCCCGGGGAACGGGAGGGAGACCCAGCCGCACCGAGCAATGAAGGAACAGCGCAGTTTAGGGAGGGAAAGGGGGGGCAAGGGAGGAGGAAACCACAAAAGGACCTGTAAAGGGCAGAAAACAGGTTGACAAAAGATGGGGAAAACATAATATGCATTACAGACTAAATAGCAGAAAAAACGATCAGTCCCCAAAATGAGAACAGACTACAACCCCAGAATCAAACCAGATCAATAATGTAAAAATACAACTAAAAAATAAAACTAAAGAGTATAAAGTAAAAATACAACTAAAAAATAAAACTAAAGAGTATAAAGCTACTTAACAAAACTATATTTAAATAAAATATAAGAAGCTAGTCCCCACAGCCCTATATATCAAGCAGCAAGATCCCCCTGGTGTAAGGATGGGCCTTCAACCAATTCCCCAATCAGGGAGCAAGCACACATCCCACCATGGGAGTTTTATTACCATCACCATCACTATGTCTACTGATCCCTCCATGCCAGGTGACTGGGTCAAAGTCCTCAGAGTGTCCAACACCATCAAGTTCCTGCAGAGATTGTGGACTGTGTTCAGGGTGAACCCCCGTCTGGGTTCCCGGTCCAGTGGGCTAGGACATCTCAAGTATCCAATGTGATGGCAGTTAAAGAGAGTAGGGTTTACGTCTAGATATGCAATACCACATCAAATGCTGAGTAAAATGCTTCTTTGCATCCCCACAGGAAAGCATCTGTTGGCGGGAAGATGTATCTGAAGAAGAGGCCATTTTGTGTGTACCTCGAATAGCCAGATTGCTGTGAAGTGGAAGATTGCTCAGTGAGTAGATAAGTATGAAAACAAATGTCCAAAAGGGGTAAATGGGGCACAAGCAGAGTCTCAAATATCACTAGATCAGCCACCTCTCCTACCCCCTGAACACACAAACTGGACTAGGCCGCAAACCCTCGAGCTTCACTCTCTGCTCAGGAAAATTGCAATCCGAATAAAATTTGCTCCTGAATAGGTGTCAGATGTATCAACTCCAACAGAGTGCAAAAATCTGTGTAACTGATGTTGATATAGAGCCTAAAGAGTGATAAATTGAAGGAACAGCTTCTTTAAAATAGGTCCTACCAGCATGACAGACAAGCCCTGCACTAACCATACTTTAAGATCCCATCAAGTGTATCTCAATTTATCAATGATGGAGCTTGTCCTTTCCTCAGTCTAGTTCTACATTTTTTTTCGGAATTACTTATTCTGGGTGAATCCTGAATTCTACTATTATCTGCTTGTGTGACAGTAGAGCTGACATACCATTTTACCCCTTTCATGTGTAAAATTTTTGTACTATTTTCACAGTCCATAATTTTTGCATATGGGTTTCTATTGTAATATTAGATTTGCCCACATGAGGGAGCACATCTCACACTCATTTTTCCAAATGTACAAATACCAAGAGGTACACATTACATACCTACTGAAAAAAATGTGGATCTGTTGTCAAATATTATTATATATATATTTGCATGTCAATGAGTGAAATAAATATTTGATCCCCTATCCATCTGCAAGATTTCTGGCTCCCAGATGTCTTTTACACAGGTAATGAGTTGAGATTAGGAGCACTCTCTTAAAGGGAGTGCTTCTAATCTCAGCTTGTTACCTGTATAAAAGACACCTGCCCACAGAAGCAATCAATCAATCAGATTCCAAACTCTCCATTGTGGCTAAGACCAAAGAGCTGTAGAATGATGTCAGGGACAAGATTGTAGACCTACACAAAGCTGGAATGGGCTACAAGACCATCGCCAAGCAGCTTGGTAAGAAGGTGACAACAGTTGGTGCGATTATTCGCAAATGAAAGAAACACAAAATAACTGTAAGTCTCTCTCGGTCTGGTACTCCATGCAAGATCTCACCTTGTGGGGTTTCAATGATCAACGGTGAGGAATCAGCCCAGAACTACACAGGAGGATCTTATTAATGATCTCAAGGCAGCTGGGACCATAGTCACCAAGAAAACAATTTGTAACATACTGCGCCGTGAAGGACTAAAATCCTACAGCGCCCGCAAGGTCCTAATGCTCAAGAAAGCACATGTACAGGCCCTTCTGAAGTTTGCCAATGAACATCTGAATGATTCAGAGAAGAACTGGGTGAAAGTGTTGTGGTCAGATGAGATCAAATTCGAGCTCTTTGGCATCAACTCAACTCGCCGTGTTTGGAGGAGGAAGAATGCTGCCTATGACCCCAAGAACACCATCGCCACTGTCGACCATGGAGGTGGAAACATTATGCCTTGGGGGTGTTTTTCTGCTAAGGGGACAGGACAACTGCACCGCATCAAAGGGATGATGGATGGGTCCATGTACCATCAAATTGTGGGTGAAATCCTCCTTTCCTCAGTCAGGGCATTGAAAATGGGTTGTGGATGGGTATTCCAGCATGACAATGACCAGTGGCGTACATACCAGGGTCGCAGGGGTCGCGGCTGCGACCGGGCCCGGCCTACCAGGGGGCCCGGCTGCCCCTGCGACCCGGTATGTACCCACAGGGCCAGCCTCTTCCCCTGGGGGGCCCAGGAGCCGGCCACCCCAGGGCCCCCCGAGGCTGGCCCTGCTGTCACCCGGAAGGCGGGTGGCCAGTCGGGCAGGCAGGCGGGCGCGCGAGGGAGCACTCAGTGCTTCCTCTTCAGCTCCCTCGCGCACCGCACTGATACCGGAGCCGGAAGATGACGTCATCTTCCGGCGCCGGCATCCCTACGTTGCGCGCGAGGGAGCTGAAGAGGAAGCACTGAGTGCTCCCTCGCGCGCCCGCCTGCCTGCTTGCCTGCCCGACCGGCCACCCAGACTGCCCGCCCAGGAGCCCAGCAGCACCACCACTGGACCCCAGGGAATCCCCCCAGCACTCCAAAAGGTAAGGAGGCTGGGGGGATTAAATTTAAAAAAATAAAATAAATAGTGTTAGTGTTTGAGTGTGTGTTAGTGTTAGAGTGAGTGTGAGTGTGTGTGAGTGTTAATGTGAGTGTTAGTGTGTGTGAGTGTTAGAGTGAGTGTCTGCTAGTGAGTGTTAGAGTGAGTGTTAGTGTGTGTGAGTGTTAGAGTGAGTGTTAGTGTGTGTGTCTGCTAGTGAGTTAGTGTGAGTGTTAGTGTGTGTGTGTTAGAGTGAGTGTCTGCTAGTGAGTGTTAGAGTGAGTGTTAGTGTGTGTGTCTGCTAGTGAGTGTTAGTGTGAGTGTTAGTGTGTGTGAGTGTTAGAGTGAGTGTTAGTGTGTCTGCTAGTGAGTGTTAGTGTGAGTGTTAGTGTGTGTGTCTGCTAGTGAGTGTTAGTGTGAGTGTTAGTGTGTGTGTCTGCTAGTGAGTGTTAGTGTGCGTGTTAGTGTGTGTGTCTGCTAGTGAGTGTTAGTGTGAGTGTTAGTGTGTGTGTCTGCTGGTGAGTGTTAGTGTGAGTGTTAGTGTGTGTGTCTGCTAGTGAGTGTCAGTGAGTGTGTTACTGTATGTATCACTGTGTGTGTCTTACTGAGTGTGTGTGTTAGTGAGTCTGTTTGATGTCTGTTAGTGAGTGTGTGTTTGTCAATGAGAGTGTATGTTTTGTAAGTGAGTGTGTATGTATGTCTGTCGCTGACTGTATCTCTATCAGTAAATGTGTGTGTCTGTTAGCTAGTGTGTATGCGTCACATAGGGTGATGTGTGTGTGTGCTTCCAGCACTTACCTTTCTCCAGCGCCCGGACTCCCTTGCCAGGCTGGGGATCCCTCAACCTCTCAGCTCGAATGCGACCGTGCCGCATTCAAAACATATAGAGGAGAGAAGCATTACTCAATGCTTTCCTATGGACATTCAGTGTGCTCCTCTAGCGGCTGTCAGTGAGACAGCCACTAGAGGCTGGATTAACCCTCAGTGAAACATAGCAGTTTCTCTGAAACTGCTATGTTTTCAGCTGCAGGGTTAAAACTAGAGGGACCTGACACCCAGACAGCTTCATTGAGCTGATGTGATCTGGGTGTCTGTAGTGGTCCTTTAAAAGGACCACTATAGTCTGACGAGAAGCTGCTATACTCGTTTTTCCACAAACCATAATTCAACCCCTGAGGTGCCCCACCTCAGGGACCCCTATCCAGCCCAGCTCTGGAGGGAAGGGGTAAAACACCTTTCCAAGCGCTGGGCCTCCTCGATCCCTGTCTTCTCCTCCCACGTCGGTTGTATGCGCTTACGCGCGGCAAGAGCTGCGCGCGCATTCAGCCGGTCTCATAGGAAAGCATTTACAATGCTTTCCTATGGACGCTGGCGTGCTCTCACTGTGAAAATCACAGTGAGAAGCACGCAAGCGCCTCTAGTGGCTGTCAATGAGACAGCCACTAGAGGAAATGGGGGAAGGCTTAACCCATTCATAAACATAGCAGTTTCTCTGAAACTGCTATGTTTATGAAAAAATGGGTTAACCCTAGCTGGACCTGGCACCCAGACCACTTCATTAAGCTGAAGTGGTCTGGGTGCCTAGAGTGGTCCTTTAAGTGTGTGTGCATCTGCATGCACTGGCGTACATACCGCGGTCGCAGGGGTCGCAGGGGTCGCAGCCCTGTAACCCCTGCGACCAGGTGCCCACCGCCATGTGTTGCCGTTCAACGTTCAAAATCAGCAGGGGATCAAACACTTTTTTCCCTAACTGTATTAAAGGCAATTTGGTAAGAAAGGGTGAATGACCTTCATTATCTCAAGGTAAAGACCGAGATAAAAGGTTTTGTAATGGCGACTTAAAGCAGGAACCTATGGCAATTTGTTGGTGTTAAAAGGACTAATGATGGTTTGACATGGCAGAAACCTGCTTACCTGTTGTGGTAAGTACTTGCTCCACAATCACTTCAGGAAGTAATAATGGTTTTAGTGTCTGGAGTATCCTTTTAAGCAAGGTTTTTGGGGGATGTAGTGAAATTTGAACAGATAAAGAAGTATCTGTCAACCTCGTCACTAGTTTGTTTAGAAAAATTAGTACAACACTTTATTGCTACTTGAAATGCATAGACAAGCCATAATATGCATGAACTGCATTGAATCAATGCATCTTTATGAGTAACAATCAGCATCTCCATGCAGAGCGTGGAGAGACTGAACGCAAGTGCTGCACACTGTGCACCACTGGACTAGGAAGCACCTTAGTAGCTGTTTGAGTGACTGCCACTACAGGTGTTACTAGCCAGCAATGTACATATTGCATTTTTTTCTGAAAAAGCAGTGTTACAGTGCTAGCTATAGACACATGTACCCCTACATTAAGGTGTAGTGGTTCTGGTGACTATAGTGTCCCTTTAACAATACTGAACAAAGTACAAGAGACTATTCATTTAGACTTTAGAAAATGAGATTCTGTCTACTGCAGAAGACAGCATGGCTTACGGTAAAAATTAATAAAGATATGGAAATCTGCCTGGAGAGTTTATTTTATTAAATTCAGTCAATGTCTTTAAAGAAAGGTCTTAATCATTTTTGTCAATGCAGGATACACACAGAGATATGTGACTATAATTAACCATTTGTAATGAAAATAATGGACGTTATATGTGTATGTGTATGTATATTTATATACACTATATGGACAAAAGTATTAGGACACACCTCATAATTATTGAATCTATGTGTTTCAATCAGACCCATTTCCACAGGTGTATAAAATCAAGCACATAGCCATGCAATCTGCATTTGCAAACATTTGTGAAAAAAATGGATCGTTCTGAAGAGCTCAGTGAATTCAAGCATGGTACTGTGATAGGATGCCAGGTTAGCAATAAGTCAGTTTGTCAGATTTAATTCCTGCTAGATATTCCACGGTCTTCTTTAAGTGGTATTATTGGAAAGTGTATAGGGACAGCAAGAATTCAGCCATGAAGTGGAAGACCACATAAAGTCACAGAGTGGGGTCTCCGAGTGCTGAGTAGCATGGTGTGGGAAAGTCACCAAAGCTCTGCTGATTCCATAGCTGAAGAGTTTCAAACTTCCACTGGCATTAATATCAGCACAAAATCTGTGCGACAGGATCTTCATGGAATGGATTTCCATGGCCGAGCAGCTGCAAGCAAGCCTCACATCACCAAATACAATACCAAGAGTCGGATCGAGTGGTGTAAATCATGCAGCAACTGGACTCTGTAGCAGTGAAAATCCGTTCTGTGGAGTGACGAATCACGCTTCTCTGTTTGGGAGTCTGATGGATGAGTCTGTGTTTGGCAGATGTCAGAAGAACGTTATCTGCCTGACTGCATTGTGCCAACTGTAACATTTTGTGAAAGAGGGATAATGACATGTGGCTGTTTTTCAAGGTTTGGTCCAGAGGCATAACTAGAAACCACAGAGCCCCGGTGCGAAAAAGGCCTTGGGCCGCCCCATACGTCCCCCCATGCCCCATACATCCCCCCCACACACACATGCAGACACACACATGACACACACATACATGCAGACACACACATACATATAGACACACACACATAATCACCTACCTACAAACACACACACACACAGAGACACATACATACAGATACAGATACACACACATATGCACACATTCATACAAAGAAACATACAGACACACATACATTAAGACACACAAAATGCTTTAGTCACCCTCGTGTTTCCTACCATTTAGGTGCAGAAGGGTGACTTTCCCTGGGGTCTAGAGGCTCAGGCTGATGGGAGTCAGAGTTCCACTCTGACTCCCTCCTCTCCTCCTTGTCTTCCCACGCATGCTCTGTATAAGCTGGGAGGAGTGACCAAGGCAGTGGCATGTGAACCATGTGAGCAGGAACGTGTACTGGATCGGGAATGGGTTCTGGCACAGCAGCAACAGCTTCTTGAACGGCAGGTTGCAATTCGGCAGTACGAGCCAGTATGGTTTGTAAAGCCTGGGCAAACTGATCCATACGGTGGTCTAAACCATCCATTCTAGCCTCCTGATTCACTAACAGCTGTGGAATGTCAGCAGGTTCCATGGTGGCCCTGTTGTAATACTTGACTGACCCACACAGTGGCCTGTCCTCAAACCCATCGAACACCTTTGGGATGAACTGGTTTGTGAGCCAAGGCATCTCGTCCAACATCATCAGTGCCTGACCTCACAAATGCTCTACTGGATAATTGAAAAAATTCCCTCAGATGCACTTCAACATATTATAGAAAGTCTCCCCAGAAGTTTGGAAGCTGTTATAGTACTGTCACGATTCGAGAACCTAACACGCTAACAGGTCACAGAAAGTAAAGGGTGCAATACCGGTCCTTAGAATGGCCGGGTTAAGCACACTAAGAATAGTCAGGAGACAAGCCAAGTAAAAGGAGCCAGAAAACAGGAGAACGAGAAACAAGCCGAGGTCAAAGGAATTGAGAATACAGGAAAATCGGAATAACAAGCCAAAAAAGCCACTGTGATTATGGTACTGTGGCTTTAACGCCGGGTCACGTGACCGTTCACATAAATGCGCAGGCTCCCAGCGTGCAGCATTATACATGTTGCCGCTGGGAGGCGAGGAGGAGGAGGCGAGCGGCGCATAAAGCTGTGAGGACGCCGCTCGCCGACAGGTAGGGGAAGGGGAGACTGCGGGTGGCGAAGGACTTAGGGTGAGTGCTGCAAGTGGATTGGAGCCTCCCCTCACAGCCGCCCGCGGAGCCCTGACATAACCCCCCCTTGAGGAACGCCCGGAGGGCAGGAAGCTGAAGGCTTCAAAGGAAACCGCGCATGAAAGGAGCAGATCAAAGAGGGTGCGTTTAAATCAGAGACAGAAACCCAAGACCGCTCCTCAGGGCCGTAACCTTTCCAATCCACCAGATACTGCAACCAACCTCGAGAGAAACGAGAATCAAGGAGAGCAGCTACTTCGTACACGTCACTGGAGACCGCGCGGAGGGAATCGGGACGCCTAAGAGGTCCAGAAAACCGATTACAGAGCAAGGGCTTCAAAAGGGAGGTGTGAAAAGTGTTAGGTATACGCATGGAAGGAGGCAAGGCCAGGGAGTAGGACACGGGATTTACCTTACGCAATACCTTATAGGGGCCAAGGAACCTGTGCGCGAATTTCATCGAGGGAACCCTGAGGCGGAGCTTCTTAGAGGACAACCAAACCCTATCACCCGGGGCATAAGAAGGGGCCGCACACCTACGATGATCAGCAAATCTCTTCTGAGTAGCAGCTGCACGAGAGAGAGCAGCATGGACCTGATCCCACATCTTCCGTAAGGAGGTGAGGTGCTCGTCCAAAGCGGGCATTCCCTTGTCCGAGAACACACCGGGAAGGACAGAGGGTTGGAACCCATAAGCTACCATAAAAGGACTTAAGCCAGTGGACGAATGAGTCACGGTATTCCTGGTGAATTCAGCCCAGGGAAGGAGATATGACCAGTTGTCCTGGTGTGCATTCGTGAAGCAGCGTAAATATAACTCCACAGATTGATTTGCCCGTTCGGCAGCTCCATTAGATTGTGGATGAGAGGAGGAAGTAAACGACAAGGAGACCCCCATCTCAGCACAAAAGCCCCTCCAAAACCGAGTGACAAATTGAGGACCCCTGTCGGATACGATATCCTGTGGTATACCGTGCAAGCGGAACACCTCTTTGGCAAATACCTGAGCCAACTGAACAGCAGAAGTTAGTTTTTTAAGTGGAATAAAGTGTGCCATTTTAGAGAACCTATCAGTCACAGTCAAAATCACTGTCTGTCCATCAGATGAAGGAAGATCCACAATAAAGTCCATGGATTAGTGGGTCCATGGTTTCTTGGGTACAGATAGGGGCATTAGGAGTCCTGGGGGTTTAACATTAGGGGACTTACACTGTGTGCAAACACGACAAGCCTGCACATAATCTACCACGTCTTGTTTAAGTGAGGGCAACCAAAATTGTTGAAGGAGACCCTCGTATGTTTTGGTAACCCCTGGGTGACCAGCCGTTTTGGCAGTGTGAAATAAAGCTAACAATTTCTTTCTATCTTTTTCTTTCACGTATAATCTACCAATAGGTGTCTCAGAGGGTGCTTGGGATTGGTATATCTTGATACCATCAAGGAAAAGAGACTAAATAACCAAACGGGTAGCAGCTATTATCTTATATGTAGGCATAATGGGTTCAGGAGCGGGTGCAATCGACTCCAAAGGTTCGTACTGTCGGGAGATAGCATCAGCCTTGACATTACGGTATCCAGGCCTATATGTGATAATGTACTGAAAGCGTGAAAGAAATAAAGACCATCTAGCCTAACGAGAGGACAACCTTTTAGCATCTGCTATATAGGAGAGATTCTTATGATCAGTTATAACCAGGATTTTGTGTCTAGCTCCCTCTAATAAGTACCTCCATTCTTTAAAAGCCATCACAATAGCCAATAGTTCCCTGTACCCGACGTCGTAATTCTTTTCCGAATCAGACAGCCTTTTAGAAAAGTAACAACAGGGATGGAGGGGTTCGGCATGCGATTGTCTTTGTGATAACACTGCTCCTACACCTGATTCAGAAGCGTCTACTTCCATAACAAAGGAAAGGGAAGGATCAGGATGGTGTAGCACAGGGGCAGTGGCAAATGCCTTTTTGAGAGTCTTGAAGGCCTCAACGGCTTCAGGAGTCCAAACCCTGGGGTGCAAACCTTTTTTAGTCAGTTTCGTGATTGGAGAAATAATTGATGAAAAGTTTTTAATAAACCTCCGATAATAGTTGGCAAACCCTATAAACCGCTGTATTGCCTTAAGTCCTTGGGGAAGAGGCCAAGACAGTATGGCTTCTAATTTAGAAGGATCCATGCTGAATCCCTGTTCAGAAATGACATACCCTAGGAATTGTACAGATTTTTGGTCGAATAAACATTTCTCAAACTTGCAATAAAGACTGTTCTGCAATAATCTCTTAAGCACCATCCTCACATGAGTATGGTGTGACTTCAAATCAGGAGAATATACAAGTATGTCATCAAGGTAGACTACGGCACAGATATGCAGTAGATCTCTGAGGACATCATTTATGAGGTCCCGAAACACAGCAGGAGCATTACACAGTCCAAAAGGCATGACTAGATACTCGTAATGCCCACTGCGTGTATTGAACGCTGTTTTCCATTCATCATTCTCTTTTATACGAACCAGGTTATAAGCCCCCCTGAGGTCTAGTTTAGTATAATATCTAGAACCTTTAACACGATCAAACAACTCAGTGATGAGAGGAATAGGATAAGCGTTTTTAACCGTTATATTGTTCAGACCCCTGTAGTCTATACATGGCCTCAAATCGCCCTCTTTCTTGGCAATGAAAAAGAAACCAGCACCAGCAAGAGAGGAGGACCTTCTGATAAAACCTTTACTTAAGGATTCCCGTATGTACTCCTCCATGACCTGATTTTCTTTCTCAGAAAGCGGGTAGACCTTACCCCTAGGGGGCATAGTACCTGGCAACAGGTTTATGGCACAGTCATAATCATGGTGTGGAGGTAGCTTATCAGCCTCCCTTTTTTAAAAAACCAATGCGAGGTCTGCATACACAGAAGGGACAGAAACAGAAAATGGTTTAGCTGTGGGCACATTAAGTAAACAAACAGAACGTATACGGGCCATACAGTCTCGTTGACAAGATTCCCCCCAGGAGAGTATATCTAAACAACCCCAATCAAGTACTGGGTTGTGTTTAACTAACCAGGGAAAACCCAGAACGATGGAAGCTGTAGGGGAGTCAATTATTTGGAAGGTTAACCTTTCCCTGTGCAAGGCACCCACAGTCATAACCATTTCTTGGGTTTCATGGGTCACCAGAGGTTTTTCAAGTGGTCTACCATCTATGGCCTCAACGGCCAAGGGTGTGGCCTTTTGGATCAGAGCCAAGGCTGCGGTTTTGGCAAAGTTCTCATCTATAAGGTTGTCTGCAGCACCTGAATCAATCAAGGCTTTGGTTGTTATAGTGGTTTGATTGACCAAAAGAGTAACCGTAATAAATGGTCTAGATATGGACACATGAGGGGGAAAAGTCATAACACCCGAGGCCGACCCCTCTCTAGGCCTTAGGTGCTGAAGTTTTCCCTGCAAATTAGGGCAGGTTCTTCGGAGATGCCCCCTCTTTCCACAATAAAGGCATAACCCCTCCCTTCTGCGATACGCTCTTTCAGCTTCAGTTAACCCTATAGCACCCAACTGCATGGTTTCGGGAGATGGTTGATTAGGAGGAGGTAATGCTAGTAATGCAGTACTGGGTAAAGCAGGTAGCACCTGTGTATTCATCCGTCTTTGACTACGCCTCTCTCTAATACGGTTGTCAATAAGAATGATACAATCTATTACATCATCCAGAAGAACAGGCAATTCCCTGGATGCTATTTCATCTAGTATGTAAGCGGCCAAACCCTCCTGAAAGGCTGTTACGAGGGCGTCGTTATTCCAAACCACTTCAGCTACTAGAGTGCGGAATTCAATAGTATAATCCGCTACTGATCTATTACCTTGTCGGACCCTAAGCAGAGCTTTGCCAGCAGAAGCAACCCTACCGGGTTGATCAAATGTGCATTTGAAAGCTGTCAAAAAGTCTGCAAAGGACATTGGGGACGTATTCTCCCACATGGGATTAGCCCATGCTAAAGCTAAAGTGGTTCATTAAAAAAGCAATTTTGGTTCTATCAGTGGGGTAGGAACGAGGATTCATCACCAAATGAATATCAATTTGGTTGAGGAAACCACGACACAATGCTGGATCACCGCTATAGCGCTGTGGTGGCATCATGTGAACCATGTGAGCAGGAACGTGTACTGGATCGGGAATGGGTTCTGGCACAGCAGCAACAGCTTCTTGAACGGCAGGTTGCAATTCGGCAGTACGAGCCAGTATGGTTTGTAAAGCCTGGGCAAACTGATCCATACGGTGGTCTAAACCATCCATTCTAGCCTCCTGATTCACTAACAGCTGTGGAATGTCAGCAGGTTCCATGGTGGCCCTGTTGTAATACTTGACTGACCCACACAGTGGCCTGTCCTCAAACCCATCGAACACCTTTGGGATGAACTGGTTTGTGAGCCAAGGCATCTCGTCCAACATCATCAGTGCCTGACCTCACAAATGCTCTACTGGATAATTGAAAAAATTCCCTCAGATGCACTTCAACATATTATAGAAAGTCTCCCCAGAAGTTTGGAAGCTGTTATAGTACTGTCACGATTCGAGAACCTAACACACTAACAGGTCACAGAAAGTAAAGGGTGCAATACCGGTCCTTAGAATGGCCGGGTTAAGCACACTAAGAATAGTCAGGAGACAAGCCAAGTAAAAGGAGCCAGAAAACAGGAGAACGAGAAACAAGCCGAGGTCAAAGGAATTGAGAATACAGGAAAATCGGAATAACAAGCCAAAAATTCGGTAACCAGAGAGAAACACGAGCAAACAGCAATACAGGTAACACAAGACCATAACAGGGCACTGAGAGACAGGAAAGGTAAGTATATAAATCCTGTGCTTAATTCTGATTGGATAACTTCCAATCAGAATTAACAATTACACGTGGGAGGTATTTACACCTCCCACTGTGATTATGGTACTGTGGCTTTAACGCCGGGTCACGTGACTGACCCCGGCGTTCACATAAATGCGCGGGCTCCCAGCGTGCAGCGTTATACATGCTGCCGCTGGGAGGCGAGGAGGAGGATACGAGCGGCGCATAAAGCTGTGAGGACGCCGCTCGCCGACAGATGGATTGCAGCCTCCCCTCACAGCCGCCCGCGGAGCCCTGACAAGTACATATTGATGTCTATGTATTTAGAAGCAACATCATAAACGTCCCTGTAGATGTAATAGTCAGGTGTCCTAATTATTGTGTTTATATGTGTGTGTGTGTATGTGTGTGTGTATATATATATATATATATATATATATATATATATATATATATTCTTCTTCTGTTTGCACCTGCTTCTTACAAGCTTACTCATTAAATTCAGGATAAATTCTGAATAACAAAATAATCTGGTAGCATACAGGGTCATTTGGACATAAAAATCCTGACAGTATTCACAGTATTTCAGTGTTCATACATTGCAATACAATATCTGTATTAAGTTGAACAGATTTTACCCTGCCTACATGCAACCACAGCCAAAATCTGGAACTGAGTGATGGAAACATTTAAACCAAACACTCAAATAAGACACAGAATGATTGAAATTTGATTGGACCAAATTTGCAGTCAGTCAATTTTTATTCTGTCTAATACAACTATCATTACAAAAATTCTGTTATTAATTAGCACCATTTAATAGTTAACTGTTTGAGCGAACAGGTTAACACTATAAAAGATTCCAATATATACTAATAATTAAAATATATTGATTTGATTTATGAATGCTATTTTATTAAATTAGGTGTTATATTTATTTATTAAATGTATTTTTTTTGTTAAAGGATTATTAATTTAACCATTTGCCTGCTGGCTGCTTCTCCTACCAGTGTGCAAATATTGTTGATTCCTGCAAAAGTAGGTGAGTTTATTCAGCGGAGAGCATATTTATCTGCTACTGGATTTGTTCAGAGTGAAAATTATTTTGATAAATATGAAAATCCTAAAATTCATAGTTGCCCAAAAGATAGATTCCTTTCTGGAAAGCCCAGAATATTTTATATAGGACGAAATTTTTTTTGGATACATTTTTTTAATGATTTTTTCAACGTATTAAAATATAATAAAATCTATCATAGATAATATATATATTTATATATCACATATTAAAATATTCAAATATTTTTTAAAATATTTAACCATTTTAAAAGTTTATCCAAATTTTGTAAATCATTTGAAAGGCTTATCCAAAATTATTAAATCAATGCCATTATCTGGATTGGCCTTTAGAAAATATGTAAATTGTAAATTTGTTGAAATGGTGTTATTAATTTTTAACCGAATATTGCTATACTGAATTATTTTTGGCTTTTAGTGAATAACCATATTATAAAATTCTGAACGTTTTAGTTTCTGATCACTGAATTGTAGTAACCTGAAAGTCGAATTTCAAAATCAAAATCTAGGGCAAAATAATGAATTTTGGAAAAAAATATGTTTTATAATTTGTATTGTAAATAAGGTGTGGTTCAGTTTTTAAGTTACCACTGTTCTTTGTAAAGTCAATAAATACCTCCGTATTTACTATATTTTCTCTGACTTAATAATGCATATATTTTTTTCTAATGTCTGAGACCGTAGATTTTTTTAACAGCAAATCTTTCATATTGGAAGACCTTAACCCTCACAAGCAATGCAGATGCTAAAAACCAGCATGTGTTCTAAAAACTACATACTAATTCTCAACACTTGCCCGAAAGGTGTTTCATCAATATCTGCTCAGCGAGTCACTTACTGTCCCCATTGACTCTTTCCTATTGTGCTAATTCTCAGATTCCCTACAGACAGCCTTTTCAGTTTGCCCATAATGTAATGTAGTTGTTCTGCCAGATCAGACATATTAGTTTTCTTAAATCTATATCTACATTTATTTATTTCTCGGCAGTTACCATCATTTACTATGGAATCCAACGTTCTTTATGCGTCGGAAAATTCAGTTTGAAATTTTATTAGCAAACAATTTGAAAACAAGATGAAACAGAACTTTTACAGGATAAATTGTTTGCAATTTA
>OW240916.1:47696157-47728550 GCA_933207985.1 Pelobates cultripes
CCATTTTCATCTGTTCAAAACAGTCCTGAGTGGCATCCGGATCCTGTTCTGTAGGAGGGATGTCTTCACATATCTCTGTGTGATATCGAGGGTAACCGACTGTTTTGCAATTTATGGTCCTTTTAGTGACCCCTGTCAAAATGTGAGCTGTTCTTGAGTTGCAGTGCTCCATGTTTTGGCCATTGGGCCAAGTTCTTTCCATGAGAGATTTGGAGATTTGGTGAACGATATGAGGAACTCCCAGTGGTGGTATAAATGCGATACCTCCATGGGCAGGTAGTCCAAGATAACAGTATTTCCTCTGGAGTCACAGAACAGGTCTGTCAGGGTGATGCGTATTTCCACCAGGCTAAATAATTCTTCTTCATAGTATGGGTCAGGACCTGGGGTATTCCTGAACCACAGGGTACAATGTAAGTAGCCCTCAGGTTGTTCGTCATGTGGAACCATGGGCTTTTTCACTTGAAGGTCCATGTGAACATCAGGATTTATGTCCAGACTGTACCAGTATTGTGGTACTCCCCCCTTGGGAAGTGGCAGAAGAGTGGCCGGGTTCAAAGAGTAACATCTTTGTAGAGTGACGTTATCAGGCAAGAGGAGGGAGGTTTGAAGGCGGAGGTGTCTCTGGGAGGAGAGGTGTTTCGGTTGGACTTGATTCAGGATAGCTGTGATATCATGGGGAGCAAGGACAGAGAGTTTATGTCCGAGAACAAAGTCATTAGTTTTATCCAGCAGGGCACTGGCAGCAAAGACAGCACGTAAACAAGAAGGACCGCCTCGAGCCACGAGGTCCAGCATGCATGAAAAATAACCAATAGGGCGTTGACGGGAACCATGTGATTGTGTAAGGACCCCTGAAGCATGGCCCATCTTTTCAGAAACAAAATGTTTGAATGGTTGCTGAGTTAGGTAGGCCCAAAACTGGGGCAGAGGAGATGGCCCTTTAAAGGGCATAGTAACATGAGCGAGCTGTTAAAGACAATGAAAATGGTTCAGTCTTCAAAGCATCATAGAGAGGTTGCATGAGCTGAGAAGCCTCAGGGATCCAAGACCTGCAGTATGTGATGAGGCCCAGGAAGGCATGAAGAGCTTGATGAGTAGATGGGAGAGAGAGATTGGTAATCGCAAGTATTCTGTTCTTCGTGAGGTGACGGGTGCCATGGGAAAGGCAATGTCCCAAGAAGACCACAGAGGGCCGGCACCACTGAAGTTTTGTTCTGGAGGCTTTACATCCTTCTTCAGTGAGGAAACAAAGGAGATCTTTGGAATTTTGTTCAGCAGTTGGAAGATCATCCGCACAGAGGAGTAGATCATCCACATACTGGAGCAGGACCACGTCAGGGTGAGACTTCTGCCAAGGTTCTAAGACAGTTGACATAGCTTTGGCGAATTGAGCAGGGGAATTTTGTGCACCTTGAGGCATGACAGTCCAAGTGTATCAACTGTTGGTGATCATGGGTGAAAGCGAACAGATATTGGCAAGAGGGATCCAAGGGCACGCTGAAAAAGGCGTTTGCAAGATCAACCACAGTGAAGAATTTAGCTGTTGGAGGGACTTGTGACAACAGTGTATGTGGATTAGGGACAACAGCAGTGTCTCGGTTGGTGACATCATTAACAGCGCGGAGGTCTTGAACCATACGGTTTTGGTCAGGTTGGCCTTTTTCAGTCTTCTTCTTTACTGGAAATAGAGGGGTGTTACACTGTGAAACACACTTGACCAGAGCACCTTTTGCCAATAGACTTTCAACTTGCTTTGAGATAGCAAGGGCTTGTGCAGGCTTCAATGGGTATTGTGGTCGTCGTGGTGGATTAGCTCCCTTTATTAGTGTCTCTGGGAAATCCTATTATCCGAAGGATGGAATGGGCTGAGCCCCTGCACATTGTCATCCTCGGGGGGGACCAGAAATGGGAGACCACGATAGCTGGCAACATCTGGTGAATTAGGGGCTTGAGCGTCTGGAGCATCGGAGCCGGGGGAACCGACCGCGATGGCCTGGGGAGAAACTAACTGGGAGGCAGTGGGATGGAAGCCTGACGCTGCAGGAGAAACACCTACAGCATGAGGTTGTCCCGACATGGTAGACTCATTCGAGCCAACTACCATAATCGGATAACTGGGAGCCGACAGGAGTTTGAACGGGCGAGGGGCGGGCTGGGTAGGCTGCGGCAAATGAGCGGAGAGGGCAGAAACGAGTGACGAAAGATCAAAAGAGGGAGGGATAACAGGGTTAGAGAGAGGAAGGGGATGGGAATCAGGAACTGGGGCGGAGGGGGAGGTGGAGGAGTAGAGGGAGTGGCACTGGAGGCAGAGAGGGCGGAAATAAGTGACGAAAGATCAAAGGAGGGAGGGACAACGGGGTGGGAAGCGGGAAGGGGAGGGGAATCTGGAACTGGAACAGAAGGGGTGATGAGGAGAGGCAGGAGTAGGAATAGAGGGAATAGCAAGGGAAGAGGGAGATACGGCAGAGGGAGATGCAACGAGGTGAAGGCGGGAGGGGAACAGGAATAGAAGGAATGTCAGGGAGAGGGACGAGGGGGGTGATAGGGGAGGCAGCAGGTAAAGATGGGAGGGGAGCAGGAATAGGAGGAGTGATAGGAGATGGGAGTGGGGTGACATCGGAAGAAGTGACGGGGGAGATAGTAGAGGGACGGGATTGGCAGTGACAAGGGAAGGTGGAAGAGAGACGGGACCAGAGGGAAATGGGAGAGGGGCTGGGGTAATGGGAATGGCGCCATGAGGCGGGAGAGGGAAGGGGTAATAATAAGATCCATCTGCCCCGAGGACGGGGTACAGAGGGGCTGGGACAGAGGAGCCTTCGCCCAACTGGAGGTGTCCACTGGGTAGCGACGTGGGAGGTGGGAGGTGGGAGGTGGGGCGAGATTCATTCACAGTGCTCTGGGCGCCAGCATAGGGCGGTGGTCGGGGAACATCAAGAGATGAATCATCATTGCAAACATTTCTGTGATATACATAAATAGTTTGACCTTCAAAATCTAGTTCTTCCTCTGACCACCCCTCCCGCTTGAGTCCCCTTGCTACCTGATACCAAGCCTCTACGGCTTTCGTTAACCCGTTATCCAGTAACAAACCCTCTTTATCAACAAGTAATTTCCTCCAAAACTCTGGTTGTAATCCACCACTGGGTGACATTTGAAAACCACAAATCTTTGCTATCTTCTTCATTTTTAACATAGCCTCTTCTCCTGCTCTCTCCTTTAGAAGGTCTGGCATGTTTTTGTCCCATTTTTACCAAACAAGGCTTCCCACGTACGAGGGACACAGAGAGAGAGAAGAAAAAGAAGGAATGTCTACAGTGCTCGACTGCCACGAGGAATTGATCCTTGTGCGTCTTCCCAAAACGTAGACTAGTCACGGGATCCGCCCACCCGAGATGGTGGCTACGGATCTGAGTGGGCGAGTGTGGGTGACTAACCCTTCACTGGGCGGACACTATTCCCAGCCTTTCTCTAGGTGGTTCCCAGCCCTTCACCGGGCGGATGCGTTCCCTGCCCGCTAGGCAGTCAAGCTATAATAATAAAAATAGTAATAAACCACACACCAGCTGTCTCACAAGCATACATACACTCAGGAGGCAGATAGACAATCGACAGGTTCGTTTTAAAAGGCACTGGATAAGAGATTACTTGTCTTGTAGCTTTCTGGAAGCCGGAAATGGACACTGAGACAGACCGGCACAAAACAGGAGAATACAGGCAAACCGCTGTATTTAGGAGGTGATCAGGCTCCGACTGTCCCACTTTCCGAAGGTCCGCTCCGGCCCCGTTTTCCGGCCGTCCGAACCGGCGAATTCCGGTGCCTCATGTTGGGCGCCAAATGATTTGGAATCAATCAATTAATTGATTATCTTGTGTATCTGCCCCCGGCCAAATTAAAGCAGTAGTGCGTGCAAGCTCCTAAAGTAATTCACACCAGACACAGGTTTTGGGTTAATGAAAAACTTGAGGAATGTTTATTCTGAGGGGACGGCATGCCCCTTATAAAGCAAAATTACATCATATGCTTTGTCAGAGATAACATGAAATAATACATCAATAATTGGTTAGGTGTTAAGTGGTTCATTTATTGCTCTTCCTACCGGGTGTGATGTCACTGGTATCTTGGAGGTCTCCCCCAGATTCCAGCGCCATCTTGTTAGTGAGGGTGTTAGTCGATGTCAAAGGGAAACTCCCTAGCGGCCATTTCAGGTGAATCACATATAACGTTGAATAATGCTGATTGTAGGTATGCTGAGTAAATAGGCATTTTTCTAACATAAATTGAGTTAATATTTTTGTCCACAACAGTGGTACTCTGTACACCACCTTTCCTGTTAACAGCGATACTCCCCAAACACTCATAGCTGCTCATGCCACCTATTTGCACACACACACACACACCCCACCCGCAACCTCATCCACCCATGGAAGCTCACTAGGTGGCACCAGCATGGTGTTTTAGTAACAGTTTGTTAAATAAATTATATTTACATTTCGCAGTTACATCCAGTAGGGCTGAAAGTTTAGATTAATCATATATTCTATAGTCTAAGTGGTGGCCAAAATGTGGTTAGTTGCCATGGAAATAAACTTGGGTAGCCACTGTTGTACTTTACTTTTAACTTTACAGCAACTTAGTATCATGGAACTTGCTACTTCTGCATCTAAATTTTGTTTTTTAAAAATATGCCCAGCGAGAGAACCCACTTCCCTGTGTTCTAGAATAAACTGAGCTGGCACTCACCGCAAGGGTACATCCATAATTGGCTGGTAAACCTCTTGGGCTGGCATTGCCAACTGTAGGATATCCTTGCCACTTGCAGTTGGCAAGGCTGCTGGCAGGGTTCAGATACAGGAGGCCGTATATAATTTGTAAAATATGAATATTTATCCATAGAACCGCCTAAACTGGCAGTGCCCATCAGAACCCCAGCTGGCATTGCCTTGCAAATATTATCTAGTTTACATATTGCCCACAGCTGGCATGGCCAAGTACACAATGCAGACAGATCACACGCCCCGCCAGTCTCATTGTAACAGACCCGCGTTACATACATTCATTCATGTTTAGAAATGCATAAATTAACCTTCCCTGGGACCAAGTAAAAAAAATGTCTAATCAATTGGACGAGAACAATTACCTCACGCAAATTGTGTATTAGCATACGAATGGTGGCTTTAGCATATGAAAGGATGTTCTGGGCAGATTAAAATGGGCAGGAGTCTGTGTAGAATTTATATGAGGTCTATTAACTCTTAAGAGTAGGCAAAGAGTTCATGTATTTTATTATCTGTAGAGAGCTGTAGAATATGTTGATATCTTAATATCAGATGATACATTGTACTTTTAATATATTATAGTACAGGCACATCCTATGGGGCTGTACTGGGTATTTATAAAATAATGTTATTCGGGGCCAGCCAGTGCCATCTGAATTTTGATTTCAGCAATGAGCTATGCCAATTTTACTAGTTTCTATATTGGCATAGGTGTATTTGATGGGTAGTAGGTTTCTGCTGTAGGGCATGCTGCAGGTAAAATAACAGCTGGGCATCATTGGGTCCACAGCAGAGATTGCGACAAAGGAGGGCGAGGGGTTTATAATGGCAGCTTGGTTTACCAGATTTATTTAAAGAAAACATTGCATTTGACAGTCGAAAATGATTAATTTGGCATTCCTTCCAGCTTTTGTTAAAAAAACAAACAAACAAAAAAAAGCAACAACCCATCATTGAGACAGGCTGGCACACAAGACACTGTCTCACATTCACACTTTCTGGTGTGTTGTGCTAATTATGCATACACACATATCAGCTACAAACTGTGCCAAGCAGTGGCATTTGCATAGTTTATTCCCCCTGCCCGCACAGGTTTGTGCTAATGCTGTTATATAGGGCGATCAGGAGTTAGTAGTGGTAGTAGTAGAGTTCTAGCACTCACTATTATGAAAAAAGGTTGTTGTTTTTTTTGACACTCATTACAATAATTTGTTTAGTATTGATGTTGATCTGATCATGTTATAGTGAATGTTGGGTGGGCTGTGGGAATAGTGCTATAGCAGTCTAGTCACTAAGGACTGCAACGAACATCACTGTGAGCTAGGCAGGGCTTCAAAATGATTCTGTATGTTAGGGACAGCAAACCTTTTGTATTTCATCTCTTGTACACTTGGTCAATCTCAATGCTCAGTGGCTGGCTCAGCATCATAGGAAGGAAGATCCTCAGGATCTAGCGTGGGAAATGGTAGAAATCACTGCTGTACATCATTATTCTCTACTGAGTAACATTCAGGAATGAGCAGGCATGCCAAGCCCCTGGAGATACGGATTCCCTCTCAAACACCTTTCCCTGGCACACATTCATCAGGGCAGCCTTTTGTATCTTATCAGTGAAAGTCGCTGCTCTCATTCATCATCTTCTGTTCCCATTGTCACAATGTCAACACGATCTTTCTGAACATAGAGAGTGGGAATGTGTCCCCTTTACACTGAGGGAGCAAGGGGGTGTGGGGGGGAGGCTGTTAACCTATTGCCAGCTTGGGGAAATGTATCAATTATGTTCGGATTCAATTGGTTAATTGAAACATTTCCGTTGTTCCTCCACTGGGTTACAGAGTCAGGGCCAAGTGTAACACGCGGGACTTGTATATCGAGCATCCATGTTAAAATCCAGTAGCATGATGGACGATGCATGAAATAAGGTTTCAACCTCTTGCGTAGTGATCAATAATCTGTCTGTTACACTTTGCTGTGCAATTGTTTCTGTCACATTAAGGGTTAAACTTTTTTGTACAGCCGTTTTCATACCTTTGTCGTCAGTCATCATACATGGATGCAGAGTAAAATATGTCTATCTATCTATATATATGGACCTATAAGACACCCTTTGCTGTATTACCATACGTTTACATGCTACACAATTCTATTTAATCAGCAACATATTTTTCGTCCATTACTGTTTTGAATTTTAATTGATAGTGGGTCGTTGCTAAGATATGTCTTGATTGGTAGCTATTTGTGCATCTGTCATGCGGATATCAGACAACGGGGCAGTTTCAGTTGTTATTTTTGGTGTGCTTCTACTCAGAATTGCTTCTCTTGTATCCTGCATAGTTCAGTATTGATGACTATCCATGGTACGATTGATGGAACATCAAAATTATCATCCATAGCCAGCAAGAGGGCAGTCACCTCTCTCATGTTCCTCCCCGACCCTGTCTCTGTTATCCCATGGGTTCTACTTATTTCTTGTATAGTGACGGCTATATTTTGTCAGCTTGTACTACAATCTCTCCCCCCACCCCCCTCTTTCACAATTTTCTCTTTTACAGCTGCCAAATAGCAGACACGGCTCATTTAAATGGCCAGTAGACAATGCTGAATGCCCCCTGCCTTATATGCAGACTCATCACACTGCCACAAGGGGGAGTATGTTCCTATCCAGCGTTCACCTGTTCTGATCAAGGCAATTTACTCCAACCCACGCGCTTAGGCAAAAAAGTACAGTTTTGGCAGAGTAATGCTTGATTTTTTTTTATACAATAAAGGTTTCTAGCTCAATATGACAAAGTCTGCAATCACTTTAGAATTGATCTCGTTTTCAGTCACTGACTTTTTCCATTTCACCACTGGGGTGAAAGGACAACAGAATTGACCAGATGTATAGTAATTCTTTGCCAGTATGTGTCGGTAATTTTCTCAAAGTGTACATTGACAGGAACTGTGCCACTCAAAGATTGCTCATAGAACAGAGCATGAAATAGATGCAGCCTTATTCTGCCTAGGGATATTAGTGCATAACATTCCAAATACTCCGAGTGCCAATATTCTTCATTTAGACGACATAGAAGAGCATAAAATAAATGCTTCAAATAAGAGTCACATTCATAACGGTGTCTATGATTAATTCCCTATGTTTTCGACAAAACGTGTCAGATGTGTCTGCTTGGCTAATCTTTAATAAAGGGGCTCATGGGAGCCTGAAAATGATTGATTTTACCACGCGGTGCCTGAAACTTTTATTTTGCATATAGAGCGAGGTTCAAGGGATCTGTATCCAGGCTGTTATCGTGGTTTGGGTGGTGAGTCCATGTAAACATTTATACTTTAGTTATACTATAATTTCTTTGTGACTGGAGTGGTGTAGGGTTCCCTATATTACCTGTATTATGGCTACATTATTAAAGGGGACGTCAAAGCACGATCATTACTACATCTGAATGCCTTGATTATGTTGGCGATAGTTCTGTTTTTTGGAAGTGATTTCACAAAAATTGGGTTTCTCCCCATACCCTAGCACCTATAGACCAGGGGTGCCCAAAAGGTTCATTCCCATATGTTGTAGAACTACAGCTCCCATGATGTTTTGTATGTATATATATATATATATATATATCTCTGCATACCTTTAGAATGACAAGGCACCATGGAAGTTGTAGTTTTAAAACATATGGGAATCTGCCTTTTGGGCAACACTGCTATAGACAAATCCCTCTTCAGCCACCTTGATAATGTGGAATCTAAATCGCTGTGTTGGGATGAAATTCAACACTGCTCTATTGCGTGACACACAGGCTGCATACATTGCTTGCTTTCATCTGGCCGAGCGGCTTTGTCACATGGTGACTAGGTCAAAGTGCATTGTGAGATTGTTTAATTGCACTCGTTTTGCAATTAGGGAATTTCAGCTGCACTAAGCCTTGCCTGGCTGCCCCATTGGGTTAGCCTGTCATTCTGGTGCGCATGCACTGCTCACCCCAGTCAGTGTTTTCGTCTTGTTTAATGGGGCTAAAGAAAGAGAGGAAATGTCACTTTCAGATAAATTACTGTTTGCTTCAAGACTAAGCATTATGGGTAATGTAGTTCGCAACTATCTGAAGTGCCGAGTTTAGGCATCACTTCAAAATGGCAGTACTTTCTTATCAGTTATACGCTTTACAGAGGAGGGTACCCAGGGGGCAGAGGAAGCCTAGAGTTACAGTCCTTCTCTCAAAACACTTCTCATTCATGACATATATACACAGCAGGCAGCAGCAGTGTCAGCCTCCTGTTTTCTGTGGCTTAGCATCAATCCCTGGATTAATGCTCCAGATCTGTCTGTATCTGCAGACACACAGATAATACATAGCTTTATGACACCTGCAAAGCTTATGCTGATAACAGTCATGTATTCCCCTTTATAGATTGTAAGCTCGTTTGAGCAGGGTCCTCTTCAACCTATCGTTCCTGTAAGTTTTCTTGTAATTGTCCTATTTATAGTTAAATCCCCACTCTCTTAATATTGTAAAGCGCTATGGAATCGTTGGCGCTATATAAATGGCAATAATAATAGACAGAGCAGTCCGTTTCCCTGGTACGGAATGTTTTACATTGTAGCCTTATTTGGTATATATTGGGTTAATTTCCCAATCAATCCATAGTGGTTACCCCTCATTAAATATGGCTGCCTCGTTACACACGCTTATAGAACTGCTGGATGCAGGTCAGGAGATTTAATGAAGTTCTCTGGGAATTTTTTGCTGACATTAGAAGCTTTTCCGAGCTGGGAAAAGGGATATTTAACGTCGGTTGTATGATGTAGAGCACAGCAGAACTATATTAAATTCTTTCCAATGTTCAACATTTATTAACCCTGTTAGTGTTAAAGGGACACGCAGCAATGCCAGAGCCACAGACACTGATAAGGTTAATTGGCAAATTGTCAGTTGAATAGAATATTTTTCACACGTTTTCATTGTTAGTCCTTTAAGTGCAGAGGGAGAGAAATTCAGTGTGTTATACACTAGGCATGATATTAAATTGTTGATATCCAAACAGGCAACCTTTTGAGTAGAAAATATTATTACAGGAGCTGAAGAATATGCTGTGAGGGATATCGGGAGACTGGTTGAAATTATAGAAATTGCTGCTCTGCATGGCTATACCCCTCAAGAGTGAGTCTGAGACAATCTCAAATGTTTCCAATATTTAATTTAAAAAAAAATATTTTTACAAATATATTGTCAACTCGCATTGGGTCACTAAAATTATCCTAACCATGGAATTCTAGTGAATTAAAATGGTAAAATTTATACAACAATAACTAGTTTGTAAAAAAAATAAAATAAATTCACTACAATTTGTTGTCTAGTGGAAAGAAAATATTTACAGTTGTAATCAAAATTATTCAACCCAGATCAGGTTTATTGTCAAAATTTACTTTCACCTGTTTGCAATGAACAAATCAAACAAAAGCAATTGCAATAGCTAACACAACAAATAACAATAACACAACAAATGTTTCAAGTGGTTTCCCAAAATGTAGCAGAAAATGTAACTTATAATGACTTCATCAGTCTCAAAATTATTCAACCCTTTCTTGGCAAACATCTTTAGTACTTGTAGTGGGGCACCCTTTTGCTGATATGACCTGCTGCAAATGAGATGCATAGCCAGACACCAGCATCTGGCACCGTTCCTGAGGAATCTTAGCCCATTGCTCATGAGCAATGGCTTCCACTTCAGAAATATTCTCGAATTTGCGTGCTGCAACCTTCTTCCTCAGATCCCACTACATATTTTCTATGGGGTTTAAGTTAGGTAACTGTGATGGCCAATGTAGTATTTTGAAGGACTTCTTCTGCAATCAAGCCTTGATGGAATTTGAAGTATGCTTGGTATAACTGTCTTGTTGGAAGGTCCAATGACTCCCAAGCTTCAGCTTCTTCAAAGACCGCATGTTTTTTTCTTCTAGGATTTCCTGATACTTCAATTAATCCATCTTGCCTTCCACGTGCTACAGGTTTCTTGTGCCAGAGTCTGCAAAGCAGCCCCAGAGCATCACTGAATCACCATCATGCTTAACTGTAGGCAGAGTGTTCTTTTTTAGCATATGCTTCATTCTTCTTCTTCCAGACAATACCGCTGATTCATTGGGCCAAAATGTTAATTTTGTTTCAGTGCTCCAGTGTGGCTTCTTTATATTATTTTGAGCATATTCTTTCTTGTGCTTTGGGGTCCGTAGTGGTGTACGTCTTGGAGTTGTGGCATGGAAACCTTCTGCATTTAGTACGCACCTTACTGTGCTCTCTGATACCTCAATGCATGTTGCCACCAAGTCTTGCTGCATGTCTTGTGCAATCACTGGATGTTTTTTTTACTACCTGCCTTTACAGAAATCTGGTTGCAGCCATTGATAGCTTCCGTTTTCTGTCACATCCAGGTAGTGTAACCACTGTTTCTTCAACTTTGAACTTGCAAGCTATGCTTCCAACAGTGTCTACAGGAACATTCAGTGCCTTCACTATCTTTTTGTATCCTGTTCCTTGTTTCTGAAGGGTGGTGATCCATCTTTGTGGACCATAATTTTGTTTTAGTCATATTTCTAACATGCAGTCAAATGTGACAGTCAACAAACCCCTAGTCTGTTCATGTATTTCAAGTGTTCCAGCTAAAGCACACCTGGTGCAACTAATGAAGCCCTTGATTAGTTGCATCAGGTGTGCTTGAGACAACACCTGTTTTTTATATTTGTGCTGTTGTGAGGGATTCTATTCAGAAGGTTGAATAATTTTGAGACTGGTGAAGTATTTATAAGTTTCATTTTCAGATGAATTTGGGGAAACCACCTGAATCATTCGTTGTGTTGAGCTATTTCAATTTAATTTGTTAATTGCAAGCAGCTAAAAGTCTGTAAATCTTGACAATAAACCTGATTTTCAATGGAGGGTTGAATCATTTTGGTTGCAACTGTATATATAGATACATACACAAACAACTCCCTGGTAACTCTATGGTGTTTATTATTAGAGAGTTCAAGGATTTAGATTTGAAGAAACAAGATTTTGCCTAAGTACAATAAAGACGAGAAATTCTTTGCCTAATATATATGGCTGTTTTCAGATTCTGTACAGATTTTTTATTTTTTTTTTAAATCCTTTTTTTCGTGCAGTTATAGGACAGTCATACGTGTATTACCACAACAGCAAATACACGCAATTCGAGATCATTACACAGTAAATACACAGCATGCTAGAGGTACAATTCGCACACATTTTGTAATTATAATGGACTGATATGTTGTAACAAGAGAACTAACAAGTAAAACTGTGGGGTATAAGACACCCGACTATGTGGATCAGTACAGTTATCATGGTGCCAAAGGGTGGTTGAGATGTATGGTATAGGCTATGACATTTAACTATGGTAGGTAGGCCCTGATCCTTTCTCTTAAGGCGAGTGGTTTATGGTGCACCCCGTGGCGCCTTATTTATAGGCTGTGTTTGGCATGTGGTGCAGTGTGGTGTTCCTCTAAAGGGCCCCTTGTTTTAACGTGGTCTGCACCTGTGGTGGCTACCAACTGTGGGTAAGTGGCTGTCGCTCGTAGTTTTAGTGCACTGTGTGCCTCAGGCTAGTATATGATAGCGGTGATGGCTATGCACAGTCGCGACATGGTTTTGTAACTATGCCAAGTGTGTTTCTCGGTAGGTGGAGCTGTGAGTGTGTAGGAAGAGCGAGGGCGTAGTTCTAGTGGTGGCAGATATGTCTTAGAGCTCGATGCTAATCAGGGTTATGGAGCTTCGTTGCTTTCAATACCCTTTTACCCCAGGGAGGGGGTGGGGGGAGTGGATATCACTGGAGCGGGGAGGTGTATCCTCAGTAGGCTCCTTTCTCATCTTATAGACTGTTGCTTGGTAGTTGTAACATAAAATTTAACTAAAATTAGATCATATGAAAAACTTTTGTACAACATAATAGACTAACATTTAAAAGGCTGTAGGCAGTGAGTTATTACAGGTGCCTATGTTTATTCTGGGTGCGACGACCGTTGCTGTGTCCGCATTCCAAGGTTGGGGGCCTGGCTGTGTCGTCAAGGTCAAATCGAGGTTAGGGAGTCCCAGTGCCGCCATTAGCACTGGGCCCTCTGTAGGATCTGTGGCCTTGTAGTGCCTGCCATCTTTGGTAGCCCAAAGGGTCCCTGGGGTCAACCACCTGTAGTTAATGCCTGCTGCTTGGAGTGATTTAGTGAGTGGTTGCATAGTTTTGTGCCAGAGTAGTGTGGCCTTACTTAAGTCATGAAAAAAGGAGTTGGCATTCCTCAAACTCAAAAGGTGTCTTTCTGTGTAGGGCTGCCACTAGCCCCAATTTATCTGACGTTGATTAGCAATGCAGGATGATGTCTCGCAGAGCTGCGTTAGGTGCTTGCAGGGATTTAGCTAGTCTGTAAACTCCATCGAATGACATTTTAAAATAAATTTAGAAAATCTCTTTGAATTCACTATGAATTTTCAATTTAGTGAATAACCAAGTCTGTTTATCTCATTGAAGCGAAATCTCTCCAACTGATCGTACCTGTGTGCAACTTTTCTTATGAGAGAGATGCCATGGTGATATCAACATGGAGAATGCTCTCAACTGTAGGCTTAATAAGTTAATTCTTCTGCTGCCGATGGACTATAATTCCTATTGTATATTATTTCATTGTCGATGCTCTACAGCAAAGTTACCCAACCTAGACCTTCCAACAGTTTCTGGAACATTTCCAATAATTAAAAGAATTGTGCCAAAGGTGGAGGGCCAAGATTACATCCCCCACACCCCCTACTCTATAGAGACAAATGTCATGATATTCTATAGTAAACAAAGAAGCTGAGTCACAGAATCAGGCATGGAAACGTAATGTTCCCCTCCGCTCACAATGAGATCATGGCAATGCAGCAGAAAGGCATTAACGAGTCTCTCTCCATATCCCTGCTATCGCTACCAACCCCATGCCCTGACTCTATGACAAAGCAGGTCTTGTGTTCAGTACATTGGACTCAATGTGCCCCTGCCGTGTGCTGTGGGAGGTTGCCTTTGAATAATGTCTCACTGCTTGGGGCCAGAGCTTGGCTGTGAATGATTGAATACTGAAGGAACCGTCGCCGTTGGTCTGTGCGTACATCAAGAATACACCTTGTAAACAAGTCCACAGAGATGATGCTGCGAAGATACCACCGGCGGTAGAAAGCACATTGGTGCTTTATCGTTTTCAATTACAGACTCAATCACGATCTAAAGCCCATTTTACTTTTTAATAATGTACATCTATGCACATTTATAGCTGGCTCTGTAATTTCACAGTAGGCTGTACTGGCAGTTGTTGGATGCTGCTTGACACATGGAAACAGGGGCAAGTTCAGCTAGTCCGATTTTTGCATTATTTCTACTAACCACCAGTGATGTTACTTCACCTTATCCAACTGCATGCTCTACTTATCCTGCACACTATGGTGTGACTAGCCTGCTACCACCGCCCATTTACCTACACAGACCACTGTCACTAAACCACCACCACTATTCCTGCACACTATGGTGTGACTAGCCTGCTACCCCAGACCATTTACATACACAGACCACTGTCACTAAACCGCTACCACTATTCCTGCACTCACATCACTGTCACTAAACAGCCCCACTCTTCCTGCACTCGTACATCATTGTCACTAAACCACCACCACTATTCCTGCACTTGTACATCACTGTCACCAAACCACCATCACTATTCCTGCACTCACATCACTGTCACTAAACAGCCGCACTCTTCCTGCACTCGTACATCATTGTCACTAAACCACCACCACTATTCCTGCACTCGTACATCGCTGTCACTATACCATTACCACTATTACTGCACTCACATCCCTGTCACTAAACCGCCCCACTATTCCTGCACTCTTACATCATTGTCACTAAACCACCACCACTATTCCTGCACTCTCACATCATTGTCACTAAACCACCACCACTATTCCTGCACTCGTACATCACTGTCACTATACCACCACCACTATTCCTGCACTCACATCACTGTCACTATACCACCACCACTATTCCTGCACTCGTACATCACTGTCACTATACCACCACCACTATTCCTGCACTCACATCACTGTCACTATACCACCACCACTATTCCTGCACTCGTACATCACTTTCACTATACCACCACCACTATTCCTGCACTCGTACATCTCTGTCACTAAACCACCACTATTCCTGCACTCTCACATCACTGTCACTAAACCACCACCTTTATTCCTGCACTCGTACATCACTTTCACTATACCACCACCACTATTCCTGCACTCGTACATCTCTGTCACTAAACCACCACTATTCCTGCACTCTCACATCACTGTCACTAAACCACCACTATTCCTGCACTCTCACATCATTGTCACTATACCACCACCACTATTGCTGCACTCTTACATCATTGTCACTAAACCATCACCACTGTTCCTGCACTCGCACATCACTGTCACTAAACCACCACCACTATTCCTGCACTCATACATCACTGTCACTAAACCACCACCATCACTATTCCTGCACTCTCACATCACTGTCACTAAACCACCACCTTTATTCCTACACTCGTACATGACTGTCACTAAACCACCACCACCACTATTCCTGCACTCTCACATCACTGTCACTAAACCATCACCACCATTCCTGCACTTGCACATCACTGTCACTAAACCACCACCACTATTCCTGCACTCGTACATCACTGTCACTAAACCACCACCACCACTATTCCTGCACTCTCACATCACTGTCACTGAACCACCACCTTTATTCCTGCACTCACATCACTGTCACTATACCACACCACTATTCCTGCACTCTCACATCATTGTCACTATACCACCACCACTATTGCTGCACTCTTACATCATTGTCACTAAACCACCACCACTATTCCTGCACTCGTACATCACTGTCACTGTACCACCACCACTATTCTTGCACTCACATCACTGTCACTAAACCGCCCCACTATTCCTGCACTCGTACATCACTGTCACTATACCACCACCACTATTCCTGCACTCGTACATCACTGTGACTATACCACCACCACTATTCCTGCGCTCACATCACTGTCACTATACCACCACCACTATTCTTGCACTCGTACATCACTGTCAAAATACCACCACCACTATTCCTGCACTCACATCACTGTCACTAAACCACCACCACTACTCCTGCAATATTACAGTAATGTCATAGAGGCTATTACTGTGATATCTGTATATTGTACGAGAAGGAGTTACTATGGCTATCTGTACATTGTACGAGAAGGAGTTACTTTGGCTATCTGTACATTATGTGAGAAGGAGTTACTGTGGCTATATGTACATTGTGTGAGAAGGAATTACTGTGGCTATCTGTACATTGTGTGAGAAGGAGTTACTGTGCCTATCTGTACATTGTATGAGAAAGAGGCTGTTACTGTGGCTATCTGTACATTGTACGAAAAGGAGTTACTGTGGCTATCTGTACATTGTACGAGAAGGAGTTACTGTGGCTATCTGTATATTGTACGAGAAGGAGTTACTGTGCCTATCTGTACATTGTACGAGAAGGAGTTACTGTGGCTATCTGTACATTGTGTGAGGTGGAATTACTGTGGCTATCTGTACATTGTGTGAGGTGGAATTACTGTGGCTATCTGTACATTGTGTGAGGTGGAATTACTGTGGCTATCTGTACATTGTACGAGAAGGAGTTACTGTGGCTATCTGTACATTGTGTGAGGTGGAATTACTGTGGCTATCTGTACATTGTACGAGAAGGAGTTACTGTGGCTATCTGTACATTGTACGAGAAGGAGTTACTGTGGCTATCTGTACATTGTACGAGAAGGAGGCTGTTACTGTGGCTATCTGTACATTGTGTGAGGTGGAATTACTGTGGCTATCTGTACATTGTGTGAGGTGGAATTACTGTGGCTATCTGTACATTGTGTGAGAAGGAGTTACTGTGGCTATCTGTACATTGTACGAGAAGGAGTTACTGTGCCTATCTGTACATTGTACGAGAAGGAGGCTGTTACTGTGGCTATCTGTACATTGTGTGAGGTGGAATTACTGTGGCTATCTGTACATTGTGTGAGGTGGAATTACTGTGGCTATCTGTACATTGTGTGAGGTGGAATTACTGTGGCTATCTGTACATTGTGTGAAAAGGAGGCTGTTATTGTGGCTCTCTGTATATTGTGTGAAAGGGAGATTGTTGTTTTTTGTCCACTGTGTGTGAGAGGGAGTCTGTCGCTGTCTAGGCACTGTGTGCTGTGAGGTGGAGACTGTTAATGTCCTTTAGATTGTAAACTTGTTTGGGCAGGGCCCTCTTCAATTACTGTTCCCGTATGTCAGACATTTTTTGTTAGAATTAGATGTTTTTCTTGTTTCCTATTGTACAGTGCTGCAGAATATGTTGGCGCTATATGTAATTGTCTTTATCCACTGCAGTTGAGGATAAGGCTGTTATTGCAAAAAATGAGACTATGAGAACTCTCAGAATGGCAAAATCTCAGAAAAATAGCTTCTCCTTCAGTTAATCCCTGCTAAGGTCTTAATAAAGTTTTTATCACTTGTGCAATTACAGAGAGAATCTATACCATTTGTATACCATAAGGTCTGTCCAGATCCAAAATTTGGGCAAGTTCTCTCTTCACAAGAGAGAGAACAACCCCTAGCTATCGTTACGGTCGTCTTTTGGCCTTGCTGATACCCCTCTTCTCACAGTAAGCATGGGGTCCACGCCCGGATGACCCTTTTAACCTCAAATAAAATGCATTAAAGCATAAACTGAGAATATGAGAAAACTCGAGCTTGCCTTTTGGTTGATCACCACTCAGGTCTAATAAAGTTTGTGCTCACTTGTGCCGTTTCTGGGGGAACCTACACCATTTCCATGTCAGACTGATCCCGTCTATAAAGGAAGTCCAGACGTGAAATGCCAGTTTCAGTTACAGTTGCTGTACTGATATTCTAATACTCTCACTATACGGTCATTTATCCATACCTTTCAAGCACACACTATGTTGTTACTTCACATCTGGCTTGCAGAACACCGACCATACCATTCCAGAACACACACTACTATACTTCCTGACATTTCGAATAGACACAGAGGGACACTTTCAGTTTAGAGTCCTGAATGGGTGGTGGGCAGCTGTCCATGGTAGGGCTATCCTGAGAAATTTGAGGTGATTTACTAATAACAAATTATGCAACTAAAATATAATTTAGCACATGAACAATGTATCTTTTTAAAGAGACTGATTTCTAAAGACATTTATTGTAGTTTAAAGACAGATTACTGTTAGTATCATTGCTGTGAAGCCTAGATTTACCAACAATATGGAGCTATTAGAAAAAAGGGACATTAGAACAGAGGTCAGAGGGATCTGGGCCCAAAATAGGGACTGTACCTCCTAAAAAGGGACACTTGGGAGGTATGCACTCGCATTATGCTTTACACCTTTGAGCCACAGTTTTCATTGGTAATCCAACACATATGCAGTACACTGGCACATATTTATTTTACACTGTCTTCTGCTAATCCAGCACACAAACACACGGTTACCATTACATCTCTCTCCTACAGTTATTTTCGCTATTCCGTGACATGCACACAATGCTAGTATTGCACCTCTCTGCTATTCCAGCACACATGCCATGTTACTATTGCACCTCTCTCCTGAGTGCACACACAATGCTGCCATTCAACTCTATCCTACTAACTCTGTAATTTCAGTATACAAACAATACTGCCACTACGGATGCACTTGTATTCCAGAGCGCACAATTTGCTATCATTACAGCTTTCTAGTGCTCTCTGCTTCCCAGAACACATTAGGCTACAATTACACCTTTTTGTTGCTGACATACTTTTGCCAATACACCTTTATTATACAGTGATCTCTGCTATTCCAATGTACACACTGTACTGTTATTACACCTTTATTCTACTCTGTCTGCTATTCCAGCACATGCATTGCAGCATTACAACATTGTTCCTCCTCCAGTTCCCACTGCTAATCCAGCACACACTACACTACCATTAAACCTCTCTCTTACAAAGCTCTCTGCTTTTGCATGCACAGACTGGTGCGTGTGTTTTACCGTTTCTCTGAGATTATGGTGTTTATGTATCATATATCAGTTCATTTCTCCTTCTTTCCTTCCCACCTTCCCTCTCTCTATTTCAGACTATTTATCCCTCTATATATCTGATTTCTGTACAGCTGGCTCTGTGTACTCCAGGAGGGATGCTCTGTTTATTATCTGCTAATATATAAGCTGAGGTTCCAGCGGCAGGTGGTAATTTTCGATCTCTTGGCCCCTCCGGTACCTCTCTGGCACAAGACCAGATACTTTACAAATGCTGCACATCTGCTCTGTAACCCCTTCTCTGCAACCGTTTGAGTAGGCCATTACTATAGCTGTTTGTTCACCGTGTGCGAGGATGTACATTATTCTGCTTGTGAGCGGGAGTGTATTACTGTTACTGTCTGTATACTGTGTGCATGCGAGAAGGAGAGTGTTACTGTCACTGTCTGTACGCTGTGTGTGAGGGAGGCTGTTACTGTCTGTGCATTGTGTGTTAGAGGGAAGCTGTTACTGTCTTGACATTGTGTGTTAGAGAAAGGCGGGTACGATCTGTACATTGTGGTAGAAGAAGGCTATTATTGTCTGTCAATCAGAGGTGGCTCTAGACTTTATGAGGCCTTAGGCGAAACTCAAACATGAGGCCCCACTAACAAAAAAGTGAAAAAAATAGAGTTGCAATACATGCACACTGTCACATATACACATTGATGCACGGTTTACCTGTGTATGTGCCTGAGAGTGTCTGACAGAGAGTATCCGTGTGTGTGTGAATGTATGTCTCTGTGAGTATGTTTGCGTTTTTGTCCGTGACTGTATATGTATGGGGTAGCTACTTAAAGTGTGTTGTGTGTATGGGGGTCTGCCTGTAGCCTTTGTGCATTGTGTTTATGGCAAAGTTTTGATTCCTGACTGTGTGTGTAAGATGAATGTCTTCAGCTGGTGGCTGTGACAAGGTGAGTAAAGGGGTACCAGTGGCAGGGAGAGTGTGACAGGGTGAAGGGGTAAATGGACAGGGTGGGGAGGGGATAAGGGGGGGTTGTGAGAGAGAATGAAGGACAGGGAGTATGACCTGGTTTAATGAGGGCGTGTGACAGGGCGAGTGGAGGTAAGTGTGTCAGGGCAATTGTGGCATTTTAGGAGGGACGAGTGAGGGCAGGTGCGTTTGGAGGGGGTGAGATTAACAGGATTAGGAGTGGTTAATGTGAGTGTGGATGCATGAAGAGGCTGACAGTGTGTGTGGGGGGGGGGTGATGACCATGTAGGGAGGGGTGATAATGTGTGGGGAGGTGACAATGTGAGGGGATGCTAACAGTGTATCTGGGTAGGCTGTGTGTGTGTGGGGGGGTGTGATACTGTGTGTGAGAGGGTGATGTGTGAGGGAGGGAGGGGTGATGGTGAGAGAGAGGGTGTCGTGATGGTGAGAGGTAGAGGGGGGACACTAAATACCTTTTTTTTTCTGGTGGTCCAGTGTGGGCTGCCTGGTGGTCCGGTGGCCATTATATCCGGTCTGCATTATATCCGGTTTTTCTCTGACACGGCAACGCTCTGATTGGCCAGAGTTGTAGACTCCACACTGCGGAGCTGCAGACCAGTGTTTGCAATTGCTGGCCGGGCAGACAGGAGGGGCCTCGCACCCGGTGGCACACTGAGCAAGCTGCTGGGCCCCCTCCTGGTGTCTGCCCTAAGGTGGTTTAGGTGGCTGCGAGGCCCCAGCCAGCCAAGTAAACTGCCTCTGCGGTCAATTGTGTGTTAGAGAGAAGCTGTTACTGTCTGTACTTTGTGTGTTAGAGGGAGGCTGTTACTGTCTGTACATTGTGTGTTAGAGGGAGGCTGTTACTGTCTGTACATTGTGTGTTAGAGAGGGGCTGTTATTGTCAGTACATTGTGTGTTAGAGGGAAGCTGTTACTGTCTAACTTTAACATAAGGAGATGCTGTCACTTCCATTTGTGTATGAGGCAGGGACTGGCACTATCCTGGCACTATCCTGTCTTTTAAACCTATATGAATAAGAAGCTGGCATTGTCTGTTTTAATCTGTGTATGAGAGAGACTGGCACTGTCCCTCCTATTAACCTGCGTTTGAAGAAGACGCTGGCACTGTCCTTCCTTTTAATCTGTCTGTGAGCCATTATCTGGCATTATCCCTTCTATTAGTTTGTGCGAGAGGATTGACACTGTCCATTTTAATCTGTGTGGGAGAGTATCTGTCATTTCCCCTTCTAGTCAATTTGTAATCAACTGGTTGGCACTGCCCCTTCTTTTACTCTGTGAATGAGAAAGGGGATAGACACCTTCTCTAATGTTAACCTATGTATGGGGGGGAGACTGGCACTGCCCTTTATTGTGAGAAGTTTATAAGAGGGGGCAGGCACTGATCAATCATTGTAATGGGGATATGCTGGCACTGTCCATACATGTAACCTTTCTATGATCGAGTGACTGGCACTAACCTTCCGTTAACCCATATATGTAGGAGAAGCTGGTGCTGACTGCCTGTTTGCCAACTATTGTAACCAATATAAGGCAGAACCCTGCACTGTGTCTCTGCATTTAATATTTGTGTGAGGCTGACTGGCAGTGTCCCTGTTTTTAATGTTTATGTTAGATAGGGACTAGCACTGTCCTTGCATTTATCCTGTATATGAGAGTGGAGATAGTACTTTAACTTCCGGTACCCTGTTTCTCAATATAAAACTTGCATTGTACCTATCTCTATTTAACCGCGAGGCAGGCACTGTCACAAATTGTAACCTGTACCCTTGGTGTGTTAATGCCCACACTGGCTCTCCTTTGCAGATTAAGGGGAGAGCTGTGTGGGCAGCAAAAAGTGCATGTGAAAGGGGCTTCTCACTGCCCCTACCTGATCTGAACACACAGTTTAGTCTTACTGTGAATTACTGTACACTGTCTGATTGGCATGTGTGCACAGAGCCTGGCAGTGCCCGTGCTTGGTTCTTGTATTGAGTAAATAAGGAACATACAGTATGATGAGCATGTTTATGGACAGCTGTTTGTAGGATAAGATGAAATTAGCCTTTTCTGCTTCATCATCATCTGCTGACATAAGAAGATTTTGCTAATCACATCTTATATTCAGCATTTGGTAAGCTATGAAATGACCCCTTCCATGCAAGTGAGGAATGAGTTCTCTGATAGTTAACTTACATGCTTACATTGTTTGTAGGGAGGCAAGTCTTTCTCTAGTCTAAATCTTCTTTTTGTTCTGCTGAAATCTTTCTAACTCCTAGTAATCGCTATACAAATTCCCTGTGCATCATCCCATTGCTTAAAATATACCTCCCACCTCTCTGTGCTACGTTATTTTTTTGTACTCTGTAACTCTTTCTTGCTTGCATCTTCCCCTGTTTCTACAGAACTCATCCAAGTATTTACCTAACTTTGAACATGCAACCATATTCTTATGGACTGTTCGGAAACTAATCTCTTCCATTAGAACTGTGAGTTAAAGTGGCACTCTCACTCCCCCTGCAAAATTGTTTTTTCATAAAGATAGAATCGTATTGAATTACTCACATTAACTCCTTCCTCTTGGTCCATATAATCTCATGGGTGCCACACTGCTTTGTGCCTGGGTATTGCCTCTTTGCCAGCTTCCTTGTAAGGGGAGATTGGAGAAAGAGAACAGAGTGGTATTTTGGCATTTTGTACTGTTAATTCTAAATCCCATATTCTGACCAGGCACTGGGCTAAAAGTCATAAATGCCACAATTTAGGCTTGGGTCTTTTTGTGTGCTCACTCTGGGTTCTAGCCCCCTCCCCTCCCATGTCGATGCCCCTGCTATAACTCCTCCTATTGCTCCACATTATCTCTCCCTCAAGGAGCATTACTTTTTAATACCTCGGTGCCGAAGAGGACTCCACTGGATCAAGATGGCAGCACCCACAAGGGACAGGTCCAGGTAACTAAACTCGCCTTTCTCCCTCCCCTCCCTCCTCCACTTACGGGACCACCAGCTACGGGACCACCAGCGGCGATGTCACTGTCGTGGGACTTTGCGAATTCTGCAATGTCCCCAAACGGTGACAGTGCCAAAAAAACAACAAAAAAAACAGTCAGGGCACCATTACAGCTTGATTTGAATTAAGTTTAACTCCAAAGTCTTCTGCCTGACCATGTTCCGCTGTGCCTCATCCACATCAAATCACAAAACGCTGTGAGGTAAATATGTATATTTACCAAGCTATTTTGTTGATTAAGGATGTGGAGGGGCAGTGCTGAATACCACTTGACAGAAGACTTTGGGGTTAATGATTTAACCCAGCGCTTCCCAATTCGTGTTCCGCTGCAATGGCCACCGCTGATAATTGAGACAGGCGGCGAGGGTGCACTCTACCCTGTTCAGCTCCCTCGCGCGCACCGCAGTGATGCCAGAGCCGGAATATGACGTCACTCCGGCCCCGGCATTACTAAGAGGAACGCGAGGGTGCTGAGCAGGAAGATCACTTCTCCCTCACTGCCCACACTGTACACCAGGGACTACACGCCAACCACTAACCCCAGCAGCCTCATTGGACCCCAGGGACTACATGCCAGCCGCTAAGCCCAGCAGCCTCATTGGACCCCAGGGACTACATGCCAGCCGCTAAGCCCAGCAGCCTCATTGGACCCCAGGGACTACATGCCAGCCGCTAAGCCCAGGAGCACCACTGGACCCCAGGGACTGCACGTCAGCCGCTCAGCCCAGCAGCCTTACTGGATCCCAGGGACCGCACGCCAGCTGCTCAGCCCCACTGGACCCCAGGAAAATAGAGACTCCATGCCAGCACTCAAAAATGCTGGGTGGAGTGAAATTGAAAAAATAAATAAATTGTGTGTGTGTCTGTTAAGGAGTTTTTGTGTGTGTGCTTGTCAGTGAGTGTGTATGTGTGTTTGTACGTGTGTCTGTCAAAGAGTATGCGTGTCTGAGTGTGTGCAGTATGTTTAAGTAAGTACTACTATTTGTTTGCTATCTGCGCCACGGCACCAAATTTTTGGGGGGCTTCCACGTTGTTAGCGCATTATGTCAAAGGGTTCCACTGGAAAAATTAATTGGGAATCCCTGATTTAACCTGTTAAGGTAAGATGGCACCAGGGATCTCCTGGCACCATAACCACTTGATTTCATGCAGTTGTTCTATAAGGGTTTCTTAAAAGGGGACCTCTAAACACTATAAGCACTACAGCCAATTTGCACAGTTGTGGGTGCCCACAGTCCTCTGATCTTTATCTTTATCAGTTTTGTCTCAACCAATGGATGCTGTAAAACACCATAACCACTTGATTTTCATGCAGTTGTTCTATAAGGGTTTCTTAAAAGGGGACCTCTAAACACTATAAGCACTACAGCCAATTTGCACACTTGTGGGTGCCCACTGTCCTCTGATCTTTATCTTTATCAGTTTTGTCTCAACCAATGGATGCTGTAAAACATTGGACAAAATTATTATAGATAAAGTGAAATGATAACTTATGCTTTAGCTGCATCGAGGAGACTGGAAGGACTATGGGCGTTCGGGGGCCCAGGTATATGTGTATGTGTTTGATTCCTTACTCGGGGATCAAGTCAGGGGATACTGGTGCAATACCCACTACATCAGACTCCTATAGTTATGTGACTTATAGATCCCCTTTAATAAATTTAGCTGTAGTTTATCTCATGTCCAGCAGAGGGAGTTCTCTACATATGGAACCTGATCTCCCTGGTTTTGTTTTATTTATGGTTGTGTCGATAAGAGTCGATAAAGCCCTCTAAGTGCGCAGTGAGAGGTAACAGCTTCAGACGAACGGCTACAAATATTCCCTTACAGTCCTGTGCACGGCAATAGGCAGGTGCCGAGTTTTATAGACTCATGGATACAAAATCTCCGATGCAATCTAGTAAAAATATCAGTACTGTGAGAGTGACTCTGTAATGGAATTGTAGAGGATGGAAAGCAATCATTATCTACGCACACATCCACCTCATTCTATAATGTATACAGCTATCTCCTTCTCTAATGTATACAGCTATCATCGAGTACACTCACAGCCAACTCCTTCTATAATGTATACAGCTATCAACTATTACACTCACAGCTATCTGCTTCTATAATGTATACAGCTGTCATCAACTATTACACTCACAGCTATCTGCTTCTATAATGTATACAGCTGTCATCAACTAGTACAATCACAGCTATCTGCTTCTATAATGTATATAAGCTATGCCTTTCTATTATGTGTACATTTGTGGTACACACTATATGTATGTAGACTATATTACACACACATCTATCACTCATGGAGAATATCACAGTCTCCCAAAATACCCCAACACCCAAACAGCTTTAATTCACTCTCCCCCTCTCTATAACACACACAGCTAGAACTCACTCACCCCCTCTCTATAACACACCGTTAGAACTCTCTACCCCTCTCTATAACACACTGCTAGAACTCTCTCCCCCTCTATAACACACTGCTAGAACTCACTCTCCCCCTCTATAACACACTGCTAGAACTCACTCTCCCCCTCTCTATAACACACTGCTAGAACTCACTCTCCCCCTCTCTATAACACACAGCTAGAACTCACTCTACCCCTCTCTATAACACACAAAGCTAGAACTCACTCTACCCTCTCTATAACACACACAACACTCACTGTCCCCCTCTCTATAACACACACAACACTCACTGTCCCCCTCTCTATAACACACACAACACTCACTGTCCCCCTCTCTATAACACACACAACACTCTCTATAATACACACAAATACTTCAATTTCTATACACATACAAATAACACTTTACTTCTATAATACACAAAATACCTTACTCTCTCTCTATAATACTACTACAGTTAGTATTCACTTTACTAGAACACACACAGTTGGCACTCACTCTCCTCTCTGTAACACACACAGCTAGCACTCACTCTCCCCATCTCTGTAACACACACAGCTAGCACTCACTCTCCCCCTCTCAGTAACACAGCTAGAACTCACTCTCTGCCCTCTCTATAACACACAGCTAAAACTCACTCTCCCCCTCTCTGTAACACACACAGCTAGCACTCCCTCTCTCCCTCTCTGTAACACACAGCTAGTACTCACTCTCCCCCTCTCTGTAACACACACAGTTGGCACTCACTCTCCCCCTCTCTGTAACACACAGCTAGTACCCACTCTCCCCCTCTCTATAACACACACGGTTGGCACTCACTCTTCCATAACATACACAGCCATGCCTCCAAAATGTCCCTATCCGTGAGTGTCAGACTTCATTTTGGGCCTAAATCCCTATGTCCCTCTTTTCTATTCCAAAATAACAATTTTTCTATCCCAATGTCCCGTGTCCCAATTTTTTCTATGAGCTCAATATTGTTGTTGTCTAAGTGTATAACAAAGCTCCACAGCAATAATACCTACTACAGTGTTTCATTAAAGGTACAGCTCATTAAAGTGGTCTGGGTGCAGTTTCCCTTTTGCACTTTGTACTGCAATGTAAAACATAGCAGTTTCAGAGAAACTGCAACGTTTACATTGCAGCACTAAGCCTGCCCTTAGTGGCTGTCTATCAGACTGCCACTAGAGGGCTTCCTGGATGAAAACGTATTTTTGATCCGGTATCTGACACCGGATGTCCTCACGAATTCATTGATTAAATGCTTTCCTATGCGAAAGTCTAATGTGCACATTGCACTTGACGCGCATGCGCATTAGCGCCTGCTCATTGCAGGACCGAGGAGGGGGCGGAGCGTCGACCCAGCGCCGAGGGACATCGCCAAGGGTTTTAAACCCTTTATTAACCCGGAGAAGGGGAGAGCAAGGGAGGGGGAGTGATAGTACCAGGAATACAGCCAGGAATATTCCTGGCACTATAGTATCCCTTTCAACTGCAATAAATGTTTTTTTTAGAAACTGGTTTGTGTAAATAAGATACAATACAAATTAAAGGGATCCTATAGTGCCAGGAAAACAAACCCGTTTTCCTGGCACTATATGCTTATTAGGTGGGCTAAGGGATTAACAACTTAACTGTATCCAGTGCCAATGTCCTTCCACGCTGGGTCAGGCTCCGCCCACGCTCCTCTTGAGTTAGACCTCCCCATAGGAAGCCTTATTCAATGCTTTCCTATGGGGAAAATCTGACACTGGCGGTCCATGAGGAGGTCGGTTTGGATTCTGGAAGCGCCTCCAGTGGCTATCTTGTAGACAGCTACTGAGGGCAGACTTAGAGCTGCAATGTTAATATTGCAGTATCTCTGGAACTGCAATGTCTTACATTGCAGCACTAAGTGCAAAAGGGTCACAGCACCCAGACCACTTCAGTGATCTGAAGTGGTCTGGGTACCTACAGTGTCCCTTTAAAGTGTCTCTCTTTGTCCATTTAAAATGTTGACAGATATGCAATAGCTATCTTTTACACGGTTAGTTATATAAAAACTTGAGTAAAATGATCCCTTTGTGAGATTAGGACTCACAGATTCCATTTCTTTTAAAACATTTTTTATGGTAATGCAGTAAAATTAGGTATTCTTTCATTTTAGTAGAGAGATCGAAGGTAACTGATTGCTACAGGAAGCTCACCACAACATTTTTTTTTTCTTTATATTTTATATCATTTTAATATGATCTTTGTTTTTGTTCTTGAAATATATACCATTCTTTTCATGTGCATTATTGTATGGCGTTACTAATGAAAACAAATCAAGTTTAATTTCCTTTTTTAAATAAGAACAGGTCATGTTTTGTGTGCAGATTGCCAGGGGTACTTTGAGCATGTCATGTTGGGTTTACAGAGCTTCCTACCCCTAACGCATTGCGTAACCTTTCCTGCAGCTCCATCACATGTGCAGAGTGCAGAATAAAGACAGGGAACGGACCTTTGGGCAGATTAAGTTGAAACTCTGCTCTTGTCACCTTAACTGGAATGGGCGCTAATTTGTGACCCTAATACTGCCTGAGACCATCTCCTGTCACCCACTGTGCCAGCACCTCCCTCTAGGGGGCGAACAGGTAAAAAAAAAAAATGTTTTACATTGTCTGTTCCACCGTCCTCCAAGATCCCATAAAGCATAGAATTCTACCCACAGACAGAGACTTAATTGAACTTTGGGAGATGAATTGTCTGCTGCCGCTGGGGTGAATAGGTTTTAAGGACATCTTCATTGTCTTGCTCTGCGGAATTCACATGAAACTTGTGCATTGCAGGATGTTATTGGGCTTTGTGGTGTTTGTCTACATGGTGGCACAGTGCGTGGGCTAGCAGGGGGTATCAAATTATAGGAGACAGATGCTATGTTGTTTAGCATCTGTGTCTCATCTATCATCATAAAGCATATTTTATTTGTCCTATGATAGGATAACTCCGTAGGGAGATTTTATTCTCCACCTCAGGATAACGCAGAAGGATGAGTTTATACCTCCCACTGAAGGATAACAGAAAAAGATGAGTTTGTCCCTCCAAGGACTTCATCCTTCTCACCTTAAGTAAGGAGTGCCCAAAAGTTAGATAGCATGATGTGAGGCTTTGCCATTCTAAAAGCATGCAAAGCATCATAGTTCTACAACATCTGGGGATCCATCTTTTGGGCACCACTGCTTAAGGTAATACAGACGTTTAGTCACCTTATGGTAACAGTAAAAGTGAGTTTATCCCTCCCAACTTAGGGCAACCCAGAAGGGACATTTTATTGCTGATTCCCCCCTACCATAAGAAAACTCAGATTTGGAAGTTTCTTTCTTTCACATTGAGTTACATAAAAGGTAGTCAGGCAGATATTTATAGGAAATGGCAACATCTGGGAGGGCACGGTTAGACACCCCAATCCAGAGGTTTATTTGTTTAAATGCAGCAAAGTCAAAAAGGGGTCTGGATCTCGCTCCATCCCTCACACCCCCTGCACTGGATTTGCTTTAATTACCTTACAATTTCATTAGTCCATTTAGCAAATAATTAGAGACACTGTGCTCAGGACGGAGTTTCTCTGTCTAATGTTCTGTTCTCGGCTTAATGAGTCTCATAATAACCACGGCGGAAAAATATGATTTTTGCAAATCATCCCTTCATATAACTGTCATCCTCGATCCCGCGTTAATTAGCATAATCATTAACAAAGATCCCTGAGAGGTCCTCAAAACGCAAATTAGTTTTCCCAAGATCCTTTTCACTGGGTCAGACAGCATTTAAGATTGACAAGAATCTGTTAACATGTCCCTTGCCGTTAACGCACGCTAGGGATTAACTCTCCACCAATTATTCTGCTAGATTGATCAATCAGAATGTGTAAGGTAACTGCTTGATAAATCAGCCTCGTAATATGACAAAGCGTTAAGCAATATTATCTCACGTGAGATCATATCAGTTTGATGAATATTCCTGAAAATATATTACAGCAGCGCGTATCTGTGTATAAATGGCAATGCGTGGGAGAGACTTGCAATGATGCTTTTCATAAAAAGCAAAGTCCTGACTGCAGATTATCAGGACAGGTTCAGATTAGAAATTAATGTACAGCGACTCCCTGACTGCAGGTTATCAGGACAGGCTCAGACAGTGCTGGGTTTGTATCTAACTTACAACGGCCCACTGACTGCAAATTATTAGGACAGGCTCAGATAGTGGGCTAGGTTTATATCTAATGTACAGCAACCCCCTGACTGCAGATTATCAGGACAGGCGCAGACAGTGCTCAGATTAGTATCTAATGTACAACGACCCACTGATTGCAAATTATCAGGACAGGCTCATATAGTGGGCTGGGTTTATATCTAATGTACAGCAACCTCCTGACTGCAGATTATCAGGACCCGCTTGGACAGTGCTGGGTTTGTGTCAAATGTACGACGACTCCCTGACTAAAGATTATCAGGAAAGGCTCAAACAGTGCTGGATTTATAGACTATGTACAGCAAGCATGTCAAACTCAAATGTTAACACGGGCCAAGTAAAGAAGGTTTAAGTTTATGTGGGCCGCAAAAAAACAAAAACTTCAGTTTTCATAGAAACGTAGGTTTATTTAGAAAAGTACAGTATAAAAAAGTTGCCTAACTGACACTGGACGTCCTCGCGCTCGTAGGGCTTCAAAGTAAACAAAAGAGCGGATTTATTTTAAGGAGATGTGTATTTGCATATAACCAATGGTCAGTCCAAATACCTTTACATATTAAGAAACTTGATGATTGTAGCCAATCCAATGGTTTCCCATAGGAAAGCATTGGGAGGCTATTGTGCATATGTGGTAAAAAGCTATGTGGCCAATCAGCATCTCCATGGGGAGCATTCAGTGCCTCAGTGCAGACCCAATCTAATACTCTGCCCCCAATTTCAATACACTGCCCCTTCCCCCATTCTAATACACTGCCCCCTCCACCCATTCTAATACATTACCCCTTAATCTAATACACTGCCCCTCCTCCCTCCACTCTAACTGAATACACTGTCCTCTCTCCCTCAATTTAATACACTGCCCTCCCACCAATTTAACACACTATCCCTCCTCCCACCACACTAATACTGTCCCCCTCTGTCCCCCAAATTAACACATTGCCCTCCCCCTAATTTAACATACTGCCTCCTCCCCCACTTAGCACTCTAATACACTGCCTCCCCCACTTAGCACTCTAATACACTGCCTCCCCCACTTACCACTCTAATACACTGCCTCCCCCACTTACCACTCTAATACACTGCCTCCCCCACTTAGCACTCTAATACACTGCCTCCCCCACTTACCACTCTAATACACTGTCCCACTCTCCCCTCCCCCCACAATTTAATACATTGGCCCCCTACCTTTCCCAAGGTAATACATTGGCCCTCTCCCTCAAATTAATACACTGCCCCCCTCCCCAATTTAACACACTACACAGGAAAGTCCCCCAAACTCCACTGCCTTAAGATGAGCCGCCCGTCCTCCAGTTCCAGCCCTGCTCTTCTTTGCTCAAGTAGGCCAGACGCTCCTATGGCACTGCGAGCAGGAGGGAAGGGGGTGTGGCTGGCCTGCAGGAGCACACGATCTGCCATGGGAGGGAAGACTAGAATCAGACAGGAAATATCTCTCCTGTCTTGCGGCTGGTCCCAGGGCAGGTGGGACGCATGTATATCCATTGTGGGCCGCAAGTTTGACATGCTTGATGTACAGCATCCCCTGACTGCAGATTATCAGGACAGGCTCAGGCAGCACTGGGTTTATATCTAATGTACAACGACCTCCTGACTGCAGATTATCAGGACAGGTTGTACGTTATACATGATACAAACTCAGTGCTGACTGCAGATTATCAGGACAGGCTCAGGCAGCACTGGGTTTTTATCTAATGTACAGTGACCCCCTGACTACATATCATCAGGACAGTCTCAGACAGTGCTGTGTCTGGATCTTATTTACAGTGACCCTATGTTTTCAGATTTTCAGATTAAATAGTACTCCCAAAATAACTTTTAACGATCATCTGTTGTTATGGTAACAAATAGTTTCATCATTAATTATTGCACATTGACTGTGAATGTGTTCTTGCCTCAACTCTCGTGAACAGGAAACAATGTTATTAATGTTTCTCTTATAACTAAAATATATCATTGGATTTTCTTCCCCTCAGTATCTGATCCACTCACTCATCTTTAGCAAACTTGTCAGTAGTGTTCCCATCCTTGACAAAATTCCAGTTTAACACTGTCACCACCTGGGGACTTTGCCAAATTTGCAAAACCCCTGACAGTGACTGCCTCTGGGGGTCCGGTGGCTGGTGGGGGCAGGTAAGGATGAGATTATTTACCTGAACCTTTCCCTTGTGGGTGACAGCCAAGATCAATGGGGGATCAATGCAGGATCCTCAACAGACACAACCAATTCCCTGCAGCCATTAATGGTGACGGCAGTCAGGATTGATTCTTAGACTCCGCCTTGAGTCTAAGAAAGTCAGACAGAGGAGAAATACAGAGACAAAGTATTTCCTACTTTATCTCTGTATATCTTTTGCCTGGGTTTGAATTTCAGGGAAATTCTAACACAGTCCAAATGAGTACAGTATATTATAAAGATTCTAGCTCTATGAAATACAAATTTTTCATGGGGACTGACAGTGCCACTTTAAGCAGAAACTCTCCTATCTCTGTTTCTATATATTCTCTCCTCATCAGCGGGTGAGATGGACATAGTAATGTCTGAGTGTGTGTGAATAATAGAGGATGTATGACTAGTTGGCGAGATAACTCAGTGGATAGGGCTCCATCGCCATTATCCAGTGTTATAGGATCAGTTTCCTGCATGACATATTTAGTGAAAAACTAAATCAAACACTTTGATATTAATAATAATATTCTATTTATATCTATAACCCATTACATCTTCTTTTCTAGTACTCAATCCCTTTTTCTGCGTTCAGTGTCCTGGTTCAGCTCATATTTCCTACTCCTCTAGTAAGGTAACCAACAGCGCTGAGTGAGCTGCTTTTAATTGACAACCTGGCTGCAGAC
>OW240916.1:47737264-47765644 GCA_933207985.1 Pelobates cultripes
ACAGACATCAGGGGACACACCTCTCACCTCCTAATACACAGCCATCAGGACACGCACCTCTCACCTCCTCCTAATACACAGACATCAGGACACGCACCTATCACCTCCTATTACACAGACATCAGGGCACGCACCTCTCACCTCCTCCTAATACATAGACATCAGGACACGCACCTCTCACCTCTTCCTAATACACAGACATCAGGACACGCACCTCTCACCTCCTCCTAATACACAGACATCAGGACACGCACCTCTCACCTCCTCCTAATACACAGACATCAGGACACACACCTCTCACCTCCTAATACACAGACATCAGGACACACACACCTCTCACCTTCTCCTAATACACAGACATCAGGACACGCACCTCTCACCTCCTTCTAATACACAGACATCAGGACACACACCTCTCACCTCCTTCTAATACACAGACATCAGGACACGCACCTCTCACATCCTCCTAATACACAGACATCAGGACACACATCTCTCACCTCCTCCTAATACACAGTCATCAGGACACACACCTCTCACCTCCTCCTAATACACAGTCATCAGGACACACACCTCTCACCTCCTCCTAATACACAGACATCAGGACACACACCTCCCACCTCCTCCTAATAAACAGACATCAGGACATGCAATAAACAGACATCAGGACATGCACCTCTCACCTCCTAATACACAGCCATCAGGACACACACCTCTCACCTCATCCTAATACACAGACATCAGGGGACACACCTCTCACCTCCTAATACACAGCCATCAGGACACGCACCTCTCACCTCCTCCTAATACACAGACATCAGGACACGCACCTCTCACCTCCTCCTAATACACAGACATCAGGACACACACCTCTCACCTCCTCCTAATACAAAGACAGCAGGGCATAAAATTGGCATCCCTTATGCTTATATAACCCTAAGTTTAACGCTGTTGTTTTAAGTTTACGGCTGAAATTTAAAATAACAATCAATTCCCAATTTTCATTTATGGAACAGAAAAGATCACAGATACGCAATAAACAACTAAACACCGTTAAATGCCCAATCTCAAGCAATAAAGCGACATCTCTGCAGTATTATTAAGACCGTGAATCTTGTGCTGTGAGAGGTAACTGCAGCAGCGAAATAATGAGCTAACCGATTTTAGAGGCAATATTATGAGATTTGCCTTTTGACAGAGGCATTAAAACTTTCAATAAAAAGAATGCTTGCAACGAATCACAAAAGGGAATTATTTACAGAGTTACATCGGAAACAATGTAGATTTGCAACAACACCCATGGTCACTACACATTGTAAACGATAGAGGAAGTCTCCTCCAGTAATTGAATGTCTAATGACTGGACACAAGCTGGGTTCTTAGAGGCCCCACACAAGCTCACGTCCACAACGCATCCTGTAATTTCTGTAGCTTTGAGAAAAGACATAATGGATTTCTAGAATATCTGTGTGATACAGCCTGTAGGATGCAACCCTGCTGCTTAAAGCAACATTACGATGGCCAATATGTTTCCGCTGAATATCATAAAGAAATGATACTGACTAGAAACTAATGGAACTTGAGCAGGGGACCAGGAGGCAAGAGCGAAAAGTGTACACGAGAAGAATGCAAGGAACTAGAAAAGACAAGTTTAAATAACATCGCAGCTATGTGAGGAGCATGAGAAGAGTGCGGAGAACGATTAACGAGAGAGACAAGAGTGCACAAAACTAATAGAGACAAGTGAGAAGAGTGCAGGACCCCAGCAGAGGAGAATGAAAAGAGGAGGAGTGTGAGACAAGAGCAATGACACAGAAGAGGCTTATGAGAAGCTAGGAAATGAAAACATGAAGGGCACAGAGATTTAGAACAATGCATGGAACGTGAAAAGGATTAAGGAAGTTGAACATAAAGCATTAGAAGAAGAGGAGTAAGCGAAGAGTATGATGAACTAGAAGCAGGGTGTGGGAGGAGTGCAGGGAACCAGAAGCAGACTGTAAGAAGACTCTGATTACGTAGAAGCAATGTAAAAAGAGTGCATTGAACTAGTTAGAGCAGTGTAAAAAGAGTGCATTGAACTAGTTAGAGCAGTTTAAAAGAGTGCATTGATCTAGTTAGATCAGTTTAAAAGGGTGCATTGAACTAGTTAGAGCAGTGTAAAAAGAGTGCATTGAACTAGTTAGAGCAGTTTAAAAGAGTGCATTGAACTAGTTAGAGCAGTTTAAAAGAGTGCATTGAACTAGTTAGAGCAGTTTAAAAGAGTGCATTGATCTAGTTAGAGCAGTTTAAAAGAGTGCATTGATCTAGTTAGAGCAGTTTAAAAGAGTACATTGAGCTTGTTAGTGTGGTGTAAAAAGAGTGCATTGAACTAGTTAGAGCGGTGTAAAAAGAGTGTGTTGAGCTTGTTAGAGTGGTGTAAAAAGAGTGCATTGAGCTAGTTAGAGCAGTGTAAAAAGAGTGCATTGAACTAGTTAGAGCAGTGTAAAAAGAGTGTATTGAACTAGTTAGAGTGGTGTAAAAAGAGTGCATTGAACTAGTTAGAGCAGTGTAAAAAGAGTGCCTGTAACTAGTTAGAGTAGTTTAAAAGAGTGCATTGAACTAGTTAGAGCAGTTTAACCCATTAAGGACACATGACATGTGTGACATGTCATAATTCCCTTTTATTCCAGACGTTTGGTCCTTGAGGGGTTAAAAGAGTGCATTGAACTAGTTAGAGCAGTGTAAAAAGAGTGCCTGTAACTAGTTAGAGCAGTGTAAAAAGAGTGCATTGAACTAGTTAGAGTGGTGTAAAAAGAGTACATTGAACTAGTTAGACTGGTGTAAAAAGAGTGCATTGAACTAGTTAGAGCAGTGTAAAAAGAGTGCATTGAACTAGTTAGAGTGGTGTAAAAAGAGTGCATTGAACTAGTTAGAGCAGTGTAAAAAGAGTGCATTGAACTAGTTAGAGTGGTGTAAAAAGAGTGCATTGAACTAGTTAGAGTGGTGTAAAAAGAGTGCATTGAACTAGTTAGAGCAGTGTAAAAAGAGTGCGTTGAACTAGTTAGAGTGGTGTGAGAAGTGTGCAATGAACTAGAAGCAGAGTGATAAGGCTGCAATGAACTAGAAGCAGAATGTGATAAGGCTGTGTGAAGAGTGTGATGAACTAGAAGCATGGTGTGTGAAGAGTGTGATGAACTAGAAGCACGGTGTGTGAAGAGTGTGATGAACTAGAAGCACGGTGTGTGAAGAGTGCAGGGAGCTAGAAGCAAAGAGTGCAGAGAAAAGGGCAAGGTGCTAGAAGCAACATGCACAAATGCAAGGCATGCTTGCTTGCATCAAAAGAGACACATTAGAATAAGAGAGGAGTATGATAAGTGTGCAGGGAACTAGGCATTGGTGCGAGCAGAGTGCTGGGAACTAAAAGGGGTGTGAGCAGAGTTTAGGAAACTGGAAGTAGTGTGTTAAAAATAGTGCAACGAGAAGCAGGGAGTTAGAAGCATATATCCCTAATGTCCCTCTTTTCGAAGAGCTTGAAATTGTTGGTGTGTCTGAGTGTATAACAGTAATAATACTCACAGTAATGTGTCTTTAAATAAACTACAATATATGTGTTTATAAATCAGTCTGTGTAAGTAAGATACTTTATTCTTGTTCCAAATTATATTTTAGTTGCACAAATTGTTATTAGTAAGTCACCTAATATTTCTCAGAACATCCCCACCACTGTTCCACAAAGTTCCTCTTTGTTTGAAATATTGGGAGGTATGGAGCAGAATACAAGGAACTGGAAGCAGGGTGTGACGAGTGCAGGAACCGTAGGAAGAATGAATGAAGCTAGAGAGAGGGCATGAAGAGTGTAGAGAATTAGACAAGGGTATATGAGAAAAGTACAGGAAACTACGTGAGGAGTTATGGGAAGAGTGCATGGAAGTAGACGTAGAATAGGGCAGAGAGGTAAAGGCAGAGATGTAATCATTTACATACGGCAAGGATGAGCCAGAACGCGGACCTCATCCACAGCGATGTACCCTGAGTGATCCTTCACGGAGACAGCTTCAAATATGATCTAAAAGGAGACAGCAAGACTGGAAATCACCATAATGCTGCATAGAACTGGAATACAGAATATACACACATGCCATCTCTCCAAATGCCCCAAAATCCCTCCAGGTTTTAATTGATGGGTCTGCCGTGGTCATTTATAAAACAAAGGAATTATTATTCTTATACATGTTCATAAAACCATTGCAGTGTTATTTTATGTTCTGCTGTATTTCCCATGTTTGCAGGAAGTCTGCAGAAACAGGCTGATCTTTTTCTCACTGTTTTCAGAGGGAACGCTGTACATGGGATAGCATTTCTGCAGTTGAGTACATGACAAGCATATGACAGTGGCCTAGCTTCTATTAAGCTTGCCATGTGCCTTCATTAATATTTCACATGATTGAAGCTGCTACATACACACCTCTAAACATGGAAGGCATTATAGAATTGCTATATATTGTCGGAGTGGTTGGGGTCATAAAATTGCAGTGAGCATAAGCCATTGCGGTTTCAGTATGACCTGAAATGGCATTTAAATAAGTTATCACGTGAAAACCACACATTTCTTTCCTTTAAATTGATTCAGCAAATATTACAATGGATTTAAATGACCAATAAAGTAAATTGATGATTGATCTCCAAAGACAGCATATTTCTGCAGCTCCTTCTGCAGTAGCAGTGACTTGGTTAAGGTTGCTGGTCACCCCAGGGCAGTGACACTAATTGCCAACGTTTGCACTACAAAGGTTTGTAAACTGGCACTCATGGGCAAAAATATCATCCTTGTATTGTATTTCAACCAGAACAACTCAAAATAATAGTGCAGCATATTTCTTCTTTATTTTTCTTGTTACATTCTTGCTATTTTATTTATTTATAAAATATTTTACCAGGAAGGATACATTGAGATTTCGCTTGTTTTCATGTACTTGGCCTGCAAACATTCCATTCTTACAACAATATCAATAATATTAAAATTACAGAATATTAAAAAACACATATATGAGTTTAACACCGATCAGGTAGGAAATATAATCAAGTATGATTACAAGTGCAGTTGGTGAAGATGAAGGGTGCGTCTGGATTCCAGTTTAAAAGGTGGGGAAAGGACCTTGGTTTTGCTCATCTGCATGGTATATATTCTTATAGACACTGAACTCAGTATGTAAAGTAAAGCTAACCAAACATCTTCAGCCACAAACTAACATGCCTCCAATATGTCCCTAATTAGGAGGGACAATTCCGATGTTTGGCCCAAATCCCTCTGTTCCTCCTTTCTATTTTAATGTCCCTCTTTTCTAGGAGCTCCATATTGTTGGTGTGACTGAGTGTATAACAGAGCCTCACTGCAATACTAGAGTACTCCCAGTAATGTGTCTTTAAACTATAATAAATGTGTTTAGAAATCAGTCTGAGTTAAAAAGATACTTTGTTCTTGTTCAAAATTGCATTTTAGTAGCATAAATAATTGTCATTAGTAAGTCTCCAAAAATGTCTCATAAAAAGCCCCACTCCTGGTCACACTAAATTGTTAAAGGATAGTATTGTTGAACATCTAAAAACACATGGATTTCAAGATGGCAACATGGGTTTACTTTACTAATCTTATTGATTTTTTTGATTGGGTAACTAAAATTATAGATCAGGGTGGTGCAGTAGACATTGCTTACCTAGATTTCAGTTAGGCTTTTGACACTGTTGCACTTAGAAGGCTTATCAATAAACTGCAATCTTTGAGTTTGGATTCCAATATTGTTGAATGGGTAAGGCAGTGGCTGAGTGACAGGCAACAGAGGGTTGTAGTCAATGGAGTATATTCGAAGCTTGGGCTTGTCACCAGTGGGGTACCTCAGGGATCTGTACTTGGACCCATTCTTTTTAATATTTTTATTAGTGATATTGCAGAAGATCTTGATGGTAAGGTATGTCTTTTTGCTGATGATACTAAGATATGTAACAGGGTTGATGTTCCAGGAGGGATAAGCCAAATGACAAATGATTTAGGTAAACTAGAAAAATGGTCAGAGTTGTGGCAACTGACATTTAATGTGGATAAGTGCAAGATAATGCATCTTGGAAAAAACCCAAGGGCAGAGTACAGAATATTTGATAGAGTCCTAACCTCAACATCTGAGGAAAGGGATTTAGGGGTGATTATTTCTGATGACTTAAAGGTAGGCAGACAATGTAATAGAGCAGCAGGAAATGCTAGCAGAATGCTTGGTTGTATAGGGAGAGGTATTAGCAGTAGAAAGAGGGAAGTGCTCATGCCATTGTACAGAACACTGGTGAGACCTCACTTGGAGTATGGTACGCAGTACTGGAGACCGTATCTTCAGAAGGATATTGATACCTTAGAGAGAGTTCAGAGAAGGGCTACTAAATTGGTTCATGGATTGCGGGATAAAACTTACCAGGAAAGGTTAAAGGATATTAACATGTATAGCTTGGAGGAAAGACGAGACAGGGGGGATATGATAGAAACATTTAAATACATAAAGGAAATCAACACAGTAAAGGAGGAGACTATATTTAAAAGAAGAAAAACTACCACAACAAGAGGACATAATCTTAAATTAGAGGGACAAAGGTTTAAAAATAATATCAGGAAGGATTACTTTACTGAGAGGGTAGTGGATGCATGGAATAGCCTTCCAGCTGAAGTGGTAGAGGTTAACACAGTAAAGGAGTTTAAGCATGCGTGGGATAGGCATAAGGCTATCCTAACTATAAGATAAGGCTAGGGACTAATGAAAGTATTTAGAAAATTGGGCAGACTAGATGGGCTGAATGGTTCTTATCTGCCGTCACATTCTATGTTTCTATGTAAACCTTACAATGGAGTTTGTGTGTGCCCTAGAAACCCATAGTTTGTTGGAGTTGCAAGTTGTCAATGAATATGTGGCCAGCTGAGACAATTCTTATGATATTGACATGCTGCTATGAGATTTAGCACAGTTGTGGTACACATACATCTTGTGTAGTCTTACCTGGTAGAAATTGGGCCAAAACGTGCTGATTGCTAGTTCAGCCCGGACCCAGCCCTCAGTCACTACCCCAGATACATTCCACACTGGATTTCCCTGGGGTCCACCATTCACCTTCACATAGACATTGAGGGCACCAGGGCTGGTACGACCAGACATGTGGTAGTGGAAGTCTATGCAGTGAGTGTCGTTCTCTTTGAGCACAGGGAGGAGGAGGTGGGCTTTTTGACCAGAAGCAAACCCAGAGCTGTTTACAAGCATGAAGGAGCCTGAGAGGAGAAAAAAAGTATTGAGGTAGGGGTCAAACTGAATGAGAGGGCACAACATGTGACAAATAAGAGGATGAGAGAGAACAAATGGAAAGATGGTAGATCAATATAGAAAGTATGAGGGTGCTGAAAAACAAGACGTGCAGTGGTTAAAGGAATGTATGACTGGTACAAATAAAGAGCAAAAATAAACGGAGAGGTTGCTGTGTCTGTCTGGCAGCACCGTATTGTTTTAAATGTTTATTTTACCTGTTGGTACCGTGGCATCCATTGGTGGTTTCTCCCATGTATTCACCTGCTCCCATGTAAACCCATTGGTACCCAGAGCCACGCTGTATCCACAACTGCTGTAATGCTCCTCAAACGTACAGCCACCTGCGTAGGAGACAGACAGTCCATGTTAACAGTCCCATTATAGCAAGTCTTTTTGTACAAAACCGATGGTCGCCCTTTTAGGAATGAACCCAACACAGTAGAAGTCGGGTTTACAATCATTCTGTCCATCTCCCATTCACCTTCTCTCAAACCCCATAAATGAACAAAATATCAGTGTGAATCTCTACTCAATTCTGAACAGAGTACACACATATTAAATATATATATATATACACATACACAGGATGCCACACGTTACCCTCTCAGTTTCGACATAAATCAACCTAACATTTATGTGTATTTTTATTTCTTTTTACTTAAGGCATCCTTCATTTTTTTGTTTTCATATAGTGATTTCAAGTGAGTTCATGAGAGCAGCAACAGGTGGGCAGCAACAATTGAAAGGGTCATTTCTGCATCTTGTACTTTTTTCCCATTTCAGTTTTATCCGTCTTTGAGAAGCTATTTTGGAAAATATCGAGTAGACATGAAAGGAACTTTATGGAGTAACAGAAATTTAGGATGAAAAACGACTCAAGGCCATCAAGTTCAACCTTTCACAAACCATTTTATCTGCTGATGCAAAAGAAGCTAAAAATAAAAAAAATATATAGCAACATGGGGCAGAGCTTTATCACAAAAAAACAAGAACGAAATAATAAACAAAACATAATATAAATTGAAAAGTTTTTCTTGACTCCAGATCCAACTCAGCCATGCTACACAAGGAATGGGGGGGGGGAAGGGGGGTAAAAGGGTCAGGAGATGATGGTATGAGGTGTAATAAAGGTGGGATAGGGATAGACACAAAAAGAGAGGAATGCAGAGAGAATGGGGGGAAAGGAAAAAAAATGAGAGAGGTGGGCAGATTAGGATTCCAAAATCTGTGTTTTCTGGATTCACATCCATATTAATGGGTAGCACATAAATTCGGTATGTTCAAATATGTACAAATCAAGGTATTACTGTTATATAGTGAAAGAGGGGTACAGTGAGAGGGTGCTACATTTTGCCAGAGAGATATTGCAGTGGGGTAAATGGGGAAACCAAAAAAAAAAATTACACATATTTGCATCAAACAACTCTTGCTCTTTGTGTACACAAACAACACCCAGACATTACTCACACTTACATTGATGCATTTCACAAATGCACCCCACACAAATAACACCATTTCGATAATATACGTTTTGAGAATTGGTGTCCTGCTGTCAAGGTTAACACCCCCCAACATGCAAACCAGAGAACAATAAAGGCAAGCACAGGCAGACGTATTAGCAGACCTTAAAGTGGCCGGACTTAACGTAGGAATAAGAGATAAGAATAGTCAAACACGCCAAGGTCAGGGATATAGAGATACAGGAAAGCGAATAGACAGAGCCAAGTTCAGGGAGCCAGAAACGAGAATAACCGAATAACAAGCTGAAGTCAGAAACCAAAGAAAAGACAGCTACTCAGAACGCACTCTCGGGCTAAAATAAACCATGACAGGGCAAGGAAGTGATGTCAGAAGGAGGTTAATATAGGTTAAGGTGTATTCTGATAGGCAGGGACAGAAATGAGGGAGGATATAAATAGATAGTAGCAATAGGCTACTATCACTTTAAAAGTTAATGTCACTTCACCCCTGCCGGCTACCGTGTGCGCGCGTGCATGTCCTCGGACGCCCTCCCAGATGCGCGCGCCACTGGAGGCACACGCGTGCTTTGCCAGCCAGCGATCCGCACCACCCGACAGGAGAGGATGGACGGCTGGACAGCGCGAGACACAAAGTATGACACCTGCATACTCAACGTTCTCATCACTGATTTTAAATGCATTGAAATTCTACTATTTTTCTAAGTCAATATTCCTCTAGATACGCTTTAAATGTAACCCATGCTAACTCTACTCTTTACAATTATTTACAAGTCAATTTCAGTGAATTATTTCATGCTTATTCTGATTTTCACAAAAAAACATTTTTTGTTTGTTTGTGTTTGATTTGCTAGATTGTTTTTGTTTTCAAAATGCATAACTTTGTTTTTGTTTACATTGTGTTTGATTTGCTACTTGCCAATGGGGTATGCTGATTTAAAGCATTCTGTTCAGACTGAATTATTTTGCCATCTTTTCCCCATGATACAAAAAAAAAAGTTATCTAAAAAAGAAGGCTTATGGGAACTATGACTGTCAAAGAAAATTAGGATAAAAGCAAACTAACAAAAGAAAAATTTAGAGAAGAGATCCTTAATTTCCGACATATGGGAAACCTGATTATGGCTATCTGTTAGACATAGACAATGTTTTTTTATTTTTTTTTGGTTCTGGAGATGGTGAAGGAGCTGGCTCAGTCAAGAACAAGCAAGCTGACACATCCACTGAGATTATGTATGAAAACACTAAGCACATCTGATCCAGATTCCCTGGAGAGACTATAGTGAAGTCTTTAATCTTTCATCTAAAACAGTAGAGTTTGGGGAGACTAATGGAATGTCCTGAAAAATTATACATGTTTGGAGACTAGGAATGATTAAAGGAGTTTAATTCTCCAGTGGAGAGAATAGCAGAATTGATACCAGTGATTCAGGCCCGGTGATGCCTGAAAGCCCGAATTTGCTGCCAGACAAAACGTGGTCCTAGAGCATCTTAAAAAAGACATTTACTTTGAGGCCTTCAAACTATATCTTTAGGACATCTAAAAAAAAAAACCCAGCTGTTTAGAGCAGGGGTGCTCAGAAGGTAGATCCCCAGATGTTGTAGAACTACATCTCCCATGATGCTTTAACATGCTTTTAGAATGACAGCATCATGGAAGTTGTAGTTTTAAAACATCTGGAGATCTACTTTTTGGGAACCCCTGGTTAAGAGGGTTGGGTGAAATATTGGAAATTGCACATTAGGCTGGTTTATCAAGACGTAATGCCACCTCTATCTGGAAAAGAGAACAGAAGGCAAGAAGGTAGCTTTGGAAAGAGTTCAGGATATGTATCCAGATTCTAAGAACCACATACGGTGGAGGTAGCCAGTCTGTACTTTTCAAACCATTCTTGACCTACATCCGTATCACAGAGATGAAATTGGTGCATCTTTATAAGTTGTGTTTATACTACATCTTAGTAACACAGAAATGTATTATTTGAACACAGGTGAACTAGTAAGAGTTACAAAATAAAAAAAAGTATTGAGATTTGTTAATAGAGACATCTGGTAATTATACCGAATAGATAAAACATCACATGGGTCAACTTTAAAGATCTAATAAAAGTCTGTGATTTGTATAAGCTAAATATCTGGCAAAATAAGAATATATAACTGCTGGCACTGCGAGATGAAACAATCTCTGTGCAGGTGCTCAATGTAAAACATTGTGCCAACACCTCAAAAATGCTCTAAATAAATAAAAACACTCCGCAGTATAATCTCTGTAAATGATTCTTTATGACCAACCCATGCAGACAATGTATTGATACCACCTGTACACTTTAAAAAAAAGCTTCTGGGTTGTGTTGGTGGCAATATAAGTTTTTTGAACATATGTGCATTGTCTTTTAGCATTAAGCACATACAATGCAGAATTCATGTTTCAACTATCAACTTTATCAAACTTTTTTTTCTAGTGCAATCATTCTAGTGCAAGATTTTTGATCCACACATTGGCTCAAAATGTACTTGGCTTTCACACGAGGATATATTTATAAACATCATGGTCATTGATTACATAGCAGTTGGCAAATAAAGCTGTGGATGATGGCCTTGTGCCTCTTTAAAGGGACACAATAATCACCAAAACAACTTTAGCTTAATGAAGCAGTTTTGGTGTATTGATCATGAATTCTCATTACTCATTTCACTGCCATTTAGGACTTAAATCACCTTGTTTATGCAGCCCTAGTCACACCTCGATGCATGTGTTTTGCACGGCCACCCTAAATACTTCCTGTAGAGAGTCATCTAATGTTTACACTTCCTTAAATGTCCTTTCCCCTGCACTGTTAATAACTGCTAGACTTTGTAGGAGCCTCCTGTATGTAAATATAGTTAAATTTATAGAGCAGGAGATAAAAACTTTTAAAGTAAGTTACATTTCGTTGAAAGTAAAACCATTTTTTCCCCCATGCAGGCTGTGTCAGTCACAGCCAGGGGAGGTGTGGCTAGGGCTGCATAAGCAGAAACAAAAGTGATTTAACTCCTAAATGGTAGTGAATTGAGCATTGAAACATCAGTGGCATGATCTATACACTAAAACTGCTTCAATAAGCTAAAGCTGCTTTGGTGACTATAGTGTCCCTTTAAAGAATGAACTGATCAAATATCGGAAGCCCAGTAGAAACCCAGATGCTAGGACTCGCCAGAGGAAAAGTAACTATGAACTTATACTGAAGTTTGCAATTTACTCTTATTGAACTCACATTTTTTAGTGCATCAAGTGACAACACAACATGTATACCATTGGAGGGAGATGAAAAGTCCACTCAGGAAGGCAGATCATCCACATATCAATACTTGTAGATTTACCAGCATTAAGTTAATCTTTTCAATGTAATGGAGTGTGCCTGTTAGCTCATATCCATATCATTTTTGAATAACAGATTCACACCAGCAGCCTGATTTATTAGTTGGTGATAACACCGCCGCATTTGCTTAAGTGAGTTATGCTCAGAAGTCAGTAAAAATAAGATATTTACTATCATATCTCACAGATTCACTTCTGAGAATAACGCAATTTATCATAGTAAAATTTTGCATTACGCTGTGTATGAATTCAAAATATTACTACAAATAGCAATTACACTTAATCACTGTTTGCAACTATAAATAAGTAAAAAATTAAAAATATATATATATATATCTCCGTTAGTCTGGCTAATAACAGACGTATTTCCCCTCCAATCCTACCCCACTTTTTTTCTAAATCATTTAATAAAATATTGAATGTTACAGAGAGCTGATTGTCTCTCCAATTACATGCTGAGATCTAACAGGTAAATAGCATTATTAGTGTAACGCTAAATTTTAAACCATCAGACATTAGTTAACCCAGCTGTAAAAGTCTCATGGCCAGCTAATTTATACATTTACCAAGAATATAAACAATAAAACTGACGCTACATGTTTCAGACCAATCAATATTTTCATTGATGAAGGATATCCTGTGATAAGTCTTTAAAAGTAGATTCAACATGGAGAAAATCTATCAATACTTAATCTTTCTCAACTGGTCACAGAGTAATGAATTTATGACCGGGTCCATTTTAACCCTGGGGACTGTACAATTCCAAGAAAGATATAATTTTCTCTCCTGCTGTGAATCATATTGGACAGAAAAACCCCCCCATAGATTGGTTTTCCGAGGACATTTAGAAAATGTTAGAAATGTGACTCTCTAAGGCATCTAAAACTAAGCTTTTGAAAAGGTCGGTTGTTCCAGTGTTTGGCTCTGTAGACATCCCACTTAGCATGGCATTAAAATCTGTGTCAGAGTGGCAATAATTTCAAACAGAATCCAAGGACTAAAATAAACACTTACAGTAGGAGGCAAACATGAACATGCAGCCAAATAGAGACTCTACAAACGGAAATAAATTTTTCTTTACTGGTGCAGTTGTGGCTCTTAAACTACGGTTTGACCATATCCACTATAAGCTAGTCAGAAGATTAATTTATAGCTCAATGCAGCTGGAAGACTGTATTTAGTTGGCCCGTGCAAGAGCAGGAAAAATATTATTAACTCTCATATGTACCTGTATCATTCAGATGTACCTGCCGAAGGTCCAAGATTTTAAGAATCAGTCCCTACACCATTCTCTGCATGGTTGCAACTAAGATAATCTGAATTCCACTACATTTTTAATATGGAAACAAATGTGTAATTATTTACTATGCAGGTCAACGGACTTGTCAATAGACATGTGCAATTCGTAACCCTATTCCTAACCCTACCCCTACCCTAAACTTATCCCTAACCCTACCCTATCCCTACCTCTACCCTATCCCTACCTCTAACCCAACCCTACTCCTAAACTAACCCTACCCTAACACTACACCTAACCCTACCTGTACCCTTAACCCTACCCCTAAACCAACCCTAACCCTACCTCTAATGCTACCCTACCCCTAAACCTACCCTTAACCCTACTCCTAAATCAACCCTATCCCTAACCCAATCCTAACCCTAACCCAAAACTTACCCGAAGTCCTGAAGTGCCAAACCGAAGTGTCGAAGTCCCGAATTATTTTCCCATTCACATCCCTACTTGTCAATAATACATTAGAGCATGATGATTTTAGCACAATAACTGGATTTTAGCTGTAGGTTGTGCTATTTTATATATTTTTTAATTCTTTATTTTTGTAGTGCAGGGAAATACACACTGTTATGTAAGTGACTTAACATGAGGGAAGACAACACTATTCTCAGTTAAAGCGGTATATAGTATGTCACAGATACTGCACTTTTTTTTTTTTACAATAGGAGACAATCATGCTAAGAGGCCCTGCCTGTGAGTAAGACAAGGTATGTGCATAAAAAAAAGAGAAAACCTCAGGCGGGTTCATAGATTATCATAAAGGAATAGGGTAGGTGTGAAAACAGGCTAGTAATAGAGTAATATTACAAGCCGGGGAACCCACCAGCCATGTATTAAACAGAGTAACCATAAACTGTATGCTAGATAATACAATAAGGGATAAGCAAAAAATAAAGCTCAGAGTATTGGGGAATCATACTGAGATGAAACATGGCTGAGGCCGAAATTACAGCCACATTGTGAGTCTTGATTCAGCGGACCCTCTCCAGTGGTAGATGGCATTCACGATGTGGTCTAGCTGTAACAAGGTAGGGATAGTTCGCATCAACCGATGCCCTCTAGTGGTCTGGTACAATCCAGCTTGAAACCAGCTATTTTCAGGCATTGCTGCTCTATTACAGAGGTGCAACGGGCTAGTACCATGAGAGGAAGAAACGTCTTGCGCTGTGAGCTCACCACCTGGACAGGCCTGATTGTAAGTCCTTTAGTGTTGATGAGTGTTGTCTAGTTCTGTGCTATATTCGCCGGCCCGTGACATATACATCCTCCTCTATGGACTATGACTAAAACTAAATTGAAATTTGCTGCCAAAATTAACTCTGATTGTCACTTCTCTGGACATGACAGTTTCTCATTAAATAAATAGTATAAAATCTAAATTTGATTGGCAGGCAGAAACAACCAAATACGTTTTTTAGAGTCACACAGTGTTACAATGTAAAAGGAAAAAGAACCAATGCGGTATAAGCCACACAGGGCCGGCGCGTCCTATAAGGCGAGCTAGGCAGTCACCTAGGGCGCCTCTTAGGAGGGGGTGTCCTGCGCCCTCATCGCCGGCCCTTTAAATTCTGCAGCCTCCTGAGCGCTCTATAGACAGCGCTCAGGCGGCTGCCGCACTGCCTCTCTTCTCACCTCCCCTTCCCTGTAGCGTGGCCGAGCTCCTCTCCGGTCCGCGACCCGGCCGGGCTGATAGGAAGTGCACACTCAGTGTGCACTTCCTGTCAGTCTGGCCGTGTACAGGAAACAGAAGCTCCTGTACCGCGGACCTGAGAGGAGCTCGGCCACGCTACAGGGAAGGGGAGATGGAGGGGGGATGAGTAGGGAGACGATATGGAGGGGGGTAAAGAGTAAAGACACCACAGGGAGGGAAAGGGGGATGTAGAGAACATGGGAGGGATGAGTAAAGATACCACACAGAGGGGTAGTAAAGATACCACAGGGGAGTGAGTAAAGATACCACAAACAGGGGAGGGTACTACAAAAATACCACAGGAGGGAGGTGAGTAAAGATACCACGGGGGGTAGCAAAGGAGACACTGGGGGAGTAAGGAGAACACTGGGAAGGGGCGAGGTGAGGAGAACACTGGGAGGGGGGGTGAGAAGAGACCACTAAGGGGCAGGGGAGAGCTCTAATGGACGGAAGGGAGAGCTCTATATGACAGGGGGTGGGACAGGGAACTTTTTCACACTACGCGCACACACACAATGCATCCCCACACATGCAAACACACACTGCTTCTCTTAAATACACACAGAAACACAATGCATCTCTTACACTCAGTGCACCCCTTACAGACACACACACTGCATCACTTACATACACAGATTCACACAATGCATCCCTTACATACAACCAGAAACACACAATACATCCCTTATACACAAACACACACTGCTTTCTATCCCTTACACAAAAACATACTATTTCCATTAAGCACACTGCATCACCTACACAAACTGGTATCCCTGTACACTACTGTGAGCGGACTCATGGGTGGAACATATAGGTGGACTTATGGGTGGGCCTTATGGGCATACTCACCGTCAGGCCCTGGGGCCCAGACCTTGAGCTGTGTAAGGGGCCCCAACAAATGGAGCTGCTTACTGTTCTCCCAGAACATTGAATGTTGTGACCACAGTTGCAAACAGCTTCCAGAGAGCCTGTTCTACACCAGACCAGTGGAGCCAGTCTGCAGCCAGAGCCCATCATCATCCTCATCTGGTTGTACGTAGGCAATCTAGTATATCATTAGTGACATTAAGCTCTAATTTACCTCACATTAAAGGGACACTATAGCCCCCAGAACCACTTCAGCTTAATGAAGTGGTTCTGGTGTCTATAGCCTATTCCTGCTGGCTTTTTAATGTAAACACACACTGTGTGCAGCACTGGCGTTAGTTCATATGACAGATCATATGGGTGGGGCATTGTGATGTCACATGGGGGGGCAAAAAAATGTTTTGCTCAGGGTGGCAAAAATCCTTGTACCAGCCCTGAAGCCACATGTCTGTAGCAGACCAGAAAAAAAAGGATAATTTGAACATGGCTGTGAGTTTCACAGATATGGGACAATTTTGGAAAACTGAAAACAAACACACAAACAAACAACATGCTTTGGATCGAGGCACTACAGAAAAACTATGAAACAGATTCACAGCAGAGGGAGGATCTGATAACAGAAGTGTCAGAAGTGTCAGTAAACAGGACAAGTAAGGTGATTTAATAATACCAACCAAGATGTATGAAGGAGCAGAGATGCCAAGGGCTTTGCAAGAGTGTTCAAGAATCTTTAATATTCTTTTTTTTTCCAAGCAATATTTTTATTGAAGAATTTTCATAAGGTAACCATATAACCACCATTCAACTTGTGGTTACATTTTTTTTGATCAATAACAAAAGACTCTCATGTCTCAAGTAATACTCCCATGAAGTACAGTATTATATAATCAAGGAAAACATACAAATTAACAAAAACATTTTGGATTGATTTGTACATTTTCTTGCGCATGTGGTGCCCATAAAACGTTGTCACTAGTGATCTGTGTTAACCTCAATTACCATAAACTTAAAAATAAGACCTCAGGTCCCATATTATGGTTTTCATTTGTTTTCTAACTCAACAACAATTATGTTGGTAATTGAGTGGATATGTCTCCTATTATTTAGTTTCTTCTAATGGTACATATATTTTGGTAGGACACTAGGGAGTCTGCAATTATATTTGTTGCAATTTCCATTTGACAAATCTCTGTAAATAGTTAGACCTTAGTAAAATCTAGTATTGGCAGATTTTTTGATTTTTTTTTTTTTTTTAGCTGTATGCTACAATAACGTTAAGAAAAGAAATTATGCTAATCAGTTTAAAGGGAAACTAAAGTACCAGATGAGCAAACTCGTTTTCCTGGCACTATAGCTTCCCCCTCTGTCAAGGCATCCCCCTCCCCTCCTTGTGGTGCAGAGAGGTTTATAACCCCTTATGTCACTTACCAGTCCCTCGGCGCTGGCTCAGCTCCACCCTCGCTCCTCCCCCACCAACGTCAAGTGACAGGGGAGACCTAATGCGCATGCGCGGCAATGGCAATTAATAAATGCTTTCCTATGGGAATTCCGGTGACGCAGGACGTCCTCATGCATAGCATAGCATGACGACGTCCAGCGTCGTTTAGGCGACCAAGAGACGCCTTCAAGCCCAGAAGTCCCACTAGTGGCTGTCTGGTACAGCCACTAGAGGAGGAGTTAACCCTAGCAGGTAATTATTGCATTTTAGAAAAACTGCAATAATTACATGCTCAGGGTTAAGGGTGATGAGAGTTTGCACCCAGACCACTTTAATGAGCTGAAGTGGTCTGGGTGCCTACAGTGTCCCTTTATTCTTTGATTTTTGGTAAATCATACATAGTGTATAAGGCTGTGTCATACACTTATTAAAAACTGGTTTTAAGAACAGTAGCAGTGCAACACAATAAAGCAATCAGTCCAAGGGGATTTGCCTATAGAATATTAGGCATTCATTTAAGGACTGTTTTGACGTCTTGCTAGAGATCGGCGATGAAAGTGATGTTAGCTGGTCATCGTTTCATTTCGGAAGTGCTGTTTGTTCTAAAACAAATATTGAGCTAGTGTGGTTAAGGATGACAGGTAAATCAGCACTTTTTTTAATATTGTACAGTAACTTGAAAATTGTGCACAAAGGTTCACTGAGATGAAGTGATTATAGTGACTAGAATGTCCCTTTAAACTGGATTGGGAAAGGATCAAAGGAACAAGTGTCTGGGTATGACAAAGAATGAAGGTTAGATACATCTTCCTCACTGGCTAAATCATGCCTAGGGTTTACCGCGTAGCTAATTAATCTTCGTTAAAACGTATTTATAATATGAAGGTTTGCTAGAGGTGGCCATGTTAGTACACATTTTCCAAAATCTAAAAAAGCTTTTGTGACGGTATTCTGTAGAGTGAAAATAACTGTGAACACAGAGATTAGAAATCTAATGCAATGCATGTGTACACAACACGAACACATACAGTGTGCATGCTCCATACTCTGATACACACAGAGAAATATATATGTGTATAGATGCATGCAAGTCCTATATATAAATACTATGCTACAATTACAAATACATGTGTACACAGAAAGGCTATAAAAATTAATTCTGTACTCTTACACACACACGCACGTTACCAGGCAGTTATATGTATAAATAGTGCCAAGCATTGCCCACGCCCTCCCTTTCCCTTTTTGTGGCAGAGTAAATTATAAACTCGATAAACTGCTTCTGATGTTGCCCAGCGGATGTGGTAGCAGCCAGACTGGCATAAATTAAAAGAGCTCTCTAATTGTCTAATTTAATTTAGCAGATGTGCAGGCACGTGGGATGCTTTTAACAGCAGAGACTAAAGATCTTAACCCCTTCAAATCAGCTTGATCGTAATGCTGTGACCCTATGATTAAACATGATCAGGACAGGCTTAGGCCGTGTTCAGACTAATATCTAATGTACAGCGACCCCCATACTGCCCATTATCAGGACAGGCTGAGTTTGTATCTAATGTACAGCGACTCTCTGACTGCAGATTATCAGGACAGGCTCAGACAGTGCTGGGTTTGTATCTAATGTACAGCGACTCTCTGACTGCACATTATCAGGACAGACTCAGACAGTGCTGAGGTTCATAGGAGTGACTCCCTCACTGTCCATGACTAGACGCCAAGTTGTTTACAGTCTTTCTGCAATGCTTCTCCCATGGAAATTTTTCTTATTCCAGAAGATGCAGGCAACCGCCAGGTCAGCGGCAAAAAAAATCTTGCACCAGGGCAATCTCTACGTTGGTTCTGCCAAGGCCCTGTGTTTTCAATCTATATCCATTAAATAAATGGATAAAATAACAGAAGAACCAAATAGGCTGATATGACTGTGTGAGTAAAACAAGGGTGAGCAGAACATAACTTTCTGTTTTTGTCCTCTCTTACAGTTATGTAGAAGGAACGAGACAAGTGATTCCCGTGAATGCAATGTGCAGTGTGTGTGCAGAAATGCTATTTTTCTGTTGAGTGCTTCGCTGTAGCTGCGTGTCTCTCTCGGCATGTATGTGAAATGAAGCAGAGCAGAAAGGTTTGTTGTTTTTTTTTTTAAATCATTGCTCAGTTTATTCATATATGCAGCAGAGCAATGCACACAGCCTGCTACCCTTAACTATCTTCCCTAGAACCCACTCGGACTAACTGCAACCCTTAGCTATTCTTGCTAGAACCCACTCACACTAATTGCTACCCTGAACAATCCTCCCTAGAACTCATTTACACTGCCTTCTAAACTTAGCTATCCTCCTTAGAACCAACTCACAGTAACTGCTACCATTGGCAATCCTCCCTAGAACCCGGCTACACTTGGAAATCCTCCAAAGAACCCACTAACACGGACTACTAACCCTTAGCTATCCGCCCTAGAAACCACTCACACCAATTACTTACCCTTATATATACTCCTTAGAACCCACTCATATTGACTGCTACCCATAGCAATCTTCCCTAGAAACCACTCAAACTGACTGCTACTCTTAGCTATCCTCCCTAGAACACACTCACACTGACTACTACCCTTAGCTATCCTCACAAGAACCCACTCACACTGACTACTACCCTTAGCTATCCTCACAAGAACCCACTCACACTGGCAACTACCCTTAGCTATCATCACTAGTACCCACTCACAAGGACTGCTACCCTAAGCCCTAGAACCCACTAATACTGAATCCTACCCTTAGCTATCCTCACAAGAACCACTCAAACTGGCTGCTATCCTTAGCTATTTCTCATGAACTCACTCACACTGACTATTACCCTTAGCTATCCTCACAAGAACCCACTCACACTGCCTGTTACCCCTAGCTATCCTCCCTAGAAAATACTCACACAGACTTACCGAATGCGATCCTCCTTAGAACCTACCACTATACTCCCTAGATGTCACTGACATTTACTCCTACTGATGGCTATAATAATTTGAACCCACTCACAGTGACGCCTACTCACACACACACACCATACACTGTTCGAGTACTACACAGTTTAAACAGGCATGCACTCTCCCTTGCAACCCGTTTCCCACTCACAGATGGGCAATACATGATTTCATTATGGAAGGAGGTGTCCCAAAAGAACAGGTTTATGCACCTATAAAATGAGCAAATTAATCAACATTGATTTACAACACGTATCTCAATCTATATTTGCTGATTAAATAAATGCTCATCTTCAAAATGTTCCCTCCATTAGGGCGATGCACAATTATAGTGCAGATCCAGAATTATTCATTTACCCACTTTTGTTTCTGCTTAATTTGAAATTGCAAGCATTTAGGGAAAGGTGGCGTTGAAGGATGCTCATTAGCATTTAAATATGTAATTTATTTAATGTTAGCAATTTCAAAAATGTCAAAAAAATAATTTAAAAAAAAAAACAGAAGTGAAAACAAAATGTTTTCCATGGCTGTTTTGGGAACTCTTATTTACATTTTTTTTTTTCCATGATATGATTTTATCAGGAGTATCTTACAAAAATAAATGTCACAAAAAAAAAAGTCTACATTATTTATATTAAAGAGACAGGATACATAATGTTGAATGCCATGTCTGGGATCTGAATACATTTGTAGACGACAAGACCAAAAGGTACGTGGTTTGTTAGGATATCTCCAAAACCCAGAGATGGCATCATTTTCCCAAAATACATAGTTCATCATTATAGTTCCTCGTTATATACCTTTTATATTACATGATTTTTTTTGTTGGTTTGCATGATTGTTTTTTAGGGATCCATATAAGGACCCTCTAAGCACTGTACCCGTTCCATCTCATTGAATTGGTTATAGATCATGGAGTCTCCTGGCACCCCCTTCTATTCATGCTCAGGCTAATACGGAAATGTTAGCCTGGGCAGGAATGGGCAGTGATGATTGGCTTAGAATGTTAGTTGACAATAATTATTTGTATGATTTTGAATGGCTAGAAGAAAGTGAGTAATCTCTGCCTTAGTCATACCTCCAGTAAAGTGTGGTTGGCCCTTTTTAGGGATAGATAACCATCAGAATTTCTGACTTGATTTTCTTGGTTTTGTTTTTCATTTTATCAGCTTTGGGTCTATAAGTAAAACTTGGACAGAATGGGTATATATAGCGGTTTTCAGTGCATTGAATCTGATACCATATTTAATAAAACCTGCAAACATGTTGACCATTGCTCTCAACTCGTAGCAGTGTGATCTGCTACCTCTCAATATTTTTTAAATGAAAAAAAAAATAAAAATTGTTGGAACAACACAGTGGCACACCATCACCAGTTTCCCCCTGGAACAATAAGGAAGGGGGAGCATGACTGCTGCACAAGATTGTGGGCTGGGTTAAGGTAGATACATTTGTGTCTAAAGTTTGGGTTCTTAAGTAAAGGGAGAGGGAGGGGACTTACCAGTCAGCAGGATCAATTAGGGCTCCTGACTGTTTTTTGTCCCTGTAAGACAAACATCACAATTAGTATTTTTCACTTCCTTTATTGACTGTACTGTGCTCCCTTCTCTGTTTCCTGCTGACTTCTGCTGGTCACCATACCTGTTTCTGACGATTTTGATGGTCATGGCGGCCTCTGGAGCTGAGTTGCAGAGGCTTCTGCAGGTGTACCTTGAGGTGCACGGACAGGGAGCCCTGGGAGAGCTGATGTCGGGAGTCCGCAGTGTCACCCATGGTGAGACGTCCAGTCAGCCTGCTGCCCAAGATGGACGGAGGGCCAGGAGATCAAGGCCTCCATCGCGTCTTTCTCCAAGTCCTGTTCGGTGCCAGAGGAGGGGGAGAAGATGATGGCGACTGTGTCCAGGCCCAAGATGGCGGCGGAATCCAGGGAGAAGAAAGGGCGGGAAGATCGCGCTCCCCACGCGCTTCTCTTCCGGCCCACACGGAAGTCGCGTCGGCACACTCGCTGCGTGACGTGGGCATGGCCGGAAGCAACATCAGCACGCAAGGCGCGTACGTGACCGCAACACGCAGGAGAGCGCGGCCGTCACAGGCCTTGTGTACCAGCATGGTTCTGGTAGGAAGTAAGCCGGGAACCACGCGAAGAGCACCCAGGAGGGCACCCGGAAGGAGGAGAGGCCGCAGGAGTGCAAGCTTCAGCACTCTGGAAAGCAGATTGCGGTGGGGCCAGGAGGCCGGCCGCGGATAACCCCTGTCATCAGGGTTCAGTTCCTGTTTGAAGGAAGGTGATGCCCAGCATCCTCAGCTGGCCAGTGGTATGTTGTGCCGGTGCTTGGGATGCGCTAGCTGGGGATAGCGTAGGTAGTGGGTTAATGGGTCAGGAAGTACTGGAGTTACTTAGGGCTGTGTTAGATAGGCTCCGGGGGAGGGGGGCCTTGGTGTTTCCAGTATCAGTTACTCTCCCTGCACAGGCCCATGACCAGGATAGGGGTCAGTTGAATGCCCAGTCAGGTAGGGCACAAGGGTGCTTGCCAGGTTGTGAGCTGTCCCCACTGGGGATGCATGTGGCGCTGGACGTTAAAGAAAAAAATCAAGGGTGAATACGTGGATCTACTGTCCCTGGTCCCCTCGGACCGGGAGTCAGTGGATAGACCGCGGCGGGGGGATTTGGCAGACGGCGACAGAGGTAAACAGCTGCCGCGTACGTTTGGGAACTGGCTTCAAGGGTTCTCCATATTCGCAAGTGTGCTGACGCTGGCCTTTCCTGAGAAGGCACCTGCCTTATTTGGGTATTTAGACCTTATATGGGGGGCGTACAAGGTTTATGGGGGACAATGTTTATTTCATTATGACCAACAATTTCTCCAGAAGATGGCGGTGTGTTCAGGTATGGACTTTGGGCTCCAGGACGGGAGCCTTTGGCTTTTGCTGATGACCCCCAGCGCAAGGGAGTCTGCTGGCTCTACAATGAGAGCCATTGCAAGTGGTTTGTATCATGCCGATTCAAGCATGAGTGCTTTCATTGTGGAGGGGCCCACCCTGTGTTGCGATGCTTCAAGAAGGGCAAGCAAGGCAGGAGACCCAATAGGGAGGATCTCCCTAGAGCTGAGGACGCCGGTGAGCGTGCTAAGAATGCGCCCTTGGCTTGACCGGTATCCCAAGCGTAAGGATGCAGTGATTCTGCTGGAGGGGTTTTCGACAGGGTTTTGGATTCCGTTTGTTTATTCAGATTCCCCTTCGTTGGCGGACAACCTGCGTTCGGTTGTGGGAAAAGAGGCTATGATAGAGGAGAAGTTGAGGAAGGAAGTTTGTTTGGGCAGGATGGCCGGTCCGTTTGACACGCCACCATTTCCCAATTTGCGGGTATCCCCACTGGGATTGGTTCCTAAGAAGGAGCAGGGATCCTTTCGTCTCATTCACCACCTGTCCTACCCATCGGGTGGGTCTGTGAATGATGACATTGACAAGGAAGAGTCACACGTTCGCTACGCCTCCTTTGATCGGGCTTTAGAGTTGGTCCGGGAGGCAGGGAGGGGAGCTCTGTTGGCTAAGTCTGACATCAAGTCAGCTTTTCGACTGCTCCCGGTCCACCCGGACTGTTTTCACCTGTTGGGTTGTCGGTTCCAAGGTTCCTTTTTCTTTGATATGTGTTTGCCAAAGGGCTGCGCTATCTCTTGTTCTTATTTTGAAATGTTTGCGTCGTTTTTGGAATGGGTAGTCGCTCGGGTTGCAGGGCTAGAGTCAATAATGCATTACCTAGACAATTTTCTGTTTGTGGGCCCACGGGAGACGGATGACTGCGTGTTGCTCTTAGATTCCTTTCGAGCCGTCGCGGCAGATTTTGGTGTTCCAATAGTGGAAGACAAGACGATAGGGCCAGTGGGAGTCTTGTCCTACTTGGGTATTGAAGTGGACACTCGGAGCATGGTTTTCCGTTTGCCGGACGAGAAACTAACTCACCTGCTGCGGCTGGTGGATTCGGTGAAAGGGGCCAAAAAAGTATAGCTCCGACAGCTACAGGCCTTGTTAGGGCATCTGAACTTTGCCTGTCAGGTATTGCCGATGGGCAGGGCTTTTTGCCGTCGCTTGTCATTGTCGACGGTCGGGGTCAAGCAGCTGTTTCACTTCATTCGGATCACTCACCGGCATCGAGAGGATTTGCAAGTTTGGAGTTCATTTCTGGGTAGGTACAACGGGCAATTCTGCTGGCTGCGCCCTGCAGGGTCCAACACGGATTTGGAATTGTACACCGACGCGTTCGGGTCGGTGGGTTTCGGTGCCTACTTTCAAAGGGGGGTTGGTGCGCAGAGGCCTGGTCCCGACAATGGCTAGAGACTGAACTGGTGAGTAACTTAACGTTTCTGGAGCTCTTTCCAATTGGGGTGGCTGTGGGGCTCTGGGGTGTAGAGCTGTCGAATCGAAAGGTGGTGGTGCACACGGACAACATGAGTGTGGTCCATGTGATCAACCGATCTACGTCTGCATCCCCTCCGGTGTTGACGCTCCTCTGGCGCCTGGTACTGCTTAGCTTATCACATAATTTGTGGTTGGTTGCGCGCCATGTGCCTGGGGAGCAGAACGTTATAGCCGACTGACTCTCTCGGTTCCAGTGGGACAGGTTTTGAGTCGCGGCTCCAGAGGTGGCGCAGACTGGAACCTCATGCCCGGTGGGCATATGGGACCTGGTTTCCACCATTTGAGCCGGTTGGTGAGGGAGTCACTATCGGAGTCGACGTGGAGGTCGTATTCTGCGGTGTGGTGGAAATGGAAGGATGTCTGCAATGACAGAGATGCGTCCTCGGACGAAGGTAGATTGGCAGCGACTCTGGCCTTCTTGGAGTTACTCTGCGAGGAGGGTAAGTCGGCAGCAGCAGCCGAGAGGTCATTAGCGGCCCTGTCTTTTCTGTTCCAGTGGTGTGGGTGGCAGGATGCTACCAAGTCATTCTGCGTCTCGCGGGTCATGAAGGGCTGGAAGAAGGGCCGTAAGCCGGACTCTTGGCATCCAATCTCCTATGAGATCTTGTGCAGACTCCTGGAGCGTCTGCCCCAGATTTGTGTCTCGGTCTACGAGGTTCTCCTGTTCCAGGCTTTTGCTCTCTGCTTCTTTGCGGCCCTTTGGATAGGCGAGCTGGTTGCTCCAAGTACACGGGCGCTGGCTGCCATGCAAATCTTTGATATCAGGGTTTCGACGGGTGACGTTGCTCATTCGAAAGTCTAAGACTGATCAGTCAGGAGAGGGCACGTCGGTTCGGATTCAGGCTACCGGTGAGCGGTTTTGCCCGGTTAGGTTGCGGTGGGAGTTCTTGGAGGTACGAGGATCGGAGGCTGGGTCCCTGTTGCGGCACAGGGATGGGTCATCACTCAGCCGGTTTCAATTCGCCAGGGTACTTCGTGCAGGGGTTGTGAGTATTGGGCTGTCTCCAGGTTTGTACACCACACACTCATTTCGAATTGGGGCTGCCACGCAGGCTAGTCAGCTGGGCCTCCCCACAGAGGCGTTCAAGCGTTTGGGGAGCTGGCAGTCGGGTCGGTTCCAGCTCTACGTGCTCCCCCATTTGCTGTAGGCTAGCGGCGCAGCAGTTATGGTTGTATGTTATTTTGGTTGTAGGTCCTTCTCCTCGATTTGTCTGGATCGTGGGACACTCCTTTGTTTATTGGGCTGCTAGGCGTGCTGAGACTAGACCCTATGTCCGTAACCTCGATTTATCGTACGAGGTAGCACGGGTACGTTTGAGGGGGATTCGGGGATTGTCATGGGACGGGTTATACGCCGAGCTGGTGCAGCTCCGGAGCTGCGTGTCAGTGCCGGTGACCTTGGTGGTTCACCTGAGCGAGAACGATGTCGGATGGAGACGGTCAGTGGACCTGGTTTATGCGATGCGGCATGACGTGGCCCGCTGTTTTGCGTGGTTCCGGGACCTGACCCTTGTCTGGTCCGAGATCGTTCCGCGCCTGGTCTGGTGGACCGGGGGTCATGGTAAGGCGTTAGAGCGCTATAGACGTAAGGTCGATATGACCATGTCCTGGTTTGTGTGCCACCTGGGGGGTATAGTTGTTAGGCACTTCGAGTTGGAAGGGGTTAATGATGATGTAATGAGACGGGATAGTGTTCATTTGTCCCCCATTGGGTTAGATATCTTCAATATGGGACTGCAAGCTGGAATTGAGGCGGCGCTGTCAGCGCGGGGGCGCAATGCCCGCGCAGCGTAGTGCACGAGGTGGGCATCGCGGTGGCGGGTTTCCCTGGACAGCGCAGAAGAAAAAAGGAACTTTGGGGAGACGACAGCCTGCACGGAGCTGATGGCGAGGAGCCGGCTGTCGAGGCTCATGGCACAGAATTTGGGAGAACTGCCTGTGTTAGTTGGACTGAGTTAAAATTGTTATATTCAATAAAGCTATGGCCGTTGCCCTTATCCACAAGAATGGGGTGTCACGTGTATTATTGGGGGGCAACGGGTTTTGGTCGGGGACTGGTTGGGTCAGCAGTCATGCTTTTGTCTTGTTTGCTGTTTTTGTTGAACAATCACAAGGGGGTATGGGAAGAATTATTGATGTTTATTAGTGGATAAAGAAAAATAACTTTTGTGTGATGAATGACTGTACGGGGAGAGACAGTGAGGTAATTAAGGGTTGTGAAACATTATCTGGCAAAAGCAACTGTGTAGATCGGAGGTCTGAAAGATGAGGAATCTAGAACCAAAAACGTCCATTCTGGAAAAAAGATACGTAAAGCCTAGAAGGAGAGGAATATGGACATTCTAAAAGGATTGATAATGACACCGGGGTAGGAAGAGATATCACTAGAGAATGAAGAATACTGATAATTGTGGAAACTTGTGGTACAGAGACTAGTAAAAACAGGGATACATGGAAAGAGAGTGCCGAAAACAAAAGTTAACAGCACCAAGGTAAAGTTTAAGGATTTCAACACAATATTATTTTTGCTAAAAAATAAATGTAAATAACTCTCCTTAAAGGAAACCTATAGTCCTGAAAATTATTTTTTTCGGTTCACTTCAGTCCACCCACTTTTGTCCATTTCCGTTTGGCAACATTTCTTTCTAGAACAAAATCTCACTCTGTTCTGGAGGAGAAAGCTCTTCTAGAGAGGTATTTAACCCAGCAATATAAACATTGCAGTTTTTACTAAACGGCAATGTTTTACACTTCAGGGTTAAAACGACAGGACTCCTGCATGGAGATTAAATGGTCTGGATGACTTTAAGTAAAGTCCTTTAAATACAGCTTGGACAGATTGTTTGGTTATATTGGGGTTTATTCAGTGCATTGAATCTGATACCATTATTATTAAAATCATGTTGTTCATTGCTCTTTCCCGTAAGTGCGATCTGTATGTCGAGCACGCGTGATTGCAACAGCCACCTGAACTTTGTTAGTGATAGATACAGATATAATTGAAGGCATTGCTCATCAATAACCATTTCTGGCTGCTACGATGAATAGTCATGCCACCTCTCAATATTTGTGATATTACAAAAAAATATATAAAAATAAAAAATGGTTGAAATAACAGAGGAGCACGTCATTGCCTGCTAATTAACGAGGAGTTAGCTTGTAATATTTAATCTGTTTAACATATGCTTGGTTTTGTCTCAGATTACTTGCTCTGCTATATCCCTAAATAAGGATCTAATCACCGAATATTGCTTTCCAAGCTCTGACATCTAGTATTGCATCTACAATATTATCCCTGGGATTACAGGCGGATCACCTGATTTACATAGCATCAGCACATTAACCTGAACTATACACAGCCCACGCTTAAAGAAGAATTATGCTGAAAAACAAGTTGAGTCTGATCAGTTTCATTAAATGAGACATGTCCATGTCTCTCTGACCAGTCGGCTTAAAGTGAGGTAAAAATAATGTAATCCACTAAATAAGATCATTCAGAAGGACCACTGGTTGCAACCATAAGTGCTATTATTGGAGGTTCAAAATAAATCACGT
>OW240916.1:47773205-47937935 GCA_933207985.1 Pelobates cultripes
AATAGCTAATCCAGTGCACTACTGAGCTCTTTCACCGTCTGATACTAGTACCACAAACTGCCAGAGAGGCCGGGCTGCTGAAAGCCTGCCAGAGAGGCCAGGCGGCTGAAATCCTTTATAGAGAAGCCAAACTGCTGAAAGCCTTTCCGGAGAGAGGACTGGCTTCTGAATGCTTTTTCTTCTTTTCTTTTCAGATTGGCCTGACTCCTGAAACTCTTTCCAGAAAGGCTAGGCTGTTACAAGAGGCTTTGCTACTGATAGCTTGTGGGGCACCAGGGCTTCTGAAAGCTTTGTCCGGTGAGGCGGGCCTCTCAACGATTTGTTTTTGTTTTCTATTATTAAAAAAGGCTTGGATGCTTTTTTGCTTTTAACAGAATATTTAATTATAGAATTGATATGTATGTAGACCGTTAGTTGATCCAAAGAGAAATCATACACCATTATGGAGACAAGGAGAATTTTTTTTTCAGCTTTTGTGGTATAATAAGAAATGACTCCAATTTAGTTTTTTGCCTTCTTTTAGATCGACAGCATAAAAGAATGGGTTTCTAGGTAAAATTTGATGGACTTTAGCCTTTATTCTTTAGCCTTCATTATGAACTATGAATTTTATGTTTTACCCTCATAGAGTGGTCATGCAACAAAAAGTTTTTTTCCTTAAAGGATCACTGTAGTGTCAGGGAAACAAAGCGGTTTTCCTGACACTATTGTGCCCTGAGGGTGCCCCCACCATCAGGGTCCCCCTCCGGTGGCGCTGAAGTGGTTAAAACCCCTTCCGCAGCTTACCTTAATCCAGTGCCAGGCTCCCTTGGCACTGGTGACCTCCTCCCCATCCGACACCAGATCCCCCCCTCCGACGTCACAGGAGCCGAATGCGCATGTGCGGCAAGTGCCGCACGCGCATTCCATGTGTCCATAGGAAAGCATTTCTCAATGCTTTCCTAAGGACGCTTTGCGCGATGGAGGCATAATATGCCTCCAGCGTCGCAGATGCGCCTCTAGTGGCTGTCCGGAAGAAAGCCACTAGAGGCTGGCTTAACCCCAAATGTAAACAATGCAGTTTCTCTGAAACTGCTATGTTTGCATCTGAAGGGTTAAACCCTGAGGGACCTGGCACCCAGACCACTTCATTGAGCTGAAGTGGCCTCGGTGACTATAGTGTCCCTTTAAAGGCCGGCCTTTGAAAGATTTTTCTGAAGAGGTCAGGATTCTGAAAACTTTCTCTAGAAAAGGCAGAGCCCCTAAAAACTTTTTCCATAGGTTTTTGTTTTTGTCTTTACCCAGAGTGTGGGGGGGGGGAGGCGCTCAAAAAGCTTTTAAACTGAGGCTAGTTCACTGTAAGTTTTCTCCAGAGGGCCTGGGTTGCTGAAGGCCTGGTGTAGAAATGGTCTGATGCGTAGTTCTGCTCTTGGCAGACAGGATAGATGAACAGCAGTAGGTAGGATAAAATCCAAGCAAAAAGGTGTGAAAGCGCACACAATGCTTATAATTTACCTTTTCAGTATATAATGAATAAATCCTTTTTTCAATAAAATCATAAATCGACCCTGTATGATACAGATATAAAAAGTACCATAGTGTTGTTTGTAGATATAAAAAGTGAGGTGATTGAATAAAATGGAACACTAACAATTGACAGATCCATTTAAAAGATTGGCACTGAATTTTTATTTAGTATAGAACAGATATATATATATTTTTTACATACATTTTGCATTATATATGCTTTCATTGCTCTTTTTTCTTTAATTTTTTTTTAATTTCTTTATTTTTGAGTGCATGGATAGACAAGACAACTTACTCTGCCACAATAGTGTTTGTAAGCATAGATATATCACATTGATGTTACATTTATGGCATTTGAGCAGTGCACAATTTTTATATAAATGCATAAACAGAGCATAGTTTACTATTGGTTACGCATTACAATTAAATTTACTCGCTTAATCTGCGCTTGTTATGAAGAGTATGCATGCTAAATAAGGTCAGTGCTTGCAAAATAACTGTTTGAAACATAAAGTAAAAAAGCGCTGATTTTAAGAGTACAAATAATTCCACCTAGCTACGTTGGCATCTTAGCTTAATATGCAGACCTCAATTTTGGCTGTAAGTGAAGAGATTTATGAAATGAAAACCCTGGTATTAAGTGTAGGCTAACAACAAAATGGGAGGTGAGTGCATGGTCTGGATGCCTGTTTAGTCCCGTTAAAGAGAGTCCTCTCAGCCTATTCCCGTGGTGCTCAGACCTAATGCGAGTAGGGGCAGCGTGGAGTTCTCGTCCCCCATGTTGCTGTGTTGTGCAGCACCTCCACAGCCCTTGTAGTTGAAGGACTCCCGTTTCCCGTGTCCATGTGTTTCTCTCACCGTCCCCAAGAAGGGGTGTCGGGGTCTCATGCTGCTGCTCTGTTTCGCTGCGTTTTGACCGCGGGTGCGTGCTAGAGCCTTCCTGGCTCTCGGTGCAGGACGGGGGCGACGAGGCTCGGGAGCACCGTCTGTAAGTAGCTCCACGGGTGCAGATCTCGTTGTTGGCTTTCGCCATTCCTCCCAGCCTCTCCAGTACTGTTTGCACATTTAATTCAATCTTAGCTTGAAACCTTCTTCCCAGTTGCTGTGTTGCAGGGTAGATTGTGCAGGTTTGCCGTCGGCCATTTTAAAGTAGGCCGCGTGTGTGCCGTCTTCACGTTCGTCGTCTGGATGCGTTGCAGAGGTAAGTAGTCTTCTGGTGGGGGCCAGGATATCCCCCACCGGCCCAGTGGGGGGGAGTACGGGGCACAGATTGGCCGCTGGGCTGAGTAGAGACCGGCCGCATCTCCCGCCAGGCCGCAAAGGGATGGAGACCGCAGCTGCTGTTTAGCGAAGGTGGAGGGGTTGTCATCCGTCCCAAGATCTTTCCCGCGATGCAGGTGTAGATTGTACAGGTAGGTAGAGTCCATTTTGGGTTTTCACCCGCTTTTGTGGCACTTTTATTCCGATTTTAAGCAGGAGCTCAGCCTGCCTGCGACCTTCCAGGATGGCGTCCAAGCCCCGCCCCCGCTTTCATTGCTCTTACAACAGATTCATTAAATACACTTTCGTTCATTAGGGACTAGCACTAAATAATTTGTCTCCCACATTTGAAATCATGTAGGACCCATTGATATTGGGGTACTAGAATACAATATGGCATATGTTTACGTAGTCTTATGAAATTTAAAACTATATTTTATGTGTGTGCTGTTCCTTAACCTGTATCCTGGAATTGACAACATTTGCAGGGTTATTGACTAATTTATAACTTGTCAGGGGTGGCTAAAGGATTACTCCAACCACACTGACCACGTCTGCGTTTTGTGGTCATGGTGGTAGGAGTCTGGATGCGCCATGTTTCGGCTTCAAGCACTGCACATCCAGAGTTATTTGTGTGTGTGTATATCAGGGCTCACTGCACACTAACAGACATAATGTTATTATCTCTTTGCAGGCAGAGTCTGCGAGGGGAATCTTGTATGTCCCCTCCTTGTCTTCCCCACCTCCCAATCCCATTGTTTAAATTTTTTTTGCAGACTTCCTCCCTCCCCCGTCCCTCTCCTCTTGCATGTGCACACTTTGTGCCAGTTAAATGGTCCAATCAAAGGCTTCTCAGTGAGAAGCCTTTGATTGGCCGCGCGTTCGCTGTCATGACGTCAGGAGGGGGCATGGAAAGCAGTTCTCAGAGCTTCGCCAGGTGCTGGGTTTCAGGTAAGTAAAACTTAATTGAAAACCAATTATGAAGCGATCGGAAGGGGGAACATTAAGAATAACGCCCAATAAGGGTTGGAGTAACCCTTTAATGATTGGATAATTCTATTTTAGCTGAATTTAAAATATTGCGGACTTCAAGAAATGCTATGGCTGCTTTTTTGGCTTAAAATGTGAAATTAACTTTGAGTTTCTGGTAATTCACACTTTATTGATTAACCCCATTGGAGACTTACCTGTTGGCTACCTCTAGTGTCAGTTTTTCCATTTTTTTTTTCATTGTGACATCCTGAGAATGAGGTGGAATCCCTTCGTCCACTGATCAGACCATGAAGGTCTGATCACAGGTTTGTCTGTTTCTGAAAATGAGTAATGATTCTAGAATGTTCTAGACAGATCTTGACCATCACCGCTGGTTGCGCTTTTGCAGACTGAGCTTTTTTTTTTTTTTTTTTCGTTCAAAGTGTTGGTAATATTTCCTTATGTACTCTTACTGTCAAGGAAACAACCGGCCTTGAAACCCCTAATGATTGACGCTACAATGGAAACGGGTAGAATGAGTTTTTAGTGAATTCCTTTTATAAGCACCATTCACGTTATGGAGATTAATGCCCCTTTAGCCTACCGTGCTCTCCTTCTTCTCGGAGTTCCTGCATTGTGATCGATGCTACTTAAGAGTTTCCGTGCCATCTTGTTGTCTTATTTTATACCCCATGGAAACAAGCGTCCCTTTTCAATCTAATAGAAGGTTTTACATTTCTCCGGTATATTTTTCATGCAACAGAATGTCAGATTGTTTTTTGCGTATATTGAGGGCTGAGACAGAATCACTTACTGTTTTGTGAATAAACTCCCAGGCCACAGTGATTCAGAGAGATGTTTTTCTGGTGACACATTGAAATATTTGTCAGTCATTCCATCCATATAAGCATTAAACCTCTAAACACATTTTCATGGTTTTTTTTTTTCTCTCTCTTACAGAGGTTCTGTAACTTATCATTGTATTCTATCTTAAAATGTGAATTTAATCTTCCAAGATTTATAATATTTCTATATAATATTTGAATTAATACATATTTGAGAGATGTTAAAAAAAAAAAAAAAAAATGAAAAATGAAAAATTAATGTAGAACCCAGTTGCTAGTTCAGGTTTAGGTCATGTTTTGTTTTTTTTGTTTTTTTGTTTTTTTAAATCTTTATTTTTCTGTGCAAGGGATTTACAAGCATGCTTAAGGTGCCACAACAGCACACAAAGGCTTTTCAACAAAAACAATATCATGGCACGAGTAAACTGCACATTTTTTAGTATAATAAACATGGTGAGCTAGAATACGTCAGGAAATAGGGAAACATAGGTGGTAGATATATTATGTTAAGCTGACTGCCATTATATTGAGTCGTTATAAGAAGCATCAAATTAAACAAGCTGTAACCGAGAATTTATATAACATGAGTATTTGTAAGACGAGATATATTTATTGTGGTTACGAAAACATTCTGAACTACTATAAGGAGTAGAGACATCGGGTGAACAGAGAGTGACTGAGAAAAATTGCAAGATACAGCTGCAGGTAGCAGTAGCCTCTAATTTTGATAAGTATAGTCCCACTCCAGTAACAGCTAAACTGGGTCTTGACAGGAGCTTCGGGATATTCGTGATTTTCACAGTGCTTAAACATGCGACTCCACAGTGACCCCGGGTGTTATCGGGAATCAGCACCCAATGGGCACAGGCCCCCTTCGCTTCAGCTAGGAAACGGTCCCTGGACTTTGGGCGGGCGATGTTTCACACCAGTGCTTGGGCTTCATGGGGTTTCACTAACCAACTTTGTTCCCTGCTGAGGAAGAGGACTCTGAACATAAGCTGGGATCTGAGGCTTGGGCAGTTTAGGTTGCTTCCTCTGGTCTTCCAAGCCCTTCTAAAACCGCTGGCACATGGCATCGAATGATGTGAGAAATTCTGCTCCCTATAGCCGGGCAGTGCCTTTGGCCATTTTGGAGAGGCAGAGTGTAGGCCGCTTTCACACAATGAAATCAGTATCATGTAGGTGAGCACTCTTTTGGTGGGGGGGCTGGGAAAAACCACACTGGCGCGTAAGAGGTAACGTACAGAGCTCCGAGGATCTGTAGAGATTTAGGCGCGGGCAGCTTTGGACTGAGAGAAAGGCCGTTTCTCCCGCCAAGGAAATGCCAGGCCACAAAAGTTGAAGGCTGCAGCTGCTGATCACGAGAATAGCAGGATCTGGAACTCGCTTCACAGTTGCCCAGGTAGTGCCAGTCATGGATACCAAGAAGAAAGGGTCACTTATAGGGTCTTTTCACCCCCAAAATCTCTCTTAATTACAAATTAGGAGCGCAAGCTACCTGTGACCCTCCAGTATGGCGTCCAAGCTATGACCCTGGTCATATTGGATTTTGAATCAGTTGAAATGGATTATGGAGCAGTATGTAACATTTTGTACATCTGTCACTTCTGGGTAAGTGATGTTGAATCTACCCTCTGCCTTTGTCATATCTTTGGACAAACACCTACCTAGCTGCTCCAGTCACTACTGAGGATAATGCTGTAAGTTAAATTGTATAATGTTAAATAATTATTCTATTGCCACAGATTATATTGTTATCTGTCCCATTCTGGCTCGCTACCCCCCCTTTTGTTTGTACTTTTTAGAGATGTCCTGATTGATGCAGGCATGTTCTTTATATGTCAGGACATAGAATAATAAAATAGATAGAATAATTAAAAAATAGAAATACATATTCAGGGTCTGTCCTAAGCGTACAAGAGAAAAATAAATGGTTGTGTTTCCTATAGAGTCCCACTAAGCTTCCCGCTCATCCTATGCCCTCAAGGGGCAGAGCACAGTCCAGCATTGTGGAGATATACTCCAGGCCCCACAGTGTAGGTACTTGCATGCAGTGCAGGAGCCATGTGTTACGGTTGCCTCCAGGCTGGCTGGAAGTTGGACCGTAGAAAAGGATGCTCCTAGCGGTCACCAAAGGACCATCAGCACTGTAGACACCATAAGTACTGTGTAGACACCATAAGTACTGCAGACTCAACGAACCACCGCTGCTGGGCTAGGATCTCGCCGTCTGCTATCCGCCCTGGACCTATGACCAGGCTCCAGGTTCCAGTAGGTGAATCCCTTCCTTCTGTAGAGCGAAGCAGGATCAGGAACAAGAGCTCTTACAAGAGCTCAGTGGCTAAGGGAGTATGAAGAGCATAGCAATCCCTGTAGTGATTATAGCTGTCCCCTGCAAACATGAGTCAAGGCTGCAAGTTAGAGGGTCAAGTCATTCTGTTTATTGGCACACAAAGAACCTTCTTTTATGCAGGTTTCCCTGAGATAGGACCACCCACAGGGTTTTACACAACAACCAATAATAAACGTACATTACAGAAACACTCCCAGCAATTACACACAAAGATCCTCCCCTCTGCCCAGTGGCGTACATACCAGGGTCGCAGGGGTCGCGGCTGCGACCGGGCCCGGCCCACCATGGGGCCCGGCCGCCCCTGCGACCCGGTATGTAGCCACAGGGCCAGCCTCTACTCCTGGGGGGCCCAGGAGCCGACCACCCCAGGGCCCCCCGAGGCTGGCCCTGCTGATACCGGGCAGGCGGGTGGCCGGCCGGTCGGGCAGGCGGGCGCGCGAGGGAGCACTCAGTGCTTCCTCTTCAGCTCCCTCGCGCACCGCACTGATACCGGAGCCGGAAGATGACGTCATCTTCCGGCGCTGGCATCCCTACGCGGCGCGCGAGGGAGCTGAAGAGGAAGCACTGAGTGCTCCCTCGCGCGCCCGCCTGCCGACCGGCCGGCCACCCGCCCAGCAGCACCACTGGACCCCAAGGAACCCCCCAGCACTCCAAAAGGTAAGGAGGCAGGGGGGATAACATTAAAAAAAATGTGTGTGTGTGTTAGTGTATGTGTTAGTGTGTGTGTGTGTGTGTTAGTGTGTGTGTGTTAGTGTGTGTGTGTTAGTGTATGTGTGTGTTAGTGTATGTAAGTAGTGTGTGTGTGTGTGTGTTAGTGTATGTGTGTGTGTGTTAGTGTATGTGTGTGTGTGTTACTGTGTGTTAGTGTATGTGTGTGTGTGTTACTGTGTGTGTGTGTTACTGTGTGTGTGCGCAGTGTAAAGAGTGTGTGTTAAAGTGCGTGCGTTAGTGTGTGTGTGTGTTAGTGTGTGCGTTACTGTGTGTGTTTGTGTGTGTGTGTTTGTGTGTGTTAAAGTGCAAGTAGTGTGTGTGTCTGTTATTGCGTGTGTCTGCTAGGGAATGTGTTACTGTGTGTGTCTGTTACTGAGTGTGTTTGATGTCTGTTAGTGAGTGTGTGTTTGTCAGTGAAAGTGTATGTTTTGTAAGTGAGTGTGTATGTATGTCTGTCGCTGAGTGTGTCTCTGTCAGTAAATGTGTGTGTCTGTTAGCTAGTGTGTATGCGTCTGTTCGTGAGATGTGTGTGTGTCTTCAGCATTTACCTTTCTCCAGCGTCGGACTCCCCAGTGTCCAGCTCTCAGCTCCGAATGCACATGCGCGCAAGAGGGCCGCGCATTTAAACCGCCCATAGGAAAGCATTACTCAATGCTTTCCTATGGACGTTCAGTGTCTTCTCACTGTGATTTTCACAGTGAGAATCGCGGAAGCTCCTCTAGCAGCTGTCAATGAGACAGCCACCAGAGGCTGGATTAACCCTCAGTGAAACATAGCCGTTTCTCTGAAACGGCTATGTTTTCATCTGCAGGGTTAAAACTAGAGGGACCTGGCACCCAGACCACTTTATTGAGCTGATGTGATATGGGTGTCTGTAGTGGTCCTTTAAGTGTGTGTGCATACCGCGGTCGCGGGGTTGCAGCCCTGCAACCCCTGCGACCAGGTGCCCGCCGCCATGTGTTGCGGCCCCGACCCGCGCCGATTAAGCGCGGGGGGGGCCCACGGATCAATTTTTGCACCGGGGCCCCATGGGTCATGTGTACGCCACTGCCTCTGCCTGTGATCTAATTATGGTACACAATGGGTTAACATAATTAAACACAGGCAGTAAAAATACAGCTTTTATCCATACACTGTAACTTTAAAACTACACATCCAATCTTCATACAAATTACATATTTAGAATCAATCCATTCAGGGGAGCAACATATTAAAAAATGGCACAAATCAGACAAGGGGTTCAAAAGTTAGCAAAAGTATATTTTGGGGCCTGGCTGGCAGCATGGTTATCTGGCCCAAACCGGTTTTACAGAGCCCTCTAGCCTGGAGACAATGGGGAAAATAATCCACTTATATCCAGGGATAGAGGCAGACTCCATTAACCACATGTTAGCAAAAGACACAAAAAGACACAAAAATACATAACTCCTATCATACTGAACAGAACCCCCACATTCAACCTATCCCCAGATGGCTTGGATCTGAGCGCTCAATATATCCAAACAGCGCTCAGATCCCACAAATACAGTCAAATCGCCATACACACTAGGTCCATAGTCATGGGGCAGAAGGCTGGCAATTAGGCTTCTCCATAACACAGGGAAGCAGGGCAATTTGTCAAATAAAATAACAGTTACAAATGGCAGTCTGTAACACCGTGTCCTCGACTGATTTTCCTCCATTGCCACAGCTCTCCTGGGGGGGTTCATTCCTGTTTTTTTTTTAGCTCAGTGGAGCTAAACTCACGAGGCAGCAATTGCTCACAGCACCTACCTTGCAAAGACTTCTCATTGAACGGTATTGGGAAGTCTGTGATTGGACAGCCACAAAAGGTCTGGGTGAGGTTAGAAGGGGAGGGCTTGCAAATGCTGAAGACAAGAGAACTACAGCTTTTATAAGCTGTTTATAGATATACCTTCAAGAAAACAAATGCATAATTAAATGCATGCCTGTTTTTATTTGGGGTATATATACTAAACAGTATGCTTCCTAGAAGCTTTTGAGCTATACTCGACAAGTGGAAGGTAATCCTGGCAAAAATTCTAGCTGTCCTACATAGTACTAGGGGTATAATATTATACTTCTTATACAGTGCGAACACGGCAGGTGTTTAGGAACTGCATTTCCCATGATGCTCAGTCAACCCTCCTCTCCTTCCTGTTGATATATATTATATTGAGGCATGCTATTAACATTTAAAGCTCCAGCAAGTACAACCTCAACTCGTTGTCACAGTCAATCAGTTAAACCACTAACCTGACATTGCTGTTATCATTAAATTGGTTTTGCATGTTTAGTTTCCTTACCAATATGTACAGTGTCATAGCTCAATCCTACGCTATAAAACCCTCCTAATCTGGTTATAACACCCAACTCTTATGCAAGCCCAGATAGTCAGCCTTAGAAGTGATAAAGATGACACAGAGTCTATTACTGTTGACCCTCTTCTACTGATAATTTTTTTTAACCTCATGAATGGCTTAACGGATTTGCAGTGTGTGCTAGTTTTGCAGTAAGTCAGCGTCTGATGCTGAATTTCAAATATAGTGTGAATCCCTCCACCCGTTGGAAAGATGTGAGCGTTTTATATTGATGCATTAACATATTTTCCATCTAAGTTCAAAGATGTTTATTTTTTTTTTTCTCTCGTTCCAAACACTAATAAGTTACATTTAAAAAAAATAAAAAAGAGTCTAAAAGCTTATTTAATTGCCTGGAGTATTCAGGGATGTATTAAGGGCACAAATAAAAAAGGGATTTGAGACTTCTTTTTGACGATGTAAGAAAAAAAAAGCTAAATTAAAATATATCGTATGTTAAACTAGATTATCATAAAGCTCTTAAAAGCATCCATGGAAGGCATATATAGGTTCTGATCTTAAAAACTTAATTTAGTTTTACAGTTTGGATCATGTGTATAGTGACATATCATGTTAATTAATGGGTGAATGTTAATTTTAGAAAATATGCATATGAAATGCATGAAGTCACATTCGGTTTCCTATAGCAACTATGAAAATGTATTTATAAGGTAGTCTGCCTGGTTTACAGCGTTTTAATTTCTTGGAAGCACTAATATTTTTTTCAAATTCTTCTGTTCACATAAACCTGTTTTATTGCAACAATAATAATTTAAACTTGAGCTGGTGAGTTTGATGTTCAATGTACTGTGAACATTTTCTAATGAATTGCATACATCCGTAAGGACACACGATGGCCAGATGAGTGGGACAGAAGGGGCAGGTTCGACCAGCAAAGGAGCACAAACCAAAAAAGACAGCCTGTCTACTTGGCCACACTCTGGACTGATTATGCACAGGGCACTTTCTTGATGAGTAGATTAGCCTCAGAGCATTTCAGGAGTATCTAATGATGCACTTCCTCTGTTCTGATTGGGGACATTTCCCTAAAGTCCATAGTTGTAGGACACCAGGAAATAAACCTTGAAAAGCAGGACAGTCCCAAAAGACAATTGGGAGGTACAGAATAGTGTCTCTGCTGCTGCTGTTACATTTGTCTGAGAAAACTCCTTACTCTAGGCAGACCGCTACTAGAGGCACTTCCTCCGCAAGATGTTTGATTTTCAAAGATCTTCACATTCACATCATCGTGCACAGCATGATAACAAATGCATCCGGTGCTTCTCTACGAGAAGTATTGGATTGGACAAAAGACAATAAGTCATCAGAACTGAAGACTTCACAAAAGGTAGAGCGGCTGTACTGAGGAGTCTGATCTGGAACTGAATTACACATGAGTTGTATGTCGATTTTCACCTGAATCGAATCAAAATAAGCAACACTTTACATGTTAAAGATAAATAACATTTGAGTGTTCCTTTAAAGTCACACAAGGTGTGACATACATGGTGGATTCCATGAATCTCTAAGCAAGGCTTTCTGAGATAAAAGATTGTGTGTTAATCCTCAACTATTCATTCAAATGTTAATCATGGAAAAAGCCAAAGAAATCTTCATGTAAATATGTCTTTTAGTGAGTCTAAACATTTGCAGGCAATTTAATGAACTTGGCATGCACGTCGAGAGGTTGACTGGCTAATTGCACTTTTATTTCCGCTAGTTAGTGCATAATCCAGGTTCATAAAAAGATTTTGGCATTTACAATGATTTTTATGGTACGTTGTATTATCTTTTTTTTTCTTTACTTGATCACTTATCTTTCTAATTCATTTTTTTTTTCTTTAATTTGGGAGCAGCGTTACCCAGCACCAGTGCAAATTTCAGGAGGAGAAAATCATTAAACGGTTGATGTATTAAAAATTATTCAAAAACATGCTTTCAATTGACTGATCCTGAATTAAGTCAAAGAGTTCTATAGTGTCTTGTCTATCAGAGATACCCAGGAACAGGATACATAAGTCTTATCAATTTGTAAGGCGCACTAGCCTAATGAGTGAATACAATTAATGAGCTCTCTATAATACAGGGTTATAGCTACAAAAGGGCCAGGTGTAGATTAAATGCTTAAAGGGATATTATTGGCACCAAAATAACGTTGGCTTAATGAAGCAGTTTTAGTGTATAGATCATGCCCCTGCTGTCTCACTGCCTAATTTTTAATTAGGAGTTAAATCACTTTGCTTATACAGCCCTAGTCACACCTCATATAACTTAATTTTTTTTGTAAATCAAAGTTTTTATTGAGTTTCTACAATATATATAGTTCAATATAACTTGCACAGCGTTCCTAAACACTTCCTGAAAAAGTACCTATATATTCTAGGTTCCTTTAATCACACACACACGGCTCCTGCGTGCTCTAGGAAGCTATTTACAGAGCAAGAGATAAGAAATTCTAAATTAAACAGACTATGCAAGAAAGATCAATTTACAGAGCAGGAGATTATTTTCTAAAGCAAGTTAACATCTGATTGAAAATTATATATTTTTAAAACTTCTATATGGCAGAGAATTGAACTGTGAGACTGGGGGGGTGGACATGTTCCCTACACCAAAGCTGCTTAATTAAGCGAAAGTTGTTTTGATGTAACAAAATGTTACTGTGTGTTTTTTAAAGGACCACTATAGTGCCAGGAAAACAAACTTGTTTTCCTGGCTCTATAGGGTCTTTAGGTCCCCCCACCCTCAGGGTCCCACTCCCGCCGGGCTGAAGGGGTTAAACGCTTACCTTTTTCCAGCACTGGGCTCCCTCCGCGCTGGGGACTCTCCTCCCTCTTCAGACGTCATCCACCAAATGCGCATGCACGCAAGAGCCGCGCGCACATTCAATCAGTTCATAGGAAAGCATTTCTCAATGCTTTCCTATGGACTTCAGCATTTTCTCACTGTGATTTTCACAATGAGAAGTGCGGAAGCGCCTCTAGCGCCTGTCAATGAGACAGCCACTAGAGGCTGGATTAACCCTATTGTAAACATAGCAGGTGACTATAGTGTCCCTTTAATATACACATATTTATACCTTAGATGTTCAATTAGGTCATTTTAAGACCTACCTTAACTTGACAAAAATACAAGGCCAGAACTTGGTCATTTCACATGGGAACATCTTATTTATGTTTAGACCAGGGGTAGTCAACCTTTTTCTACCTACCGCCCACTAATGCATCTTTCTTGATGGAAACATTTCCTTACCACCCACCAGTTTTCGCGCAAGTGCAGAATATTTTTTAGAAAGGAGGGTGTTTTAAAAAAAAAAAAAATGTACGTACATTTATCTTTTTATTTCTACTTTTCTACTTTATGCATTTTTGTAATGTTTTTAACTTTATAAAGTTTAATGAGAAAACAATAAAGTAAATTGAAATGACCTTTACTAGTGATTAATGAAATCCTTGAGGTTGATGCTGCGAGACTAAATATTTGATATCTGGTTCGATTTTCGTAAGGAACAAACGAAGGTCTCCTCTTTCGGTGATATTCAGATGATTTCTCTGTTTGCCCATAATATGATTTCTCATCTGTGCATCAGCTCCCCTCCTCTCCCTCCTCAATCACCCCATTTTTCGATTTTTTTTTTATTTATTTTTTTTACCTTCCTTATAGCAATGCCCAGCAGGAAGGCTGAGCTAGGCAGCCCACTTACTTTTCTTAGCCAACAACAATTCTCTCCTTTTCCTTTTTATATTTTGTATTTTCCTTCTTTCTCCTAATCTACAAATACTCTGCTCCTTCTTTCTCCTATTCTACAAATACTCTGCTCCTTCTTTCTCCTAATCTACAAATACTCTGCTCCTTCTTTCTCCTATTCTACAAGTACTCTGCTCCTTCTTTCTCCTTTTTACAAGTACTCTACTCCTTTTTTCTCCTTTTTTACAAGTACTCTCCTCCTTTATTTTATCCCCTTTCTTCCCTTTTTTATTTTTTTGATCTTTCCTTTTTATCTCCTTTTTTTGTTTATGCTTTTATTTTACCTTCCTTAGGGCAATGTACAAAAGTAAGGATGAGCTAGTTAGCCCACTTATTATTATTAGCCAACAACAATTCTCTCCTTGTCCTGCCTATAACTTTTCTTTCTCCTATTTTACAACTGCTCTGCTCCGATTCTGCCTGTCCCTGCTATCGTGCATCAGCTCCCACTCCTTCCCTTCCTCTACCCACGTGTTATACTCGCATTGGCACGTTCACGTGCATGCACACGTTCTCTTGTTCGCGTGCACACGTTCTCATGTTTGCATGCGTTTGTGCGCGTTCGTACTTTCATGTGTTTGTGCACTCTCTAAAAAGGAGGATTTAGCATTAGCTTGTTGTGCCGCCGAAACCCCTACCACCCACCTGGAATCCTGAAACGCCCACTAGTGGGCGGTAGGGACCAGGTTGGTGACCCATGGTTTAGACTAAAACATAAGTGTGCACATGACATGGGAAATTCCCTGACTTGGGGAATTACACTAACCTAGGACAATATGGCATCCTAAAGTCTGAACACCATATTCACTGAATATGGGTAAGAGGTCATTGTATGAAAAACAATATGTTCCATTTCTGACAACTTGTCAGTTTGCAAAATCTTTAAAGCCAAAGTACACAGTTTAAGAAATACAACTTTTCATTTTAAAACTTGTAATATTTGCATATTCCCATAACAATATAGTGACTGTAATATAATCATATTGTAGTTCATTCCCCCCTCCCCCCTCCCTGCAAGTTCTGGAATGCATGTTATTAGAGGATACACTTTAAACCCCTCTTTTAAACAACAATTTAACCCCTTAACAACCGGTGACGGTTTTGGACCGTCATCTGCATTTTAGCGTTGCCGGCCGCTGACGGTCCTGAACCGTCACAACGGTGTAATGTACTTACCCGATTGCCGTCGTTCCCCCGGCGGCGATCGGCGGTGCTCCCGGTGTGGGGAGACTGGCTGGGCTGCAGGCAGTCTCCCCATGGCGGATTAGGACCCCTGGGACCATGTGATTGCTCAACAGAGTGATCACATGGTCACAATAGGTGTTCATGTGTCTGTGTCTGCCTGCAGGCAGTCTCCCTGTTACTGTAAAATAAAAAAATTAAATAAAAGTTAATGTTAATAAAAAATATAGAATTATATATGTGTGTGTGTGTGTGTATATGTGTATGTGTATATATATATATATATATATATATATATATATGTCTATATATACTATGTATAATGTCATACTAAGTGTATTTTTATATTAAAATATACATATTAATATAAAAATACACTTATAATTAAATTACACACATATATATATATAATAACTATATATTGTGTATATATTATTATAAAATACAAATAAGTAGATTAAATTAAATGTAAAAATAATACAAATTTTAAAAAAATTATATATCTATATGAAATTTTATTCGAACTGTATTTTGATATTAATATATATATTTATATCAAAATACACTTAGAATGAAATTATAAATATATATATCTATGTATATATAAATAAAAATACGAAATATACATATGTCCATATATAAAATTACACAAATAATTATATAACTATACACGTAGACTTAAAATATATAAATATGCATATATCTTTAAATGCTACGTGCGTATTTATGTAATATTTTTACATAATTAAGTAATTTTATTGATTGCAATTTGAGGGACCTGCCTGACAACCCAGGCCGAAAGTCCAGAGAATTTAATTTGCTAGCACTGTATTTTACCCTATAACTTTCTATGACACCATAAAACCTGTACATGGGAGGTACTGTTTTACTCGGGAGACTTCGCTGAACACAAATATTAGTGATTCAAAAAAGTAAAACATATCACAGCGATGATATTGTCAGTGAAAATTACTTTTTTTGCATTTTTCACACACAAACAGCACTTTTACTGATGATATAATTTCCCTGTTTTGAAACACTAATATTTGTGTTTAGCAAAGTCTCCCGAGTATAACAGTACCCCCCATGTACTGGTTTTATAGCGTTTTTGAAAGTTACAGGGTCAAATACATGGGTCAAATATTTTTACATTGAAAATTGCCAGGTTGGTTACGTTGCCTTTGAGAGCGTATAGTAGCCCAGGAATGAGAATTACCCCCATGATGGCATACCATTTGCAAAAGAAGACAACCCAAGGTATTGCATATGGGGTATGTCCAGTCTTTTTTAGTAGCCACTTAGTCACAAACACTGGCCAAAATTAGCGTTCAATTTAGTTTACTTTTTTCACACACAAACAAATATGAACGCTAACTTTGGCCAGTGTTTGTGACTAAGTGGCTACTAAAAAAGACTGGACATACCCCATATTAAATACCCTGGGTTGTCTACTTTAAAAAAAATAAATATGTACATGTGGGGTGTGATTCAGAGATTTATGACAGATAATAGTGTTACAATGTCACTATTGCTTCATTTTAAAAATGTATGTTTTGAAACCGCAATATCCTACTCGTACCTATAGCCCTATAACTTGCAAAAAAAACATGTAAACACTGGGTATTTTTAAACTCAGGAAAACATTTTGAATCTATTATCTAGTTTTTTTCATTAGCTTTTGTAGATGAGTAAAATATTTTTCAAGTAAAAGTCAAAAAACTTGTTTTTTTTCAATTCTTCATAATTTATTATTTTTTTAAATTAAATTACATGAGATTATATAAATAATGGTATGTAAAGAAAGACCTTTTTGTCCTGGAAAAAAACAAAATCTAATTTGTATGGGAACAGTAAATGAGAGAGCGGAAAATTACAGCTAAAGACAAACATCACAAAAGTAAAAAGAGGCCTGGTCGCAAATGTGCAACATCGCAAAAACAGTCCGGTCCTTAAGGGGTTAAACAACTTTTTTTTTTTTTAAATTAGTTTTGCTAACTTTGTAAGCATTTTTATCTTGTCACAATTACTGTGCATTAACACTTTGCAACATGGCAGTGGCGAAATAAACTGCAATTGTATTATGACAATCAGACTCGGGCAAAAGATGGAAAATATGGTATTTTTGTTGGATTATGATGTAAACGATTCTGCTATGAAGAAGCTGAATGGGGTCATTGATCTCTTGCAGGGATTCAGATTGCAGAAGCTGTTTTCATACAGGACTATATGTCTTTCATTGCTCCAGATCTCTAATATACTGACTCTGACCGTGCTGAAAAAATGATTCTGATCGAGAGTCATTGCTTTACTCTGACTGGCTTTCAGCCAGCTTCAAAAATGGAAAATGGTTGGGATTTGGAGAGCAAATGAAAGTCTAGCAGCTCAGGGAGAAGGTATTTACGTTATAATATTTACAAAACTATATACACAGCTGCAAAGTAAAACAAATGCTTATTTCATATATAATGGGTGTCAGCTTTCGTACATAGTGTCCCTTTAATTATTGGCCACTAACGGAGGCAGAGAAATTGTCATTATTACATTATTGTATTGATTAGAATCATTTAATAACTCTTGTAGGAGTGTGACCATAATCTAGTACTATGCATGGGCAAAAAACCCCAGAGATTTAGAAATGTCTGAATTTTAAATAACCGTTTCACAATATATTTGAGTTTAGTCAAGATTTCATTTGTCCTGATGCAACCGAACTGCTGAAACCTAGATGAAATGATAGGCATACACAAGCAAATTATCATCAGAACTGGCCAGTATGTGCCTGTAATCTTACTTCAACCGGATCTGCAGGCAGATAGTGCGAATTTGTAATACAAGCTAATACATTGCAGCAGTCTGTTATAAGCTCCATTTAGATAGCTTACTTCTAAGGGGAAATGGTTAACTCCAACAGAGGGCACATTATACACCAAAATTAAAAACATAAAAGGGTTATCAAATGCATATATGTGTATTTGTGTGTATGCTTTTATTCATTTAACAATTCTAATATAAGGCTCTTATCCAGAGCATTTTACAATTTATGCAAAAATAAATAAATAGTGATTTATACAAAGCGGGGGTAAATGATACAACACTGAAACAAAATAGGAAATATCGCAAGGATGGAAAAATAGGTAGATCCCCGTCTTTTGTACAACTCCCACAATGTTTTGCCAGCTGAGGATCTACCATTTGCCCACCATTGTAGGGTTCGATTTAGCACTGAGCACTGTTTGTATGTTTGGCTGTAAGCATGTTTTGTATGGAGTACGTGTGTGTGAATGTAGGGGTGTATTTTAGTGTTGTGCTGTTGCCATTTGAAAGAAGCAGAAGCTGATTACTTGTGTGTAGTGTTTGCCTTTGAATGTATGAGATGTATGTACACAGACACACACTGACACATATAGATACACAGACACATATGCATAGAGAAACACACACACACACATTTAGTTACACATACAGATACACATACAGGCACACAGATAGCTACACATAAACATACATATGCAGACACATATGCACTGACATATATGTACATACAGATAGATAAACATACACACATACATATATACATACAGGCACAGCCAGACATGCAACATTTACATTTTTAGCCATCCTCCTGTTTCTTAACCTTTGGGTGCAGGAGGTTGGTTTCCCAAGGGTCCAGTCAGCGAGCGGTGAATGTTGGGAGTCAGATGACCTCCCATTCTGCATCCCCACCTCTTTGCCTCTCAGCTACGTGGTGCTCCATGTTCTCCTAGAGGAAGTGACAGACTGTCACTTCTTCCCTTGCTGCCGAAATCAGAGGTCATACTCTTAAAGGGCCGCGGTACCCTACTGGGCCCCTAAAAAACCTTTTTGACATAGGTTGGGCCCCAAGTTCATGGACCATCCGATGGGCCCTACAAGCATACAGGCCCAGGTGCAGCCACTTTATTTAGTGATTCTGGTGTCTATAGCCTATCCCTGGTGGAAACATTTAATTTTTCATAGGAATGGCAGTGTTTACATTGGTACCTAGTACCTCTAATGCCAATCACTAGTGGACACTAGAGGTGGTTTCTATCTCAGTGCTGCACACTGTGCAGCACTGATGTTCAGCATCTCCACGCTCTGCATGGAGTCACTGAACGTTCCCCATAGTGTTCTGCTGTGCATGTGCAATAGCTTGCCAATGCTTTCCTATGGGAAAGTATTGGATTGGTTAAGATCATAAAGATTGATGATCTCCGCCGCAAAGGTGGGGCCAGCCGAGACAAGACCGGCATGGCATGGTAGAGGTAAGTAAAATCAAATTATTTACTGAGATCGGAGGGGGGGCAGTCACCTAAACAGCAGCTTTAGATCCATAGTGTCAGGAATACATGTTTGTTTTCCTGACACTATAGTGTTCCTTTAAATGTGACTTGTTAAATCAATATTGTTTGTGTGTATATATATATTACTGCAAAAAGTCCAGTGGGCAAATATTGTTGACTTTTGTAGGTTTTTTTGCACAAAGCAGTAATTTATTTATAGAATTTGTCTTCTGGATTTGTCCAGAGTGAACCCAGTTGAAATTAGTTGTTTGAGAAGTATCTAAAAGTCTTTATTTTGGAGGGGGATTGTTGATTTTAAAGGGACACTATAGTCACAAGAACAACTACAGCTTTTTGTAGTTGTTCTGGTGAGTATAGTCAGTCCCTGCAGGCTTTTTGCAGTAAGCACGGTCTTTTTAGAGAAAAGACAATGTTTACATTACAGCCTAGGGGTCCATCCACTGGATGGCTGCTAGAGACTGTAAGCTCGTTAGAGCAGGGCCCTCTTTAACCTATCGTTCCTGTTTTCTTGTAATTGTCCTATTTATAGTTAAATCCCCCCTCTAATAATATTGTAACGTGCTACAGAATTTGTTGGTGCTATATAAATGGCAATAATAATTATAGAGGTGCTTCCTGGGGCAGTGCTGCACAGTGTGACTGACATTCTGTGAGGAGATGCTGATTGGCCAGGGCTGTGTTTGGCATATGCTGGCTTTGTCCGTGATCTGCCTCCTTGACAATCTCAATCAATCCAATGCTTTCCTATGGGAAAGCATTGTGATTGGCTGAGATCACCATTTCTGATGCGGTCAACCAAGGAGGCAGATCCACACCAGCAAACTGTAATAAAAGTAAGATTTTACTATTTCTAGGTTGGGTGGGTTGGGCAGGAGGGCTAGATTGTGTTTTTAACACTATAGGGTCAGGAATACATGTTTGTGTTCCTGACCCTATATTGTTTTCTTTTAAAGCAGACTCCAGATGGTACTGAATGAGATGTGTGGGTTTTTGGTTTTTCTTTTAAATGATCTAATTCCAACACACTTTGCCTTTAGTAAATATGACAATTGCAAATTATGTTGTAGTTTGATTATTTTAACCATATTTTGCTGATCTAGAATAGATTCAGTCCTTAGAGGGGACAAAATCTCGCCACTAACAGCTTCTGTTTATGGATACCTCTTGAATATTTACTGCTTGACAAAGATGGTAAAATGTCAGTAATAGTTTACATTTATGGAAAAGAAGTCCTTTTCACACTACGGTTTATTCATCAAACATTGAATTCTAATGTGGAATGGGAATAACTAGTTGCCTAATTTAGGCAAAAATTGCCAAGCTGTGATTATAACTTTTTTCCAAATCTGCAATTTTTCCTAGATTTTGCATTGCCTTCTTTATTTTACAATTATATATATATATTTATTTTTTCCTGAAAGGTGCTTGATCTTGCAAACACATAGAACTGCTCAAAAAAATAAAGGGAACACTTAAACAACCCAATGTAACTCCAAGTCAATCACACTTCTGTGAAATCAAACTGTCCACTTAGGAAGCAACACTGAGTGACAATCAATTTCACATGCTGTTGTGCGAATGGGATAGACAACAGGTGGAAATTATAGGCAATTAGCAAGACACCCCCAATAAAGGAGTTGTTCTGCAGGTGGTGACCACAGACCACTTCTCAGTTCCTATGCTTCCTGGCTGATGTTTTGGTCACTGACGGTGCTTTTACTCTAGTGATAGCATGAGATGGAGTCTACAACCCACACAAGTAGCTCAGGTAGTGCAGCTCATCCAGGATGGCACATCAATGCGAGCTGTGGCAAGAATGTTTGCTGTGTCTGTCAGCATAGTGTCCAGAGCATGGAGGCGCTACCAGGAGACAGGCCAGTACATCAGGAGACGTGGAGGAGGCCGTAGGAGGGCAACAACCCAGCAGCAGGACCGCTACCTCCGCCTTTGTGCAATGAGGAACAGGAGGAGCACTGCCAGAGCCCTGCAAGATGACCTCCAGCAGGCCACAAATGTGCATGTGTCTGCTCAAATGGTCGGAAACAGACTCCATAAGGGTGGTATGAGGGCCTGATGGCTACAGGTGGGGGTTGTGCTTACAGCCCAACACCGTGCAGAACGTTTGGCATTTGCCAGAGAACACCAAGATTGGCAAATTCGCCACTGGCGCCCTGTGCTCTTCACAGATGAAAGCAGGTTCACACTGAGCACATGTGACAGACGTGACAGATTCTAGAGACGCCGTGGAGAACGTTCTGCTGCCTGAGGTAGCCTGACTGCCATTAGGTACCGAGATGAGATCCTCAGACCCCTTGTGAGACCATATGCTGGTGCAGTTGGCCCTTGGTTCCTAATGCAAGACAATGCTAGACCTCATATGGCTGGAGTGTGTCAGCAGTTCCTGCAAGACGAAGGCATTGATGCTATGGACTGGCCCGCCCGTTCCCCAGACCTGAATCCAATTGAGCACATCTGAGACATTATGTTTCGCTCTATCCACCAACGTCACGTTGCACCACAGACTGTCCAGGAGTTGGCAGATGCTTTAGTCCAGGTCTGGGAGGAGATCCCTCAGGAGACCATCCGCCACCTCATCAGGAGAATGCACAGGCGTTGTAGGGAGGTCATACAGGCACGTGGAAGCCACACACACTACTGAGCCTCTTTTTGACTTGTTTTAAGGACATTACATCAAAGTTGGATCAGCCTGTAGTGTGTTTTTCCACTTTTTTTTTCAGTGTGACTCCAAATCCAGACCTCCATGGGTTGAAAAATTTGATTTCCATTTTTTAAATTTTTGTGTGATTTTGTTGTCAGCACATGTAAAGAACAAAGTATTTCATAAGAATATTTAATTCATTCAGATTTAGGATGTGTTATTGTTGTGTTCCCTTTATTTTTTTGAGCAGTGTATATATATATATTTTTTTTTTTTTTTTTTTTTTTTTAACCAAACTATAACAATAGATTGTTTTTAAGGGCCCTTCTAACTCAGCTCTTTTGCGTCTCAACATTATTCCCCTTCGCTCATTGTCCTCAAGGTGATAGTGCTTCTTTATAATCCAAATGCTACGTTTATTGCCCTACATAACACCAACTCCTCTAGGTGATGACTAATAGCTGAGGGATACACATCCTTATACCATTAGCACTAAACAGTGGCTGGCACCCCATCACCAACCCTCCCCCCCTTTCTTCTTCAACCTAATTACCATGAAATGATGTGAAAGCACAAGCAAGCAGGCATGTTAATGTATTTCCAGTAATTACCTGGATAATGCATGCGCGGTTTAATGCATCAAAATATCACACCTGTCATCCACCTTCATCTGCTAATTTTACCCCCTGGGAACAGCTAACCTGCTGTGCATATTACACTGGGGTTCAGGTACACTGCAGAGAATTGGAGAGTTCTATGCTCAAATATTCATCCGTTTTTCCCCCCTCTAGTTTTGACTTTCACACTTTGTTTTTTAATTGTCTTCCCAAAGAAGAAAAAAAAGCTATAATTGCACCATTAGTGACATTGCACATTCTAGGTACAAACAATGACAACCTTAATATGCATCCCCCCCTCCTCGGTCTTCTGTAATATTATCACTATGATTCCACAAAGCAGTATTTTGATGTATATTTTTTGGTTTTTTGTACTGCATTATTATCATTATTATTGCATTATTATTGTTATTGTCCTGTTATCCTACGTGACAAGGAATCTTCTATATGTTGTCATTTTGCTGTGAAAGAGAGAGGCAACTTATGGGATTCTATAGTCTAAGTCTACCCCCCCCCCCCACCCTGCACACCTCTTCCCAACCTGCACACCTCCTCCCACCCTGCACACCTCCAGCACAGAAAAGGTTAAAAAATTATTTTAACACTTACCCGATTCCAGTGCCAGTCTTCGTGGGCACTCCTCCTCCTCTGATGTCATCCGACAGAAGCTAATTTGCATGCGCTGCAAGAGCATTAGGTCCTCTTAATAGGAAAATAATGAATCAATGCTTTCCTATAGGTATTTTACTACTGTTGAATGTCCTCATACAAAGCGTGAGGATGTCCAGCATCAGGTGGCAAAAAGTCTGTACGTTATACCAGGAAGTGCCTCTAGTGGCTGCCTGATTGACATCCACATCCACTATTGGCAGTCTAAGTCCTTCAAAAACTGGGACTGGGACACTGCACCCATGCCATTTAATTAAATGAAGTGGTCTGGGTGCCTATAGTGTCCCTTTTCAATGAATTCTAACTGTTTAGCGTCAATGCTTAATGACACTGTAGCCTCCAAAGAATAGCCATGACTACTGGTTTTAACTTAATGCTTCATCATAGACGCTGGTGGGAAACAGATTTTAGAAGCCATCCTATATTGTTGACTAATTTGCACACCATACTACAGCCATGCATGTGAGGCCAGCCATTCCACTTCACTAGCACTTTTCAAAGTACCCTCTCCTACCAGGTAATCTGCATTTCTGGTGATACCCAGCAGTCATTGGATGAAAGATACAGGCATTCTGCCTGGTAATTAGGAAGTATTTCATCGTGCCATGTGTCCTATATTTTAATAAAGTTATCACTTGACGGGTATAAGTTCTCCTTACTAGGGGCAACCCTGACAGCTGTCTAGTTTAATAATCTGTGGAGTGTTGTAGCTTGATTGAAGAGCCAAATCCTTTCAAATAGCAGGTCTGCCCAGCTCTACGTTGCACTAAACATTGACTCTTATATAATATGAAATTTGCCTCCTTCTTGCCTTACTTCCTTACCATTGTTTATTACCTACTATTTTGACCTTGAGTCGTCTGACTCCATTGATACGTAGCAGCCTCTTTATTGTACTCTGTTACTGCCGATTTTTAGTTAGAACTTTGGCAAGTTTGCTGCACTTACTTCACCGAGCCTTAAACGTGTTTATGATCTTAAACAATTTTATTCCCCTTCCTTGACCTTTAGTCTTATAATCATTTGATGAATGATAGGCCTCTGTCTATTTACGATCTCGGTAGGTCCAGAATACCTATTGGTTCGAAACCAGAGTGGTCTAGGAATTGAAGATTAGCTGGTACAAAGATTAGTTCAGCTGGAACACTATCTATAAATGTCTAGAATAGCTGCCCTTGTGCACTCCCGTTGTGTGCTGTGACAAAGTTTTATTTCTGAGATTAAGGATCAGTTTAGATGTTATATATAATACATTTGACTTTTCTAAACTGCTCCTTCATCTTGTTACATTTATAAAAACTTCACACGCCAGAACAGATGCAAGTTACTTTGGCTATTATTTTCCCTGTAAGACCCACTCTATTGTGCATTATATCATGCTGTGTGAATAATATGTGTATAGATGGCAATGTTTAGTCCTTTTTGCATAATACAAGTGTATGTCTTTTCTGCAGGAGACCCACGAGACACATGAGTGACAGAAGAGGTTTACGTTCCACCGTGGAATGGTACTGAAATGCTGTGGCTTGACCATCAGGGGAAATAGATTGCCTATGGAAAAGGTACGTGATAAGACATAAAATAATATAAACTGCTGGTAATGCTGAGATGGCTTGTACTGTGGGGGCAGATTTATTATTGGTAATATTGGCTTGTACCCAAAGATGTTTTTACATTTAAATTTCACTGAGAGATAGCTCCGTTATTCAGTGAGTTTTTCCAAGTCATAAAAATGTTCACATTTTTGTATTACACATTTCATGTGGTTGTATTTTGCACTCACAATATGTGCCCCTTTTTTTTTTTTACTTTATGTATATGGTCTACATACTTTTATTTTGCACATGATGTACGTTTCTACTGTTAAGGATTGGATATTTATTTGCACTGCATGACATATGGTATACTTATTGTACAATTGAAGATTATACTAGCTTTAGTGTACCAATAATCTTAATTTTAGTAATGACAGGTGGTGAGTATTATGCATAATCTCTCTTTACTAGCTCCACAGCAGCAAAGAAACACATAGAAAAAAAATATTTTGCTGGTTGTGATCCTTCAAGATGGCAGTTGAGGCAAGGAGGCGAGAAGGGGATGCAGCTCTGGCCTTGAGAGCCTGTTCAAAGACCCCTAGATCTTCTCTGCAGACCACGGTTCCATTGGAGGCAATTACACACTCTGGAGACAGATCCTCTCTGTTGGAGCAGGAAACGTTAGGGGAGACAGAGGCTGGGGATTGCAAGGGATTGCACACATGCTTTCCGTGGGTGCGCTCTCGCAGGTTGTCACTGCAATCCCACAAGCTGGTATCTGACTCCAGAACGAAGTCTGGTTGGCCATAGGGGTTCGCCTCAGGAAACCTTACGAGGAAGCGCTGCATGTCCCGGTAACATAGCGGGTCTGGGAAAATAGCCTGGATGGAGGAGGGCAGTAACCCACGATCCGTGCGAGTGTGTGGAGGGTCACAGTGTTGCAGCGGAGGATCGTGCAAATTTCCTTGAGGATAGAGGAGACCTTTGAAGGGGAAAGTTTCAGTGTACAAGACGCAGAGTCGATTACGAATCCTAAGAAGTGGACCATCCACTATTAAACATGACGACTCCAGCCGCACTGCGGAGGATGTTGACGCAACCATTCCCCATATGTAATTGATCACTGGTTTCAGTCGTTTCACAAAGCCCCCCGAATCTGAGCTGAGGAGGCATGTGAAGTGCTAAGATTGATCCCCTCACAGGAAACATAGAGAATGTCATCAAGAGGGGTGGAAAAGGACCATATCCTGTTTCGCATGCCAGTCGTCTACGTGAAAAGGTTCCTTATTAAGTTTGAATGCCTTCCACCTAGAAGCGATGGTATCTCATGTGGGCGTTGTAGAAAGTGCAGTCGATGCTACCCTAGGGACACTTACCTGAGGAAAATGGGATCTAGCGCATCTGTGCGTTCCGTGTTCTCTGTCCGATCATCTGGAGCACCAGAAGGTTGTCTCGCACCCACTTCAGGTAAAGAGCTTGAGATAGGTACAGGGGTCATCTGACCCCTGTACCGAAGTGGCTGGCGACATGGCCCCGCTGTCGACCAGTCCTGTAGCACATTCCTTAGGGAGGTTACCACGTAACACCTTCCTCATGGAGGTTTGGGTCTTGATGAGGGAAGCGGGAACATAAACGTTTGTAATAAGCTCCCTCAAGAAAGAGCGTGCCTTGTGCCTGGGGTCCACATGTTTTGGCGCCCAGATCGGCCAACTATCCATCAATACGGAGGAGTGCTGCTATGCGCTTCTCATAGGAGAGGCAAACATTGGTGTTTCTGATGAAACAGAAACATCTCTAAGCCCATTCACGAATATTGTGAGCCCATTTCTGGGTGGTGCTGGCATCGTCTGGTATTTTACCCCTGAGACGGGGGTCAATAGAGTCCAGCAATTTGTCTTGGGTGTCTCTGAAATCTCTCCTGACTCCCTTGCGGGAGTCATCATCCGCTGATCAAACACAGGCGATCAAACTGTGCCACTCTGTCTGGGAGGGAAGGGCATGGGCAGATTGACTGCAAGCAGTTACGGACCTCTTTATCTAGAGGCTTGCAGAGCCACAGGTGCATAAAGTTGGCCAGGTGTTAGAAAGGGGACCAGTCTCTCTCGAACGTGGATGATTGATGTTGTATGTTACACAGTCATTGACCATTAGGATCCAGGATCGCTTCCATGTCTTCTTGGTCAGTGGCAAGGCACCATCACCCTCAGCTACCTGGGGCTCACCCACAACAACCTGTACACGAATGTGGAGCCATATGTGAATTCCGAACCCCAGTCGTCGTCAGACCCTGATGCCTCGCGTGCCTTTGTTCCACGATGTACAGATTATGTTGCAGTCCTCAGCCAAGGAGGGGTCTTACTGTGTCCTTAGACTGTAGAGGTCTAGAGTCTTCACCATTCCAGTGGCACTTTCTAAGATGGGGAGACACCTTAGCGGAGACATCCCAGGCATCGGAGTCCGCCCTGTCAGTACATTTGAGACTGTTTGTTTTTTCCACAAATGCAGCCACCGTTGTGTGTATCATGACCTAAAATTCCACAGGGTTAGCCAGGGAATCTTCCATAGTGGCAAATTGTGTGACACAGAATTGGATCTCACCCCAAAAAAGCAGACAGGTAGATTTATCATGATATGGGATACCCCTGTAGAAGGCACAAATTAGTAGGCAATTTGAGGATGCAGGGCAAACAGATCAGACTATCATAGTAGCAGGCAATGCTGACAGAAACCCCTGCAGGGTTGTAAACAGAGGCTACAGCAGCATGCCTCCACTCAGAAGCACACATATAGTAAGGGGTTTACCCGAGGTACACAGGGTATGAACCCTTAAAGGGACACCGTAGGCACTGTATCTGCTTCATCTCATTAAACTGGTTATAGTGTCTGGAGTCCTCTGGTACCATCATTTCTTTCAGCATTAAACAGTTTTTAAACTTTTAATGTTTTAATTCTAAACAAGAGTCCCCGGCAACCCATTCCCCTCTGTGCTGCTTTGGCTAATAATGAAGTATTAGCCTGAGCAGCAATAGGCAGCTGTGATTGGCTGAGAGTGTCAGCTGACTGCTTTTAGCCTGTCAGAGTTCCAACTGACAGTATGAATGGGTATGACAACAAGGAAGTGTGTAACCTCTGCCTTAGCTACACATATTGAAGGGGCCGGACTGTGGGTGGCCAGGGACTCTTATTTTGTGGCATACTGCATGAACATGGTGCAACACTGAATGGAGGGACAGTGCCAGGGCACTCCAGGCACTATAACCAATTCAAAGAGATGAAATGCTTATAGTGACTACAGTGTCCCTTTAAGTGCTGGCCACGGCCCTGACGGAGACCACTAATCTGTGCTCAAACGGTTAATTCAAGGTTATGGGAGATAATCCTTTAAGCAGTATGTCCTGGAAAACATGTCCAGGTTTTTGATACTACAATGTTTACATCGAGGCTTAACCCCTTAAGGACACATGACATGTGTGACATGTCATGATTCCCTTTTATTCCAGACGTTTGGTCCTTAACTTCTAGTGGCTGACATACCAAGAGTCACCAGAGGCACTTCCTGCTACTGCAGCTGGGTAAAACTTGGCTATGTGACTGCAGCCCCCATAGGAATGCATTGATTCAATGCTTTCCTATGGGGAAATTTGATGCAAGCACATGTTCGGGTCCCCAATGCTCTTCACACAGGAGCATTGGATTGGACCATTGTGGACAAAGCCATAGTAAATGGAGAGGTAAGCATCCCTGATTATGTTTTTTTTAACTGTTTAATGCAAGGTAGGGACTCACACACCTATAGCTTACAAAGGACCAGGACATTAAAGTGTTAGGAAAATGCATTTGTATTCCAAATGCTTTAGTGTTCCGTTAAAGTGAAGTTACCTTTACTCATTCTTTTTTGGTAGATATATGCTCCCAAGCAGTTCTCACTTTTCAAACTCCTTGTTGTGAGGCCCTAGTACTATAATCTGAGAGCCCAAATACATAAATTAAAAAAGGGGTGCAAGCCTTGGCATAATACCATTCACTTCAATTAATGTAGGAATAAAAACAACTTAAAATATTTATATGGAGACAAAACCCTTATTGCACACTTAATCGAAAAATTCTAATCCAAGACAGCTTGCTCGGAGTGTCCTGTTCTATTTGACAAGACGTCAAGCCGGACTGCATAAGTCTTGTAGATGTGTAGATCATGGCATCCAAATATAAAGAAATCACCAAATACAGTCACGAAATAGCAGACCTAGCGCGCTTCTTCCAGTAAGTAGGCCTTTATTAAAGGCCGCATTCCTACATTAATAACTCAAGTGAATGGTTTTATGGTGTGGATTGTGCTTCTTTTTATTTTGTGCCTTTTATCTTTTCAGCTCAGCTTTTCTTCCATTCGGGGCTGATAAAATAACTACCATTAAATTGAGTAATAGTAACTTCTATTAATCAGTTGCCAATTTGTTTAACGTGTGTGCACTAGAGCACTTTAAATCCCCTTGGGGGAGAGAGGTGCAGTATGAAATAGATTATTAACATTATTCATAGGGCCTGGAACAAATGTACGCAGAAACCTCAACCTCTGTATAATTGATTGCAAGCTCCTTGGAGCAGCGTTGGTTGTTGAAGGCATTTCGTTCATCCATGAGTCTATTTTTATACTATTTTTTCAATTCAGCTTATTTTAATTTTTTTATTTATTTTTTTTAAAATGTAAAAATTGTCTGTGTAATGAATAACCCCCAACCTAATAATTTCTCTTTCTTTCTTTTTATTTTTTTATTTTTTTTAATTTTTTTTTTTTAAATCCTCCTCCCTGCCCTCTGTCTATTTAGATATATCATGGGCTAGAGGCAGTAGCTTTTCAGCCCTGACGGTAATAGACCTTTGTACTGAAGGGAAAAAAAAAATCTGCCTAGTGTATGCCTAGGGATATATAACCACAGGCATGCTGCTAAAATTAGATTTATTTTTTCACCAAATCGGCTGTTTAGCATAGTCTAAGTTAAACATTTTACAATGGAGATGCTAAGCATTCTATACCTAGACACACAAGATACAAGGCACTGTATGTATCCTGTCTGCATATTGAAATGTATATGTAAGAATATGTAGATTTAATGTCCATGTGTAATGCATAGCCTGACACACTCTTGGGATCCATGGGGTTAATCTTTGGTCCTGACACCGTCTGTATTCTAGAAGGAATTGGATTTGTTATCAGGTAGGTGCAGCTCTTCCCAGGGCAAGACCCTATTCTCAACCGGAGATAAGAGGTTCCTGGGCAGAGCAGGCTAATCCCTCAGTGTCTTATCAGCTCCCAGTGTAGGCATGCAAGTCACTTTCCCTAGGTGTAAAGCAGTACTTGCTGAGAGATATAGGCTAAGCTATATTGGCGTACCTCGCCAAGAAACAGCCAATGAAAAATGTGCCGGTTTTACATAGATCAATTCTTTAATGTATGGTGGGAAAGCCCGACTGGTTTTACATTGCGCGCCTTGCAAGCATTCTGGGACATCCAACTATGCATATTAATATGGAATGCTGTGCAGCACTAAATGAGAACGTGTTGTTACACTTTTAGTAAATATATGAGAGTAACACTTATTTTATAGACCTCCTGCTCTTGATGCTGGTATAAGCCGGGTTTTTACCGGTTCACAAGATGGATTCTCAGGCAGGCTAATTACTTGACTGACAGGATGGTTTTGTGACAAAATAGCATCAAATGCATACATGGAATGATGGATGATAGTGTTATTAAAAGCATATTGCTTGTCACAACCCATCAGCTGCTGTGCTTTCTGTTTAAAGGGTCACTTCATCGGACCAGTACAGTTCTTAGCCTGCGTCCCTCTAGCATATCCACAGCATGAGAATGAAACAGAATGAAAAATAAAATTAACTAAAACCAACCAAAATGAGAACAAACCCAGCTACCCACCAGAAGACTAGAATCATACAATAATTTCAGGCAATTGAGGCTGTGTACTCCACTCGTAGAGCCTACACCTAAAAGTAGGTTTTCATAGAGTTATTGTCCATGGCAGTAAGTTTGTCCATTAAATAATTATCAGGAATTTTGCTCGTAACCCTGGCCATATTGGGGACAGTAGAATGTATCCAACAAGCTGCCAAAGCCCTTCTGGCTGCCAGTGTGATTTTGTTAATCAAATTTTGAAAGCGTGAGGGCAAGTTGTCAATAGTTTTGGATAGAAAGAAAACCCATGGATCCAAATGAAAAGGCCTGTAAAAATTTGAGACAGTACGGCCTAAACATGTTCCCAATAGGGAAGGACTTGGGAGTTGGGGGGAGTGGGTGGGAGGGGGGCACGCGCGCGCGCACAAGGTGCCACTACATGTGTTTATAGGTGCCCTTCGATACACATTACTCCAGCAAGAGTCATTCTGGGTTAATCCCATCTCATACAACTTTCATTGAGTTGTGTGTCACCCAACCATTTTTGAAATGCTACACAGATGAAAACCTTCGGGTCCCACATTTCCTCCCAGGGTCCTCCTTCCAGTTCTTCCCCAAGTAGTAGTAGTCACTTCATCTTTCATCTTTTATGTGTCAAAACATACAAAAATAAAATTTATAGACTCACATTTCAAGTTATGTTTACAGCAGCTAGGGATTATGGTAATATGCAGGAGTGTGCCAAAACTAGGAAGGAATTATAAAATATCAAGTCAATCCCTTTGTGTATATTGCAAGAACTGGACATTTCTCATCAAGGATCATGAGAGGTTTAGTTCAGTATTGACAGCAGTTTAATTTGTAAAAACATGAATTAATCTACTGGTGGGGACCTGCATGGCATGCTGCCTCCTACCTTGAGCTATTATTTGGAAGTATCAAAATGGACGGAGTGCTTAGAGTTGTCGGAAAGCACTGTGGTGTACCAAATGGAAAGAATAAACACCGCGACCACTTCAGTGATTTGACGTGGTCATGGTGCCTGGAGTGTGTATGTGCATGATCTCTACTGCTGGAGATGTAACTCCACCTCAACATCATTGGCAGTCATTATCCAGGCCTGAACAAGCTTTCTGGGCTGGATAATATCCATTCTGTGCAAAATTGGTGTCTGACACCAGCACGCATTGCCCTGCTTCTTTAGCATTGACTGTCCTATACAACCCCACTGTACTGACATAAGGTCATTTTGTATTAGAATAGGATCCTTATCGATCACATTGTAATGACGACACAGATCATCATTGACTGTTTAGTGGTTTTCACATTCTCTTTATATTTTTTTTTAATAGGAAAATAAAAATTAGTAATTTTTGTGACAAATTTCCTGTTCAGGACGAGAAAACAATACATATAATTCCGATATTCTTATATGTCTGACTCTAGGATATGTATTTATTATGTACATGTAATATAAGTAAGATTTCTGCGCAGTCTAGGCTTTGACACTTTAATTATACACACATGGACGGTTTAACATGTATTAATCCTGTCTAATTTTAACATCTTCCTATGCATACTAGATGATCTTTATTTTGTTTCCTCGAGACTAGAGCTCTCGTTTCTATATAACATTCTGGATCCTTTAAAAGGCTGGCAATCACCCTACAAATATTGAGATCATTATCCTGAAGATGATAATTTTCAGAGCTCTTTAGGCAGAAGTAATTAATTACAGAGCAGCACATCTGCTCCCAATTCCCCAGATGATACCTTTACTCATAACAGTGGAGAGATGGGATTTGTTAACAGTTTATGTGCTAGATTAGGATGCAAAACAGAGACTGTTTCCTACCCCCTGATAACACTTTTAAAGGAACACATTAAGATGTAAAAATAGTATCTATTTTAATGTTCATATTAGTGTTCAGATTACCGTAATCCCCCGTTATATAAATAGTGCAGAGAAAAGATGCATTTGGGGACATAGGTCACTTTGCTGGCGACACTGTAGATTCAGTGCTTCTCTACGAGAAGTATTTAATTGGCAATGTTTCTGTATGAGAAGCATTGGGCACTTTTGACATAAAATGTTATGTACTGCTAGCAGTTGTCAGTCAAGGCAGCCAGTAGATGTGTGATTTTGGACTAATGTAAACATTGCAGGACTAATAAAAGATGGCAATGTTTTCATACTGTCTAACAGCTAGAATGGGTTTCCCTGGCCAAGCAGCTTCATGCAAGCCTCACATCACCAAGTACAATGGCAAGCATTGGATCGAGTGGTGTAAAGCACACTGCCACTGGACTCTGGAGCAGTGGAAACGTGTTTTGTGGAGTGACAAATAAAGCTTTTCTGCTTGCCAGTCTGATGGGGGAATCTGGGGTTGGCAGATGCCAGGAGAACGTTACCTGGCTGACTGCATTGTGCCAACTGTAAAATTTGATAAAAGAAGGGATAATTGTATTTTTCATGGGTTGGGACATACCCCTTACTTCTAGTGAAGGAAAATCTTATCAAAATCTATACGAAAGTATGTGGTAGAATCTTAACGTGTCTTCATATGCGACCTCTTGTTTTATGTGACCCAGTCAAAGATCTCTCTGCCGAACGTTATTGAGGAAATGTGCATCTATGTTGCACTTAGTGATTCTAAACTCAATCTTCATAAATGTGAAGTCCTGAATTAATCAGTAAAAGAGGAGGAGGCGCAGTGCCTGCAGGCGCAGTGCCCCTTTTGTTGGTGCAAGGAACACTTTAGGTATTTAGGACTATACGTGGCCTGAGATCTCTCCAGATTATATTAATTTAAATTTGCCTCGATACTAGACGGGTTCACAGAGGATATGCAGACATTGCTAGTGACAAACTTTATGTGGCTTGGATGCATACATTTGGTCAAAATGAATCTGCTTCCAAGGTTACTCTACCTAATCATGGAATTCGGCCCTGGTCATGTACGTATGTAACGGAAGTAGGCCGAAAATCAAACTTGACCTGTTGATTCTTCTTGGAAGGGTAAGGGCTCCCCTCATTCCTTGGATACTACCGGGCGACACGTGTGGCAGAAATGGATGGTGGAGAAATACCTGAGGTAGCCTCATAGGGGCTACTTTTGAGGTTTGGTACTCAATCCAAACTCGATTTCTCCTTTCCACGGCCAATGGTCCCCTGTATCCAAATAGGCATAACCTAGTCTTTGGAGAGGGTATCTATAGCCTTGCATTTAGTTTTCTTGGCAACGGAGATGGCTTGACAATTCATCACCTGACTTCTGGGGGTCATATACTGCCCCTGAATAAGGAACCAACTCAACTATAGGTGTTTTGATTCTATCTGCTGAAACACTTTTACCAATTCACTACTTTCTCTAGGTAACTTTCATAGGCCTCTCACAGCATTCGAGGAATTTTGCGGAGCCACTGTTGAGAAGAATCTCTATCTTATATCAGACACTCTTAGAAGGACCACCGCTGAGATTCCAGGCCTATTAGGATGATTCACTCCTTATGTCTTCCACAGATCAGGAATGGTCCAAATTTATTATCCTCTCACATATAAGTCCTCACTGTGCATAAAGTACCAGTTTTTTCACTACAAAATCCTGGCCCGTTGGTATGGTCCTCCCCAAAAGTTACACATAATGTCTACAGAAAACTCGGATTGTTGGGAAGCGGTTGGGTCACTGCTTCACTCGTTTTGGTATTGTCCGTTAATTGCTCCTTACTGGAAGCAGGCTTTTGAGCTCATGTCTAAAGTTGTGAATAAGGGTGTGGAATTCCATATAGCTGATATGCTTTTAAGTTGCACCAAGCTCCCCACTTTAACTTTAAGAACATTTTGTCATGTAACTTATTGACGGCTCCTAAATCGCTGATCCCTGCTCTCTGGACGTGGTAACAAGCCCCTTGTTTTCAGAGTTTGTTAGATTGGGTGGAGGAAATTCGTCAAATATGAGAGCCGGTAGTGACCCTTAGAGGTCGAAAGAAAATCAGCTTGAGCTCTGGTGTGCTTGGTTGCCCTAAGTTCTGGCAAGATCCATACATACAATTTGGTTGGGTCATCTCCTTGCATACATTTGGGGTTTGGAATGCTAGGCTTAACATTTGCAGTAAGCCTTTTTCCCTTCCATAGGCTTACATAGATGGGCGGATGCGCGCAATGTTTTTGAGATTGAAGTGGCAGGATTTGGCGATCGACTGGACATGAGGGGTGAAGGAGAGGTCGGAGTCAAAGACAACACCTAGGCAGCAAACCTGTGTGGTGTAGTTGATGGTAGTGCCATTAACGTAGAGGGAGACAGAAACGGGAGTAGCAACACTTGAGGAAGGAGAGACCAAAGGCTCTGTTGTGGACAGGTTGAGTTTAAGGAAGTTGGCAGCCATCCAGTTAGAAATAGTAAAGAGGCAGTCAAAGACACAAGTCAAGAAAGGGGGGATAAACCAAGAGTTAGATTGAAAACCGTATGGGAACACCAACAGAGCAGGATTGGGGAGAAGAGGCAGAGCATAAGAAAGAGACACTGAAACAGCGCTACAGTACAGGTAGAAAGAGCACCAGGAGAGAGTAATATCTCGTAGACCGAGATTATGGAGGATGAGAGAAGCTGTTGATGATCAAAATTGTTAAAAGCAGCATAAAGGGCAAGGGAAATTAAGATAGAATAGTATGCCTTCCCCTTATCCCCCTAACTTCTCTCTTTCTGTATGTCTTTTCCTTTCTTGTGTTCTTTCAATTTCTGCATATCGTTCCCCAAATACCTAGTCCTTGAGTCTCCACACACTGCCTGCTTTGGGTTGGTTGGGAAGAGCTACTGGCACTGGGTGGTACTTAACGGCTCCTGATAGCCCCACATGATTCATCAAACAAAAGTGGTAGCAGTGACTTGTGCCAGCTTGTAAGAGTGGGAGGCTTTATCTTCATTGGATATCTACGAATATCTTGTGTTACATGCTTGTAGCGTCGCATTATATGTTACCTTGCTGGTACCATCTGTTTTTCATTTTTCTATCTCATCTCTATCTTATTTACTTGGAAATAAAGATTGTCCAAAAAAATAAAAAATCTATAGGAAAATAAATAACACAGTGCCCCAGTACAATACTAAGAAATCTTGCATTTTATTTGTAACCTTTTTCTAACTGCTTTACTTCGCTGTGAATAAATTGACTGTAAAAAAATAAATAAAAAAAATACCTAAACCCTTAACACTGGTACCTAACGCCTGTAGCTAGCACTTACCTTTTCAGTTTTGCAACAGAGAATAGCAAAGTCATAAAGAAGAGAAAAGCAGCTAAAAAATGGGCTCTATATAGTACCCCATATTAGCAGAAAAGACCCAGGAGTCTCATCACACAAACCTGCAGGTTGTGGTTACCACCCAGTCAATTTCTTTGAACAGTGATTATGTTAGGGCACCTTCTGCTAATAAGGTCGGAAGGAGTGTTTGGCCACTCATTGATCAGGAAGAGTTTATTTATTAGATTTTTCTCTGAATTTTCATTAATAGAAAAACAACTTAGTGATGGATCCACCTCTCAACCCGTCACACAGATTTTAGTTGGTGATGGTAAACCCAGGCCTTTATCTCTGTTGCATGTTTTTTAACGTATTCAGAGTCAGTAAAGTATCAGAGTGCGCACACACACTACGGGACGATTTTCTGAACTCTGGCCCGGAGACATTTAAGACTAAGTATTCTAGAATCCTTTAAGAGCATGATAGACTACACATAAACAACCCTTTATAAAGAAAACAACTTGGACATGTTGAAAAGATGAATTCATTACCCATTGTGATAGTATACTGATTTCACCTTGCGTTACCTCTGGAATCCCTGTGCCTCCTGTTTGGTCTTTGTTTGTACCAGCTTTTGCTCCATTTAATTACATTACTATAAATCCTGTTTTGCTGCTACTGCTGGATGTAGCTCTATGTACTTCATATCTTTCTGCCTTCTCCATTCAACATTGAATTCTTCCTGTAACATGTTTTAACTGATGGATGTAATCCTAGCACTCAGAATTCTATTCTGTAATGGCCTGTCTGAATGGTGGCTTATCTTTAAACCTCTGATATTTATGAAGTACATTTCCCATGATGCCCAGCAAGACTTTGGCCTCGGGTGGCTTGACTAGTTTAGCAACCTTCATATTCCAGTCTTTGGTTCACTATCTTCCTCTAACACTGCCTTTTGTTTCGGGGGTCATTCCTTGGTCCCAGTAGGAATATAGTGAGAAACTGCAACATCTAAACTCCTTCCCACAGTGGTGGAATTATCTGTGACTGCAGCTGATTGGATGCTGGTCTCCCTTTAGATCTATAGACTCCCTGCCGGGCACCAAATAAAAATCAGATAAAAGCCATCAAACAATCTCCCTCCTACACCCTGCATCCCTGCGGGTAGAGCTTTGGTCAGAATTATTAAAACAAATTATCTGAATCAAACACTGAACTTTTATGTAAACTAGCAGGGAGCAGCAGGGGCTGTGGGGGAACAGTTTTACTCCCTTCTGCCAGCTCACTAGGCATGGGCAGGGGAGAGAAGGCACAAAGATTGACCCAAACTGTGACACTCATTTCTAATGCCACCTTACACATGGAGGGGTGCATAAAAAGATGTCAGAAGCACACAACAAAATAGGTTACAGTGTAATAAGATTAAACAATCACTGTTACTTTATTTATAAAGCACCAACATATTCTACAGCGCTGAACAAGAGGCAAGCAAAATATATAAAGATTTGGTGACTTGAAATGTTTAGACGTGATGATAGAAATGATTTGCTGTAGTGAGCCTACTGTTCTGTAAATGGAACACCTCTTCTAGCGGAATCTAATGTTGGCTGTGTGTAGAGTTTCTTTGTCACTCCATATTGGGGCAGCTGTTCATTTCTCGTGATGCGGTGGGGAAAAACCTGCAAGTGTTTTAACCCCTTAAGGACACATGACATGTCTGACATGTCATGATTCCCTTTTATTCCAGAAGTTTGGTCCTTAAGGGGTTAAACAACTGTTATGTTCGTCACCAGTAATGGGGACACTGCAAACGACTGGCATTTTTTTTGTTTCTGCTGTAGATATTCAGGGTTATTTAAAAAAGCGAATTTGAAATCAAAGATCAAAGCAGCTGACCTGGCTGGAAGCATAGCTGACTACGGTAATTTTTCCAGTTTGGAGAGGTAAATTTCACGTTCATGGCCAAAGTAACCAGATTCAGCAGGAACAGAAGTTTAAAAAGCTCCGATCCTTGTATTATGCTTGAAATTATTTTGAGTGGCTAGTGCTGTGTAGCAGTTTTCAATACCTCTTAATAAAACTGCATTATGAGCAAGGAATAACCAGAACCAGTAAAGTCCTGTGAGATTTGCGCTACAGCCCTAGCAAAACCTGTCATTTTTGGATGCCTAGTGGGGAGCTGTTTGCCACCTACTTGCATTACACACCGACTATTCTTTTTGCCCAAAGTTGATAGTACCACTACCCCTTTAATTCATTCAGACTAAGAAACCCTTTAACCCCTTAAGGACCAAACTTCTGGAATAAAATGGAATCATGACATGTCACACATGTCATGTGTCCTTAAGGGGTTAAACCACGACAGCCCTGATGTCATCTGTCATGAATTTAGTTGGGTCTACTATTGTGTGTCTGGTAAGTAATAGCTTTATTTATACATTGTGCTAACAAAAAACTAGCAAAGACATCAGAGGTCCTTTAATTTTCCCAACCAGATAAGAGTCCTCTTATGAGTGTGAAAATAAAATAAATTTTCATCTTGAGATTTGCTAGCTCTATGGTTATCACACTACATAGATAGGTAGGTCCTCTTGCAGAACAGCTTGTTATCTCATGTTCACCATGTCATTGTCCCTTTAAATGATGATCTAACCTGTTTGCATATTGAACATCCCATTCCACTGCCCCCCTTATAGGGATTTACCTGGAATCTAAAAATAAGATTATCTGTACAGTTGGCAGCGGTTCAGCTAGTATAACATATATATGAAATATTATCTACAAACTACCAGATCGCATATATTTATTTATACATGACAAGTGCTCATTAAGCATCATGCAATTACTGTGGATAGTGCTGTGGAACAAATCAGTCCAATATTTATAATATGAGAATAATTAAAGTGGCTATTTCCTTCTCTGGGAGGTACAGCCTTTTCTCTTATTAGTTAGCTAGGGCTTATGTCCTAGAGCAGGTTGAATGACCGTGGCCAGTATTCCAATTTAAGGAAATGTTTGAACAAGCTATAGATGTTTTCATTTTGCAGGCTTTTGACCCCTTGCAGCCTCCTGTCCCCATCCACTATAATACTGATTTATGAGATTTAATGAGATAATGGTAGAGGGCAGAGGGGCATGTGAGTGTAATTCAGAATTTAGGAGATAACAGGCTCTGTACCCCGCACATTCTCAGGGCTAATGGATTTTTTTTTAAAAATCATTAAATTGGGACAAAACGCACAGTGCAGTGATGCGTGCACAGAAGCAAGACGAAAGATCAAGACAAAATGCACAGGGGTATGTTTACTAAATTACTACTAAAGTGAAGATAAGACAATTTGCATTACAGTACTCTATTTGTTTCCAAACTATTTTTAACTGCATTTTGCTATTTTTATTTCAATTCACTGTTTAGTTAAAAATAAATAAAAAACCCAACTTGGAGAATAATACAATAAGGTTATAAAGAAAGGTAATGAAACATAGAGAAAGAGAGAATTAAAAGACATGTCAGGCGTCAACACAGGTAGAAGATAGAGTGAATTGTAATGCTAATGCAGCTTAACCCCTTAAGGACCAAACTTCTGGAATAAAAGGGAATCATGACATGTCACACATGTCATGTGTCCTTAAGGGGTTAAAGGGATGTTTTTCAAAACTACAGCTCCCGTGATGTTTAGCAAGCCTTTAACAGGATACTGTGATTTGAAGAGGAGGACATGCAGAAAAAAACCCCCAAAAAACTAGTAGCTGCCATGCATTTTGCAAATCTCTGCAGTTATTAGGCAATGTGTGCGCTGGAAGATGGGGAAAGGAGACCTCCTTGCACCATAACATATGCACTGAACATGCATTATGGTGTCTGCATGTCCTTTGAAACTTTATTATGGATTGAGGTTGTCCACCTGTCCATAGTGTGTATTTAAAGGACACTATACTCACCCAAACAAATTTAGCTTATTGAAGCAGTTTTGGTGTATAGATCATGATCCTACAGTCTCACTGCTCAATTCTCTGCCATTGAGGAGTTACATCACATTGTTTATGCAGCCCTAGTTACACCTCCCTGCATTAGACTTGCACATCCTTCCTAAACACTTCCTGTAAAATGAGATCTAATATTTATACCTCCATTATTGCAAATTGTGGTGTTTTGTGTTTTTTCTCTGTTGATAGCTTCCTAGACGTTACAGGTGCTTCCTGTGTGTGTTTAAAGTTCATCTTACAGAGTAGGAGATAAAAACTTCTATTGTTAGTTAACATCTGATCAAAAACTAAACATTTTTTCATGCAGACTGTGTGAGTGAGTCACAGCCAGGGAAGGTGTGGCTAGTTTTGCATAAAGAGAAACAAAAGTGATTTAACTCCTAAATGGCAGAAAATTGCTTGGTGAGACATAGTTACATAGCTGAAAAGAGACTTGCGTCCATCAAGTTCAGCCTTCCTCACATATGTTTTTGCTGTTGATATGTTTTTGCTGTTCAGACGTCAGAGGCCTGATCTATACACCAAAACGGTTTCAGGGAGCTGAAGATATTTTGGTGACTATATTATGCCTTTAAAATGTTCAATGATTTAAAGTAGTAAATGATGATTGTGCATAGTTGTAAGCATTTCTATGGCTGCCTGAAACGGGGTTAGAGGAAAAAGAATAGAATGCACATTCATTTTGGTGAAATCGGTTCGAAGAGTGAATGTAATTGAAAATATTGATTATTGTAATGCAGAAACATGCTGTGGCAGCTAGCAAACTGCCTGTGCTCTTAAACAGCAAAGACTCTATCTTCACCTCCCTCTCCCCATGGGCCGGTGTTTAGTGGGCAGATATATGAGATAGATGTTAGTAAGGTACTCTGCTTGCAGCCCCTGTTCCTTCTGATCCTCTGGAGATGTTTGTTTGCAGTGGAGAGGCTTACACCGTGTTCCCAGGCTCTGATCACATTCCTCTGAGCACAGAGGCCAGGACTATTGACATTATCATCAAGTAGGTCACCTTATGTGAAGCAGCACTACAAAAGGGCAGTTAAAGAACAGGCAAGCCACATCAATCAACATTGAAAAGAGGAGAGATGCACTCAACTGGTCTTATTATGTACAGTTTGCTTTCCCCAAAACATATTCAACATAAAAATTATATTTCATGTTTTTTCAGACGGCTGAAAGCATACTACAATTATTTTTTTCCAATCGCTCCCAGATTGAGCATTGTGGCCTAGAAACTGACCAGTATAATATGTTACAGCAGTTTACTTACCTGTTTCATAGGACCACGAACGATAATGCAAAGGACAGCTGTTATCTGATTCCTATTGAGTCTCAACCAGCTAGTTACATTAATTATTGCCGCTTACATACTCTGCTTAATTGGTTATAGGATCAGTACAATTAAATTGCAATGTCCTTTAAAGTACTTTGCTCACCTTAGAGTATACCCTTTTGCATTTTTAAAACCATGTAATAATCCCGGCGATAATAGAGTTATATGTTAAGAGACTTTTTACCACTGCTGTTGTAGATCCTGCCAATTATTTTTCAACATTCTTTTTTTTTCTTTTCTTTTTTTTTTCTGAAGGTGCATGGACACACTACACTTGAAGAGGAGGACTAAGTGTGCCAACATGGATGAATTCAGAAGGTAAATATTTGCAAAAACTCCCAAAAATGTAATTTTAATCCAGACGCACCCTTCATCTTTCCAGCCTTGTTTTTAAGAGCTTCTCTGGGAAACTCCCACCCTACCTGAACAAAATGCTTTCCTTAGCTGTTCCCACTTTCTATAAGCTCCGATCCAGTACAAGCACTTTACTTAGTCTACCTCAATACAAAAAGAAAGCGGCCCGATCCTCCTTCTCCTACAGAGCGCCGCAATTGTGGAACGACCTCCCGCACAATTTAAAATCTTCCCTAAGCCTAAAGTCATTTAAGAGATCCCTCTCTACATACCTCAAAACAGAATGCACGTGTCATGGTTGATTATATATTTCCTGCCTGTTCTATGTTAAATTTTGTATATATTGTGTATTAATATTGTTTTTGTATTTTGTTGTACCTAATGTAACAATGCAATGATTTGTGGACCCAGGACATACTTGAAAACGAGAGAAATCTCAATGTATCTTTCCTGGTAAAATATTTTATAAATAAATAAATAAATAAATTTAACGTAGAATTTTCCCAAAGGTTTAAGAGACATTACTAAGAAAAGAGACATCACAATTTTATTGGACGTTTCATTGCAAGACATTTTCCCCCAAAATACAAACGGCTCTCACCCACCCCAAAACATTTACAGCAATAAATAAAGACGCATCATTATAAAGTAGACAAGACCACATCACCTGTACCCTGGAGTCCTGATCTGCAAAGTGTGCAGAAGGACTCTTTCTTTTAGAAGTATGAGGGAGACCAAACTCACAGAGGAGACTTTGAGAGACATCCTTAACACTTAATAGTGCCTCTGGCAGTGGAGCAATGTATGGGTGTATTTTTATGACGGACAAACATTTTAAGAAAATGGCTGGAGGTCTGCATCTGGTATGTAGTTTCTCTATGATAATTCAGTGTCCCAGTCAATGGAAATAATTGTATATAGACCATATTGGACATATGTGGCCAGAAGAGGGTAAGGCATATGATGGGAAGTAGAAGAGGGTATGAAAAAATACATTAGCAGAGGAAAATGATTGAGTGTGTCCAAAAAGCTGGGCAGAACGAGTCAGCACCAAGATAAATGTCCAGTGCTAAAGAAAGAAAAGGTTTGTGAAATTAAGAGGCATTACTGCTCAATGTGCTTTCTGTGGGTTGCCTTCTGCAAATCTTTCTTTGAAGCTGCAGATGCTTCTCACAGGAGTCAATGTTTGGACCCAAACTGGGTTAATATGTGACCTCTCTCTACAGGGCAGGCTCTCAATCTCAGTGACTTCTGGCAAGCCACTGTCACCATGCATACAGCATCTCAGCCACACAGGACCTGCCATGGGCCAGAGGTCATCTTCGCAAACATCATCCTCCCCCACAGGAAAAGGACTCAGAAGGAACTCAGGTATTCCAAGGCAACTTCATATACATATTTATACTGCTCCTGTGGAAGAGAAGGGAAGTAGTGAAAAAGAATGGTTCAGGAAAACCAATAATATTACATTGTATAATTACCATGATGTCACTTAAAGGAGAACTCTAGCCACTCACACATTTGTGTTATTTAGTTTTGCTCCATATGTCATCTCTATTCATTTTGCTCACAAATACTGCTGTACATGATGTTGAAATGTAATGTTTTGATTGGGTAAATCACTTTCTAGCTTAATGTAGGCTGTTTGGTAGCCAATCTACAAAGCCTTTTTTTTTGCAGGACCTTTATCTGGCAAGAAACTATATGATGTAAAAGTTCTAATGTCTTGGTGACATTGCTCATTTCTAACTTTAATGAATAAAAATGAGCAAACCGATAATCTGAAGCAGCATCATTTAACCTTGAAGTCTGGGCTTGGTTCCCGGCATATGACTCAGGGCTTCCTTCCTCTCTGTGCTGCAGTATGAGGAAGGTTTAACTGGGTGCCCAAGTGATAGGTGTAGAGTGTCAGCTGACTTGACTGTAAGATTTGTCTCCCTTTGGAGATTATTCGGGTCCGATTTGGAGCCTGTGTTTTATTTTATTTTTATTTTTTTTACAGGTGTCCTGTAAAGATATTAAATAACTGGCTATGTATCCATCTGTGTTAATTTTTTTCAGTTCAAATAACCACATTCTAGTGTTGCAATTTGAATATTTTTTTTTAAATTTATATTATAGGACACATAAATGGGATGACTATCGGAATATTATAGAATTTACAGCCAGATTTATCGGATATTCATTTATCTTATCTCAGGCGACACTGAAATTATGTCTCTTTTAAAGATATCATTCAGTTTGTTTGAATTGACTGACTTAGTGGGATAGTGATATCTATTTATTTAATGCAAAATGTTATACTCCTGCCTATTACTGGCAGATATCTATCCGGTACCTCTATTAACCCCTAAGTAGTTGAGTTTAAATAAGATTTCAATTTATGGTTCTTTATTGTAAACCTATTACTCTTTTTCAATAAATTGTCTTCCCTTTGTGGATTTGGCATTTCCAATGTTTTATTTCAGAATAACACTGAGGCCATAGATATTTAGGGATTAGGCATTTTCTTTTGCCTCTATTATTAATTGCCTCTTTACTAATGCATCAGAATGCACATGGTGTCATGATTAAATTATTTACGTGTTCCCAACTTGCCCCGTTACAGTCTATAATGAATGCAGTGGCGAGGCTCATCTTCCTGTCCGCCCGCACCTCTCATGCTTCCCCCTTTGTCAGTTCCTACATTGGCTTCCTGGAAGATATAGGACTCAATTTAAGATTCTGCTACTTGCTTATAAATCCTGCTCCGACCTACGTGTTCTCAATAATACACAAATATGTCCCATCTATGCCCCTACACGCTGCCGGAGACCTATGCTAACCTCTGTTCTACTCCTACCTCTGATGCTCATCTTAAAGGACCACTCTAGGCACCCAGACCACTTCAGCTTAATGAAGTGGTCTGGGTGCCAGGTCCCTCTAAGATCAACCCTTTTTTTTTATAAACATAGCAGTTTCAGAGAAACTGCTATGTTTATAAATGGGTTAATCCAGCCTCCAAAGCCTCTAGTGTCTGTCTCATTGACAGCCGCTAGAGGCGCTTGCGTGCTTCTCACTGTGAAAATCACAGTGAGAAGACGCAAGCGTCCATAGGAAAGCATTATAAATGCTTTCCTATGAGACCGGCTGAATGCGCGCGCAGCTCCTGACGCACATGCGCATTCAGCCGAAGAGGAGGAGAAGAGGAGGAGGAGAGCTCCCCGCCCGCCGCGCTGGAAAAAAGGTAAGTTTAACCCATTTCCTCTCCCCAGAGCCTGGCGGGAGGGGGTCCCTGAGGGTGGGGGCACCCTCAGGGCACTATAGTGCCAGGAAAACGAGTATGTTTTCCTGGCACTATAGTGGTCCTTTAAAGACCTTAGGGCTGCACTGTTCCTATGGTACACCCTTCCCCTTTCTGTTAGACTTTCACCCAATCTCCACTCCTTCAAAAAATCTTTGAAAACTTACTTCTTTAGGAAAGCATATAAATTAAACTGTGAAGCTTTCCCTCCCCGCACCCGGATTCCTCTTCTGAAACTGTAATAAAAAATAAATACTAATCCCTCAATGAACACTATCCTAGCGACCTACTTTTCTACCGTACCCTTACCCTTTGTGTCACTATACCCTACTCTATCTAGCATGTAAGCTCATTGAGAAGGGCCCTCAACCCCTCTGTGTCTGTTAGTCCACCCATTGTACAGCGCTACGGAACTTTTTGGCGCTTTATAAATAATAATAATAAGCCTAATTAAGCTACGACACAGAATCCACCCCTTCTGCCTAGTCTTTTGAAACCGTGATTTGTTTGAAACGCGCTGTTTCCCTAGTATTCCTTAGCCCCCCTTCTTACTGGTGTATGGACTCTGTTCTATTATTATATTTTATCCATTTGCACTTATTTGATATGTTACTCATAGCCATGCTTTGAATTCAGTAATTAAATTCTCACAAGCAAAGGCTCACTTCTCTGATTTCTTTTTTCTTAGATATGTCTGAGTGCGGTTTGTTTGGATTGCTCCCAGTGATAAGCTTAGTGTGTCAGCTGTCTTGATGTTAAGATGTGCCTGGACGCTCTTGCCCCTGTAGCAGCCTAAATGTGCTGTAGTGGCTATGGTTCTCTCCCAGGGCAAGTAGTCAAACTATTTGTAAACAGTTTGATAACTTAACTGGGCTCAGTCAGTCACTTCTTTCTCTGCAGCCTGGAATCTCCTATGAGGAACTTCCATTAGCTAAGCCCTGTTGTGCAGGGTCGGCTCACTCGGTTAGCAAAGCTTAGGGCTGCAGAGGTGATCTGGGTGGACCTCTGGTCATTTTAAACCATTTACAAATGATTTGACTATGTATCCTTGGTGGACTCCAGGGCACTCCCGATGCAAAAACCACTACAGCACACTTTCCTTTAACCCCTTAAGGACCAAACTTCTGTAATAAAAGGGAATCATGATATGTCACACATGTCATGTGTCCTTAAGGGGTTAAAGGAACACTCTAAGCACCATAAGCACCACTTCAGTTGAAGGTGTTATAGTATTCCCATCTCACTGCAAATTTGTTTATATAACTTTTAGTAGAAATGTTCGGTCCCCTGGGAGCCTGGTCATCAAAGATGATATGGCGGAGGCGGAGCTTTGCTTCCATGATACCAATTCGTCCCAGAGATTGAGGCAGTGTTTGGCTGATTGGCTTATGCTCTTCACCTGTCACTGCCTACTACGCCTGATATCGTGCAAAATGGAGCATGGCTCTACCTCTGCGTTCATCATTAGAGGCGGAGCTTGCAGGCAAACAAGCATATTTGGTAAACCGTAAGTAATGCACAACTGGCGCCATAAACATTAAATCAGTTGAAGTGGTTATGATTTCTACAGTGTCCCTTTACATGTAGAGGGGTGGGAGTGTCCCTTTAAATAGATGGTGAGAGAGGTGGTTAGATAAAGCAGTAAATAGTTGTAAAAGAAATGCCACTGCAATTTAAACATTTTCTTACATGATATTTTATCCACCAACTGAATGACCCAGACTGACTATTGATTCTCCCACTGCTCAACACAAGATTATGCAGAGAAATGCATTTTAGGAAAAAGAGGCTCTCACTAGAAACGCGGCTGATTTGGAGAATTTTACCAGTTAAGGTATTTTGACATAAAATTCAATTCCTAATGTAGTTAACAAAAATGCTCACATCTTATTGCAAGAGAAATGGGAAACTGTTATTAACGGTTAGTTAAAAAATACATAAAGGGAATCAACACCGTAAAGGAGGAGACTATTTAAAAGAAGAAAACCTACCACAACAAGAGGACATAGTCTTAAATTAGAGGGACAAAGGTTTAAAAATAATATCAGGAAGTATTACTTTACTGAGAGGGTAGTGGATGCATGGAATAGCCTTCCAGCTGAAGTGGTTGAGATTAACACCGTGAAGGAGTTTAAGCATGCGTGGGATAGGCATAAGGCTATCCTAGCTATACGATGTCAGGGACTAAGGAAAGTATTTAGAAAATTGGGCAGACTAGATGGGCCGAATTGTTCTTATCTGCCGTCACATTTGTTTCTATCCAAATTACATTTGTCTGTTTTCAAACTGATTCACAAAGGTTCCAGTCAAGAGGAACACAACAAATATTCTATAGATTATGAATAATAAAAAAAAAAAAGAAAAAAAAAGGTTTTACAATTTTTTGCTGCTGCTAGGCGTTAGATGGCCACTGGTCAACATGAGGACAAGAAAATGCCCAGTCTAAAATAAATATTTTTAAATTCCCTATAATAACTTGTGCTTGTTGATTTTGAAGGGAATGTGTAATATTAACAGAGCAAACCATGCATAGCTCCCTCTCTTGGAAGTTAATCGTGTAAATGGTACGAGTGATCATGCAAATCCCAAGTAGCTCATGATTCCACTGACATTTGTAGAGCTTTCTAATCCATAACCATGTTATTTAATCAAGTATATTATGAAGCTACAGAATTTCGTAAATTGGCAATTTCTCCTAAAAAAAAAAAAGGGGGTCAATGGATTAGAGATCTTCCCCTTTTTTCCCTGCTGGCAAAAGAGGGCAGTATTGAGTCAAAGACAGGTTGGGCCATATCAGAAGGAACAGACATTTTGGGGGTAGAATGACTGTTCCACTCCTGCACAGGGGGAGACATCATGCAGATGAGAGAGCTAACTGTGTGTGTGTGTGTGTACGTACACACAACTTATACAAAGCAGTGGCCTTAAAGTACAGGCACCTTTAAATACTTTCATGAAACCACCCTGCCTGGTATGATCAGGCAGTCCTGGGCTTCCTTCTCTATATCCCCATTTTCAGATAGGCTGGTGTGAATTACAGCTGTGATCGATGCTTATTTAAGGGGACACTCTGGGCACAAATACAAGTTTAACTCATGTGTTATGTTAACATGCTGTATATTTTTGCATGTTCAAATCTTTATAGTTTTTGCACAAGAAAAATCATGTATGAAAATATTTAAAAATTACAGGGGCAATATTTCCAACTATTTGGTGGTTATTCTAGCTACCTCTCTTATGATCTATTTGATTGGACACTCCCATCTTTGTAGTTTTTGCACAAGAAAAATAAATATTTTTTGGAATTCTGCATCTAAATTTCTGCCTCCTTAGCCACGCCCACTTACTCCGAAAAAAAGACTTCCTTATCAAATATATGTACACAGCTTAAAGGGACACTATAGACATCGGCACTGGAATCAGGTAAGCGAATAAAAGGATTTTAACTCTTTAATGCCTGTGGAGGAACGGGGGAAGAGGGAACTATAGTATTAGGAATATATATTTGTATTCCTAACACTATAGTACCTCTTTAACCACTGACCGCACAGAGTGATCTGAACTATAAAGCAACCTGAATTAGAAGGAAAGGACTACATATATAGTCAACTTATAGTAAGGATGTCACTACCTGTTTGTAGTTTCTCTGACTGTCTGCAGCCAGGTTGTGAATCAAAAACAGTTCACTCAGTGACATTAGAGAACATATACATTAAAGTTGTATCGGTGCTCCAAGTGTCCCTTTAATGTGTTTGAAGAGGCTGGCCAGTTGGGAGCAATGCTTTCTGTGCTGCACGCTGGAAAGGCCTGAATATTACGTGGGTATCTGGGAGAACACAACATGGCCAGTGACCCTGCGTGAGCTCACTTTGAGACCCCTGATACAGCACCTGTACAGGTCTAGCAGAAGAGAGATGAATCACTCACCAGCGTCTCCACCATGTTGGCCTTGTTATTCCGTAGGGTTTTCACAGTATGAAATACGTCAATGATGTTCTGCTGCTGGATCATCTCACAAACGCTGCAGATAGCACAGAATGTTCCACTGCGACCACCACCATTCCTTGGGAGACAGAAAGCAGATTATTTATTTTTGCAAAAGGTAAATGAAGCATGGTTGATATCCCTAAACGAATACCTTTACTACCATAACAAATGTCTGCTCAATGTAGTCTCACCTCCGGCATTAAACCGTTTTGTTTCGTTTTGTAGTGATTCAATGCTGTAGGTGAGTTTTCAGCACCGAACAACACTGCTCCCTGACTTCCATCTGATCTGCCTCCGCAGTATGAGGAAAGTTTAGCTGGGCAGCTGGCTGAGAACATCAGTCTATCAATGGCCTCCCTTTTTTTTTTTTAATTCTTTATTTGTCTGTGCACAAGATGAAACCAGAGGTCGTGTCGCCATGACAACATTTGCGTATAGTAGGAACAGCATAAGATACAACATATACATAGCGTGTAACAGAGGCAAAGTTTTGATGTTACATTAACATGTATAAAGGAGAATGTGTAGTGGGGGTCTATCGTAATCGTGCGGTCGGGCCAAAAATGTTTGAGACTGTCCACAAGAGCAGATATAGGTCTAATGACCGCGTGGGTCATGTCTACGTATCTGGTGGCCTGGCCTGATCATCCCTGCCGGCAGGGTGTGGGTATAGGGCTGTTGCTATTAGCTGCCACTGGTTTTGAGAGGTAGTTATGTGGGTCACAAACACATGTGGTGGGACCAATCCTCGGCTCCCTCTCGCTATTGGGGGTCGCGCTGTAAGCCTCCAAAGGCGCCAGTATGAGTCCCCCTTATTGGGTTCTGGTGCTATTCTCAGAGTCCTGCCAGTTTCCGCCTCTAACCCACAACCCCACTACTCTGCCCCTTGTAGCCGGGTGACAAGGCTGCTGTTAGCTTCATATAGCGATCTAGGCTTATGGATGCTATTTGTGTGAGATATGGGGCCCCCTGAGAAGACAGGAGCCAAAGAGAGTAAAAGAGATACATATATCAAGAGGAAAAGAGCAGTAGTGAGAGAGCAGGGGAGGGAGAAGGGGGGGGGGGACAAGGGGCAAGGCTCCAGCTCCGGGCGGGCGGGGGGGGGAGGGGGCCGGGGAAGGCGGAGGACAGGGGCGGGCTTCCAAGGCTGGCAATGGCCTTCCTTTTAAAGAAATTATACCTGCAATTTATCTCAATAGGCAGCCTGTGATTGGCTGAGTGTGTTTCATTGTATCATGGTCCCCATGGCTAAACCTTTCTCATACCATGGAGGCAGGTCTGTTAGGGGCGCTATCTTTATGGTTAAATTGTTCTAATGAGCTTAAGTTGTTATGGGGGTGGGGAGTATTCTTATAAAGTGTTCCTGCACACATACAATGACACTGTGCGCATCTATAATAGGCTATTTAGAACTATTTTTATTACACCTTTAGCTCTTGCCATTTGACAAATTTTTTGTTTGTTTGTTTGTTTTACAGCATCAATTATTCCACAGTGCTTGTGTGTACAAACTCCATCTTATCCCACTACAAAGCACACCTGCTTAGCTAATGTGCAAGACATGAAAAGTCATTTTTAAATATCTTTTCATTTATTCATTTGCAAGCCACACCATAAAGATGAAATAATTAGAAGTCACGCTTGACAGAAGAAAGACTTCGTCTGTGCTGTGTTTTTTAATGTGGAAACTGTTTGCAGTAGAACAAGTGGAAATAACTAACTTGACTCTATACCCTTACAACACAGATAGGAATGGAACCAGTGACACAGAAGTAACACATACAGCAGTTTACTTACAGGCAGTGTACAACCGTCCTGCCTTCTCTCCCATCGTACTGCTCTTGCCACTTCTCCAGTCGCTGGACCACTTTTAGTATGGAGCGTTTTGATGGAGGAGTGTCCCTGTAGGCTGGCCAGCCTATGTACTGGAGGTGTTGCACAATGCGGTAACCGTCCTGTGGCTGAAGTGGAGCAAACAGCTAAGCTTTCAGGCAGCAACTTATCACAATGCAAAAGTAACAGTAATCTTCCTTACCCTGGCCATGTTACAAATCCGGAATATCCTACTGATTGCATCTTCATCAATATCGGCTGAGACGAATTCCACCTGCACAGGACCGTAACAACAGGATGTCTTCTCCGGCCAATACTGGAGACAGAGCTAGGGATGAGATCAGATACAGGCTAACACATCTGTATGCAGAGCAACACAACACCATGCAGTGTAATGTAATAACTCACAGAGTGAAATAAAGACACATCGATATAATATGCAAAGAGATACAATAGCACACAGAGACCTATAACCGAGACCTATAATTAGCAATCACAGAGGCGTAATAATACACTCAGTGGTGTAATGGCATGCAGAGCGTGCAAGGATAATGGAAAGTGATGTAATAATATGCAGGCATAATATGGAGGTGACTACAGTACGAAAGATGAAAAGGAGAGGAAAGAACTTGTTGGAAAGCGATAACTAATAATAATAAATGGGAAGCTTTCGAGAGCAATCTTAATTTTTCCAGACATACATTAAGTGCTGTAGCCCAACGCATGAAAAGTGCTACCCTGCAATAATAATTCATATACTGAAGGAAATCAAAGCAGCTGCCAAGATAATTTGATTTCTTTATTGCATCATATAAAAACAAAACAAAAAACAATATTCAGTGATACCCTTGCATAAACAGATGAATCCTGATTATAGTCACCAGAACAACAACAACAGCTTAATGTTTTCTGGTTCTGGTGAGTACAATCATTCACTGCAGGCATTTTCATGTAAACACTGCCATTTCAGAGAAAATGCAGTGTTTACATTGCCCCCTAGGGACACCTCCAGTGACCACTCCTCAGATGGCCATTGGAGGTGCTTCCTGGGGCAGTTCTCCACAATGTGCAGCACTGCCGTTCAGCTTCTCCACACTCTGCATGGAGATGCTGAATTTTCCTCATAGAGATGCATTGATTCAATGCATATCTATGAGGATGTGCTGATTGGACAAGTCTGCATTTGGCCCTGCCCCTGTCTCCCGCCTCCTCGATGATTTCAATCAATCAAATACTTTCCCTAAGGGCAATGATGCGGATCGGGGGGCAGGTCCAGCGCGTTGCTGGAAATAAGGTACGTTTTTATTACCTTTTAAAGATGTTAGGGAGGGCAAGCTATCTATGTTATGGTTTTCAGATTATAGGGTCAGGAATACATGTTTGTGTTCCTGACCCTATAGTGTTCCTTTAATAACCACTGATCGTGCAGGGGAGTCTTCTAATCTACTTGTAACAATATCACCCGATTTGGTGGTAATCTCCACAAAAAAAACTAAATTGGACTTTGTAACTGTGTGAATCAGGCCATAGATAATGAAGAACAAAGAACTTCTGAGACTCTGTACTGCCTCATCATCCTGACTTTGAACATAGAGCTGTGAGCTAGAGTCTGCTAATCTACCAATTGTACCAAATTAAAATTTAAATTGGCAAAAATGAACCAAAATAGCGGATCTAGAAAAATCCTGCTTCATTTTAATAAGCTAGGCTCTATTTAAAAAAAAAAAAAAAAAAAGAATAAAAACAATGATGTGTGTACTATTTACATTAGTGAGAGCACACAGGATTGAGAATGGTTGGGTTTGTTTGAGACGATTAATTGTGGATAAAGTAAGAGGAGGAGAATTTTGCAAGACAGCTAGTATCTGCTAGAACAGTGAATACTTTTCTTACAACCTAGTTCTTTACTCCTACTTATACCCTTTGTGTCATTTTACCCCACTCCCTCTAGCATGTAAGCTCATTGAGCAGGACCCTCAACCCCTCTGTTCCTGTGCATCCATGTGTCTGGTTACAATTATGTGTCTGTTAGTCCACTCATTGTTCAGCGCTACAGAATTTGCTGGTGCTTTATAAATAATTAAATAATAATAAGTGTTTAGATTGTTTGTGGGTTTCTTGTTTTTAATATAGGGTGGACATTAATATAACTATGTGATAATGTAAATTTTTTTGTTTTTCAGAGGAAAATCTAAAAAGAACTCCCTAGACCTCTTGGTGGAGCACACAATAGCTAGACAAAGGTGATGTTCACAAGACCTATTCTTAAATAATAAATGGGAGAGGGCAGCGTGGGTAGCAGATATTTTTGCAAAGGGACAGAAAAGCAGCATGCCCTACAATTGCTTACCTGTGCTGCATCCATTTCATTCAGCATGACGACAGAGGAACAGTTGTAGTCAAACACCAACCTCCAGAAATCTGCCACCGTATTGGGTAACGGATGTTGTGTGACCAAGAATGCAGCTGGTTTTTTATGACTCTAGAACAACAAACATAAAAGACCATCACGAAACATGTCAAAGGCTGACACAGAATGAAAGAACTTAATGTATATTGAAGCAGTTGCTCTTCCTGACTGCACAAATATGACATGGGAGCCTATTGTCTGTCACTTTATCACATGGAAAGACAGACACGATCTCACATAAGGGAGTCTGTGCCACAGATGGAGTTGCAGTTATTGTGCTGTCTCATATTCCATAACCTGTCAACTTGTGTGTTAGAGAGGATTATCTGTAGGCATATTCCCTCTGCAGCAACTGGCTGTCAGATCTCCCACACAAGCAGAGATATTAGGGACACCCATGGGAATATGACAAGGACGACACAGTTTCCTATGACAGATCATACACCACTCTAAAGATAGTGACACACAAAACCCTTTGTGATACAACAGATAGAATTACACGGTATGCTTGTTTGTTTGTGGCACACATAGCAAACAGTAAGTGATTTTTCTTATTGCTTACATCCATTAGAGTAGCATTGATGTAATTACTAGTCTCTCCGTCCAGTGAGATAAGGAAAGGCAGGCACCGGTCCAGGGGCAAAACATCGAGAGCACGGTTCTTGTCATGGTTACGTGGTAAAAGCCCAATGCTGCAGTCCTCTGGTCTGGCTCTCGGAGTCACAATGTTCAAGGTCTGATGTAAAAGTAGAGAGAATATGCTGAGCTAGAGTTTGGACATATCATTTAAAAACACACAGCTTGCAATCATTGGTGAAAAGGCAAAACCGACTGCCCCACTTCCTTTGCCTCGAGGGTGTGATTAACCTACTCAGTGATTTATATGTTTCTGGTTGCTAGAATGCTGCTATTTAAAAAAAAAACAAAAAAAAAAAACACATTTTGGCGATTGTTCTTGTTTAGAAATGCTCAAAACAAATGTTTGGCTATTAGTCTGATGTTTGTGACACCATCAGAAAGTACCTCCCTGGACATCTTAAGGAAGGGAGGACATGACTGCTGGCAGGAATAAGGGGTTGGGTCACAAGGGGATACATTGTTACACATGGGGGGACATTAAGATGGGGACATTAAGTATGTTATTCTGTGAGTTATTAACCATTTTGTGTAACTCTGCATAAATCAGACCTCATATCTCAGTACCCATTGTATGTCACTCTATGGTATTTAAGACCCATATCTCAGCATTGTGTTTGTCATACAGGCATCAGGACTAGCCTTACTCTCTTATTGTGTATAAACACTGTTGCTATACAAGGTGTAGTGTTGCTAGCTTCCCGCCCACCCACCCACAAAACGTGTGTTATGATGGTGGTGTTGTTGGTTGTGTGCGGTTGTTTCTTTGTTTTGTCACAGCTCGCGGTAGTCCTGGCCAGCGAAGAGGTTTGGAAGAAAGTGCCCAAGCGGCTTGGGGAGTCGCAGCCTGCTGAGAGCTGATGGCGGGGGCAGGCTGCATTGGACTCGTGGGTCTTTTGATAGAGCTGTCTGTTGGTAATCCCCAACAGCTGACAGGTTGTGGACGCTGGTGATAATTGATGTTAATTCTGTTAATAAAGCTGTGGCCGTTGCCCTTACCCATACAGAAGGTGTTGTGTATTTATTGGGCAACGGGTGGTGGGAGTTTTGGTCTGGGGTCAGCAGTCATGTATGCCACACATTAATTCATGCAGTCACCAACATTTATATGTTTTTGAAAGGTTAGTTTTACATTTGTTTTCAGATGGACTAACCGTTAACTAATCTGAAAGCATTGAGTATGTGCAGTTTCTATGTTACTATGGTTATGTGTTCTAAATTGATTAACCCCCACAATCAAAGAAAGCGATCATTAGCAACATACCTGAAACTCATCTTTGATCTGGCTACAGTTGGTCTGTGGGTCCATTCGACTAATGTTGTAGTAGACAGAGCGAAATTCACACACAGGAATTGCGGTGTTTCCACATAGACAGGCTTCCAGAATGGCGTCATGAACGAAAACATACTGCTCCTGAAAACAGTCACACAGGGACCATGGTGAGTAGATTGTGACAACAGATTATAAGGACTAACATTCTACTATATTAGCCTTCTGTTTCCACTAGTATCTACTTCTCATTCTATAAAGTAGTATTACTCATTTACAATACCAATAAGGCTTCCAATAGTTCAAATTTAAATCATTCTTGTTGTAATACTTCATTATTGAAAATGCTCCCTTCTTTATTGGAGGGTGGGGTTTATGGGATAAGCGGTTAGGTACTTAGCAATACTTTCACTCTGATCTTTTTTTTAAACTGCTGAGAAAAGAATAGAGGCTGCAGCGCACCTTTTACCAATTTCTCTATTCTTTCTTTTTTTGTTCTTTCATGACCATAGCGAAACCAGACCATGGCACGTTTTTTCGTGATTTTCAATTGGAGTTTCACATTAAGACGCACAAAATTGTCCTGGCCTATTTGGTCTGTTATATCATTCACCAATAGTGTCATTTTGGTGTCACACCTGAACTTGATATCATGTTCTAGAAGAGGTTTCAGCAATGACTGATTCAGAAACATAAATAATCATCTGCTTGCCCGCTTACCCGCCATACCTCAGTCTGCACCATGTTGACTCTTTGTGCTCGGAGCTCTCGCACACAGTTGAATATGTCCACCACTCCCTCATTCTCTGCCATATCGAGCATGATGTCAATCGCTATAAAGCAGCCAGTGCGTCCAGCGCCAGCACTGCGGGACAATATATACACAATACTAAATGGTAGGTATGTTGGAGCTATCATTTGTTACAAAAATATGACTGCATGCATAGCTGACCCCTTGGAGCTCAAACTTCCATGATCACCTGTTGACTATAATTGGCAGTCATTAGGAGATGGAGAACTAAGGATCACCTAACTTAGGGAGATTCTGTTTTAGGATGTTTAGTGGAACCATGGCTGCTTGAGTACAGTAACTGGTAAGACATGGAAGAGGGACAGTCTGGTTCCATAATATTCAAGTGATGATTCAAAAGTGTATCTATAGGTGTGGATTAAATAACGGAGTGTGAGAATGCCAAAAAAAAAGTTATGTCCATTACTATTTGCAACCACGAATAGAGATCTTTCAAGTACAGCTCTGCTTAAGCCTCCATGGCCACGGAGGCCATGCAGCCTAGTAGTTCCCACTTATGGTCTAGTTTGTCAATCCAGTCTCGTGACTCTCCAATGGTCCAGTGTTTAGAGAGAACACGGTTCTGTTAAATTGGTGATATAGCTAATAGTGAACCACTGGCCATCTATTAGAAGCACTGTTTGACCACAATAAAAAGAAACCTTTTGTATTTCAGCCAATTAGTTTCTAGAGCCACATGAGTGAGAAACCGCTGCCACCATCACTGAAGATACACATCTCATTTCCAGCTCAGGATTAGATGCATTCCCTTTCTTGCCATGTCACACATGGTAGCAGAGGAGAGAATCTACATGTAGATTGGAACCCTGAAAATGTCCACGTTTATTTCCACTGATGATTATTATCATGTCTATAATTTAGGAATGTACCTGCAATGCACAGTGATGGGTCCAGCGTCCGGTGGGTTGAGGAATTTCACCTGCCTTACGAAACCCAACAGGCCGGTGGCATAGCAAGGTACGCCATGGTCCGGCCAGCTGGTGAAGTGGAACTGGCGGATCTCCCGGATCTCATGGGAACCTTTCTGAGAAACACAGACCAAAAATCAGATTCTCCCCTTAAGTACCACCTTCCATGCTTGGTAAGCTGAGGTCAATGTTAAAGAGGTCTTAGTGCACCCATGTACAAGGAAACATTCAACAATTTACTCTTAATAATAATAATAATGCTTTCTTACTAACAATAACTCTCTAGGAACACTTGCCTCCAAGGAAGCTATTTACAGCCCAAACAGGTACAACATTTTATTTATCATATATGTTTAGTCATCATAAAGAACCATTGTACTCTAGTATATTTGTTACTTTTAGAAAATAACAGTCTAAATCTCCTGCTCATCCATCCCAGATTAGACCGCTGTGCTCACGCTTACCTTCTGAACTGTGAATGTCCGGATGACATACTCAGCCAATGGCTCTGTCTCTATCAGAGACACCTTGATATCACCATAGACTTCGGTGTCATCAGGCCAGTACCTGACACACTTCACCTGCACATAAGAGATAATTCAATGTCACTGTCTTTAACTTAGCTGTAGACACACAATTCTCTGGCCAGCACTTGTAGGGATTGCTGAGCATATGTTTTTCCTTATTTGTTTTCCACATTTCAGTGGTGTCTGTGTATGTTATTCTGTGAGTTATTAACCATTTTGTGTAACTCTGCATAAATCAGACCTCATATCTCAGTACCCATTGTATGTCACTCTATGGTATTTAAGACCCATATCTCAGCATTGTGTTTGTCATACAGGCATCAGGACTAGCCTTACTCTCTTATTGTGTATAAACACTGTTGCTATACAAGTATATAAACATAAATATGGAGCATACCAGCCATTTAAGAATGCCTTAATTTGACAACTTGTCTGTTATTCTTTAAGTAGCATAACCCTATATCTTTAATTGTTTTCTCACCCGTCCCACTTCTACGAGGTTTGTCACCATGACCACGCTGATTGAGTTCTCCTGCCAGACCATTCTCCAGAAATCCTTTACTGTCTCCTGCATGGGACCTGGGAAGTGCAAAGTGATAGGAAATGGAAATCAACAGCAGATTGTTGTGTTTGTTAGAATCTCTGATGTCCCTTCCATCAAAACTTTTCAGAGGGATGTTCTGTCTTTGCACCACTACTACACTTGCTTGTATTAAGGTACTGCAGGTGTACATTTTCTGTCTCTGCCCCATAATTATATATTTTGTAAGAAGGTACTGTTTAGCATTTTGTATGTATTGAAATATAATTATTCTATTTAGGCGTTCATTGTGTAGCCTGCATCGTAGGAGTTAGACATCAAAATTCTGAGGAGCCGGCCTATAGTTGGAGAATTGGTGCAAATTACCCTGTCCCAGGGACACTTGCAATAGTTGTTTTATGTAGCAATAGTTGAGTACCATGACATTATTTTATATATTTATTCTTAGTGGAGACAATCTTCTCATCTACCTTCTTCTGCACAACATACTAGAAGCTGGAGTTTTAAACTCAGTCTGTATGCTGTTCTTAGAGTAGGAGGGCGAGTTCTTGTATCATGTACCCTCATTCTACAAGGTTACTCATACAGGAATGAGCAGACTACTTTCTACTATCGTTCCTGCTGCCACAATGGCTCAATGACCTCTTACCTTGTGTAGCAATGTAGTGTCGAGGACGATGGTAACCCTGGAAAACAAGCAGTAAAGCAAGTGAGCAAGGAAAGAGGCTGGTTTTGTGATGTACAAACAGTCTCCATTGACCATCTTATCTTGGTGACTTACATCCACATAGTTAGCGTTGATGTAATCGGAGTGAGGGTCCCCATCTATCTGCTGGAGTCGCACCCGAGAGTGATCATCTGGGGAAAGAGACACAGAAAATTCTTGTTACAAGTATTCTGAGGTCAGTTACTAACTGACGAGCAAGAGTCAGAAATGTGTCCAGCCCATGATGTGTTCTGTCTGTCAATGCCACATGTCACCAATGGCAAAGCTATAAATAAAGTCACAGTTTCTGCTCTAGGGGAGATAGACGTGTAAGACAGAGTGGTTCCCATGATGAGAGAGGGCAAAAAACAAAAGGAGTTTTGTATAAAAAGTGCTGTGCTCACTTTTAGGCTCTTTTTTTGCATTTCCTTTTTTTTTTATTTCCTTACTGCACCAAAATATTCGTTACTGTGCCTATTCTGACATTTTATGTTTACGTTGTATTTTTTCCCCCCTCAAGTTCACAAATGTGTCGCTCCCACTGTACATGAAAAGAGGTATAGGAGCGCACCTTTTCCCCCCCTACTATTTTCTCTGCCACTGTCAGTGTGTGGCGGTTTTCTGTAACAGGTAAGCAGCGTTCATGATCTTCCTTTAAGGCATAAAAAACAGAACCTTCAAAATGTGAATGCGCTGGTTTTTCTCCTAGTAATATTAAAAATGTGTCTTATTGTGTTAATGTAATCAATGGTAAAATCATCAGGTGGAAAATATATCTTCTTCTGTGGGACCAGAAGAAGATACAAGGAAGGAAATTAGAACAGGAGAGCAGTAGATTTTAAGACAATCTTGTTAGCTAGAGAAAATAAAATGTTGCCTACTCCCCCATATTGTGACCCAGTTGGGTCCCACTTACATGATATAATATTTCCATATCGGTTTTTATTACGGTTCTCATCTTCCTTTGCAGTATCCCAGGATGCAGTTTGTCCCTCAGGGAGTGCCTATTAGTAAAGAGAACAAAATTATGAAGGCACACAGTGAGCATAGAACTCTACTTAAAGCTAAAATCGGTGGGATCCCTCCACCCCCCCAAAAAAAAGTGTTATATAGCAGAGTAGCTTCTACTCGGTACCAAAAATTGTTCTACACAAAAGGAGTTCATACTCTGAATCTAACAGGCTTTACAGGAAAGTAACTTATATTCTCCAACAGGCTTTACAGGAAAGTAACTTTTTATATTCTCTATCAAACCGTGAACAGTAACTCATACTCTGTATCACACAGGTTTCTATAAAGCAGCAATTCATACTCTGTATCTTTGCACTGCAGAACAATAGCACATACACAGTATCAGACATTGTTTTACAGAAGAGTAACACATACCCAATATCAGACAGGTTAAAGAGAAAAGTAGCTGAAATTCGGTTTCAAACTGTGAGGCATAATTACTAATGTATGCATTCTAACTTTATGATACAGCTTATACCACTGCATAATGATTATTAAGAAAGCCAGTTCCACACACTGTTTCCCATAACAGAAATTGGATATCACACTACATTTTATATAAATCTCATATGTATTTTCCTACAATACACATAGGTTTGACCCATCTCGCTTTTCTCATCTGTGGCTGGAATCAGGCGTAAGGCCTTGGCTAATAGACTGAGCATCATCCCCAAAACCAGGGAACCCATACGCCATCAAACCCTTGTGACAACATGTATACCTAATTGACAATTGAACAGTCTGGTTTTATCCTGTCCTAACAAAATGTTTTACCATTTCTGTTCTCTTTCTACTTGTTGAAAACTAAACTCAAAATAAAGAATTTGGGGGGTGAAAAGCCATGTCCGTATATTGCACCTCAAACATGTGCAATGGATCTGGTCATTTTGTCTTGTTTCCTGTCATGTCATTATGTGTAGATGTATAATTTTGTTGCCTCAGCCTGGATGCTCTTCTATGCATCCACCACCCTGAAACAGTATATTGTTTCCAAAACAATTACCCCCTTCACCACTCTTTTATACTTAGTTTTCAAAGCACCTTTTTTTGCGCTCTGCCTCCTCCCTTTTCTGTCTCTCCAAAGGCCTCTAAAGCAGCAAATTGGTTAACATGACTGTCAGCTGGCACAGAAGACACAACCTCGCAGAATGCTTTGTGTTATTGGTGGCGTATTCTCTTTATGGGGATAGACAGGTAATGAGCGGTTAATTGGGACGACTGCTTTGATCAGAGGTCTATTTGCCTTTAAAGGATTCAGCATCCTAATAGCGGCTAATCTCCCAGCAGAGATGCCGTGAGCAGTAACAGCTCATTTCCATCTCACTTCAAAGCATCCAACGGAAAACAGACAGTATTATCAAACAGTGGGGTTGCAAAGGGGGGGCCTTTTGTCAGCTCGTGGTTTAGAGATATGCCATCAGAATTTTTACACCTCTGGATTCTTCTCTTGAAATAGCTTTTCTCTTGGTCATCTTTTCTTTGTCTAGCCCACCTGCCCTATCTCTGAACCAATTTTTCTTTGCATTTTCCACTTTTCTCATCTCTGCCAACCTGCCTTTTTTTTTTGTTCTTTTGTACTCTTAAATCATTCCCTAAATATTTCTCGCCTACTAAATTTTCCCCACTGTTAACCCACATCAAAGTTCTTACATTGTAGATTTTATCCCAGCATCGAGAAAATGACCTGCCCTGTCTGTCAAGACAGATGAGACTAAAAATATTTACTTATTATCCCCTTTAATTGTGCCACGGCCATTGCAGAGTACTATCGCAGATTCAAGAATCACTTTCCAATCTGATAAGGAGGATATTCTTTAACGTTTAGCATGTGTGATGGCTTCAAATAGTTCTAAAATTATGCAAATCACCTTATCTGCGATTAGCTGGAGGCTGCAGTTTATTTCAAAGACTTTGAAACATCTGAAGTCTCACCGGGATAGGGTGATACAGAGATGCCAAAGATGATGTCAGCAGGAAACATGCCAGCTTCGTAACATCACAAGTCCAGTCGGTTATCAACATGGTGGCGTGGCCGTCAAGAAACTAGCAAAGACTTTATACTGCAGTATCCAACATCAGTCATAATAAGCACTTATCTCTGTTACAAGTGTAGACATAATAAATTGGACTCGAAAATTATTCCCAAGTGGTTTTGATGTAATCATTAGTAGAATACTGACATAAAATGACAGCACAGGAGATACTAAAACCTCAATGCTTAAACAAGACAAATTTTGGGGGCAAAGTTCTAAAAGAGGAGCAGTCGCTATGGAAACCAATGGAATGTTCCTGCTAATTGTTCCATTTTTAGAACTTTATCTCACATAATTACCCTATATACATAACTCTTAGTTATTCACTAAAGTGTGAATTGTCATGAATTAACATTTCATGCCAAAATAGCCAAATTGGAAAACATTAAGCCTGCGTTATATTCAATTCAGCTAAATATGAAATTCACATTTGAAGTTACACTTCAGTGAATAACCCTGATAGGGTACAAGTTGAACCAACTCTAACAGGGCTGGATTTCCCATTAAGCAGAGTAGGCAGCTGTCCTGTAGAGGGTACCTGTTCTCAGCACTTATAATGTGTCTTTTTTTGGAGATCAAGTGGGCTGGTGGGGAGCCATGGCCTGTATGTCAGGAATAACAGTAGATCCTACACGCAGAGTGTAACAGAATAGTAATGTATACCGGACCTTAGAATGGCCGGACTAATGTCACAAGAACAGAGAGTAATGATAAACGAGCCAAGGTCCGGGATGCAGGAAATCAGGAACTGCAAGATTACAAGAGCCAAGGTCAAAGGAATACAGAAGGGAGATTTGTCAAACACAGCCAAAAGTCAAAATTCGAGAGAACCATGCAAGAAACCGAGACAAGAAACGCAGTATTGGGACTAAGAAGAACCACTATAGGGCATTGAGTCTTTCCCTGAGCATCCCTTAAGTACCATATTCCTTGGTCTGTAGTCACGCCTCCAAAACGTTCGAATTCAAATGCTTTGGCGGGCCGTGACGTCATTAGCGTTATGAACGTTGGCACACATAAAAAGGAGTGGAGCTACCGCGGCCGGCGTGAAAATCGCTGGGAACAAGAGGAGAATGGTTTGGTATGTCCCCTATCCCTTGCCTGATGATGCCAGCTTGTGGCACAGCCTGTGCTACAACACAAGGTACACATATGCTTAATATCATAGCTGTAGGAACAGTTTTAGAGGGTGTAAAACTCAGTGCTGTCCCAGCTCCTCCAGTGTCTGTGTGTGAGGCTGGACAGGAAGTAAATTGGCTGACTTCCCATCTGTCCACTAACAGCCTATCACACAGGAAATGCCTTACCGGAGGAGCAGGGACAGCATTGAGTAATACACGCTGAATAACAACTCCTGCATCTCTGTTATCAATGATAGGAGGCTGAGAGGACTTCAAAAGACATAGAATGTTGAGTACGTTGCTACCTTAGGGCTCTCCCTGGAGCAGGAACCTTTTCAGTAAGGCAGAGTAGGCACCTGCCTACCCTACACGGCAGGTTCCTTCTGAGACGATTTATACCAAGCCAGGAGGGAGAAGAAGCAGGAGGCATGCAGCTCATGCGCCCCGTGTGGTAATGCCAGGAGCCAGAATATGATGTAATTCCAGCCCCAGCATCACTAAGCGCGTGAGGGAGTAGTGAGAAGCAGGGAGGGAGGCTGTTTTGACCTCCAAAAATATTAAACAAGAAATAAGATTAATTTGTGAGTGTATCTATGTGTCAATGTGTACCTATCAGTAAGTATATCTGTCTGTGAGTGTGTCTTATTAGTGTGCGTTTGTCAATGAGTGTGTGTGACTGTTACTGTGTGTCTGATTACAAAAAGGGGTGGGGATTATACATTGAGAGTGGAGTCGTTGCCATAGAAACATGCGTGTATGGGCATTTGCTAAGGAGAGGACTTAGTAAAGATGACCATGCCCACCTGGGGGCCCCAAAAAGTTTCTGCACCCAGGCATCTGTGACCCTAGGATCAGCCCTGCTTGAAATAAGAAACTATTTACCTTAATCGTAGGTTTAATACCTCTTTAAAACTAAACACCCCGTGTACCCAATACAAAAATATAACCCCTCTTAAAACCCTATTTAAATTCTGACATTAAACTCTTTCCCCCTTTCTAACCTTAAACCCCTCATTACCCTAACCACTTCTAACATTATCTTTAAAAATAATGCATGCATTTACTATATTCAGAGATTCAAACACCATATTATTATGATTATTATATTTATAGCGCCAACAAATTCCGCAGCGCTTTACAATACCATAAAAATAGACATATGCATACACGAATTATATATATATATATATGCAGTTATCAGTGGCCAATAGATGTTATTATATCTGCCACGTCCAATTAATGGGACACTCTATGCTCCTAGACCACTTAATCTCAAGTTGGCCAGGTGCAGTGACCCTGTCCTTTTTAAGACTGCAGTGTAAAACATGTCAGTTTTAAAAAACCTGTAATGTTTACATTGCAGGGTTAAGGCTGCTCCTAGTGACTTTCTACAGGACAGCCATTAGATGTACTTTCTTAAGTTTCACAGAGTTTAACTCTGTGAAACGATGCTGGACGTCCTCACGATTTGGCACAAAAAAAAAAACATAGGAAAGAGTTAATGCTTTCCTATTGGGAATGCCTAATATGCATTTAACATTCGCTATGCATGCACATTAGATTGCGTTGACATCAGACAAGCCCTATTCAGCGCCAAAAGACCTTGGCGCTGAAGTCAGGTAAGTGAATAAACATTTTTGTTTTGTTTTTTTAAACCCATTCATGGCTGGGGGTGTGGAAGCAGAGGAACACTGTAGTGTTAGGAATAAAGTTTAGTGATCCTAACACTATAGTTTTCCTTTAATAAATTCATCAAACTCCTTTTATCTGCCGTTTATTGGGGGGCTTAAAAATCAGTGCCTACAGGCACGTGACAATTTAGTCTGGCCCTGACCCCTAACATGTCCCGTATTCAACAAGGAACTCAGAAATTGCCCTCCTTATCTGAACACACAAGCCCTGGATTAGCTTAAAATCAAGGACTTTGAAGATACGTATTCCAGGTTCATACAGATAAATACATTATGTCAATATTTTCTATAGATGAATATCTTCATGGCTAGTTAGGCTGCAAGCATGTGCCTCCAAAGCTTAGAACGGAGGAGAAAGTAAAAATTATTGTAAAATTTATGCTATAATTTGTTACACCCAAATACACTGCAGTGGAATAGCCCAGAGCAATATGTGATTATTTATTGGAGAGTTTGCATATTACAGATAGGTTTCTTGGATGGTCACAATGTCGGGAGGGATTTTTCATATATTATACATATACATAAATAATAGTTGCCATATTAAGGCTTCGATTTAGTTTGCAGACTTAATCCTTTATCTACACAAGGTCGAATGCACCGTCTCTCCGTTGAAATTTACATTTCTGTGCGTTGTTGATTTTCTGTTATCTGCCTCTATTTTTTTTTGTATGGAAGTTAACATTTATAAATGGGTTCGTTCAAGTTTGTCCTTATCTGCATTTGTATTATTGAAGATGGAATTAGAATTGAGGTACGTTATTAGGATTTGCACTTATCTGGTCTCTCGAAGCGTACATTTACTTGTAATGTCGTTTTACTATCTACTTGATTATTTTACTTAACCACGGAATGCAGCTATTACACGTGCCCTAGGGCCAAAGTCATTTAACTGGATGGATGCCTGAGCCATAGGTTTATTTATCTTTTGAAGAGTTAAAAATCGGCTACAAATTCATCAAGTTGCATGCCCTCTTATGTGCACTGCTCATTAAATCAGGTGATACTTCAGTTCGAAACATTCAGTGGTTAATATGTAGACTGTTAGAATTATATTCATCGCTAACATTGTCTTGGTTTGCTACGCATTATAGATGACTTAAGCTAATCTGACATTTCAACAGACACAGACATTCAGTAAAAGTAATTTTGGGGTCCTGGCATTGGTAATGCAGGGGTTGTACACCTCTGTCTGTGTGCCGTAAATTGCAAGTTACAATCACGGTCCCACAGGGCTGGAACCGCTGTATACAAATGTTTGTGCTTTCATGCTTTGTGACACAGAACAAAATGTCACTGATCCTCTTGCAGCATTGACCGTACAGAATCCATGACATATATTTAAGGCCCAGTAATAAAGATGTCTGCACGCTGTGTGAACGCCGCGAAGAGAGTATAAGCAATCATGGTTTTCTAAGCCTAGTTTCCTTGACAACAAATAGAATTCGGGCAGCGAATAAATGCAGCTGAAGCCTCTGAATCGGTTCTGATTGTAAGCAAAGAAATGCGCGGTTTGTGCTGAAATTTCCCCCCCATTAATTCCCTCAATATCTTCGAATAGAAGCGCTGGTGAGGACCAACTGATACATATTTATAAAGTTATTCTGTAATGCGGAGTTACTGGGGGGAAAGAGATGGAGAGAGAAAGGAGAGAGAGAGAAATGCAGGGTGGGGTGTGGAGTGCTGGAAGAAAGCAGGGAGACATGAAGAATAAAGGACTAAAGAAGAACGAGCAGGAGAAAAAGGAGAATAGTAATAGAAAATAAAGGAGGAAGACGGCGGCAGGTATCAAACAGAAAGGGAGAAACGAGGGGTGAAAATAAAAATGAGAGCAGGAAAATTAGAAAGGTCTTGGGATGTGAATGAAAAGAGAAACTCAGACTAAATGGACTATGACCTGGGTGTGCAGCCATCAGTGGACTAAAACTCCCAGAACTCTACCCGACCTGCGATACGTGATGGATCGAGGTTCTCCGTTGTAAATCGAGTAATTACAGAGATTCTGCAAGGAAAAGCTAGAAAGCAGATGGAGGAATTGGATGTCAAATACGGGATACAATCATTGTCAAAATCAATGTTTATTTACAGAGAAAAATATAAGTGTCTCCACTGTTATAAATAATTACATGTGAGGAGATACAATTATTGTAAATATTAATGTATATATTTCAACTTATAGATATATATTACATGATCTGCCTGTTATTTCAGGAGGCAGATCATATTCTAAAGGCAATCTATAGTATAGTGTTCTCTGGCCCCCCTCCACTCGCATTTGAAATAATGTCATGTAAAATATAACTCTGTAGTATATATATTAGGGTATTCCATTTATTTTGGGCTGATGAATACTGTAGCCATTGCTGCTGCCCAGGAGTTGTGGGATTTTGAGCGCAGGGCTTAATTTTGTGTGTTTCTATTTGCTACTGGGGGTATTCATAAACTTTAGTTTATATCTCCATAACGCTTCAATTACATTATTTTTGTATATGACGACAGTTTTGCTCTTATTAATACACACTGAGCTTCATTACATTGTTATAAGACAATATATGTCCATTTTCATTTTTGCATACTGAGGTCTGCCATGATTGATTTATCCCACTTTGCGTGGTCTCATAAGATGGGTGGTACTCTAAGCCTAGGGGCACTGGATAAAATCAGTGTGGATTCATTCAAATCATTTAGAAAGGGAATAAAACTCCCATTATTAGGTGGGGGTGTGATTGTGTAGAATGAAAGCAATGGGAAATCAGTGAACCAAACTAAGAGTTAGCATAGCGAGGGGCCTGAAACATGAAACTTATTCAAACTTTCTATCATTGATATATATATATATATATATATTCTTCTAATACAAAAAATTGTGAAAACTGATCAATAAATGGCCATGTCATAGTAAACCACTATATATATATATAAAGATATTTTGGTGGGAGCGTTTTTGAAAAAAAGCACCATAACCACTACAGTGCATTTATGGTGTAAAGAGTGCCATGGTGCTTGTCTCTCCCTGCTGTAGTGGTTATGGTGTTTATTTAAAGATTCTTATGTTGTATAACAGAGAGCACTATTGTTTGTATTACTATTTTTTTTACATGTACAATGTTTTGATAAAGAAAAATAATTGTAATATAAAAAAAAATAAATGTATTTTTACAAAATAGAGATGATCACATGTGCACTTCTTTTTACCACTAGCCTGGTGCTGTTCTAACTCCTTTTATGCACTAGAATTCGTATTAGTGTAGCCCTCGGCAGACGGATGAAGATGGGTTCATCAGGGTTATTCACTAAACGGAATTTTAAATTTAAGGCTTGGAGAATGTTTCCAGTTCGACTATTTGGCTGTAAATTTGAAATTCCCTTTGATTTCCTGACAATTCTCACATTAGTGAATAATCCTTTACTCTCGTAATCCGTAATAACTGATGGGCAGTAACCTGGGATGTGGGAAAAATTAAAAAAGAGTGGAAAGTGTGTTGTAGTACAGTGTACAAACACTTACGATAAGGGAAAAATGAGATCTATTTAAGTACATCTAACACCATCTACCAAAACAAGTCTATCCAAAAATTTTCAGTAGTGGGTCGACAATGGTTAAGATTTCCATTAAAACCATTATTAACATCAATAGTTCCATTGCAAAGCAGAAAGGTAGACCGTAGAGCTGTACAGCGGGCAAAGCATTACACATTTACCCAAGCTAGAACAAAAGGTATACAAAGGCCTGCCAAGTTTCTAGTCTGTTTTAAAAAACAGGATGTTTTCCAGGCAAGCTGTGGTCAAACCATAAGCCACAGCCAGCCTATGGCCTCTAGAGGGCTGATTCAAATGCCAGGGTTTTTACTACAATGTTTGGACAATGATATCTGCGGGCAGGTGTAGTGTACTTGAGTGCATCTCAATTGCAAGTACATGGCAAATTTCTCAGCCGCATACAGCTGTGTTAATCTGTCCCAAGTTGAGCCCTATTGGAGTGATGGCTAACCTTTGGCATTGCAGCTGTTGTATAGCTTTTTCCATATTGCTCTGCCAGTCAATTGGTTGCAGGTTTATCATGAAAATGTAGCTAATAGTATCTGCAGTGCCAGCAGTTAGCCACCACCGCCTTACTGTCTTCAGCAAGCACAGGGCTTAGAAACAGACTCATTCGAGATATCTTTGCCAGAAGCTCAATGAAGCAAGGTGAAAGGTCAGTGTAGGACCCACCTGAGAGGTTTGCCTTGACTTGGCAGGTGGGCTAAACTCTCTCAGCCATTGGAGAAACTAAATAACCTCCATTTGTTTAAATATGCATAGAGATTTTGCAAGAGCGCAGGTAACCATTTTCCTTTGGTTTTTACTGTATGTATTGGGGCTGATGTGTACTGTGGTCGTTGCTGCCACCCAAGAGTAGTGGGAGTTTGAGTGCAGGACCTATTTTTTTGTATTGGCATTAGGAAAATGTGTTGTAACAGAGTTGATTTTTCTCACAGTTTACCTTCTCAGGGCATCTGCCATTGCATTCCAGATCAGCGGGCATCGAGTGCAGAGGGATGCCTTAGAGTCCAGTTGGATATTTGTGATGATAATTTGTGTTGGGTAAAAGCTAGTGAATAATCAAGGTGCAAATGTTTGTTTTGTTTCATATGGGTCCGTCTTGGAACTCGGTGAGTAAAGTCTAGGTTTGTTGGCAGTTTTATTCCTAGATAAATTGCATTCAATGCCAGTCCTGTGCCTATGGGAAGAAGCAAGCAGTTGTGAGAGGTATTTGTTTTAATACGCAGTCAGTAGAGGGGTCCTGTTTAGGAGTTATATAGAACACTGATGGTTTTTGCTTGAATCATTGTGTGATGGCTACTGACCAGCTCCATATTGGAGCACGCAGGTTCTGGTCAAGGGGCAAATATTATTAAAGGTTTGTTTCAAGAAAAGAAAACAAGAATGAAATGAATCATAATACATATTCCAGAATATATAGAATGACTGGCAACAGAGTTTTAATCTCCAGGGGGAGGCCTGAAGCCAATTAAGGGCCAGAGCTTGCCTAACCACTAGGACCAAATGTAGACAGTATTCTATTTTTAAAATTACATACATTTTGTTGCTTGTGTAAAGAAAATAAAGTTGAAATGAAGTCCAGCATCAGCAATACAACAAACAGACAGGAGTGGACTGTGGTACCTTGAGACTTGATCTAGAACCAGAGACCACTTGACTTGCTGCCTCCTAGCACAATAATCTCAGCAATGAGCTATAGATTGGATTGTCCCTTTAATTTTATTTATAAAGCAATATATGCCCCAGTGCTGTACAACGTATACATGATAGCTGTAGAAGATTCCAAACACATTTAGTTGAATGGAAACAAGTAATCAAGTTGTTCTGTTACACAGAAAGTAAAAATGCAGTATATCCATATAGAAATATAATAATAATAATATTAATAAGAGAGATACCAGGTTACAGGGATGTTGATAGGTTCCATAAACACGGGGGGCTGGACCACAAAGGAAAACCCTACAATAACAGGAAGCCTCTCTACCCATGAACAACTTGCTGCCGATATTCTACATTATCTCAATGAAAGCACACCCGAAAAAAAAGTACATGCTAAACAGCCATGTACTGAATGTGATCCTTCTCTTCTACCTCACTAATAGAGCGGTGTGTAGCAAATATCTCTTCCTCAGCACCTCTAAATGTAAACTAAAAAATAGCACATATGATGTAAAACTCCTTGTAGTGTCAAAAAGTGCAGATGATGCAGTAAATTGCTGCCTGCCTTACTTTGACATAAACTGGTGGTTTGGCATGTAAAGCTGGCCAATTCTATCACAGTATGTAGGTAGTTAATTTTTTTTTACTGTGGTGGCATTAACTCTGGTTCAGTGCACCAAAATGAATCTACGAAGAGTGGCAAATGGACACATCCAATTGAGTAGCTGATAACTTTGTCCTCTGGCCACTTTAGTGTACGGTAAGAGGAGAGGAAAATGAAACGGGGAAAAATGAGAAATCGATAAGGAAATAAATGATGGGTTGAAAGAAAGGAGACATTTAAGCTATTTACAAATACCACGTAGAAACACCAACAATGAACTTTACAAATGTAAAGAGATCATCGTGACTGTAAAGGAATTCCAAAGCATTTAAAGCTAGGACCCGACCAATAAATGTGAACAAGAAGAACGTTCTTCCATCTCTACAAGGGGCTTTGAAGTTATTACAGCAGAAAAAAATTTTTATCTTTTTTTTTTTTTTTTAACATTCATGTTTTATATTGTATAGACGAAGGGTTGCGTTGCATAGGGGTTGCTTTTTCATATTACTCCATGCTTGTACGTCACTGTGAAGCTCATCATATGAACCCTGTCTGATACCACTTTGCGAACACTACAGCTTAATTTAATTTTTTGTATTTGATCTTGCAGAGCTTTTGTAAAGTGGTAAGTGGGTCATAAAATTATTGCAACATGATAAATCGCTTCCCACATTCCTTGACAGCCAAAACATGCTACAGAATTAGAGATCACAAAGCACAATGTTAGAAGCACATGAAGAAAGGGGGTAAAATAAATAAAATATTACTGTATTGCAACAGACAACAAGAAACAAGTTGGGGGAAAAAAGCAGATGGAATTGGAACTGCAGATATCTGTATATGGGAACTACATTTCCCATGGTGCTCATTTTCTACCTCATTTAAAGCTTCTGATTTGGGATAATCTTTGTCATTCAAATCTCTTTGGCATTTATTCCTCCTTGCCAATGAGGGGATTTGCTACACGAAGTTATGTTGGGACAACTGTGTGTTAAAGTTACTGAACACTCCTTTTAAAAAAAAGAAACTGATTACAGTCTGTGGCGGAACCAACCTCGCCACTGGGCACTGGAGAAGCCTGGTTGCTTGCCTGCTCCCTCTGGACTATGGCCCCATGTTAAACGCTGTCCTTTTCCCCTTTAGAAAGGCTTGTTCGTGCCTTTCTGCTTGGGCGTTCGGTAGATTGACAGAGTGAACAGTGTTACCCCAGATAGCTATGCCATGGAGCCCATTCATATAACGAAAAACTATGGGAAAGACTTTGGCTCCATGGCGATTGAACTGTATATATGTGATCTGAGCGCCATTCGGTAATAATGTGCGCTCAGATCTAAGCTATCCGGGGATATGAATGTATCTGTTTTATGCAATAGCTGCACAGTTATATATTTTTGTGTAATTTTAGGTCTTTTGCTAACATATGGCTAATGGAGTTTTGCCTCTGGTCCCCTAGGGGAGTGTCCACCAGGTGGAAGACCTGCATAAAAGCCGGGCAGGTAGCCTCAGTAAAACAGTTCTGCTTGACCCTCAAAACGAAGTGTCGTCTCGTTCTTGGGGGGATTTGATTGCATGCTGTTACAGTTCGACTGCCAGGAGTTTAAACTGTTCGGATGGTTTTTCCTGTTCGGCTGTTTACAGCATTCGTATGGTTCCAGTTCGGGAGTTGGAGAATTTGTGTGCTTCCTGTTCGGGAGATTGGTGCTTGCAGTAGCTACCTGTGTATCTGGAAGGGGAATATCGCCTAAATGGTTTTTAACCTCTTGTGTGCAAAACGGTCCGTTACACAGTCTTTGTATTTTTGGCAGCAACTCATTTAATCCAATGCCAGCCGCAAACTGGCAGAGAACTGTGGGACCTGTAGTCCAGTAAATCGCAGTAGGAAGAACCCAGTACTTATAGGGATATGAATCTGGCTCAGCATCATGGGAGATGTAGTCCACAAACATTTGCAGTGTCAAGAGTAATCCGTCACTTGCCTAGCTCTGAGAATCTCTGCAAAGATCTTACAGGTAAAGAGGCCTGTGGACTGAAGTTGGATAATAAAAAAAAAAAGACAAGAATGGGTAGACAAAGTGTGTGCATTTTTTCCAGGACAGAGCAGGTTAACCTCTGTACATTTTCTCGGCTTGCTTTTTTAATGGCTTCTATCCTAGGGCAGCTTCAAATCGCCCTCAACAGTCCTAATGGAGAGGAGATGGGCTCTTATCGAGCAGACTGGGGACAATCACTGCCCCTAGCTGTGTTACTAGTTTAATGACAGCCTAGAGCCTGAATTCTAATGCTTCCGGTTAGCAGAGATTAACCTTTGAAAAGAGCGAGGGAGGAATAGTGGCATTTAAATTACCACTTCATAGGAAGAGAAACCAGCAGGAGGTAGAGTGACTTTGCCAGGAATGGAAGAAGGCGTAAAGGGCAGTAATAGGGGGTGGCGTGAGTAGGAGAGCTTTCACCCAGATGGAAGCCTCACTGAGTTTCAAGAAAAGATGTGAATAGGTAGAATTATAGATAAGTTTAAATATGGGGAAGCAGGGGATGGCGCACAAATTTCAGGGTTTGGGCTTACTGAAAATAGCACAGCAAGAAGATACTGCCCACATTTAATCTAATTTACAGACACAGATATAAAGCATTCATTAAAGGGGGCTGTACAGAGAGCATATAGAAGCAGTACCTAACTATTAAAATGAGGGTAGCTCTCTTGTAGGCTTAATATATCCAAACTGCATTAATGAAAGGAAACATTATATTTAAAGTACTACAAAGAGACTGCATCAAGCAATATGGGCTATAGGAATTAAAATGATTCACTACAATTAGTTATTTGGAGTAATAGGAGGTGTTATAGGAGTTATATGAATTAATAGGCTTAGGCAGAATTTGATGGATGGCTTTATAGAGTAATCCTTCCTGTTTTGTTGGTTTTTAAAAAAAAATATTTTTGTTGTGCATTGTAACAGCCAGGTTTACTATTCTTCATCAGCATCAGTAAATCATGGGTAGACTGAGTACATCACAAGGTAGATGTGAGTGACTGCACATTTTAAGAATATAAGTGAAACAAACAGGTTAGCAGTCAGGTGAGTCGGTAAACGTGGGATTAGTGTGGTCCTGAGGAGCTGACTTACAGAGAACAAGCATCTTCTCGAATAAGGAGTTTGTTAAACAAAGGAGGTTGGCAAGGTTGGACCGTTTGGTTAGATTGTGGTCAGTCATGTGTTAAGGCACGTATGTGAGTTCCACTAGTGTAAACCTTGAATTAAGGCCAAATTCTCCTAAGGAAACAAATACCCCAAACTTCTGAGGTAACGGGGGGAGGGGGTAATCAGAGAATCTAGGGAAATGCGTCCGCATTAAGTGCGTTTGCTTGGTGAGTGATAGTGGGGGTGTCAGTCGCGTCTGTCGGCAGTAGATTTATTAAAGCGCTAAGAGCAGGTAAAAAACATTAAGACAATTAGATAACTGTATAAGCTGTTGTCATTGGACCCTTCCTGTTCTAACCCTGCAGCTGAAAACAATGCTTTTTTGCAAAAGGTCAATGTTTTCATTGCAGGGTTTAAATCCTCTAGTGGCTGCCATTCAGACAGCCTCTAGAGGTGCTACCAATCACATAGCAGACTAAAACTCTGCCTTTTCAATTATATTGTCTCTGAGTGACCATCTAATAGGTGTAGCATTTTGCCTCACATGTGCACTAGCCTACCAATGCTTTCCTATGGAATGAACCAAGTAGGCAGGACAAGCTGCGGTGACTGCTACAGCAAGGGTGGAAAGGTAAGTAAACTACCTATTTTCCTCCCTACAGGTGGGGGTCATGGACCTACAGTGCCACCAGGGCACTATTGCTTTATGAATGCACATTTGTATTCCTAACAATATATTGTGTTCCTTTAAATAAGAATCCAGATGTACTCCAGAGACGCAATCCTTTTGTTTATTGTGGACAGATGCCTAGGATCTAATATGATGAACTGTATGATGTGTTTGCTGCAGATAAAAGAGAACTCACGGATTATAGCAGGACATCCAGTTTGGGCTCCTGGCACGTACACTGTGCATACCCTGAATAATTATAGGTGTTTGTTACTGTAGACATGCATATTCATTTCCTCGAATAGTAATCATTGCTGAATTGGTTTAATAAGCTGCACTGAACTTCCGGAAGATTTCAGAGTAGCTTCACTTATGTCTTTTCATGAATAAAACTACTCATGACCGCTGAACTACATGTATGGAATATGCAAAGTACCCTCATTAAAAACAATGGGAGGACCACGACTGACTGAGGAATCTCCTCTGAATCCTGGTCCCTGTAGAAGCCGCAGCAAATAAGAGAAATCTGCATGTAATTATTATTTGTATGCATGGTCTCCTTAATACCTTAAAAAGAAACAGGAGGTCATCTTTAATATGGAGCATCTCAAAATTTTAAGAGCACTCAACATATGTTGTGCATATGGAGATGGAGCCGGTCACAGCCTCCAGGAGACCCGAAATCTCCTGCACTGAACTTCTATTAACTCCCTTAGGCAGAGCCTTCCAATATAACTGAGTGTGCTCAACTAGTGTACTAAGTTCTTCGCTACTGGGCTAGCTCAGAAAAGAAAGGTTCCAGCTTTCAATGGAGGAGGTGACCAGAGCAAGAAGTACCCCAGATAAGTTGTCAAACCATTGACAGACAGTTTGACTCATTACATTGGGGGAGGAGGCATCGGGGCACTCCTGGAACTATAACTATTAACACATGCAGTAGTGGTTATGGTGCTTAGAGAGGTCTTTTGATAAATACAATAGAGAGGAAGGATGCACATTAATAATTAAAAAGGGTCTATAGAGGAAAATCAGAGTTCCACTTACCTCATACTCCTCTTTAAAGCCATAGCCCTGTCCCCTTTTCATCTGGGTTATATGCTGAAGAAGGTCTGCCACTCTGATGGCTGGCTGGAGCTGTCCACGGGGATATGCCATTTCAAGTGGCTCACACGTCCTGTATGGATGGGTCTGTATAGTTAATGTAGGCTGGTTCATTTCTACATGGCTGTTGTCTGTGAAAGAGGAAAATATTGTGTAGAAATCAATATGGGTGTTGGGGTTTCTTGATAAATTAAGGAGGACCTGCCTCCTTTGCAACCGCCTTACAACCTGTGGACATTTTGATCTGATTGGCAGTTATCTCAAATCCAACAAATATTATTTGTAGTCCAGCTTCAAACAGAGAAAGTGAATTAAAGGAAGATTGAAGTCACACAGACCACATCATTTCAATGGCCCCTTTTAACACTGCAGTTTTTTGTTTTGTTTTTAGAAATAATGTTTACATTACATGGTCAAACCCACTTCTACACCTACACCTATCTTTATAGGTGAAAGCCATTCCTCTGCACTGACCGAGTCAAACTCTGTCACATCATGAGGAAGCCAATAGGAAAGTTTGAATGCAATGTCTTCCTATGGGATAGTTTGGATGTGCGTGCAGCAGGCCCCCAATGCTCCTCTCTGAGAAGCACTGGATTGGACCTTCACAGAAGAGGCCATCAGAAGTGGTGAAGTGAGTAGTGCCAATTGAGTCTCCATGCTGGAGAAAGAGGTAAGTAAAACTTTATTTTTTTTATTATCATTTGAATGGGGTGGGGGCCTCTGTCTAGTGACAAGGGCACTATAGCTTTAGGAATTCAGCCTTGTATTCCTAACACTATAGTGTTCCTTTAAGAAAGCTGAGCCCCCTCACCTACTTTGCAATTTGGAAATCTTGTAAACTGTCTGCTTAGCTCACATTTATCAACAGGATAAACCAAGCATGTCAAACTCATGGCCCACGGGCTGCATGCGATCCACAATGAACATCTTTGTGGCCTGGCGAGCCGCATGTACTGTTCAGTTGCGCGCGCCATCTGTAGTGGTGCCGGAATAGGACAACAGATTCCGGCACCCGGCATCACTAAACTGCGCGTGAGGGAACAGTGAGAAGCAGGAAGACTGAGATCTCCAGATAGAAGATCCCCACATCAGCAACCAAAGGTAGGGAGCAATAAATAAAATAATGTGAGTTTGTGCAAGAATGTGGAAATGTGTGTGTGTCTGTCAGTGAGTGTGTCTGTCTGTGTGTCAGTGAGTGTGTGTTTGTCAGTGTTGCGATTACCGCGGCTAGACAGTGGTGGACCGGGAGTTGCACGGAGGCACGCAATGCCACATCATATTCCGACGTGACGTCGACGTGCTCCACCTTCACAGGGTTTCAAGAAGTAGCAGGAGGATCCGCTATGGTACAGAGTGCGGACAGCGCCATTTGGTGTATACAAGAGGCCGGACTCCAGAGTCGCATACTGGCATTGGCGATGTGAGTGGAGTCTGCTTTTTGGGGCGGGTGCTACGATTTAATGGAGGGGGATGCTGGGGTGGGGGGGTTTATACTGTACTTTTCAAAATAAACCTACGTTTGTATGAAAATTTCAGGGTTTTTTTTTTTTTTTTTGCGCACCGCATAAGAAATAAACCGTGTTTATTTGGCCCGTGCTAGGTTGGTTTATCCCAGGGATGTCAAACACAGTCTTCAATAACACTCAATAATCCAGACACTGTCAAACAGCAGTAAAAGAGGGTTTGTCTGTTGGACAAGGATACAAAGCTTAATTCCTATGTGGAATAATATTTAAAAGGTAACATGCCCTCTGTACAGTAAGTGCTATATACACACCCAACAATGTTTTTTATGCATGTATGGGAGCTTACACTGATCAGCCATAACATTAAAACCACCTGCTTAATGTCGTGTAGGTCCCCCTCAGGCTGTTAGAACAGCTCTGACGCTTCAAGGCATGGACTCCACAAGACCTCTGAACATTAGCAGCAGATTCTTTAAGCCCTGCAACTTGCGAGATGGGGCCTCTATGGACCATATTTGTTGTTCCAGCACATCCCACTGATGTTCAATCAGTTTGAGATCTGGGGAATTTAAAGGCCAAGTCAACACTATTTTACAATGGGGTGGGGTGCATTACCCTGCTGAAAGAGGCCGTTGCCATCAGGGAAGAGCATTGCAATGAATGGTTGTACCTGGTCTGCAACAATCTCCAGGTAGGTGGTATATGTCAAAGTAACATCCACATGAATAACAAGACCCAAGGTTTCCCAGCAGAACATTGCTCAGAGCAAAACGCTGCCTCCACCAGTCTGCCTTCTTCCAATAGTGCATCCTGCTGCCATCTCTTCCTCAGGTAAATGATACACATGCAACTGGTCATCCATGGTCCAGTTCTGATGCTCAGATCCCCGTTGGAAGCACTACGCAGACTCATATGCATAAAACGGTGATGCACTGTATGTTTTGACACATTTTTATCATGGCCAGCATCAGATTTTTCAGCAATTTCAGCTACAGTAGATCTCCTGTGTGATCAAACCAGAGGGGCTAGCATTCTCTGCCCACATGCATCAATGAGCCTTGGGCACCCATGACCCTGAAGCTGGTTCCTTCTTTGAACCACATTTGTTCGGTACTAACCAATGCATACCAGACTTGCTGTTTTGGAGATGCTTTGACAGTCTTATAGCCATCACTATTTGGCCTTATCAGTGTCACTCAGAACTTTTTGCTTGCCCATCTTTCCTGCATCCAAAACATGAAATTCAAGAACCCTCTGTTTACATGCTGACTAATATAATCAATGTTATTCACTTAACCTATCAGTGGTTTTAATGTTGTGGATGATCAATGTATTTATCATTTAAGATAAATGTAATATCCTGTAGTGCCTCAACCTTTATATATTAAAATTTGACAACCACCTTGTCGTGCAACATAGTTACATAATACAGGGTTAAAAAGTCCACCAAGATCAGTCTTTCATACATCTGGTTTTTTTTGATCCAACATGAGTTGATAAACCTTTTTTGTGACTCCAAAATGGCAATCAGATTTCACTTAAAATCAGCAAGGGGCAATTTTAGTCATTTAAACATCACAGTCTGGCAGTTTTCATTAGCCATCCTATTAACATTGTAATATAGTCTTAGACAAACAGTGCCTGCTAAGCTGTTGTTAAAATATCAATGGCCTCATGGCCGGGATATTGCAAAAGAAGCCCGGGATTTGTTTATAACACTGCGTTCCCTTTCAGACGGCTATACAAGTAAATTTCTTAAATGTATTTTATATGCATATATCCTATAATAATTGGCAAAGGTGTGTGATGTTTTAAAGATGACACCTTTTGTGTTTTGTAATGTAATTAAATGAATAAAATCTGTGCTCAAGCAGAGCTATCTTAAATAGGGCTTTCTAACCGTATCTGGCTGGAGATTGTCACTTAGTCTGTATGATAAGTTGGTGAGTGGGTGACGTAGACCAGTGACAGGTCTAAAGAAGGTCTGGAACTATGAAGACAACAGCAAGAGCCTAGCCAATAGTCAATAGTTTACAAACACATAACAGTGGGGTGTCTGCGTGGAATGACTATGTTACCTAGAAGAGTTGAGGAGGGCACTGTGTCAGAGGAGACTGGCAGAAGGAAGCAGCAGAGGACGTTTCAAAAAATGGAAAAGAAGAGGAAGAAAAGGGAGGAAGGAGAAACACAGAACAAAACTGGTCAGACAAGTCTATATCACTCACTAAAATCCATAAATTTCATTATACAATACAACTATCTTCATATAATCCTCATTCTGGCATTCTCTCTTACCTTATGTATTATTAGTTACATGTCAGTCTCAATCACCTGTTTTTCATTATAATCATGCTCACATAACGTTAGGAAAGCTCACCCAGGGGTATGTATCCCTAATTCATTGTAAAAACAGACAAGCTCATAAATGGGAATCTAATTCTTGGTAATGCTAGGTTCCATTTGCATTGCAAATATCACTCTTTGCGTTGTCAGTCTTGGATATTACAATGATATTATAACATTGATATTGTATCTCTATTGTTGCAACATGAGCATCATTCTTGCAATGGCAATCTCGCTCACTGAAATGCCAGAGCTCCATCCAACTCCATTCTAATTACTGTAACTAGTCTCATTCAAGGTAATGGCAGCTTCACTTTTTACAATGCTAATATCACACAGAGACGCTGCGGCAAGCCTCACTCATTGCAGTTTGAGTATTACCAATTGTACACTCCATTACTCTACTACGTCACTCGTTGAGTTTGATCTTTCACTCACTGAAGTGCGAGTAAAACTGCTTGCAAACACTTATTCATCTTACTAGCAGTCTCTCCAGTCACTGCAGTCAAAGTACCAGACACGCACCCATTCACTGTACTCTACGATTCCTCACTTATTCCTCAAGTAGTATCCATTTGTCACATTCACTATTCTCATCCCCTAAATTAAAAAGTCAGGTTCACAAATTGTCACGTCAGTCGCCCTTAGAGTGGCAGCAACTCTCGTTAGAAGATGGTCTCATTCACTACAAAGTCATTATGCATCATAATAAGGACCACCTCACCGAATGCATGGTCCTACCTGAATAGCATGAATTGAGCAGGGATTTTCCCTGCAGGTTTTTGCTTTGTACGGAGAAGGAGCAGGGAGAGGAGGTGCCTGCAGGGAGACAGATAAGAACATAAATCAGGCACATTGAGGAAGTCCAAGCAGTGAGATTGGTATAGTGAGGATGAACTTTGAAGGTCAATTCTGGGTCAAATCTCTACTTGGTAGCAATTAGCAGGAAATTCAGTTAGTTTCCATGGTGATTGCTAAATTGACCCCCAGCGAGTAGTCATCAGAATATTGTGTCTCTTAGAGACTTGCACAAATATTTTAAGGTTTTGGTGGGCTCACTGAGTTATACAGAATATTTAGTTTTCACTTGAAGTTCAAATTCAATGACAACTCTACAAAAGTGGCTTTGCAGGTAGGTGGCACAGCTGCCCAATTCATATCTATACTAAGGTATTTGGTAACAAATGCATATCCACGTATGGGAGAATTTTCAACAAAAGATTTCTCAACTATGCAATGCTGTTACTGTGGAGTGAATATCAATATTCTAGAACTGCAGCTGCTTTCTGAGCATACTTGCTTTAATGTACTTAAAATTCAGTGTGCCTGTTGAGGATTATGTGTACCTGATTCACGAAAACTGACTCTTGATTCTTTTCACTGGGTGCAGTTCATGTGTTTACAATCACATATACTGTGAATGCTCAAGTCAAAAGATTTTGTGTACTATCAGAACAGTTTGTAAAGGTTACCAGATGCCATTCTATTCTTCCCAAATAAATTGAAAAAGGCAAATGGATAGTAGTTAAAAGGGATGTAAAAATAGTTTTCCCAGACATTTTCACTGAGGAACACTATCATGTGGTCTCTCCATCACTCCCTTTGGGCAACTATCTCATACATGAGCTTACAGTCACTTTTTTTGGACGTCATGGTTTCTCAATGCCTCTTACATCTCCATTGGGTAATAGTCTAGTTAATTTTCTTTGTTTCTCTTATCGACTCTCAGACATTTGTGCAATGGTCTCTCTCAAACTCTATCCAATTCACTCAGAGATTAACAGTCTCATTAGTGGTCTTAATGGATAACAGTCGATCCCGTTGATTAACAGTCTCTCTCTTGCTCCCATAGTCAATCACATTGGATAGCAGATTCTCTTAGTCACCATTATTGGATAGAAGATTCAACCAGTCAGTCTCATTTGAGAACCATCTCTTTCATTACCTCTCAGCCACATTATTCGGTAACATAAGCTTGCACTGCTTCATAGTAACTCTTTTAGGTGCACAATCTTTCTCATAATCTCTCAGTCACTCTAAATGGGTGTAAGCTTCAACCACTTTTTGCCTCTTGAGATATATTTTCTCACATCACTTTCACATACTCCAATTCCCATCTTTATCAACTTGGTTATGAAATTCTTTCAATGTCTCTCAGATACTTCATCATGTATCATTCTCAACCAGGTACTCTCATTAAATATTGTCCTCTTATTGCCTCTTAATATCTTAAATTAAACAATAGCTTCTATAATTGTCTCAGCCTCACTTGGTTACTCATTGTTCTATCCCCTACTCTAGTTAGGGAACTGTTTTCTCTTGGTCTTTGTCTATGTCATTGGGTGCAAATTTTGCCCACTCAATTTCAGTCAGTATAATTAGCTGAATACTTCTCCCATTCATTATCTTCCAGTTATTTAAACTGGGTGAATCTTCCATTAGCTTTACATGAAGAGACCCTTTTCTAGCATTTCCAATCACTCGCTCTCCATCACTTGTATCATTAAGCAATATCCCCCTCTACCCATGCTGCTCTCACTGAATCCGTTCACGTCCTGACAACTTGAGAAGGTGTCTTCATTTCGAGTTGAACTCAGTTTGCTGGAACTTTTATCTGAAGCCACAAGACCCATCTCTCTCTGTGATCCACTTTGGGACTCCTTTTGCTTTTTGGCCAGTTTCCTATAGACATAGAACAAAGTGTCTAAGACACATACTGACAGTAGAAATGCAACGTCACATCATCAGGTGTAAGAAACATGCATTTGAGTCCATATTGGTTTTCATCTCAGACATGAATTAACAACGACAGATGTAGTCTACTTCTCACCCAAAGAGTCAATTTATTTTACCAACGAGTAATAGTGAAGAGGCTAGAGACAACATTGACTTACTCTACCTCATTTAAATAACAGTACATCTCAAAAAAGTGATAAGTAAGTAGTCTCGTGCAGTTGAAAGTTCATACAGGCCATGCTGCCCATGCCAGTTAATGTATTTCACTATCATATCATTTTAATTTATGTGATTATCCAGACTTTGCAATCCCTTTTGTAGGGATAATTTATGTCTGACACATTTTAATTACATAGTTACATAGTTGTCTGTTTTGATTGTCAGACACAAATAAGTGCTGATAAATTGTGAGATGTGGCCAAAACATCTCTTTAAGAATAGATCAATGAGCAGATCACTTTGAAGCTTGCACCACTTCTTCTGTGATACTCATATTTCAAGATCTCAAGACTCGTGAAGGATGGGGCTCCTAAACAATCATGCTCGTACGTGGACAATTTGAATTAGTTTGGTATGGAGTGTCACTTTGATGGACAGTAGGAGATGTACTAGGTTTTTGAGGAAGAACAGAGAATATTTAATTATTGGATGAGACCAAGTCTTTTATTAACAACCACAGTGTGCATCTTTGTTAAGAATATACTAGGAAACTTGCTTATACCGAGAAGAAACGTGCAAATATTAGCCTCGCAAGACATTTAGCATCAAATCTTTCTTTTTTATAATTGTCTCTCATCTCATCCTTCCTACTCATATCTCCCTTCATTTTGTCACCTTCCTGCTCTTCTCAAACTGTTACATCATCTCCTTTTATTAGTTCTAGAGTGTTTTGAAAAACAAAATGCCTGTCAACTAGGGGTGATGAATCACTTATACCAATGGAGAAATGATAGCATGGTGAGTTTGGCCTGAGTTAGTAAGATTATATGTAGGAAACAAATGATAAACATAGAAGAAAATGGATTTAACAGAAAGGAAATGGAAATAAGGACTCATTGAGATCATTAAATCCATACAATGACTCCTACTCTTCAGTATCAACTTCTTTCAATATAACCATTCTATTTAACTCCAACAGTTGACATAACCCAAAACCCCTCCATATAATGCTGCCACCTACATAGCATAAACACTCCAATATCTCTGACCTTTAAATATAGCCCCTCATTTTACTCCATATAACCCTTTATATAACTCCACCTGTTTCTCCATGTAACTACCTCTTACTCCTCCTATTGCTCAATATAACCCTCCCTATAACATCTGCTGCTCAATTTAACCTATCCTTATAACTCATCCTATTGCCCCAAATAACCCTCCCTATAACTCCTCCTGTTGCTCCATATAATCCTTCCTATTACTTCTCCTGTTGCTCCATATAACCCTCCCTATGACTCCTCCCATTGGTCCATATAACCCTCTCTATTACTCCTCCTATTGGTCCATTTAACCTATCCTTATAACTCCTCCTGTTGCTCCATATAGCCCTCCCTATAACTCCTCCTATTACTCCATATAACCCTCCCTATAACTCCTCCTATTACTCCATATAATTCCTCCTATTGATCCATAAAACCCTCCCTATTGCCCCTCCTATTGATCCATATAACCCCTCCCTATAACGTCTCCTATTGCGCCATTTATCCCTCCCTATAACTCCTTCTTGCTCCCTATAATTCCTCCTACTGCTCCATATAGCCCTCCCTATAACTCCTCCTATTGATCCATATAACCTCTCTCTATAATTCCTCATATTGCTCCATATAACCCTCTCTATAACTCCATATAACAATCCCTATTACTCCTCCTATTGATCCATATAACCTCTCTCTAGAATTCCTCCTTTTGCTCCATATAATAATCCCTATTACTCCTCCTATTGATCCATATAACCCTCCCTATAACTCCTCCTGTTGCTCCATATATCTTCTCCCTATAATTCCTCCTGTAGCTCCATGTAATTCTCTCTATATCTTTTCCCTTTACCTCCATATACACTTTTGTTCCCCATAAACCTGTCTATAACTCTCCCTGTAGCTACCCCTATTAGACCAAGTAACATCTCCTTGTACGTCTTGAAATGTGAGATAGGTGTTAGGGGGAATAAAGGGATGCTGCTTTTGTAGGTACTTACAGATAGTATGAATAGGAGTACACATTTCTTCTAGAGGATGGAGAGCGATCACATGAGGGGGACCGAAAAAAGGGGAAATAAAAAGAAAAAGAAGGAATAATTAGATGTGCATGACCTCACCAGGATGAAAGTGTGAACTTATTAAGGTTACATTCTAGGGCTAAAACCTACATGGCTAATTCCAGTGCTACAAAGCCATCTCACCATGGATTTCTTAAGTTTATAAACAGCTATCTTCTCTGCTTCTTTCCATAATACACACAGAGGTCAGTGACAGAATTGTGTGTGTATATTAATATATCACTCCGCACATCTCTAAAATATACACCATCTCTCTCACCCCTATATAATATACACAGCTATATTATATAGGATATACAGCTATCTTTCACTTTGTTCCATTCTATAATATACACATCTGTATCTCACTCTATTCCATTCTATAATATACACTGCTATCTCTCACTCTGCTCCATTCTATAATATACACAGCTATCTCTCACTCTGCTCTTCTCTATAATATACACTGCTAGCTCTCACTCTGATCTATTCCATAATGTACACAGCTATCTCTCACTCTGTTCTATAATATACACAGCTACCTCTCACTCTGCTCTTTTCTATAATATACACAGCTATCGCTCACTCTGCTCTTCTCTATAATATACACAGCTATCTCTCACTCTTCTCTATAATATACACAGCTATCTCTCACTTTATTCTATAATATACACAGCAATCTCTCACTCTATTCTATTCTATAATATATACAGCTACCTCTCACTCTGCTCTTTTCTATAATATACACAGCTATCTCTCACTCTATTCTATAATATACACTGCAATGTTTCTCTCTGTCCAGCTATTCTATAATATATCCATGACACCCAACTGTCCTCGGTTCAGTGGGACTATATCCTGTATTTGTGGTCCTGTCCCATTATTTTGGATTACCCAGTGTCCTGCAATTTTTCCAGTTTGACTATTTTGACCTTACATTTAATGTTCACTTAAAGTGAATTCTCACTTTAGTGAATAATCCTGAATAATTTACACAGCTATATCTTTCAGTGAATCTAAAGTACACCGGTATAGTTCATTGTGCTAATCTATCATATAATCTCTCACTCTGCTACACCTGCTTTCACTCTGCTGTTCTCTAGAACATTCACATATCTCTCACTGCCTATTGATCGAATACAAGTACAATACAGTCCTCCAAAATTCTGACCCAATGTATACTTAATTTAAAGTTTTTAAAGATTTGTCTTTGAAAACATGGTTAAATGAAATACCTGGTCTACCCATAACCATCCCTAACTTTGCACTCATGGCTCTAGCACAGATGCTTCTGACAGAGGAACCTCAGATTGGGGTATTTCACAGTGCGGACTAAAAGTCTGAGCGGCAGTAAAAAAAGAGGGGGCTTACAAAAGCTGCAGACAAGAAATGTGCATCTTTTGCAAGCTGTTTTTAGATATACCCCCAGTGGGAAAGTGCATAATGAAATGCATGTGTGTTTTCTTTGGGGACATATCTTCTAAATAGTGATGCTTTTTTTGGGGGGGGTGGGGAGGAGGACAGTGGGTTCCCATTTAAACCACACATAAGTTGTCCATATAAGTATTTGGAATATGACATATTAGCTTCAGTGTGGAGGTCAAATGTCCTAGTACCACTTGTTAAGAAAGAAGGGAAGTCAGTCTTCTAGTTAAGTTTGTGTGACTGTCCATGGGCCCCCACCAATTTTAAATTAGTTTAAAGATAGAGCATTTCTTTGGGAGGCCATTGTTCACTTTTCAAAGTTCTTATGGTACTCTCCAGAGGAACTGGAATTCTAATGGATCATATAAGCAACTGTCAACCTGAAGAATTCTTATGTAAACATTTGCTTTGAGAAATGTGCTCCTTTATTAGATAGAATATAAGCCCACAATTAGACACCAGAGAAGGAACAAACTCTCAGTTTGAGTCTAAGTAAGACACAGACACTGATAATAATGCTACAGCTGACCACTGCATAGATTGATGGAGGTGGGGAAAAGCCTGTTTAAGAAATTATTTTTCTTACCTTTTTCCTGGATCCAGCGTAGTCAACCAATGCCCTCGAGTCCTCATCTTTGACCTGTTACAATGAGTCAAAATGCTTCTTAAAAATAAAGAAGAAAAAAAAAATCTGATCAAGATCCACCTTTCTATCTTCATTTAAAGTTTGTCTATTTAGACCTGTGCGCAAGGTTTTGCATTTCAAACTCTAAACACCAAAAGTGCTTGGAGCAGCACCACCTGGTTTATTTGATTTTTTTTTTTCAATAAATAGTCTTTCAAACTTTTGCTATGCATCGAAGAAGAGTACTCGAGGGCTTTGGTAGACTATTCTTGAACCAGGCAATACGCAAGAAAAAAAACAATAATTCTTCCAAAGCTTTCTATTTATTTTATTTTTCTGCAACATGTGACAACTAGCCCTATATCTAAAAGAAACCCTGACCACTTGTCATTTGGAGCAGTGATCTCCAAAAAGCCTACTGGGTGTTGTCTTAAAGGCCCATGACTGGTTGGCCTAAATTACCCCCTCACAGCAGATGACCTAACTAAAGCATTGCCGCCCGCCCCCTCCTCTCCCCAAGAATGGTAAAAGGAGCAAATTTTTACCCGCATATTAAAAAATATATAAATAAAAAGCTTCAGAGAAGTAAAGGTAATTTTCATGTACAGTTTCTCATATAGGTTAGTCATGCAAAAGTGATTTACCCATACATGAATAGTAACACACGAACAATGATGTCTATGTATACAAAGAATGACACACACGGGGATATGCATCAAAAGTGTAAACATATCAAAGAAACTTTCCCGGCAAACACCGGATTTTATAAGACTAGTAAAAGCAATACATGAAGTGAATATAAATATGTTTTTGCATTACCAGCAAGAAAATTAACCTTGATATGTTGATTGTATTCAATTTGAAAACTGTTGTGCAATTGTGGCTGAAATCCAGAAAATTGGTTACTGATGCTGGATTGTAATTTACCCTCTTGCTTGGTATTTTTTTTTAGCTCATATATTAGCATCCTGCTGTGATAATGACATCCACATCAAAAATCTAGAAATAGTTAGTGCACTCCCCAGATATAAAATTCTGGACATTACTAAGGCATTGTCTAAATCATATATCTGATCATTGTTTCATCTAGAATTTACTTTTTAATCAAGTCTAAACTTCTTGCTTCATCTACAAAAAAAAACAAAAAACACTTTCATATCACAGCACCTTGTTCATCTAGAAACAGTGACCATTCTTTTCACGTCACCCGTCTGCTTAATCTACAAAAGATCCAGTCAGGTTACACATACTCCTTTGAACATCCTCTGTGGGCAGGTTTAGGGTTGCGAATATTTGACCAATCTGTTTTGCTGTTATCGCACTTGCAGACTTACTGCAGAAGAGCAACTCCTGTTCAGCAGTGCATAAACCGAGAGCGGTTTAATCAAAGTTACCTGTCTGCTGCCAAAAAGTACTATTCAAGACACATCCATATCTCAGCAGTACACGAAAAGCTAAATTTTTATCTTCCTCTTAAAGAGAAATGGTCATCATTTTCATAAATGGTTAAAACAATACGTTTACATGTATTGTAGCCTTTCGGTGTATTATTTTGTGATATTTAATATTTATATATAAGTAAATACCTCCTTTCAGTGCATTACCTGGCTTACCCTTGCTCAGTGAGGCTGACTATCGTAAATTCATTCTGGACCACAAATGGTGTAGATTATATAGAGCTAACGTGTATTCATGAATCCTGACACCACACCCAAGCTCCGGGCAAATACATATATATACCCTGGCATTCTTTCAGACTTCCTTCCATTTATGCATAGTCTTAGCAGGTAAGTGGCGCTTCTTACCAAAGAAAGCTAATGATTGCTACCCCACATAGCAAGGGTAGGCCCGGAAATCAACTAAAAAGAATTGTTAATGTATGTACGTTGATTACACAGTAAAACACAGCAAGGCTATATTGCATGAAATCTTATTTTCGGTAATAATAAAAATGTTGGCCATTGTATTCAAACTCTTCAGTATTCCTGCAATGCGATCTTAATCTGTGCGGAGCACGAGAAATAACTTCAGTAAAATTTTCATGCTGTAGATGTAGACTATCGTTTTATATAGTTAGCTGCTCAACTAACTGCCCACCATTCTTCTCTCCAAAGTGCTGAGAGCGCTTAGACTAGCTACATTCAGAACACATTTTCATACGAGGGAATTATGACATACAGACCGAGGAGCTGCATAGCATAATCATATTGTTCCAGAACATTGGTGTTCGATTCTTGATACATATGCCCCATAAATACATCAGTGTATACAATTTTTCCTACAGGTTTAGCAGGCATCAACATATAGGAGTACGATACGAATAAACTCAAATGTTTACATTTTGATCAATACATGCATTGCATGCCCCTGGCAGTCAAAAGTAAGCCAATCCCTACGGAGTTTTCTAAAGAAAATTAGATTGCAGTCAGCATGGCACCTTACAAATGATACAAGCACATAGCAGATGTTTAACTCGGCACAATACACAGCTCGTGTGTACATGTTCTGAAAATGGAGAAACTACATTAACTTATAATAACGCACCCTGAGGGTAGAAAGGGGGGGGGGAGGGGATTGGCAAAAGGGAATGTGGTCTTGGAGAAATTAGGTTGTGAGTTCATTAGAGGGAATGCAGAAGGTTTGGCATTATTTAGAGAAAGATTTGAGACTGGAACTTGGAATGAAAGAGAGAGAGTGCTTTTGCAGTTGATTAGACGAAAGATTTTGAGTACCCTAGACCTCAAGAGAAAAGGGCTGAAACTACACTTAAACAGTGGGTGTGCAAGAGTGAGCCAGAATAATGAGAGAGCTTTATTTCAAAATGCAGATAAGACAACTGGGGACCAGGAAAGAATATGGAGCAACAACTGTGGATGCAAAGACTAGAGGACTGGGTGAGAGAAGATGAGATAAGAAAACGTGTGACTAGGAAGAGTGAATGGGAGGTAGGAAAACTTGGACAAGAAGAGAACAGGAAATATTGTATTTACTGTAATCTAATGCGCCATCAGATCTAATGCACATCTCAATTTTTGAAACCTGGAAGCTGAAATTTTTTTTTGCTGGCGAATGTAATGCGCATTTATGATACTAATATACAACATTGTGCTACAATGAAAATTATTTATTGCAATATACCATAGTAAAATTGATGGTATTTTAATTTTAGTGTTACATGTTAAGTCTATTCTTTCTTAAGCCCTCTTTCAGGAACGAAATTTGCCTGTTCGAATTCACCTGTTTGAATTCAGCAGCTTTAATTTGCCTGTGTGATTTTCCCCCGAATGTAATGCCTCATTGAATCTAATGCGCAATTTAAATTTGCGAAACTTTCTTTTCCAAAAGAGGTGCGCATTAGATTCGAGTAAATATAAAGAGTGTGCGATAAAAGGACTGGGAAAAAAAAAAGAGAAGAAGAAGAATAGGATACAGGAAAATATTATTGGAGATATGAATTTGAGACAATTGGCGTACAAGTGACAAGAAGAGTTGGGGGCATTGAAAGATGACTCAGGGCTAAGATGAATGGGAGGCAGTTAGCAAATGGAAGATAATGGGAATGGAGAACAGGGAGATATGATTAATGGCAGACGGTTAGTAGATTCTGGACCAGGAAGAGAGAACAGGATGAACGAAGACTGGGGGACATGGTAACAAAATGGGATTAAGACTGGGAATAATGGGAGATGAAAATAACAATAAACATGAATTTATGAGAATTATAGCAACGCATTGCTCTATAAAACATTTAACGGCTAAATCTATGCTTACTAAAGATTACAAAGAATCTGCAGTATTTTCCGTAACTTCTAACCTTCTTTTGATAGTCATCATGGCTCCAAGGAGGATAATAATGAACATTAGCATTCCGGCAATAACCCCAGCGGTCTGCACTGTGCTGTCAGATGGTTTCTCAGGCTCCACAGTGTTGGTGTTCTGTGTAGAGGCTCCTTTAACACAAGAGATGTGCGAGATTATGCATTCCAATGAGAATATGACCCGGTAGCCCATATCTTACCACATGCAACTATGATCTCTGATAGAAAAGAGGATACAATTACTCGTATACAAAATTAACGGGAACCTGAATGGCAGAACATACTGTATTCAAATGATGAATTCAGCAGGTGAATAAGTACCAGTGTAAGACACAAATTGTAATACAATGAAAATAAGATCTGTATAGTTGGGAAGCAGATACACTCAGCAAGCAGCTGATATTTATTTATTCACTTTGAGATTGTGTAGGGTCTTGGACCTTCAAATTGTCAAGCATGGCGTATTTAACAAACGTTTTAAGACCTTTTAATATAAAATACACCCCCTACGTTGTAAGCCTTTAGCTAACTTGTTTGTGTTTTGTAGCAACTCTATCCTCACTAACTGTGTAAATGTGGCTTAAATTTGTTTCATATGCCTTTTAAAATAATCGGAGCTATTCGCTAAAAATGGACTAATCGGGAATTCACTTGTTGTTAGTTGTTAGTGCAGAGCAGAGCTGAGCACTAGTAGATTTTTTTGGACAATTCCCAGTTCAGTAAATAAGCTGTAGGTGAGTGTAAAACATTCTCTCTTTATAGAACACATAGTCACCTGTTACTGGCTGGCTTGGGGGGTGGCGGGTGGCGGGAAGAAGGTCGGCAGTTACCGCTAAGAAGCAAAAGGGAGGGATCCCGTCGGAAGGCATGCAGGAGAGGAAAACAAAGTGAGGAGGGAAGGCAAGGGTTGCAATAGCAGCCATCTTTAAGTGTCCATCCTAAGGCAATTTAGAGGGATACAGGAGTACAGAGACATGTGTACGCAGACATACAGTTTGGGAAGAGTGTCATTGTCAGTCTCCATTACTGAATGTCCTGCAGTTGCTACACACATTTCTAAAATACCATACTTTATGCAAATGTAACGATGTATAATGCTGTGCAGAACCTTAATTCCAAATCGGTAGTAGGGAGGAAAAAAAGGCATTTCAGTCTTGGCCCTCACTTAGGATTCTAGAACCTTGTCCCTTTAATGGCAAGGTATGTGATATGATGGAGGTTCCGTATGTGTCTAAATCATACTGACTAGTCCAAGAGAATCTCTAGCAGCGGTTTCATGTACAAGATGCAGAGAAAGACTGGAATAACTTCAACTGCTAATCCTAACATGTGCTCTCTAAAAAATAACTTGTATGTCATGCCTGCCTGACCCTGCTCAACCTTGATTTTTTGCCTGTACCACACACCAGTACACATGTTCTCTTAGATCCTACTGGGAGTTACTGTGTAGAAACCACACAACATTTGTCCTGATAGAAGACATGACTGCACTTGTAATATATATGATAATTACCTGGGTCGGTTAAATAGTTTTGAATGCATGAGAGTGTTTGGGGCCCTGGCAGAAAAAAAACATTTTTATCTGCCAGGTGAAGAATGTCTCTGGAGCAAAAATGCAGGTCAGTGAGACTTAACAGGTTACATTTTTAATGCATTGCTTTCCAATGTAAAAGTAAATCTAACCTGTGTTTAAATTGTGTTGTGAGGGAATGGGGTTATGTCATACGAAGACAAAACAAATCTTATATTTAATGTTCAAGATTGTTTATTCTGATCATAGCCTAAAAGATGTTCCCTAATGACAGGTTAAGGAACTTCACTGGATTTGCCTGCAGTGATCTGCTATGAATTGAGTGCAACTCAAATCACACTCATCTCCACTGATTTAACTATCTGTCCTCTTCTATCTCTCACTCGTTCCCTCTCCACGTGGTAACATTATACATATGGATGGACCTGAAGTCTGCTGTAATTTTACTTAGCACCAAACCACGATGAGCAAGACATTTTGATGCACTGTGTAACTCTGGTGCGAAATGGTCTGCCATTCAAGTTAAATGTGCTAGTTATATACATGACACTACTAGCCATGCCTTCTTTAACATGCCCAGCCTTTGTACTTCAGCTGCCAAGGGGCAGTAAACCCTTAGAATTGTTTGCCAGGCAACCTCAGTCCGAGAAATATTGATAATAATACAGCTGCCAAGTTAAACTGGTCTACAATATGTGTGCTTTTTCAAATGTTTATTCGGTTCTGGTGTTTCCACTGGCTCATTGAGATAGTGGTTTGTTCTCTCATTGTTTGGAGGGCCTGTTTTATTTTTGTCCGTCCTCGTCTGCTTTATCTGATGTCATAGCTCCATGTATAACTGCTTTCCCTGCCACGTTTTCTATTTATATTTCTCATTACGCAGAAGTGATTTATTTACCTTTGGATGCTAGGCGGATACAGCTGATCTTTGTCTCCTGTGGAAAAAAAGAAGAGACAGTAACACAATAGTGTCTGACTCAGTCGGTTGTATGCCAGTGTCTGTGTTTCTGACTCAGTCTATTTGTGTGTATATGTCTGTGTGAATGAGTCTGCTGTATTGGTGTCTATGTGAGTGAATTTGCTTTGTGTGTTTGTGTCTGTCTTTCTGATCCATTCTTCTCTTTGTGTATCAGTCAGTATTGGTGTCTGTGTAAAACTGTTTGCTTTCTTTGTGTATCAATGTCCCTGTGAATCAGGCTGCTCTTTATGTGTGTTAGTATCTGAATTTCTCAGCAGTTTTCTCTCATTCTGTATAGGTGCCTATATGGTCAATCTGCTCTCTTTGTGTATCTGTCTGCTCGGTGTGTAGGTGTCTGTGTAGCCAGTCTTCTCTCCTTGTTTATCTGTCTATGTCATCCATCTGAGTCTGTCTGCTCTTCATGTGTCCCTGTCTGTCCTTTTTGGTCCCTCTGTGTGTATCTACATCAGTCTGTTTTTTCGTGTGAATCAGTCTGTCCTTTGTGTGTCCACTTGTCTGAATGTGAATCAGTCTGTTCTTTGCTTGTCCATAGGTGTGTATGTTAGTCAGTCTGCCCTTCGTGTGCACTCGGTGTCTATTGGAATCAGTTTATTTGTGTATGAGAAATCTGTAATAAATACCCCGTTGGCAGTACTGAGTGCCTGGAAGTATATGCTATAGCTCTTCACTGGCGAAAGAGGAGCATTCCAGTATCCATTGTAGGTCTTGTTGTCTCCAACTGTAAAGGGTTGTGTGACAGCCAACTGTGCTGGCTTCAGTTCTGCTGCAAAGTAATGAGCAGATTCCAGTGCTGAGGCATTCCGGTAACCCACTGGCACAGGGAAGCACCCACTGCCATCTGCTGCCCGCCCTGACCTCTGGGCCCGTTCTTCTTTCACCACCAGCTGGTACACACTGCCAAAGGTGACAGAAGACAGAGAGCTTAATAAGGAAGTGAGAAGAGAGTAGATGAAAGAAATCAAGAACAGGAAAGAATGATGAAGATGTGCCTTTAGCTGTCTAAGACAAGGTCACCTGAGATGGGGTGATACTCCCTGATATAAAGCTGAGAATAGAGTTTGGGATTTAAGATAATTGCGCTACAGTCTGTGAGTTCAGGGTTTGGTTCTGATCCATGTCACCACCATGGCGGGGGAATAAGGAGACACTAGCTGGGCATTTGGTGCATGGTGGACACATCCAGATGTAAAAAAAAATCCTTACAGTTAGCACCTATCTCTCTTGTGGGTTAATCACTAAAATAGATACAGCATAGAGATATTACTTGACGTGGATTGATGGATTACTGAAAATTACCTCACAGGGGCACCTCGGGACTGTGCTGGTTTCAGCCAAACCGTGATGGTGGTTTCTGTTTCATTAAGAGGAACCTCTGCTTCAGAATCGATCATGGAAGGAGCTGTTATAGAAAAAGTGTGAGAAATCTGAGCAAACAGTGACTCACAAAAGATTACTGATGGAGTGTGTGTATGAGAGATAACTCAAAGCAGAATACTGGGGAGATGATAAAAACAAACACGTATGCCTTCTTAGTATAATTTTCAAAGGCACCTGATATTTTGGTGGCAATGCGGGCAGTCACGGGGGGTCCAAATCCCTTGCTTGTGCTGGCTCTGATGGTGAAGGAGTAGGTAGATCCAGGATATAGTCCCACAAAGAGATGGTGAGTTTCATTGCGCAGCTTGAAGATCCGTCCTTTTTGATTGGATAGATCTGCACTGGGATCAAGAGAGCCCACTGCCTTATAGGAGATCTGAGGGGGAGATAGGCATACGCATTGGGTAGTAGTGTATGTGTGCAAACACTGCTGGGATATGCACTGCTTGTGTACTTGCTGGCCTAGACCTATATGTCTTCATTATTCATAGTTCAGAATTTTCCAAAATACCCTTTATTATTCTCATTGTGTGTGTATAAAAATGTTTGGCAGCACCAACTTTGTGCACATATGGTGATTTTCATTAAGTGTGTGCCATATTCAGCGTTCAATGCTATAACGTGCCCATGGTGCGTGAGGAGAGTAAATATTTAAAATACCACGTGTGAGCACAATTCTACATTCATAGTCTGTTTTTTTATACATTTTGGTTTCTCCTGTGTGAATTTAAGTGTTTAAACATTGGATACGAGGTGATTCAGACTGAATGTGTGTACAGGATGGATGGTAGTTTATGTTTAATAAGGTTAGCCAGCAATGTATATGTAATGTGTGTACATAATTTTAGTATTTCATGTTAAATGTGTATATGAAATGCCTGGTACCTCATACATGGAGATGACCCCATTTGTCTCATTTGGAGCTTTCCACTGTAAGTAAATCTTCTCTTCAAAAGGGCCACCTTGAATAGACTCTAGAGGGACAGGTGCAGGTACTGTAAGAGGAATACGCATCTTTCAATAGATAATACAAAAAAAATATCAGCATCGTAAAACATTATGCAGCACAACACAATGGCATATTATGTCTAAAACACAGAAGACCTTTAGCTTACTCCTGAAACGGATCACTCCATGGTATCTGTAGCATGTTGTAAGCCTTACCAAAAATTACTGGAGGAACAAGGCTAGGACTAAAAGTCCGTAGTTACACCACCTTGTCTCATATCTTTCTCATATTATTAGACCTTTTAGGTCTATTGAGGTTTTCCACTGCTAAAATGTCTCATTGTTATTTGTAGAATTAAAATGATGTCCCAGGGTTTCTATGGCTCTTATTTATAGCCATTGTTTGGATATTGAGAAGCCTGTACTTTAACTACAACATGTATCGCATATTTCCACCACCTGGGTTGTGGCTATATCATTCCAGTGTTGAACACTAAAATATCAAAGATCATGTCTTTCAAACGATGAGCAATCCACCATTTAATGTAAACTCAGAACTGAATGGTTTCCACCCAGTTTTGGGGTGCCTTCATCTCTCACCATCTTCCTCTGTGTGCACCACAATCTCTCCACTTTCTTTTCTGCCCTCAGGGTTGCAGAGAGCAAGGCGCAAGTAAACAGCTGTATGGGGCCTAAGGCCACGTAGCGTGTAATGGCTGGAGGTCAAAATCAGCTCCTCAGCCTCCACTCGTTCCTCCCCTAGCTGGAAGCTGTAGTGCAGGGTCAGGTTGTAGCTGTGGCACCGAGTGACTGAATAACCAAACGGCTCCCACTGCAGGGTCAGTTGGCGGGCACGGATGTCGACCAGCTCTACATTCTGGGGCCCATGCACTGGGTCTGCAATTAGAAGAACATGGTTCGATGTTGGCATGGTACAAAACACCACCATTACCACATTCCTAATACAATATAAACTCTGCATATATTTAAATATTTACATTGATACTGTTTTAAATGGTAACTGCATCAGTTACATTCTGGTTATACTTCATTGTAACACAGATATACCGTATTTACTCGAATCTAATGCGCACCTCAATTTTTGAAACCTGGAAGCGGAATTTTTTTGGCTGGTGAATGTAATATACAACATTGTGCTACAATGAAAATGTTTATTGCCATATACCATAGTAACATTGATGGTATTTCAGTTTTAGTGTTACATGTTAAGTCTATTCTTTCATAAGTCCTCTTTCAGGAACGAATTTTGCCTGTGTAAATACGCCTGTATGAATTCGCTGAAATGAAATGCACCAGAAAATGTATAATTATGCCCCGAATGTAATACGCCATCAAATCCAATGCGCATTTACATTTTGGAAACTTTATTTTCCCAAAAAGTTGTGCATTAGATTTGAGTAAATACGGTATATATTAAGCCATTGTATTTCAAATATATTCTCTCATTGCGTTTTGTGGTTTTCTTTCTATTTAATCTTCTCTTTTCTCCCATCTATCTCACAGTCATGGTCGTTTTTATTTTCCCATCCTTTTTAATTAATTCTCTCCCGTTCTCTCTTTTTCTGCAAGCTTTTCTCAATCCTCCCACTACCTCTGCTATAATCCTCTCTCCCTGCTTCTGTAATCTCAATTTACCTGAGTCTCAACATCCCTGTATCAAGGCTTCCTGTCGCACTTCCTTCATACCCCATTATCCTAGACAGATGCACGTATCTTGTCTTGCTCTTTATTTTTATTTTTTTCCTTTTCTTTCACTTATATCCCCACTCTCTTTTCGCTATGTCTCTCTCTCTCTCTCCTCTCATACACTTCCTATGGCTGAATGACAGATACGTGGCTGTTATCTTGCAGCAGGGGACTCTCAGTTGATGCCAGTCTCCCCCCCCCCGCCCCCTGACCGCCTCCCGAGAGGTGTCAGACGGCCTGTGTCACTCACACAGCCTGGCGTCTTGCTCTTCTGCCAGGACCTGCCACTTGCTTTGTCACTTAAGCTCCGGGACACAGCCCTTGTCCTTATGACTGAACAGCGAAATATAGATCACTCACTCCTCAGAGGTCTGGCAACTTCCCTACCAACAGCAAGTTAATGTTCAACAGCCATCATGCAATGGTTAACAAAAGAAACAAAAAAACTCACAAACAAAAAAGGGCAACATAAAAGACAGGACAACCGTAAAACCTGTTACACATGTCAGTACCATTAAATCACTGACAGGCAAAGAATGTCTTCTCAGAATACTACGACTTAATCCATCAACGGAGAGAACATATGTGACAGCTTGTCTGTCAGTCAGTCTAGAAATATATCTGATGTATACTTTAAAATATAAGCATTATACAGTTCAGTTCAATCCTGGTGTCAGAACGATGGTTCAAGACATCAAATATTTTGCTTACATTTCCAAGTTAATCGAACACATTATAAGGCAAATATAAATTATTATTTTTTTTTTAAAAGACGCATGCACATCATTTCTGAAATATGGTTTTACAGTGACGCTCGCAGAATGCTGTGCAAACTATGCAAATGAGTATAGTGCGGCTAAAGTGTGAGATCAGACATTCTATACAATACTTGAAAATTCCCCTGGAGAATGTGCAATAGAATAAAAAGCAATGAAAGGAAATAATAGAGTTCAAAAGATCTTAATCCCAATTTATTTACAATCACATAAGATCGCAACACAGGTTAAGCCTATCTTATCTTCAATGGGGCTTTTAATTTTTCTGTTTAGACTGGATATTGTACAGAGTGCCTGATCAGCGTTCGGTAAAGTAAGGGAAAATAAGACTTATTGATGAATATTTCGATATTGGTGCTTGAAAGTCTAGGTAGCACTATTCTGTTCTGTGAGAGCAATGTAGAAAGCTTGTTTGTGGTTTAAACAGATTGTTACAGGTCACATTTTGATCAGATTCTCTCTCTCTCTCTCTATAGAACAGAACAGAACAGTGCTATTTCAAGTACCAATATAAAAATATTAATCAATATGACTAGAGTTAAGCGGACACCTGGATGTTCGGGTCCAGCCGAACTTTGAAAAAAAGTCCGGGTTGGGGCTCGAACTTGACCCCGAACCCCATTGAAGTCGGGACCCGAACTTTTGGGCGCAAAAATGACTCTAAAAAACTCCTGGAAAGGGCTGCAAAAGGAAGTAAAATGGGGGTAAGAGTAGGACAAGTGCCCTGCAAACAAATGTGGATAGGGAAATCACTTAAAAATAACATAAAATAAGCAGCCGCTTAGTAGATAACTCCCTAATTCACATGGTATTAGGGAGCTATCTACCAAAAGGCTGAAAGACCTAAATTGGTCTTTCAGACACATTTACTACGAAGTAAAGATTACTTATTGTTAGTATTAGTAAATTCTGCCCCTACTCGCTATACCTAGTAAACACAGTGGCTGCTCACTGTAAAAAAAAATAAAAAAAAAAATTTTGCCCCCACTCCTATGCGACAGGTGGGGGCCCTAAATAAGAATGTGGAGGGGGGGACCTAAATAACAATAAGGGGGGGGGGGACTTTCCCACACTGTGTAAAATGACACAGAGCACTCTGATTGGTGGATTAAGTAACCAGAGAGTTATGAGTCAAATTACACAGTGTGGGAAAATTCAAAAGAACTTTCCCACGCTGTGTAAAATGACACAGAGCACTCTGATTGGATGGCTTAAACCCACCAATCAGTGTGCTCGGGGCCTAATTGCAGGGCGAGGCAAGGCTTTATAAGCCTTCCCCCGCCCTGCAGAGCTCAGTCTGCGCGGAGCCCTCCATGAGTGAAAATTGATTATTATTTTTTTGCGGTCGTTTTTTTTTTTTAAGTGCGTCGGTTATTATGGATTTTTATTTGGCCTTTTTTGGGGCTGAAAAAAGAAGATTTTAGAAGAAAGAAAACATCAAATGGTAAGTCTATTTTTTTTTAACAGGTATTTAGATAAGGGTCCCCCTCATTAATTTTAGGATGAGGGGGGTAGGTAGGGATAATTTTTTTGGGGGGAGGGAGGTGACTAGGGGTTTGGGGACCCCTAGTCACCTGGGGGGGTACATTTTTATTAAGGGCCCCCACCCGCCGCTCAGGGGTGGGAGCCAGGGGGAGGATATTAGGGCCCCCCCTTATTGTTATTTAGGGCCCCCATCTGCCGTGCATGGGTGGGGGCTGGGGGGAGGACAGTAGGTCCCAGCCCCCAAATTCTTATTTATGGCCCCCTTATTGCCGGGGGGGGGGGCAATAGGCCCCCCCTTTAGTTTTAAAGCCCCCACTCGCGCGTCGCAGGAGGGGGGGATTTTTCTTTTCTTTTTAACAGTGAGCAGCCACAAGCTGCTCACTGTTTAATAGACATGCCCCTACTAGCTGGGTCACATGCTGCACTGGCCAATTACAGCCATGCCATTAGTAGGCATGGCTGTGATGGCTTCTAAGGGCACACGAGTCAAACGCTTGTTGATTGGCTGCCCTGCGGCCTTTCAGAACGCATCATTAAATCGCCGAACATCAAACTCCAACCCGAACATACAGTGATATGTCCGTGTTTGGGTCCGGGGTCCAAAAAACATAATGTTCGGGTTCGCTCAACTCTAAATATGACATATTTTCCCTTACTTTACCGAAAGCTGTTCAGGAGAGAGCGAGTTTTTATTTTGATTGCATGTTAAAGGGTCCTCATGCTTAAGAGACTTTTCAGAACATTTTACAAATATACATAATCTATAAAGTATATCTGATATACACAATTATATGATTTTTCAATTTTTCGTGATTATTTTATATTACTATATATGATCTCTTTGGGCAAAAATGGGATACAAAATTTCCTTTTTTTGTGTAAATCATTTATAAGAATAAAACTATTTGCATTGTATGATTTTCTGCCTGGGATACGGGTACGATACCAATTAATACAATCTCCACCAATCTTGAGAAAAACATGACATCGGTGTCTTGGAGCTGTACAAAGATCCTTGCCCTAACAAATCATGGAGTATTTAAGATACATAATGATGAAGCACATATTAAGTAAAATGTAGCAATATCAGCTGTTATGAAGACATTCATAAACACCTTGACTTTTCTTGTGGTTTATAATGATATTGTCTTCCCAAAATAAACAGTTTGTCGTTATGTTTCCTCTCTCTCTCGATATATATATATACATACATACATAGGCACACAAAATAAAAAAGAAAGATGGAAATTATGGTTGAATGAACTCATGATGGCTCAAATGACTAAATGATTGTGTAGTGAATAATGGCCTATTCCAGGCAAAATGTATAGTTAATGTTCTGTATACCATGCCTGTCCATTTCAGCGAATGTGTGAACCGCATTCGGAATTCTGTAGTTTGCCAAGGCATTTAAAAATAAAATCATAAACATCCTTCTGCAACGTATAACTAGCTATATTGTATAACCACATGTTTCCAAAATAATATTGTATGTATGGATTATAGTTGCTTTATTTTTAGTTTATATTGGAGATCGGTTTAAGAGGTCCTAGCTACATTTCTCCAAAGAGATTAATTGGAAATAATAAATCTGTTAAGAGTGCAAGATCCGCAAAATACTCATGTAGCAAGCTTCAGTGAAGCCCCTCTGGGTACCAAATGGCAAAGGTGCTGGTAAACCTGTACATTTAATTCCCAGTGGACCATTCAGCTAGAAAAAAGTAGTGTTTTAGATGATGGTTCGCCCCTCATTTTAAAGCAAGCTGTAATGTGTTTGTACTATACGTGTGTGTGTATATATATATATATATATACAGATACATGTACCTAAATATACTCAAATTTTCCACTTGCTCATTAGCACCCCCTCTACCTATGAGGCTTTTAGTACTGTTTGAGAGTAGCAGCAACTTATTGTGAAAGTGGGAGGCCTGTCCCTCTTGGTTCCTCTTCTCCTGTCCATCAGGCTCTCACTAGACAATGCACGGTGGAGAAACACTTTTTTTGTGCTACTGGGAATGCACAAAGGTTCTATGAGGGCTCAACAGCAGTAGTGTAGAAATCTGATGGCCAACCAGGTACCAAACTATGCAGGGAGTACTTAAAAGGCTTGCAAAGCACAGCCTGCCTGTCTCCCAAAGAAGATGACTGGTTTATAGGGAAGAGAAGCCAAGAGTAAGTTCATCTCTCCTCCTAGATGTGCAGGGACTAAAAAAAAGATAAGTGCCAAGCAATTAAAGGATCATTGTAAGCACCATCACAACTTTGCGCAGTTGCAAAGTTGATCGTGCACAGTGCATCCTGCAGCCACCCACAGCTCACAACAATAATTCCAGACTACCAGCTTTCCTATGGTGATTTCACTGATGCTGGATGTCCTTATGAAAAGTGTGAGGACCTGTACTAAACTCCTGGAAGGCCATTTAGTGGCTGTCTGGTAGACAGTCTTAATACTGCAATGTTCATAATTTACATTGCAGGACTAAGGGGACACAGACATTGCGCCTGGACCACTTCAACGAGCTGAAGTGGTCTGGGTGCCTTCAGGGTCCCTTTCAGCACAGTGCACTTATAATGTGGCCTGGGTTCTCTCCTCCCAGGAGTGGGAGCTGTGAACCATGTTTCTGTTTAACATGACCTGGTTTTCTAAACAGTAAACTGGAAAATGTATAAACTGATATTAGACGTCAAAACGTTTCTATCACTTCACAGGTTAAAGGACCACTATAGTGTCAGGAAAACATACTCGTTTTCCTGGCACTATAGGGTCTCTAGGTCCCCCCCCACCCTCTGGGTCCCACTCCCTCCGGGCTCTAGGGGGTGGAAGGGGTTAATCCCTTACCTTTTCCCCCCACCGGGCTTCCTCTGTGCGGGGAACTCTCCTCTTCCTTTTCGCCGTCATCGGCTGAATGCACATGCGTGGCAAGAGCCGCGCGCGCATTCAGCCAGTCCAAAGGTAAAACATTCTCAATGCTTTCCTATGGATGCTGGCGTCTTCTCACTGTGAAAATCACAGTGAGAAGCGCGGAAGCGCCTCTAGCGGCTGTCAATGAGACAGCCACTAGAGGCTGGATTAACCCATAGGTAAACATATCAGTTTCTCTGAAACTGCTATGTTTACAGCAAAAAGGGTTAAACCTAGATGGACCTGGCACCCAGACCACTTCATTAAGCTGAAGTGGTCTGGGTGCCTGTAGTGGTCCTTTAATTCCACTCATCCTAAATGAGAAACACAAACTGCTCCTGGGGATAAACTATTTACCACTTAGACTACTAGATGACTTGGGTCCAAGATCCCATTGTATGGCTATCTGCTCTGGAACCACAACTGTCATAAAAAGAATGCAATTGAAATGCAGGGAGCACTTTATTAATGCCACTTTTACTGGGATTGTGAAAAGGACAAGACAAACAGGGAACATAACTGGGGATCCCACTGATAAGATACACCAAATAAATATAGTAATTACAAGAGATTTAAAACAAACAGCTCGAATGCATCAAGGCTGCAACATTTTCCTCCTCGTTAAATAATAAATGAGCGTGTTGGGGTAAGTCTGCCATGCAAAGGAGGAACAAGGTCAAATGTAATGGTAATAATTCATCAGCATCAGGAGTAAAGGGGTACATTATACACAACAAGATGCAGGCGTAGAACTAATTTTCAATCTGAAACTGTTGCACCAGCTTAAGAGAATTCGGAATTTGGATTGGGTACGACTAGAGGCATTGTGTAATTTTCCCTCTCCTTGCCACCATCAATCCTCTGGATAATATCAGAATATATATTGCTTAATTTGATTCATTTAAAAGAAGTGACATCATAATAAATAAAAAATCATATTCTTTGTATGTATTTTATATAAGTACTCTATATATAGATATAAATATATATATATTGTTTGCACCCATATCCACTCAATAAAACATACACACAGATACATATTGTGAACACAATTATTGGCACTCTTGAAAGAAAGGAAAGTGCCTTGGAGCAATCAGGAATCAATAATCTAGTAACTTGGAAGCTGTGCAAGCAAATAACTGAAATATTTTATTAGAATATATTAAAATGTCAATGATTCAGAATAGTATGCTAGAATTTCCATCAAACCTTGGTAAAAGATTCAACCAGCAGATCAAAAGATTGCATTTTTGTTTAATATAGTATTATAAAACATTTCAGTTTCAGGCTCCAGTCCTTTGAGTACACAGTTGGAAACGACAATATTCAGCGTAAAATTTATTGCATTATATGAAAGAGGAGAAAAAAAAAACATGGATTGGTGTGACAGCTGATCTCTGTCGTTCCATTTACTGCGCGATTAAATTCCAAGCTATGATGGCTGCCTGGGCATAATGGAAGTTGTAATTCATGGCAGTTCAAGTAAAAGAAGCAACCTGCCTCTAATGTATTCATTAATGTAGAATTCACCCATTATAGGTAGCTAACATGATCAGTGACATTTTATTCTATAATTAGTGTCAAACAATGGTTAACTTAGCCGTTACTTCAAGATTCATCTCAATGCACTTGGTATAAATGTAAAAATATATATATTTGTGGTCAGGGAAAAAAGCCGTATTAATGTTAAAATCTTATGATTAACTAAAGTCGATTGGGGTGTGCCAAAACCGATATTCGGGCGGGCCTGTAAATAAAGAGGGCCCACCAAGATGTAATTGAATAGAGGGAGGAGTGGGTGGGGTGACCATTCGACGTCAGCCCAGTATGGAGGTAGGTTTGAGTTTATATACTCCGGATCATTCCCTCCCACAACTCCAGGCTCCGCATTTCCATTTGTGGTCAGGAAAAAAGCTGTATTAATGTTAAAACCTTATGATTAACTAAAGTCGGTTGGGGTGTGCCGAAACCGATGTTCGGGCGGGCCTGTAAATAAAGAGGGCAAAAAGGATATTTTACCGTGCCATTTTAATACGTAAGAAATCGTTACAACAGACATGCAGATGTGACTGTATACTTAACTAGCTAACTCTTGAAAGGCTGATCTCAGCTCTTTCTCTGGTTGTGGTATGTATTGATTGTAAGCTCACGATTTCCATCGTCCCAGTCTTTAAATTATATGTACAAGAATGTTTTGGCTTGAGGTTGCGGTTGTTGCTCCTATTCGAAACGAATGGCCCGTGAAGGCTGTTGGATCACTCCCTATTTTTGTGATTAGAGTTTTCACGTATGTCATGAATTTTTATGTTGACAATGGGTTGCCGTGTAAGTGTAGAAGAGGAGTGGTTTTGTCTTGACCTATGCGGGTCGATAGTGATTGGTCTAGCAACTTAACAGGACACCATTTGTTGCCTGTAGCGAATAGCAGTATTTGGACACGTGGTCCCATTTGGTTTGTTTTGGTCGTGTGTACAGTCAATACGTAGTGATCCCCTACTTTGTTTAGGTCTGCCATTGTGAGCGTATTGGTAGTGTCGTTGGTGTTCCCTACTGTAAACTCGTTAAGTTGTGGAAACCGTAAAAGGCCAGAAACATAGCGATTTTGATGGTGGTGTTTGTTTATGTTTCGAAAGGCTGTGGGTCTAATGCGTCGGATAAAGCTCTGAACCTTTCCCTGTCTATTGGTTGTCGTTTTGCAGTTTTGGGACCTTCTAACCGTAGGATGCCTTTTAAAATGTTCTTCCTGATGACAGGAAGGAACTGTGGCTGTGGTATGTATTTGTGACGTAGTATTGTATGCCTGTTAGATAGAGTTTTATGGTATTGTGTGCACGTTTTAGGTTTAGGTGGCAAAAAGAGGTAAAGGCCACCATAGTATCTAACATCAATGGGTTTTGTATTCAGTATTCTGTGGTAAATGGCCTGGGTTCTTGCATAGTTTGGTTTGTCCTCATTAGGTGCATGTGAAAAAAAAGAAAAGAAAAGCAATAGTGTAGTATTTAACACAGTGAGTGGATAACAGACTACAGAGTGTGTTCCTGTTCCTGGCACATACTGAAGTACACTCCTTTGGAATACTATCATCTGAACCTCAGTGGGGGTTGTACCACCTTGCTGTCTAACTGAGCAATTTTATTGCTCAAAAAAAAAAAAATGTAAGTATGTTTTCCTCCACTTCCCTATATACTTCAATAAGGAGAGCACTATATACAGTTTGTTATCTTTCATATATGTGTATGCTCTTGGAGAAGTTATGAAACAGCTATATCCTTAGGTGGGGATTGTACAAACCTGGAAATTTGAGCTTTAATGAAAAGCTCTACACTTTTAGATGCATTTCCTATTTTCATTTGCCCCTTAGGCACTTTATATCTACAATATTAAACTATTGGATGTTATCTTGTCATTGCATATTTCCCCGTGATCCACGTGGTGATTATACCACTACATGTTATCACAACTAGAGCTTGTATGAATACTCAACACCATGTGAGTGTGCCCTTTGTTGCTTTGTCTAATACAAAAATGCGAAGTGCTGCTTTATAGTTCCACTCAGCAAACTTTCTTGAATTTTAGGAAGATGATTTGAGGGCTTTTTTTTTTTTCTTTAAGGCTAGGTGGGAATACAAAAACATACATGGCAAGCTCAATTCGTACTTTAGTGAATAATTCCACTGGTGTTTTCCAAATTCAATTTCATTCATCCATTTTAATACAGAGTCAGAGGGGAAGTGTTTAATAATAGAAATAACCTGGTGTGTTTTATATATATATATATATATATATATATATATGTGTGTGTGTTGAATCTTCCTTTTATCTAACACTTTTCATTACGGTTAATGAACAACAGACTTCTATCTCTGTGATGTATTCTTATGGAGAACTAAGTACTCCCAGGTAGGCTGATTACAGGAAGCCCTCAGATTTTCCAAACTCTCTGTGGCCAAGATTTTCAGATAAGTACGGGCAAATTCTTCTTGTTAATCACGTCAGACTGGCATTCGTTATGTGATCTTTTTACATTGTTTGATCAGGTAAGACTTGTTTGAATGTGAAGATACGTGTTTTATTCTGCCAGAGATGTAGGTTAACTAATGCACTTCTTGAGAAGTCACAATGCACAAAAAAATAAATAAAGTAAAATAAAAAATGCCTCTGTGTAGCAATCTTCAATTGAGCCCCTGTGGGAAATTAAGGGCAGAGGTTCTGATGAACTTGTAAAGTGATATCCCGAAGGACCGTACAACAAGAACAAATGCTTCCCATCACGAGAAAGAAATAGCTGCATGTTTCTTGTTTTGTCGTATGCCGAGCTGAAAAGGGAGGTGGGCAGCAGAGAGGAGCCTTACAGCATTGTCTACTGGAGTAAAAAATTTATCTTATTGCACATCTCGAAAAAAAAAACATACCTCCAAAATGTCTGAAGCAGATGCGTGTGCTTAACTTTTAACTCAGTCTTATTTTTCTCTGATTCTGTTACTTCTGGGACCAAAGAACATGGAGATAGTGAATGCATATTAAACGAGAAGCATATTTTGGCAGCAATAGGCTAGCCAGGTCTGGACCAGGGCCTAGTGCAGCTGCTTTCTTGGATCGAGGCTTGCAATTATCAGTGGTAGCTGGAAAGGAAGGCACTATTTTTGGATTTTGTATAATAACGAGGAAGCTCCTTTTTTTTTTTTTTGTGAATGCATGTTGTATATAGACATCAGGAAAGGAAAGAGGAGTGTTATCAGCAGTCTAAGCGCTGCACTGCCGCTCTAAATAACTGAATAATCACAAGGAAAATTCTGAAAATTGGATCTAAAGGAACTACAAATTTACACTGCGTGGTCTCATAACTATGACCCTGGAGGTACAAAGGCAATTTACTCAAATAAAATAGCACTCAGACAATATATGCTGAATGTGTGTATATAGATAATTCAATAGTTTAAATGGTGCCTTTGCATCAGAGAGCAATGAGGCATTAAACACTAATACAGATGATTAAAGGAAGACATTCAAGGGATGAAAATGGGCCCTTGGAGCGCTACAATCCTATTATTTCTATCATTCATACCCCCAACCCTAAATTCCTTGCGATGTCAGACTATTCAACCCATTACAGATGTATTTTTTAACCCATCCGGATTAATCTATATTTCATCCCCCTTCTTCAAACTTTAGAGTTCGTAACAGGCCAGATTCTGGTTTTATATAAAAGTACATTTAACACATTAAACACAATAATTCCACTCAGTCAATGTAACTCTCTCAGTACTGGGATATACATAAATGACACGGTTCTTTCTACTGATGAGAACATTGACCAAATAAATATATTCACTGGTTAATTTTGTTTCTTTAATGAAAGTATCACTATCTGTTCTAACGTACTATCAACTATGTGATTTTTAGATTGTCCATTTGTTCCAGCATTTGTTTCAACATCAAATTAATAGGGATGGTTATTGATGTAAGGCGTAGTATGGCTCCAAGGCCTTTTCATTCCCCAAATTTACCTGCAGGAAGTGTTCCTAGAAATAGGATTGTCGTCTCTATCAGCCCCAGCAATTAAACCACTTTACTCCACAGTAGGTTTTAGCCTATAACGCACTAAAACCACCGCTGCCTCTGAATTGGTTAACGGTAAACCCTCCCAAAGGCCTATTTAAATCTCCGCTCAGTGCAGTCGGATCCAAGTCATTTCCGCACATTATCATACACTTTCTGCTTCATTTATTTTGCTCTGTCCCTGGAAAAATTGTGTGTCTTATTTTCAGTGTGATTACATTTTCATCATGACATATTCGCAGCCTCAGACAATGGGGCCGCGGTTCTGTGAGCTGACTCATGGAAGTGGGAGCTATCGAGAGCACATAGAAAAAAAAATCCGTCCAGCTACAAGCGTGCGTCGAATCTTAAACTGTCAGGGCGAGCGAGGGGAAAAGAAGAGGGGGAAGAATTGGACGAGCAAAGGAGAGGAGAGAGGGATTTGCAGAATGAAGAAAGGAGGCAGGTGGGGTAGAGAGTGAATTTAAAAAACGTGAGCAGCAGGGTGAGGGATTTAAAAAAAGGGAATGAGAAGTTTAGGGTTTTATAAAAATGCAGCAAGAGGTGAACATAGAAAGGATTGGAATGGAGAGGTTTAAAAGAATTGAATTAAAAGGTAAGCAGAGTAAAAGTATACAAAACAATACAAGTGTAAAAAACAAACAAAAGTGATTAAAAAGGGGAGATAAAACACAACTAGGCTTGGATATTGGAGCGGATAAGGATATTGTGAATGCATATTTAACCATTTTATTGCCACGAGAGGCTAAAGTGATGGGTTTCCTTTTAGAATTGAAAGGTATCAAATAAAAGAGAAAAACAGATCAATCTGGTTCCCTATGCAATGAGGCCCATGTCTTTATCTAAGGGGTGATGACCCCAGATATGCCCCCTACACACGCTTCAGTAAAGCTCCATCTTATAAATTATACAACAGCTTGGTTGGCGCAGCCTCTGATATTTGTTTATTGACAGGCTGCGTTCTACCTGTCTTTAGAACCTTTATCTGCAGCATGCAGCCCTGACTCTACAAGCATCTGAGCGCAGGTTGAAATCAAACCGTGGCAGGTGTCCTTATGCTGGCCAGATCCCAGGCCTCAACGAGACAGCCGCTTAAAGCATGACTTTGATTGCTTTCCTGCGGTTCCTATTTGTATGGGTTAGCAAAAGAGAACGATTAACCCGTGCAAGAACAAATAGGAGCAAATCTCCTCTCTCGCCGCATCGCTGCCGTTGCGATATATTTGATATAGACTAGAAGAAGGAGAGTGTGGTTGATGGAAAGACGGGGAGAAGGAGACAGACAGGTAGATAACCTGGATTTATAGACTAAAGAAACAATCCATTTGTAAGCCAGATATTAAGGGCATTTCAAATTTACTGCTTGATAAATCTTGCACAAAAGAGCAAACGGCACACAATAGAACCAAAAAAAAGGAAGAAGAACAAACGTGAGAAGTAATGAAGACAAGCAAGGTGGATGTGTTTAATTCTTTAAGTGTAAGGCTGGTGAACACAAGGAGGAGAGCGGTACAGGCGTGGAACACAAAGGAACAGGGCAGTGAGACAAAGGAACAGTTAAAAGGGGTCAAAAGAAGTAAAAGTGACCCAAGCGACAGTGACAGACAAGAGAGGAGAATGGACCTGTAGGCGAATGATGAGGCCGGTCACTGGAGAGACAAAAATGGCTCTGATACAGGGTTTTTCATTACAAATCAGAGTGTTTCTCACCGCGATCACAGTGTTTATAGGGTAAAAGGTTAGTTAACAGATTGCTCCATCCAAAAATGCAGGGTAAATTAATCAACAGTATGCGTAATCGTCATTATACACACATGAACGTGTTGGTACACATACCCAAATCAGACACCCTGTAACAATTGCTTGGCCTCTCTTACTCAGAAAGGGTTAAGATGGTAGGTTTTTTCAATCCGTCTAGATAATTAGGAGGAAATCTTATTCCCAATCACAGCGCCTGATGGGGGGAGGCTGAGAGAAAGCATGATACCTGGGGAGAAGGCATTGTGCTGTACACGGCATGGCACAGCGGCTCTCTGCAGTAAGATGGCACTGTACTCCCCTCATTACAATAAATACACCTCATTTTACCTGCAGGGAACCAACACCTCCTTTCCTGCAGCATGGAACCAGCGAGGGGAGAGTAGAGAAAAAGAGGACCTGCAGGTGTTTAACTACTTACAGCCTGCTGACACAATAGGTAGGCAGGTGCAGTGTGGTGGCACTACGGGTACATGTGTATGGCCTGCTTACATGGGTACACAGTTACTGCCTGCTTACATGACACTGAGTAGATGTATATTGGCTGCTGACACTGTGAAAACACAGGTATTGGGCACGAGCACTGGCACTGTCTGATGACACTGTGGGTACACAGTTACTGCCTGCTGACACTGTGGGTACACTGCTACTGCCTGCTGACACGGTGGGTACAGAAGTTTTGCCTGATGATGCTGGGTACACAGGTACATCCTGCTGACACTGTGGGTACACAGTTACTGCCTGCTGACACTGTGTGTACACTGGTATTGCCTGCTGACATTACAGGTACACAGTTACTGGCTGCTGACATTACAGGTACCCACACCCTGCCTGCTGACATTAGGAGAAGGTACTACTGCATTCTACTACTGCAATACTGATTCTGTTTGTAACTAGTACTATCTGCTGACACTCCGGGTACACTGGTATTCCCAGCTCACCCTGGGGTGACATGCACAGTCTGTTGGTACTATAAAGAGATATGTGTTACCTGTTGGCATTATGGGCAGAGTGGTATAATATTGCGGGCACTATGGTAGACAGATATGGTCTGATCACCAGTGTTAATTTTTCTCGACTAACAATTTTGAGATTTAGTTGACTAAAACTAGACTAAAATGAAAACAATTCAGATGACTAAAACTAAATTGGCATTTTAGTCAAAAGAATATGACTAAAACTAAAATTTGCCACCAAAATTAACACTGTACAGAGAGGCTGTGAATGGGGCAAAAGAGACAAGCCCGGGCTTGTGAGAGAGACACCTGGAGGGGCTGGCCGACACAAAGAGACACAGAGGGGCTGGGGAAGGGGCAAAAGAGACGGAGAGGGGCTTTAACTAAACCCATTATATTTTAGTTGTGTCGACTAAAACAATTCAGATGACTAACATACGACTAAAACTAAAATGGATTTTTAGTCAAAAGACTATGGCTAAAACTAAATAGAAATTTGTAGCCAAAATTCACACCGTATGAAGAAAGATGTGATCTTCTGCCACTGGGCATCTACCTGCAGCCTGCTAGCCCACGGCAGAAACATCAGTATATTTGTACACATGTCAATAAATAAAATGAGTTGGTACACTGCTATTTTATTGAAGGCCATTACAGGGAAAAAAAATTGGTTAAAACATAAACCTGCTTTAAGCCTTTCTTTACACATTTCACTTTGTAAAGCTGCCCTGCGACACATTTAATCTATAGCTATAGACAATGCAGTTATACTCTAATCTGTCTGTCGCCAGCTCTCTATCCCTGTGAACATATGCACTGGGGGGATGGATATACTGCAGAGTACAGTGATACTGGTAATATCTATAAACTCCCAGGCTCCCATGTGATAAGCCCAGAGCGGTACAAAATGATAAACAATGTTTGTATATAATGACAAGGACTATAAATACACGCGCAAATTATAAGAGTCGTGTTTAAATACTCAGTGTTCTAAAACGGGACAATGCGGAATGAGAGGAGCGGAGACAGAGATGGAACAGGGAATAAAAGAAGAAAGTATATTAAACAAGATTACAAGGGACCGAGGAATAGAGAAAGTACAACAAAAAAAAAAGGCAGAAAACACAGCTAGAGGGGGGAAAGTAGGTCAAATTTAAAGAGACAGAGAAATACATTTAGAGAAAAAAGCAGGCTATCACATGAAATAACGAAAATCTGAGCCTACATAATGACCGATGTCCAGCTTCTTTCTACTTGACTTTTGTAATGCTGAGTTAAATCTGACAAACATCAGCACCTTTTACCTCTCATAAAAAAAATATACTATTCACCTGAATACAGAAAGTGGATGAAACTGGGGGGTGGGGGGCAAAAGAGGGAATTTGGTGGATAATTTTGCCCCTTGGCACCTTTTATTATTATTATTATATGTATATAGCGCCAACAAATTTCGCAGCGTTTTGCATTGGGTGGACTAACAAACATATAATTGTAACCAGACAAGTTAAACGCACAGGAACAGAGGGATTGTGGGCCCTGCTCAATGAGCTTACATGCTACAAAAGGGAAGGATAGAATTAAAGAAGTAAAGACAGTTGCAGGAGAGGAATCAGTTAGGAGTAATTTACAGTTTAATTGATGCTGCAATCCCTGCAAGTGCTAATGTTTTCTGTCTATTTTCTACAAAACATTTACAAGAGTTTATTAGAAGTAAAGCTACATTTAGGACTTTATATGGCTATGACGATGAACATTTTGATGGACCTAATGAAAGCTGACATTTCTCTTGCCATGGTTTACATGTGACATAAACCTACAGCTGGCCTGCATGAACCCTCGACATCATGAATGCACACGTGACAAATGAAGTAGATGGTGCTCCATGTGTCAGTACTACAATAATACTAAAGACGGAGTTCGCACCACAAGCTATTTGCTATTGAATGCCCCAAAGTTGCCACACAGAGGCATAACTAGAAGCCGCTGGGCCCGGTGCGAAAATTGCCATGGGCCCTCCCCCTCATACATCTACCCCCCGCTGCCCCCTATATGTCTACCCTCCCCTTCCCATATGTTGCCCCCCCACACATGCAGACACACACATACAGACAAACTCATACATACACAGACACGCACATACATACAAACACACACAGACAGACAAATACATACAGACATATACACACATACACACATACACACAAACAAATACAGACATACACACACACAGACATACATACATACAAACACACACACAGTGATACATACAGACACACATACAGAGAAACATTGATACAGACACACACACACACACACATACAAAATATTTTAGTCACCCTCCTGTTTCCTACTTTTTAGATGCAGGAGGGTTACTTCCCTGGGGTCCAGTGGTGGCTCAGACTGATGGGAGTCAGAGTTCCCACTCTGACTTCTTCCTTCCGCATGGCTCCTGGTGGTTGCTGGGAGGAAGTGACCGGGGCTGTCACTTCCTCCTAGCCTCTGACCTCATCAAAGGGGCACCAGGGCAGGACTGGCCCACCGGGATACTGGGAAATTTCCTGGTGGGCCGCGGCATCTGGGGGCTGCTCTGAGCATGTGTGTGCCACTGGGTGGCCGGCCCGGTGGCACACACTCTGAGGGGGGCGGTGGGCTGGCGGCTGCATTCCACTCTCGAGCCGCCGTTCCGGCGGCACTCCTGACAATGATGGCTGAGGAGTGAAGAAGGAGGAGGGAGGAGCATGTCTCTGTACCATGCTCCCTCGCGGCTCCCACAATCCCCAGCACAGGAACCGCGAGGGAGCATGGTACAGAAACATGCTCCTCCCTCCTCCTCCTTCACTCCTCAGCCACAGCAGTGACAGGAGTGCCGCCAGACCGGCCGCTCCAGAGTGGAATGCAGCCGGCCCCCCTGACTCCCATTTACCTGAGAGGAGGGGGAAGACGGGAATAAAGAGAGACAAGGGGAGGGGGGAAATAAAACAGGGGGGAAATAAAACAGAGGGGGAATAGAGGGAGAAAGAGACAGAGGGGGAATGGAGAGAGACGCACAAGGGGAGGGGAGAAAGAGGCAGAGGGGGAAGAGAGAGACTGGAAAGGAGAGGGGAGACATGGACACAGAGGAGTAGTGAGGGGGAGAAAGAAGCATACAGAGTGACTGGGGGAGACAAAAAGGCACACAGAGGGGCTGGAGATAAAGAGACACACATAGGGGCTGTATATATCACTGGTGGATCGGGGGGGAGGCAACAAGGCAATTCCCCCCCCACGAGGCTCTCCCCTGCCAGCCGATCTTGCCCCCCATACACACACCATACATATTCACACACTGCCCCCCATACACACATTGCCCCATACACACACACACACTGCCCCCGCACACATACACAGCCCCACACACATACACAGCCCCCCCATACACACATTGCTCCACACACCCTACACATTCACACACTGCACCCCCCTCACACACATACACTGAACCTTTCACACACACTGCACCCCTCACACATTGCACCACTGGTACTATACCCTACTACAGCCCCATATCCCAGCAGACCCCAGATAAGTTGTCAGACTGTTCTTAAACGGTTTGACTACTTACTCTGGGGGGGTGGGGGCCCGGCACTCCTTGCACCATAACCACTACACAGAGCAGTAGTGGTTATTGTGCATGGATTATTTATTTAAATAATCTACAAGTGGGATCAGGCTCTGGATCCACCACTGGTATATGACATGTATATTAATGTGTATTAGTTTTATTTTTATATATATATATATATATATATATATATATATCTATTATATTTACACATATATTAATGAACATTTATATATGCATAATACACAGATAAATGTCATTAATATGTACTATTTGTAATGAGCAGATATTGGCCCAGTCTCGTTGCTAGGTGCATACTCCAGCACAATAACATATTTAAAGTGAAGAGCACACCCACAGGACTTCAAAATAAACAAGATAACATAATTTTTTTACAGTTGTGCCCTACATACATTCACCATTTCAGTCCCATTAACAAGCTTTCCTTAATATGTCAAGGTAGTTGGACTGAAACATTGATTACATGCAAAGGCACGTCTGCTTAAAATAAATCTGTTTATTTTGAAGCCTATGAGTGCTTTTTTTTTTTTACGTTGGAGTAATAATTTTTTATTTTAAGTTCTCTTTTCTAACTCTGTATCTGCACACTATGCTGGCGCAACGCATTATGGGGCTTTTAAATGTTTGTTTTCCAGGGCTGCTTTTAATTCCCAGTCCGGCCCTGCCGGTCGCGCTGTTAAAGCACCGTAGGGCTGACCAGTCCGTCTGGAAATCCATAAGCCATGCTGTTAGGGCCACCCAATAAGCCTCTTAACGTGCAGCCCTGGCAGTTATAACGCAACACCCGGGGCCACAACACATGGTGGCGGGCACTGCGGTCGCAGGGGTCCACAGGTCTGTCGGGCCACCTGGAGTGACGGGCCTGGTCGCAGCTGCGACCGCGGTAGTTCCGCCACAGTATTCCATACCTCCCAAGTGTCGCTAGTTAGGAGGGGCAGTCCCTATTTTGGGCCTAAATCCCTCTTTTCTCGGAGCTCCATATTGTTGGTGTGTCTTAGTGTGTAACAGAGCTCGACAGCAATAATACTCATCACACCCTTTAAATGAAAGTGCCTCTCCTTTTAGGTTTGCAATCTTGGGAGCTATGGTATTCCTCTGAATGTACTAAACAATAACAGACCCACAACTGGGTTTTTTGCCTTCTTTTGGATCAACAACAAAAACATATGTGAGGTAGGCTGAACTTGATGGACATTTCAGCCTATGTAAGTATGTAACTTTGGACCTGGTACCAGGTCATATAATGCCATAACACGTTTCTTGTTATCTATTCTGTTTTTGCGTGTCTGTTAGTTGTTTTGTGTCGATACGTGTCTGTCTGTTACCTACTGAAGATGTCTGAACCACCTGCACCCGCTGAATGCTGTCAGATGTTAAAAACACGAGAAGCTTGGTCTTATTTTCCTTTGTATTTGGAAGTATTAATCTACATAGATTGGGTTTATAGATGTAAATGAAAAAAGTCACAACTCACACAAATACGAATCAGAAATATGGGTAAATGTAACCAAAATGTGTGAATCACAGTGATAACACTTTGGGGTAGCATAACATTGGAGCCGAAATAAATTGCCTTGTGCGGATTATATCCATTTTTGTAGGTTATTGTTTTGCAGCAATTTCTTTTTTATGCTTGTAGTAATCACTTTGTTTGTACATGCAGACTCACATTTTGAAACAAGCTCTGTGTAGTTGTTATAGAGACGCTCATATGTCTCCAAAATAAATTTGTAAGCAAAGGTTATAAAATAGCATCTCTGAAGAAAAAATATTACACAAGGCGAGGGAGATTGAGATAGGGATGGGTGGGTGGGTGGGGGGGGAATTAATGTGTGGCATGATACGCTGTGAGCTAGATTGTAGCGTTTTTTTTGCCTCTGTTACCAGAAGCCTGCTGTAAGGGTAGTTATGCCTGAAGAACTCAGTGCATTAGTAAGAAGGGTAAGGTAGCGGTGAAACCCTCTGGCACCGTATTCACGGCAGTAACACTCTGACAGACAGCATTCACACACTAAATACATGAAGCTGTTTAACTGTACAGGAGAGAACTGCTATGGTATTAACCCCATTTGGGCCGACATTTGAAGACAGAGACGGAGTGATGTACTGTACCCACTCACCAAGAGAACGATGAAGAGGTGGGATAATACTCACTTCCCAGTGCTCGAATAGACAGCACTTATCAGTAAGTGGCAGTCTTAGTCGAACACCAATTACAGCTGTCACACACCTCCATCCCCCAAATATTGGCAGTGTCTGCCCACTCCCACAGCATTTGCCAAAGACGCCACTCGTAGCTCGTTCTAAATGCCCATTTATTAGCGAGAGGAGGCTTTTAATGTACATTAGACGCAAGTGTGGAGAACTAATGCCCAGATTGAAGGGCACGCAGCAAGTGCAGTTAGTAGCCATTATCTTATCGACTTATCACAAGCTCCTAGTCTAGCAACTCCTGTTGAAAGATGCACTTTATTTGTGTTAACACAGAGAAGAAAGAAGATACTGTGCAGGGTTCTCTTGATGTTCAATAGAACAGTGAGTCAGAACCTTTTTTTTGGCCAAGGATCACTTAAATGAGAGGAACATTTCCAAGGCACACCAGCTGTTTTTCTCATTTTACCTTCATTGACAGCTTATAAATATCACATTTACATAACAGAGAGGTGTAATACTTATAAAATCTAATTTACTAGTTACTGGTTTGAAGTAAATCTCCAAATGGCCTGACACTTTGTAAAACTCGATTTACACACTGGGTGTCGGTGTTTGTGGTGTACCATTGTGTCACAGCACACTGTTTGAAAACCACTACTATAGAGTGATACAAACTGTCCCTACACTGATAAACAACAATAATAATAATAATAATAATAGCAGGGTTATGAATATCAGTATTACCATTCTGCACCTCTCCATCCAGCAGTGTGGGCTAGGGGGGTAATCAGCCTTTTGTTAAAACAAAACACAATGCTGTCCTGTCCTTACAGAGTAATCAACTAAAGTGTGAACTGTTGGAAATTCTAAGTGGATTTTAAATGTTAGGCCAAAATAGTCAAAATGGAAACATAGCTTACTTTTTAAAATGTTTTACTATAAGGCCAGAGCCATTCGGATTTAAATGTGCTACTATTTAGAATTTAGTAAATAAAGACCTTAGTGAGAAAGTACATATCAAACTATTTGGGTTTGTACAGGCAGTGACACTCTTCCCCAGGTAACATCTGGAAAAATGGTGATTGTATGAGCAGTCCCATATTGTAGGGTGGTCGAGCAGAGCAGTGGCAGATGGTAAATTCATAGTGTTATAACATGTCACAGCTTAATAAACCAGAATGGATTTAATGGTGAAATTACACACATTGTGCAGTGTATGAACACAACGATAATTCATTTGCTACGGTGTATAATGATCTTAAGCATATACACATGTTTAAAAACTATATTCTTCATGCTGCCTACCTGCACATTTGGTTCTTGTGGTGAGTGGAGGTCCTGGTGGTCCTGTCCCTCCTTCTCCTGGACGAGTCAAGAGGACACGTATCTCATACTCAACGTCTGGGTCCAAGTGCCACAGTTTGTAAGTCGGTCCATCCATGACATGGGTCTCGGCCCAGCTTCCTGATGTGGTTCGATACTCAACCTCCTTCAGCACAATTGGCCCATCCCCAATGATAGAGTTTGCATTTGGTTTGATCCACAGGTAAGTGGCTCCCACTGACAGAAGCTCTGGAGGAGCAATCGGGGTTGGAGGCTCTGCAAAACAACAAGAAACAGTAATTAAATAAGTGTAGTCATCAATGTCATATATGGCATAGTTTCTGTGAATGAACAAAGTCTGCTCCGATTAATAGGGGTGAGCCAGGCACCAATACAAATGGCATACAAGTGGCATTCATTTCATAGTCTTTGGCCAAATAATTAGCTGTAATTCTTGCATGCTCAATTTTGTAACGTTTTTGTAAAAGAAACAAATGTTTTACAGCATTCTGCGTTTTAACCCTGCGTTGCAGTGCAGTGTAATTGCAGTGTTTCAGATAATACAAAGTTTTCATATAATTGGGGACACTGCAAATGTTTCTGGGAGTAGACCTTTAGCTAACAGCTTTTAGTAAAAAGCTGATCACCAAACTAAAACTTCCAGAAACTCCTGCTCTGCCTATGAATCTCTGCTGTGCAGTGATATATGGGATAAAGCGAACTCTTTGAAAAATGCCATAGAAAGTAATTGGAACATCCAGATTAATATTCAATAACTTCCGTGTCTGAACAGTGCAGTACTCTGGATAACTCAATATGGCAACTTTATTATAAATGCAGAGACTTCCAATGTATGTTTTATTTCTGATTTTAGATTCATTGTCTTTCATTTTTAAATGATGATTTAAAAACACTATAGGGTCAGGAACACAAAGATGTATTTCTGACCCTTTAGTGTTAAAACCACCATCTAGCCCCCCTGTCCTCCCTTGCTCCCCTAAATATAGTAAAATCTTACTTTTGTTCAAGTCTGCAGCTGCTGCCTCTGCCTCTGATCTGCCTGCTTGGCTGACATCATCAGAAGCCAATAACAATGCTTTCCTATAGGATTGGCTGAGACTGTCAAGGAGGCAGTTCATGGGCAAAGTTAAACACAGCTCTGGCCAATCAGCATCTCCTCATAAAGATGCACTGCATCTCTACGAGGAAAGTTCAGTGTCTGCATGCAGAGGGAGGAGACACTAAACGGCAGTGCTGCTCACTGTTCCGCACTGCCCCAGGAAGCACCTTTGGTAGCCATCTGAGGAGTGGAGAGTGGAGTTATCCCTAGGCTGTAATGCAAACACTGCATTTTCTCTGAAAACACAGTGTTTACTGCAAAAAGTCTGAAGGCATTGATTATACTCACGAGAACAAACACAATACGCTGTAGTTGTTCTGGTGACTATAGTGTCCCTTTAAGTAGGCAATGTATTGAATAAATATGGACCAGTTTCAGTCTACAGGGCCCACAAGGTATCTATATGCACTGTGCAATAATTCTCAATACCCATATAATGAGCATGTATATACTGCCAATAAGCAATGCAGTGTGACAAAATGTCACAGTGTATCTATATACTGCTAGATAACATGTTGTACTGTATAATGTCACAAAGTACTGATATATTGATAATGGACATGCTGCATTGCATACTGTCACAGAGTATCTATATCCAGATACTGAACACACTGCACTATATAATGTAACCAAGTATCTATACCCCTATATTGAACAGAGGGGTATACATACTCCGTATGTCACCAAGTATCTATACCCTGCACTCTATAATGTCAGAGTGTTTATACAATGATACGGAATACACTGTGCTGTATAATGTCACTGAGTATCTATAACTCTATACTGAACATACTGCACTCTATAATGTCAGAGTATCTATACCCTGATACTGAATACACGGTGCTTTATAATGTCACTATAGTGTCTATGCCGCTATATTGAACATACTGCACTGTGTAACTTTACTGAGAAGCTATACAGAGATAAGAAACATGCCACACTGTATAATGTCACTGAGTATGTACACTGAATGTCCACTGTCAATGCTCAAAGTCACTGACCGAGCACCGGGACTGCAATGGCATTCTTAAAGTGATATTGCAGAAGGTCTTGATGGTAAGGTATGTCTTTTTGCTGATGGCACCAAGATATGTAACAGGGTTGATGTTCCAGGAGGGATAAGCCAAATGGCAAATGATTAGGTAAACTAGAAAAATGGTCAGAGTTGTGGCAACTGACATTCAGTTTGGATAAGTGCAAGATAATGCATCTTGGACGTAAAAACTCAAGGGCAGAGTACAGAATATTTGATAGAGTGCTAACCTCAACATCTGAGGAAAAGGATTTAGGGATCATTGTTTCAGATGACTTAAAGGTAGGCAGACAAAGTAACAGAGCAGCAGGAAATGCTAGCAGAATGCTTGGTTGTATAGGGAGAGGTATTAGCAGTAGAAAGGGGGAAGTGCCCATGCCATTGTACAGAACACTAGTGAGACCTCACTTGGAGTATTGTACACAGTACTGGAGACCGTATCTTCAGAAGGATATTGATACTTTAGAGAGAGTTCAGAGAAGGGCTACTAAACTGGTTCATGGATTGCAGGATAAAACTTACCAGGAAAGGTTAAAGGATCTTAACATGTATAGCTTGGAGGAGAGACCAGGCGGGGGATATGAAACATTTAAATACATAAAGGGAATCAACACAGTAAAGGAGGAGACCATATTTAAAACAAGAAAAACTCCCACAACTAGAGGACATAGTCTTAAATTAGAGGGGCAAAGGTTTAAAAATAATATCAGGAAGTATTACTTTACTGAGAGGGTAGTGGATGCATTGGATATCCTTCCTGCTGAAGTGGTAGAGGTAAACACAGTGAAGGAGTTTAAGCATGCGTGGGATAGGCATAAGGCTATCCTAACTATAAGATAAGGCCAGGGACTAATGAGAGTACACATTCTATGTTTCTATGTTTGCGTAAGATATTGGTACAGATCATGGAGTTCCCTTACAGGTCCACCAGGGATCATGTGTACTCTCCACCAGCAAAACATACACAACAATCAGATAACACTACACACACCCAAAACAACCAGCACATACAGATCCACTCAGCCCCCCTACATACAACTCTCAGCCTTCTCCAAACACAACATTTAGCCACTACACACACACAACACTTTCAGAAACAGCCCAGGTCCGTAGGAAAGGGACCCAATCTGGCGCCCTGTGTAGGGACTTGGGTAACCTTAATCCAGCTCTGGCTGCACTGCATAATATTGTTGAGTAGCTTCATGAATGTTAATACAAAAAGATAAGTCCTGTGCTCAATCCCATCACTCCGGGGCAGCAGCAACGACCACAGCTTCATGAATGTGCCACATCATATTATGTCACTGAGTATGTATACACTGCTAATGAATGTGTCACATCGTATAATTTTACAGAGTATGTATACACTGCTAGTGAATGTGTCACATCGTATAATGTCACTGAGTATGTATACACTGCTAATGAATGTGTTACACCGTATACTGAGTATCTATACACTGCTAATTAATGTTTCACATCATATAATGTTACTGAGTATGTATACACTGCTAATGAATGTGTCACATCGTATAATGTTCCTGAGTATGTATACACTGCTAATGAATGTGTTACACCGTATAATGTTACTGAGTATCTATACACTGCTAATTAATGTTTCACATCATATAATGTTATTGAGTATGTATACACTGCTAATGAATGTGTCACATCGTATAATGTTCCTGAGTATGTAAACACTGCTAATGAATGTGTCACAATGTATAATGCAGGCTTCCCCAAACTCTGGCCCTCTAGATGTTGCTGAACTACAACTCCCATGATTCAATGAATGAAATAGATAGGCTCAGAATCATGGGAGTTGTAGTTCAGGAACATCTGGAGGGCCGGAGTTTGAGGAAGCCTAGTATAATGTCACTGAGTATGTATACACTGTTAATCAATGTGTCACATCATATAATGTTACTGCATAATGTATACACTCCTAATAAATGTGTCACATTGTATAATGTCACTGAGTATGTATACACTGCTAATGAATGTGTCACATTGTATAATGTCACTGAGTATTTATACACTGCTAATGAATGTGTTACATCATATAATGTCCCTGAGTATGTATACACTACTAATGAATGTGCCACATCGTATAATGTCACTGAGTATTTATACACTGCTAATAAATGTGTCACATTGTATAATGTCACCGAGTATGTATACACTGCTAATGAATGTCACATTGTATAAGGTTACTGAGTATGTATACACTACTAATGAATGTGCCATATCATATAATGTCATTGAGTATGTATACACTGCTAGTGAATGTGTTACATCATACAATGTTCCTGAGTATGTATACACTGCTAATGAATGTGTCACATTGTATAATGTTCCTGAGTATGTATACACTGCTAATGAATGTGTCACATCGTATAATGTCACTGAGTATGTATTCACTGCTAATGAATGTGTCACATCATATAATGTCACTGAGTATGTATACACTGCTAATGAATGTGTTACATCATATAATGTCACTGAGTATGTATACACTGCTAATGAATGTGTCACATTGTATAATGTCACTGAGTATGTATACACTGCTAATGAATGTGTCACATCATATAATGTCACTGAGTATGTATTCACTGCTAATGAATGTGTCACATTGTATAATGTCACTGAGTATGTATACACTGCTAATCAATGTGTCACATCATATAATAGGAAAGGAATAAGGTGATTGCACACACAGTAGATGATATTTTCGTATTAAGTAGATAATCCCTAGATTCTGTAAATATAAAAAACCATAATAGGGTAATATATCTTAACACAGATACTAGTAAAAATACTTGGAAAAACTCACAATATTTAGAGCCTTTCTGAGTTGGCTCTAAACTATAGTAGCGTGTACATCAATCAGATGTGGATATAAGGATTCAGGTCCCTCAGAAAGTATCAAAAGTTTTCTGTGTTGGAAATCAGGAACCAGGTCACCAAAGTAAATAAAAGTAAGTATATTTATTTAAACATTTATAGAATAAAGGCTCTAAATATTGAGAGTTTTTCCAAGTATTTTTACTAGCATCTGTGTTAAGATATATTACCCTATGATATTTATAGAATCTAGGGATATATATATATATTTACAGAATCTAGGGATTATCTACTTAATACGAAAATATCATCTACTGTGTGCGCAATCACCTTATTCCTTTCCTATTTCTATATGTAAGTGTTTTTAGTGACTATACACTTTGGTGATTTTCTTGTATGCTGCACTGGTTTTATTTGAGATATTTTGTTTGTTTTTAGCGCCATCTTTTTATCTCTATATTTTTTATTATGTATACACTGCTAATCAATGTGTCACGTCATACAATGTCACTGAGTATGTATTCACTGCTAATGAATGTGTCACATCATATAATATTACTCCGTATGTATACATTGTGTACCGTCACTGAGTCTCTATACACTGCTAACGAACATAATGTTGGTATTTTTCAAGTGATAATAAACACGCTATATGCTGTACAAAAATGCCAAGTATCTGCACAAATAATGAACAGCTTTACTGTATAATTTTCCTCATGCCCCTAATAAATAAAATATATGATTTTTATGAGTGTTCTTGATAGTTGTCTCCTAGGTCCACGTTGTGCGTCTCCAGAATAATACCTGGATAATTATCTCCACCGAGAAATAAAACGATCAATAATTGATTATCCAGACCGCACCTGAGCTGGTTGTTATGCAAAATCACCGGTTCTGCAATTAGTTGTGAGGATACTTAGAAACGGTGAAGGAGAGCTGATGGCGCAGACTGCCATACCGTGAGAGAAGATCATTGATGAGGAAGAGGTGCAGGGCAGATTCGGTTCAGAGATATTTCATGATGAAAGACAAGGACAGGGAATGTGTCTCAAATTAAGAAATGGAATGAAGTGGATAATGATAGGAGGAAAAACCTCTTGGCAGTCACCAAGAGGGAGTGTGACAACGAGTGCAATGAACAGCAGAGTAGGAAGAGAGATCAGGAAAGAGAATGAAAGCAGAATGGGGAAAATGTGTATGAATGGGCATTCACGCAGGGTCATTCAGATGGCAGAAACAGAATGAATGAGCAGAAAAGATTATGGGTAAGGAGGATTAAATGATAATGAGATTAAAAGGACGCTGACATTTAAAGATGAATAGGAATTCACACCTTTGATATAAGTTACTTTTAACGTTTATCTAGAAACGTTTCTCTGACAGCAGGACACTGATATGCTCATATACAACCCTGTGCTTGTTTAGGGAGCTAGGATTTGCTTACTTTGGGCTATAATAAGTGTAACACCAGTATGCACGTCTAAGTAGATAAGTATAGATAAGTGCTATCCCGTCTCCACAGGCAAGCTTTGTATAGCAGGAGCATGGCGTGCAAAATATGTCACCTGTGTAATATGCAGTGAAAAAATATCTATATGTAAACTCTCACTGTGGAGTTCAGATATACAATTAAATTCCCAGTAAGTGCACAAGGAACTTGGATGGTGGAGGCCACCACCTTTACCTTTCGTAATAGCAATGCGCAAGAAATACATTTTCAGCCCAGTATCAGTGACAAAGTGACAAGACTTCTGGCGAAATGAATGTCACTGAAGCTGGACAGAGGATTTCATGTGTGTGCATTACCATGGGTTTCAGGACAGGACTGTTTAAATGTCCATGGGAAGAGGAGGCTTGGGGTTTCCTGATTAAATTGCAATTCTTGCAACCTCAGACCTTACATCATTCCATTGTAATCATTCCCTAGCATACCCGGCTTTCCATATTAAATGGTCACTTCCCAGGTTTTTAAGCAATATTCTTCTTACCTACTCCTCTATTTAACAAATGTCTTAGTGAGGCCTGAAAAATGAAATGTAGAAACCAACAACACTGTATTTAGCTCTATCAGGGCTAGGACTGGGGAACGGCCTCCGTATCATCTCCCTATCAATATCAATTCTGCCCTTTGCACCTTTTAGTCAGCCCAGAAAAAGATGGAGAAACCTTTCTGTTTCTCCTCCTACAATGCAATGCCTTCCTTGGTTGTACCAGGACTGAACCGGATTATGATTTCATTTGCTTTAAGATGTTTCGCTGGAAAAAAATTGTATTGAGGTCTTTGAGTATTTACAATGTTAAAGGACTATTACAGTCACCCAGACAACTTCATTTCAACGATATGGTCTGGGTGCAGTTGTCCTGCCATTTTAACCTTGCTATGTTAAGTGTTTTTATTTTTTTATAAACTGCAATGTTTTAGCATTGCAGTCATCCTGACCTGCCACTAGAGGAGCTTCCACTGCACTGACACTCAGTCACGTGAATATCAGGTACTCAATACTCCTCTTTGAGGATCATTTAATTAGACCATACTGGAAGAGCCAATGCCAACTTGATGATGCTGCCAGATGAGAAGTAATGAGCAGCGTTGAAGGAGTCACTGAGCTGGAAAAGGATTAGGAAAAAGCTTTGTTTATTAAAAAAAAAAAAATATATATATATATATATATATATATATATATATCTAGGGGCAAGGGCATTATAGTGTTGGGAAAAGCTTTTACAGTAAATTGATTTTGGTTTATCAGGTCTGGAAAAAAAAATGTTGTGTCTTCTTTATTGGACATGGACTCATTCCAGACCATTCTAAATGTGAAATACATTTTTGTTCAGTTTCATGGTTGGGGGCTCAGATAAGATCCACTTTGGTAGAATTGATTTCCTAGCAGTGGCAAGGTCCATATGTATACATTTGGTTTGAGATTTGAAAGTAGAAGGGAAAATTCCCAGAATAGCCATTTTTGGAGTTAGAAATATTGTTAGCAATGTCAGAGGGAGAGAGAGAGAGGTCAAGAAGGTTTGAAGGTTTCTTTAAAACTAGCTCACCTCCAAAGACCTACATGGACATTTGTACATATTGGATCCTAGAGACGGCGAAGGAAGGATTCCAAATGGAACTTGGATCAGACGAACGCCAAACCACAGACAGTTAGGACTTAGAACACACACACTGGATGACAGACGACGAAAGGCAATGACTACCCTAACACCCCTCTCTCCACCCTAACCCCGACTTTCCCCCCCCCCCTTCTAAAGACCCACACAGGACAATAACCCCAACCCTAGCAGAAATACCTACCTATAGAGGAGACACTTGTGCCCTGAACATAAATTCCATACGGGTTCACACCCATCCCTCGACCTACAAGAGACATAACCCTAATGGAACACATGCCGAGCATACGTGATAATCACAAGATAGCCTGAGGACAGCAACAAGCTACAATCACGCCCTCCCGAAATGTGAGACACAAACCTCACAACACAGATACACCACAACCCATACACATGACACCCAGGACACTAAGTGGAGAGTCACATGAGTCCGCTTAGGACACAATACACAACCCAAGACGAAGAGACCTGAACGTCGCCTAACAAAGGTTGGATAAGAGGCCTGCGAGCCTCAACACAAACACAACACGAATCACAGCTGTTGTACAAGAAACATTTAAACCACATACACACGGTTTAATTAGTAAAACAAGTGGCAGATGGTAAATGTACATGAAGTTACTTGAGAAACTTGATAATAGGGACTTGCAAGTCCGTCAACATTGCGGGCCTGCGAGCCCAAACATATATTAATGTTTTATAAAATTATGATAACTCACCTTACAGACCTGCGAGTCTCAAACCTTTAAATAAGTAATATAAATAAAAATTATATTCACACAAAAAAAAAAAACTAGCTCACCTCAGATCAAGACCAAAAACAGTGGTACAAATCTGACTTCTGTCTTCCGCAGTTTGGACAGTTCTGCAAATCTCTTAATCCGAGTTTTGTTTTTTACTAGGGTGATAAGATTTAATTTGATCAGGAGTTTTATTAGGTTTCAGAATCAAAATGGTCCTAGTCTCCACGATTCCACCCAAAGTACAACTACGCAGACAAATTTCATTAGACAGAGTGGTTTAAGGGCCTAGGTGATGTCGCTTTAGGGATTTTAAATATTCAGAGATAAAGCCATCAGGACCTGGAGCCTTGCCTGCTGGTAAGTTGGCATTGGTTTCATCTGAGGTGATAGGGACATTACAAATTTCCCATTGGACATTGCTTAGAGTAGGTAGCTACACCTTTAATATATATTTAAAAGAAAATGGAGCATCACGTAAGAAAAAGGTTAACACACGTTGTAGGCGATTTTCAATGTTTTATTCAATATTATTTTTTCCAATGGGCAATTTATAGTCTTCTATAGTCTTGGCACACATTTCTCATTGCTGGGAAGCATGGGTTATTGCAGTCCTCAATGTACAGGAATATCCACATTATTTAAAAGCAGGTAGGATCCTCTATGCTAGCAATAAGAAACATAGAAATGTGTATTCACACCGCTTGGGCGAGTGTGCTCATTGCACAGTTTCCTCTTTTGCTCATGTGAAACCCAGCCTTTTTTTTTTAATGTAAACTCTTAGAATCCTCAAGCAAAAAAGTCTACAATTCTGGTACCTGTGTTGTGCATAACATACAAAATAAGCAAGCCTCAGTTACCAGTCTGGGGGAAACATTTAACCAATATTTATCTGAAACTACCAGCTTGCTCAACTAGGCTCCCTCTCAAAAATATTGGAAAAAATATTCACTGTTAACCCTCTGGTTGCTAGATTCCAAATCACTCATTCATTAATAGAAAGTGTGAGATAGGTTAATGTGAGAGTTATTATGTTATATTACATCATGTATCTGCCTCCTTACTCAATGAGATATGAGGAAAGTGGTCCCTCAAGGGCGAGTTTGCTAATTCCCCGTTGTTCGTTGAGTGACGTATCTCTAACTGCCCAGCTGTGACCCGCCGCAAGGTCTCTCCAGTTGTTACATGTTCTCAGATTCTCCCCCTAAATTATGCTCCAGGGATGTCCATACAGGGAAAGCTCCACAGAGTGAAAAAACCTTATGAAGACCCTGAGCTTTACTTTGGGCCATCATTGTAACACAGATGAGACCTCACAGCTGGGAGAAATTAAAGGAACAGTAAAACCTAAACAAAGCAACCCTCTATTACAGTCACTGTGTTATAAACAAGATTAAGTAGATGCATATGGAGCACTGAAAATGTTATGGGAACAATAGGGCCAACATCATCATCTGATCCACTGATTGCTTCGATCTTAGTTTGTTTGTTTCCATGTCACATGAGGTGCCAAAATAATGTTACCAAAGAGGCATATAAAGGTTGTAATAGATGGTGATCCATCTATTATACTCTCTGTTTCTGTGTTCATCGTTCATACTGTGCATGAATTAATCACTATACCATACATTAGCACTGCTCCCCATGCCGTTACTGTAACAATGCTTCCTACCTTCAATGTATCACTCTTAGCTATGTCTTTACTCTACCTATACCCTATGACTCGTTATGGTCCACAAGAACTTGGAATGGGCAAGGACATCCAACCCAAACTACCACTCTAATGTTTTACAATATTTCTAAACCATGGACTGAGATGCCTATGAGAGCTTTATTGTCTGGGTTCTTTTGCACACCACTATGTAATCATAAAGAAGTATGTATTACCCAAATTCATTCTTTAAATCCTCAAATGTTTGTGGGAAGATGCCTGATATTCATATATCTGTTACCTCTCTCTATGTATCCAATTTCCTTCTGTATTTATCAGGCCACTGCCTCATGAGCAAAGAGGAACCTCTTTATGCTATTTAACAAAACGGTGCAACATTTGCATTAATCTGGCGCTACTTCGAATTTCAACGTATCAAATTCGATTTATGACATCATAACGCCTTGCTGGGCACCCCTAACCTCAATGGAAACGAGCTACAGGTATGGCCATGTTACTAAATCCTAAAAAACAGGCCTCCAATACTCTCAGACACCAGGCAATTACCTGAAACCAGTGGCGTCACTAGGGGAGGGCCAGAGGGGGCCATGGCCCCCCCTAGATCAGGCTGTGCCCCCCCCAACTGGAAATGAACTTACTGCTCGCTAGGCTCCCTCCATGCTACTGAGAGCCCAGCCCCTGAGCAGATGGATCCTGCAGGCAGGGAATTCCCCAGCCTGTAAACATGGAGAGACACTGGAGGGAGGAGGGAAGCAGGCTGTGCTCACTGAAGGGGAGACTTCTAGTGCTGTGGAGGAGGAACCATTGTCCAGCCTGCAGGAAGTCTCCCCTTTGTTTCTGCTGGGGGAGCAGGAGAGCGGTGCACAGTGAGCACAGCCTGCTTCCTCCTCCCTCCAGTGTCTGTGCGTGTTTACAGGCAGGGGGATCCATCTGCTCAGGGGCTGGGCTCTCCGTAACATGGAGGGAGCCCAGCCAGCAGTAAGTACTGAATGGATCCTCCTCCACAGCCCTAGCACAGGGATGGCCCACATGGAGCCCAAGGGGGCTGATCATATTGTCTATGTTTGTGTGTGTATAAAGTGTGACTAAACTGGTGTGAGTTACATTGTGTGTGTGTACAGTTCAGTAAGAGTGTGTGTTAGTGAGAGTGTAAGATATTGTGTGTATACTGAATAGTGTGTGTTAGTGAGAGTGTGAGACATTGTGTGTGTGTGTATACTGAATAGTGTGTGTTAGTGAGAGTGTGAGACATTGTGTGTGTATACTGAATAGTGTGTGTTAGTGAGAGTGTGAGACATTGTGTGTGTGTATACTGAATAGTGTGTGTTAGTGAGAGTGTAAGATATTGTGTGTGTGTGTGTATACTGAATAGTGTGTGTTAGTGAGAGTGTGAGACGTGTGTGTGTGTATACTGAATAGTGTGTGTTAGTGAGAGTGTGAGACATTGTGTGTGTGTATACTGAATAGTGTGTGTTAGTACTGAATAGTGTGTGTTAGTGAGAGTGTAAGATATTGTGTGTATACTGAATAGTGTGTGTTAGTGAGAGTGTGAGACATTGTGTGTGTGTATACTGAGTAGTGTGTGTTAGTGAGAGTGTAAGATATTGTGTTTATACTGAATGGTGTGTGTTAGTGAGAATGTGAGACATTGTGTGTGTGTGTATACTGAATAGTGTGTGTTAGTGAGAGTGTGAGACATTGTGTGTGTGTATACTGAATAGTGTGTGTTAGTGAGTGTGAGACATTGATTGTGTGTGTGTATACTGATTAGTGTGTGTTAGTGAGAGTATGTGTATACTGAATAGTGTGTGTTAGTGAGAGTGTGAGACATTGGGTGTGTATACTGAATAGTGTGTGTTAGTGAGAGTGTGAGACATTGTGTGTGTATACTGAATAGTGTGTGTTAGTGAGAGTGTGAGACATTGTGTGTGTGTGTATACTGATTAGTGTGTGTTAGTGAGAGTATGTGTATACTGAATAGTGTGTGTTAGTGAGAGTGTGAGACATTGTGTGTGTGTGTATACTGATTAGTGTTTGTTAGTGAGAGTATGTGTATTCTGAATAGTGTGTGTTAGTGAGAGTGTGAGACATTGTGTGTGTGTATACTGAATAGTGTGTGTTAGTGAGAGTGTGAGACATTGTGTGTATACTTAATAGTGTCAGTGAAATTATGTGTATACTTAACAGTGTGTGTTAGTGAGATTGTGGCACATTGTGTGTATACTTAATAATAGTTAGTGGGAGTGTGTGACATTGTGTGTATACTTAATAGTGTGTGTCAGTGACGTGTGTATACGTAATAATAATGTGTTAGTGTGTGACATTGTGTGTATACTTAATAATAGTGTGTGTTAGTGAGTGTGTCAGTGACATTGTGTATATACTTAATACATGTTTTAGTGACAGTGTGTGACGTGTGTATACTTCAGTAAGTAGTGTATGTTAGAGTGTGTAAGTGACGTGTGCGAGTGACTATGCGACCAATTATATTCATAATACATTTGATAGATTATAATGAAAAAAATGTTTCTTACAGTGAACCTGTTAGACAGGTTCACTGTAACATTAATTAACGTAAACCCATTACTATAAATTAAATGCCACAATATTATAAATAAAATCCCACCAAATGAATGAAAATATTATCACAGCTATAAATTATATATTTAATGTAAAATGTATCCCAACATGCAAAAATGCATTTCAGGGAGGTGGCTTCACAATTTACTACGCCACCCCCGTGCACATGTGCGGTCACTCCACCTCCCCCTGACATGCTTGCGCTCACTCCCCCCCTCCACCAACACACACAGACACACAGATATGCGTACTGGCACATACACACACTCTGGCACATACACACTGACACACAGATACACACATTGAAATGCACACTGGCACATACATTCAGATACACACACTGAAACACACACAGATACACACACATATTGACATGCACAGAAGTCATACTTTATAGATTTGATTGTGTGTGTGATTTCCGGGATATTATGTATGATCTGCGGGTGTCAGGGAACCGCATTCAACTACCAGGAGACATGGGATGTCTGGTATTTGGCAGTATGTGTGTATGGATGTATGTATTAGGCACTGTGCGTGTATGGGTGTATGTATTAGGCAATATATGTATTGTGCAATATGTGTGTGCAGATGGATGTATTAGGCAGTGTGTGTGTATGGATGTAAGTATTCAGTGAGTATGTATTAGGCAGTATGCGTTTATGGGTCTATGTATTAGGCAATATGTGTGTATAGATGTATGCATCAGGCAATATGTGTGTATAAATGGATGGATGGATGTATTAGGCAGTGTGTGTGTATATGTATCAGGCAATATGTGTGTATAAATGTATGGATGGATGTATTAGGCAGTGTGCGTGTATGGGTTTGTATGTATTAGACAATATGTGTGCAGGAGCAGAGCAAACAGAGAGGAGCAGAACAAGCAGAGAAGAGGCAGCGCAGAGCAAGTAGAGAGGACAAGAGCAGAGAGGAGCAGAGCAAGTAGAGAGGAGCGGAGCAGAGTAAGTAGAGAAAAGCAGAGCAAGCAGAGAGGAGTAAAAACAGACCATGCAAATAGAAGCACAGCATGCAGGGAGGAGGCAGAGCAGAGCAAGCAAAGAGGAACAGAGCAAGAATAGAGGAGCAAGAGCAAAGGAGGCAGAACAGATCAAGCAGAGAGGAGCAGGTATTGTGGCCCGCTGCCTCTGCCACATCTAGGTTCTGATAAAAGTGAATTAATTGCACTGATTACAGTGAGTGGTGTGAGTGTGACAAAGGTTACTTACTCCTGATTGCAGACAGTGAGTGGTATGACAGTGGCACTTACTCCTGATTGCAGACAGTGAGTGGTATGACAGTGGCACTTACTCCTGAGATTGCAGACAGTGTTGTGACAGTGTCACCTTACTTACCAGAGATTGCAAACAGTTTGCAGTGCGGCCCCACATAAGGTGTGAAACCTTACCTACCTGAGAGTCCAATTTGCAGAGGGACTGAGTGAGCGGAGCAGACACTCCAGACAGTGGCACTACTACTGTAAGTAACGTGAACTTTAATTGCAGCGTTTGAGTAAATGATATGCATGTACCCAGGATTCCATATTGTGAGCAAGAGAATGAAACAAGTAATTTTAGTTTGTGTTGGTATAGTATTCACCAACTATAGGTCAGGGCACAAACTTTAGTGCCAACCATTTTTAATTGTTCATGGAAGTGGAGCTAAATCTGCTCTTCTTACAGGAAAAATTCATTTGAATTAGCATTTCAAAATACAACTTTGTGTCACTTTAAAATGCTTAAACTGTAGCGTAGAGAATACACTGTTAAGTGACCATTTTCTATGTATTTATATAGAAGTGTTAATTTAAATTCCCTTCAAATTGCATGTTGTAAATTATTTTTAAAAATAATGTTTTTTTTTAAAACTAGTTTTGTAACAATTCTGGCATCATGAGATATTGTTACAATTGCAACTCTAAAGCAGACTTAATCATATTTATCAAGGTGCGGGAAATCTGAATTTTTTTAACTTTTAAATGTTCTCCACGTGTGTGTGTGTGTACACACACACACACACGTTTTGTAATTGCCCCCCTACTTCTGTCCCCGGCCCCCCATGTGCCCCCCCTAAATATGAATGCTGGAGACGCCACTGCCTGAAACATCCAAGAATGTTTAATCTTATGTTTAGTTATTCAAACATGTGCTTGTTTTTTGGCGTGTGAACGTGAAATTGAATGTAGAAATCCACACTGCTCTATTTATCTCCGTCTTGTCCTCTCGTCAATCATAATTATCAGCTAGGCCTTTTTTGGCAGTAAAAAAAAAAAAAGAAAAAAAGAAAAGGCCTTTGCATTTGTCAGTCAGCATGGAGAGCTCTACACAACTTAAATACCTGCATGGAGGTGGAGATAATCAATGACCTTGAGCAGGGATAGGCAACCTTCGGCACTGCTGATGTTTTTGGACTACACCTCCCATGATGCTTTGCCAGCATTATGGCTGTAAGAGCATTGTGGGAGATGTAGTTCTAAGCATCTGGAGTGACGAAGGTTGCCTATCCCTAACCTAGAGGGAACCCAGTAAGTGGACAAGTAGAAACAAACAATGTTTCTGCTTTACTTTCTCAATTGCAGCGTGTGCCTTGGCTGTGCCAGGACTGAGCCGAATTATAAAAACAGTTGCCAAATCCTTAATATACATTTAAAAGAAAATGTACCATCACTTGAAAAAGGTTAACATGATTTATAGATCGTTTTCAATGTTCTATTCAACGGTCCGAAGGTTTAACCCGTCTTTTGTATTTTTGCGTTTGCTAAAATAAAACGCTGCTGCAAATTTTTGTGCACGTTTTTGGTGCTGCAATGTATGATTTTTGTATAGCTTAGAGAAAATATACTCTCAAACCTTTCCTGGGAACAGAAAAAAAAAATCAAGCTGGCACATAAAAGTGTCTTGCTGGTGCTTAAATTCATCTTAATTTTGTCCAACCCTGACCTATGCATTTGGGAGTCTTGATTTACGAGGCCATTTGGAAGCAGTTTAAAGAGGGGAATAATGTATAGTGCTGGTTCATACATTAAAATGAGCTAATGTGGCCACCCTCCTCCTTTCTCTATCCTCTCACCTTCTTCTGTGTCCTTGTTGGATATTTTGTGAGTAACACGACCGGCTGTAAATTATATTAACTTCCTCGTTTGTATAATAGAAAATAAGTAAATAAAACATTTTTTTTTGTTTAACTTTTCCATTTATCATTCTTCTTTATCACGCATGCTACTCTACCTAATACACCTCCCCATCTGTTCCCTGTAATTATGTCCTCAGTGGGCTCTGTAACTAATTTTCTGTTAGTACTCCCCACTTGTTCCCCATAATCCGGTAATAAAGGGTTATGTGAAAATCTTAGACAAAGAAAGAGGGGAATAAAAAAACAATAAAGCAAAGGAAGGGAAGGAAGCGGTGGTCGGACATGACGGATGGATGTGTGGAGGCTGCGGGAGGAAGAGAGAATGGAAGACACCTGCTGGGACTTACACTCTGTCAGAAGGAAGATAACACAGGGGCCTAGAGAGAGCACGGTGGGGGGCACTGGGGAGCGATACTGTGCGTAATAAAACACACGAGAGGAGGCAGCAGCAGGGGGTGTAATTATAATATGCTGAAGAAGGGATATGAATACTAAAGTAATGATAGAAAAAAAGATAACAAAAGGGAAAGGAATGATGAAGAAACACAGAAGGCGATGGAATGGGACATGATCCGTTCAAGATGCAATAAATGAAGAAATGGGATATAGAGGAAGGGTGATAAAATAAATGAAGGAGAAATAGGGTGGCAGAGAAGAACAAGACTATAACTGAACGGGAATAAGTGACATATTTCAGGAAGCAATGCAGGATTAGAATAGATGTATATGTAATTAAAGGGCAGCACAGGAATATGGTGTAGCTAGGGGTGTGGGTGGACCATAGGATAAGGCAGAATCATGGCACCAGGGTATTAGTGAATTACAGGATAGAGCAGGTTAGTGATATAGTCGGATGCTGGAATGGAGAAGGACGGTTCATCATGATATACCTGGATAAAGGTTGGTGCAGGAAGCACAGCAGAATCAGGATAGCATGGTAGCAAAAAAAAAAAAAATAGAGAGCTTGCCCTTCGATTAGTCCCTGCTCAGGTATTGTTGGGTAGTTTTTGCTCACTTGTGCCATTAGAGAGAACCTATACCATTTACATAACAGACTGATCTCACCCATAAGAGCAATGCGGATCCAAAATGTCAGCAAAAAACATATGGATAGTTTCTTCCTTCCTTAAGCCTTGCCAACGAGGTGTAGCTGATACCCCTATAGGCACAGTGAGCACAGAGTCCACATCTGGATTACCCTTTTACTTTTGGAGATACTAAGCAAATGCATTGATGCAAAAACATAGAATCTGAGAATGGGCAAAAGCTCAGAGAAGCTCAACAGCTTGCCCTTTGGGAGTAGAACATAATCATATCACAGGGATGGGGATAAGTCATGCTGCAAGGTGATGAGCTACAACACACTTCAGAAATAGGGAATTGGGTGAAGATGATTGGTCTGATGGTACTTGCAAAGCATGATGTTGGTGGCAAGGTAAGAACATAGCCTTGAGCAGGGGAAGGCAATCTATGGGACTCTTACAGCCATAATGCTGGTAAAGCAACTGTGTCTGTTTATTACCCCAAAGATCATTCAATAAATGGCATGCAATAAGAGAGTCTGTTCATTTTGTAGATGATGTTCAAAGCACCAGTTAAGCGACAAGAAATATAATAAAATGTACGACTGAGTATAAAGTATGGGGCCTCGGTAAGGAGAGGATCAAGCCATGTTTAATGAGGTCTAATAAATTAACAACAATCTGCATGTAAAGAAACATAATTAGGAGAAACAAAGATAAGAGTGAAAAGAGTAAAAGTAGAGGAATGAGAAAAAGAGAGAGACAGAAATGGAAGAGGAGGAGGTGGCGGGGGCAGACCACAAGACTAGAGAAGGCTTAGAGTTAGGAGTTGCATTCCAACCAAGGAGTCCAGGTTCTATGAAAGGCTTTTGAGGTGTGATGGATAATAGCAGTTAGCTTGCCCATGGGCAGAGTGGCAATTGAGGTAGTAGAGCCTCAGGGTCATGGATTAAGCAATCTTTGGGTGAGTCTTTTTTCACGAATTAGGACTGGATTGAGGATTATTTAGTGGGAAGACCATTGTGGTGGCAGAGTCTCAGAGTTGTTGTATAAGGGACCTGCAAGATACAGTAACCACAATTTTATCCTGTAAGAGTTCCTATGAGGGGTAGGGGTTCGGATTTTTTGAATAAACAGTATTACACTATACATGTTCCTTGTATCTTTTTAAGGTAACTGAAAGGACTAGTGTCTGCAACACAGCATCTAATTGGAAGTGAATACTGGAAACAGAGTACCCAACTAAATATTAGACCACCCAGGACTCTATTAGTCATTGGACTTTTTATAATACATTTGTGCAATTATTTTGTTGTGCAATATCTATGGTTAAGTGTTACCTCTGACTATTATCCCAAGGGATTATTCACGCTGCCACATGTTTTTATGTATTGAGACTATTGAGAATTAGGGAATAGTCTTGTTAGGTGGAGCTGCTAAACTACTAACTGTTTCAAGTATTGTTAGTATTCTATATTAATATTATCTGAGCTCTCTTTTGTGCTTTTATTTGGGATCTGCAAGATGTTGAAGGAGCAGAGCCGGATCATGGATTAGGGGTGTAGGTGGGTCATTGCAGTAGGAGAGGCTTAGGTACTATAACTACTATACAGGATACAATCTTGTGGCTGGAAACAAGGCAGGGTCATGTGCTGAAAATAGCTCAGGATCATTGTAAGATGCAAGATGAAGTAGAGGCAGTGACAGGCTGTAGGGGACATAGTCATGTATAGACCTTTTCAGGAACTACAAGCACATGTTCCTTACCTTTCACAATAAGTTCTGCATAGTTGGAGACTCCTGAGCCTCCTGTTGATCTCAAGACACAACGATATTTGCTGATACTGCGTTGAGACGTTTCCCCGACACTGACCGTGGCTGAAAACCGCCTGTGATTTACCACACGTGTCACCATGAGGGCTGTGTCACGGCCATTCCACTGCTGTTAGGTTCAGAGGAACAATTACAAATCAGTCATGTTAATAATTAGATCATAACATGTCTGGCATTTCGTAGCTCAGAACTAGAGGTCATCCCATCCAGTCTGACCTTTTCCTCTTGCTGAACTAGACACCTATTAAATCTCTGCCAATCAATGACTGGCACGGAATACTAGCAATTATACACGGTCAGTAACAGGACAGAAGCAGGATGCCTGCCTGTGACATCAATTATTTAAAAAAACATTTGTGGGTTAGTGTTATAGTGTTTAGGAAATTGGGCAAACCAGAAATAATCGCACTGGGTTTTAATCACTAAATTGGGAATTGTGGAGTGCGGACAAGAGCATTGCAGAAATTAGGGCTAAATTTTTTTTATATCTGGATGTTTTTTTCCACAAATCAGGTATTTGAGTCTACAATTTGTAATTCTCACTTAATGTTTTCCAAAATTCTCAGTTTAGCAAATAATCAGATTTGATACGCCACATATACTACTGCTTTATTGCAGTGCAGTTCTGTGGTACACCTACACACACAGCACATCATACACTTATTTACTGTATATTCTGAGATCCTCAGCCACGCCATCTCAACCTCTGTAATCCATCTTTTTTATTAGTGGCCTTTCAGGGAAATAGGCATTGTCCCTGGAAGAAGAACTCATGGTTATGGTATCCCTACACCAGCAGTTTACCAATAGACGGCAGGGTGCAGTGAAAGAGAGTTACATTGTTTTTGTGTGAGGCAATCTGGGAGCATTGACCCATCTCCACCTCTGAAGGTAAGCTTGAGGGAATAGGAGAAAATGTGCGCATGCATGGGCTGCTGCCACCACAGTGTCAGAGGGCTACATTTGATTCCGGCACAACAGAGTTTCTCACCTGCAGCCACAGCTTGTCATGTTGCGACCACTTGCCTCCGGCGATGCATTGGAAAGTAGCATTCTGGCCGACGTTAACTTCCACGTTTTGCAAGCGCAGGAAATGTGGAGCGTTCCCTGAAAGTAACACAACAGATAAAGATATCAACACAGACGGCAAAGAAACGCAAATTAGCCAGTGTAATATTGGACTGTGAGAATAGATGAGGATCCGGATAGTAACAGATCAGCCTCAGGGCCCTCTAGATATATTAACATGACCCTCTCTGTACAGGATTCCAGCATTGTATGTTTTCTAGCATTACTACTTACTAGTGTTTGGCGGACTGAGTGACCAAAACTAGGCCTTTTAGTTGTTTTTTTTATGAAATGATCCATAAATCAAACTCTTTGAATTTGGCTCATCTCTGTGTCTGTGGCGCTTAGACTGAATGTATCTATCTGCTCTCTAAATGAATAGATAGAGTCTGCTGGGACTCATGAGTTAGCCACAGGCCTGGAATTAAAACTCCTTCTGTGCACTGTTTTACTCCAATTAAATGGGTACATGAAAGGAGCAGAAAATATAGGCGCATTTTACAGAAATATTCCCCCTATTACACAGACATCAGGACACGCACCTATCACCTCCTATTACACAGACATCAGGGCACGCACCTCTCACCTCCTCCTAATACACAGACATCAGGACACGCACCTCTCACCTCCTCCTAATACACAGACATCAGGACACGCACCTCTCACCTCCTCCTAATACACAGACATCAGGACACACACCTCTCACCTCCTAATACACAGACATCAGGACACGCACCTCTCGCCTCCTTCTAATACACAGACATCAGGACACACACCTCTCACCTCCTTCTAATACACAGACATCAGGACACGCACCTCTCACATCCTCCTAATACACAGACATCAGGACACACATCTCTCACCTCCTCCTAATACACAGTCATCAGGACACACACCTCTCACCTCCTCCTAATACACAGATATCAGGACACACACCTCCCACCTCCTCCTAATAAACAGACATCAGGACACGCACCTCTCACCTCCTAATACACAGCCATCAGGACACGCACCTCTCACCTCCTCCTAATACACAGACATCAGGACACGCACCTCTCACCTCCTCCTAATACACAGACATCAGGACACACACCTCTCACCTCCTCCTAATACAAAGACAGCAGGGCATAAAATTGGCATCCCTTATGCTTATATAACCCTAAGTTTAACGCTGTTGTTTTAAGTTTACGGCTGAAATTTAAAATAACAATCAATTCCCAATTTTCATTTATGGAACAGAAAAGATCACAGATACGCAATAAACAACTAAACACCGTTAAATGCCCAATCTCAAGCAATAAAGCGACATCTCTGCAGTATTATTAAGACCGTGAATCTTGTGCTGTGAGAGGTAACTGCAGCAGCGAAATAATGAGCTAACCGATTTTAGAGGCAATATTATGAGATTTGCCTTTTGACAGAGGCATTAAAACTTTCAATAAAAAGAATGCTTGCAACGAATCACAAAAGGGAATTATTTACAGAGTTACATCGGAAACAATGTAGATTTGCAACAACACCCATGGTCACTACACATTGTAAACGATAGAGGAAGTCTCCTCCAGTAATTGAATGTCTAATGACTGGACACAAGCTGGGTTCTTAGAGGCCCCACACAAGCTCACGTCCACAACGCATCCTGTAATTTCTGTAGCTTTGAGAAAAGACATAATGGATTTCTAGAATATCTGTGTGATACAGCCTGTAGGATGCAACCCTGCTGCTTAAAGCAACATTACGATGGCCAATATGTTTCCGCTGAATATCATAAAGAAATGATACTGACTAGAAACTAATGGAACTTGAGCAGGGGACCAGGAGGCAAGAGCGAAAAGTGTACACGAGAAGAATGCAAGGAACTAGAAAAGACAAGTTTAAATAACATCGCAGCTATGTGAGGAGCATGAGAAGAGTGCGGAGAACGATTAACGAGAGAGACAAGAGTGCACAAAACTAATAGAGACAAGTGAGAAGAGTGCAGGACCCCAGCAGAGGAGAATGAAAAGAGGAGGAGTGTGAGACAAGAGCAATGACACAGAAGAGGCTTATGAGAACCTAGGAAATGAGCACATGAAGGGCACAGAGATTTAGAACAATGCATGGAACGTGAAAAGGATTAAGGAAGTTGAACATAAAGCATTCGAAGAAGAGGAGTAAGCGAAGAGTATGATGAACTAGAAGCAGGGTGTGGGAGGAGTGCAGGGAACCAGAAGCAGGCTGTAAGAAGACTCTGATTACCTAGAAGCAATGTAAAAAGAGTGCATTGAACTAGTTAGAGCAGTGTAAAAAGAGTGCATTGAACTAGTTAGAGCAGTTTAAAAGAGTGCATTGATCTAGTTAGATCAGTTTAAAAGGGTGCATTGAACTAGTTAGAGCAGTGTAAAAAGAGTGCATTGAACTAGTTAGAGCAGTGTAAAAAGAGTGCATTGAACTAGTTAGAGCAGTTTAAAAGAGTGCATTGAACTAGTTAGAGCAGTTTAAAAGAGTGCATTGATCTAGTTAGAGCAGTTTAAAAGAGTGCATTGATCTAGTTAGAGCAGTTTAAAAGAGTGCATTGAACTAGTTAGAGCAGTTTAAAAGAGTGCATTGATCTAGTTAGAGCAGTTTAAAAGAGTACATTGAGCTTGTTAGTGTGGTGTAAAAAGAGTGCATTGAACTAGTTAGAGCGGTGTAAAAAGAGTGTGTTGCGCTTGTTAGAGTGGTGTAAAAAGAGTGCATTGAGCTAGTTAGAGCAGTGTAAAAAGAGTGCATTGAACTAGTTAGAGCAGTGTAAAAAGAGTGCATTGAACTAGTTAGAACAGTGTAAAAAGAGTGCCTGTAACTAGTTAGAGCAGTGTGAAAAGAGTGCATTGAGCTAGTTAGAGCAGTGTAAAAAGAGTGCCTGTAACTAGTTAGAGCAGTGTAAAAAGAGTGCATTGAACTAGTTAGAGTGGTGTAAAAAGAGTGCATTGAACTAGTTAGAGCAGTGTAAAAAGAGTGCCTGTAACTAGTTAGAGTAGTTTAAAAGAGTGCATTGAACTAGTTAGAGCAGTTTAACCCATTAAGGACACATGACATGTGTGACATGTCATGATTCCCTTTTATTCCAGAAGTTTGGTCCTTGAGGGGTTAAAAGAGTGCATTGAACTAGTTAGAGCAGTGTAAAAAGAGTGCCTGTAACTAGTTAGAGCAGTGTAAAAAGAGTGCATTGAACTAGTTAGAGTGGTGTAAAAAGAGTACATTGAACTAGTTAGAGTGGTGTAAAAAGAGTGCATTGAACTAGTTAGAGCAGTGTAAAAAGAGTGCATTGAACTAGTTAGAGTGGTGTAAAAAGAGTGCATTGAACTAGTTAGAGCAGTGTAAAAAGAGTGCATTGAACTAGTTAGAGTGGTGTAAAAAGAGTGCATTGAACTAGTTAGAGTGGTGTAAAAAGAGTGCATTGAACTAGTTAGAGCAGTGTAAAAAGAGTGCGTTGAACTAGTTAGAGTGGTGTGAGAAGTGTGCAATGAACTAGAAGCAGAGTGATAAGGCTGCAATGAACTAGAAGCAGAATGTGATAAGGCTGTGTGAAGAGTGTGATGAACTAGAAGCATGGTGTGTGAAGAGTGTGATGAACTAGAAGCACGGTGTGTGAAGAGTGTGATGAACTAGAAGCACGGTGTGTGAAGAGTGCAGGGAGCTAGAAGCAAAGAGTGCAGAGAAAAGGGCAAGGTGCTAGAAGCAACATGCACAAATGCAAGGCATGCTTGCTTGCATCAAAAGAGACACATTAGAATAAGAGAGGAGTATGATAAGTGTGCAGGGAACTAGGCATTGGTGCGAGCAGAGTGCTGGGAACTAAAAGGGGTGTGAGCAGAGTTTAGGAAACTGGAAGTAGTGTGTTAAAAATAGTGCAACGAGAAGCAGGGAGTTAGAAGCATATATCCCTAATGTCCCTCTTTTCGAAGAGCTTGAAATTGTTGGTGTGTCTGAGTGTATAACAGTAATAATACTCACAGTAATGTGTCTTTAAATAAACTACAATATATGTGTTTATAAATCGGTCTGTGTAAGTAAGATACTTTATTCTTGTTCCAAATTATATTTTAGTTGCACAAATTGTTATTAGTAAGTCACCTAATATTTCTCAGAACATCCCCACCACTGTTCCACAAAGTTCCTCTTTGTTTGAAATATTGGGAGGTATGGAGCAGAATACAAGGAACTGGAAGCAGGGTGTGACGAGTGCAGGAACCGTAGGAAGAATGAATGAAGCTAGAGAGAGGGCATGAAGAGTGTAGAGAATTAGACAAGGGTATATGAGAAAAGTACAGGAAACTACGTGAGGAGTTATGGGAAGAGTGCATGGAAGTAGACGTAGAATAGGGCAGAGAGAGTGCATGTCATTGGGCAGCGAGGTAAAGGCAGAGATGTAAACATTTACATACGGCAAGGATGAGCCAGAACGCGGACCTCATCCACAGCGATGTACCCTGAGTGATCCTTCACGGAGACAGCTTCAAATATGATCTAAAAGGAGACAGCAAGACTGGAAATCACCATAATGCTGCATAGAACTGGAATACAGAATATACACACATGCCATCTCTCCAAATGCCCCAAAATCCCTCCAGGTTTTAATTGATGGGTCTGCCGTGGTCATTTATAAAACAAAGGAATTATTATTCTTATACATGTTCATAAAACCATTGCAGTGTTATTTTATGTTCTGCTGTATTTCCCATGTTTGCAGGAAGTCTGCAGAAACAGGCTGTACATGGGATAGCATTTCTGCAGTTGAGTACATGACAAGCATATGACAGTGGCCTAGCTTCTATTAAGCTTGCCATGTGCCTTCATTAATATTTCACATGATTGAAGCTGCTACATACACACCTCTAAACATGGAAGGCATTATAGAATTGCTATATATTGTCGGAGTGGTTGGGGTCATAAAATTGCAGTGAGCATAAGCCATTGCGGTTTCAGTATGACCTGAAATGGCATTTAAATAAGTTATCACGTGAAAACCACACATTTCTTTCCTTTAAATTGATTCAGCAAATATTACAATGGATTTAAATGACCAATAAAGTAAATTGATGATTGATCTCCAAAGACAGCATATTTCTGCAGCTCCTTCTGCAGTAGCAGTGACTTGGTTAAGGTTGCTGGTCACCCCAGGGCAGTGACACTAATTGCCAACGTTTGCACTACAAAGGTTTGTAAACTGGCACTCATGGGCAAAAATATCATCCTTGTATTGTATTTCAACCAGAACAACTCAAAATAATAGTGCAGCATATTTCTTCTTTATTTTTCTTGTTACATTCTTGCTATTTTATTTATTTATAAAATATTTTACCAGGAAGAATACATTGAGATTTCGCTTGTTTTCATGTACTTGGCCTGCAAACATTCCATTCTTACAACAATATCAATAATATTAAAATTACAGAATATTAAAAAACACATATATGAGTTTAACACCGATCAGGTAGGAAATATAATCAAGTATGATTACAAGTGCAGTTGGTGAAGATGAAGGGTGCGTCTGGATTCCAGTTTAAAAGGTGGGGAAAGGACATTGGTTTTGCTCATCTGCATGGTATATATTCTTATAGACACTGAACTCAGTATGTAAAGTAAAGCTAACCAAACATCTTCAGCCACAAACTAACATGCCTCCAATATGTCCCTAATTAGGAGGGACAATTCCGATGTTTGGCCCAAATCCCTCTGTTCCTCCTTTCTATTTTAATGTCCCTCTTTTCTAGGAGCTCCATATTGTTGGTGTGACTGAGTGTATAACAGAGCCTCACTGCAATACTAGAGTACTCCCAGTAATGTGTCTTTAAACTATAATAAATGTGTTTAGAAATCAGTCTGAGTTAAAAAGATACTTTGTTCTTGTTCAAAATTGCATTTTAGTAGCATAAATAATTGTCATTAGTAAGTCTCCAAAAATGTCTCATAAAAAGCCCCACTCCTGGTCACACTCCTAAAATTTGTGTCCTTCTTCATCCATTTGAAATGTTCGGAGGTATGCACTGACCCTATGTTTCTAAATTGTTAAAGGATAGTATTGTTGAACATCTAAAAACACATGGATTTCAAGATGGCAACATGGGTTTACTTTACTAATCTTATTGATTTTTTTGATTGGGTAACTAAAATTATAGATCAGGGTGGTGCAGTAGACATTGCTTACCTAGATTTCAGTAAGGCTTTTGACACTGTTGCACTTAGAAGGCTTATCAATAAACTGCAATCTTTAAGTTTGGATTCCAATATTGTTGAATGGGTAAGGCAGTGGCTGAGTGACAGGCAACAGAGGGTTGTAGTCAATGGAGTATATTCGAAGCTTGGGCTTGTCACCAGTGGGGTACCTCAGGGATCTGTACTTGGACCCATTCTCTTTAATATTTTTATTAGTGATATTGCAGAAGGTCTTGATGGTAAGGTATGTCTTTTGCTGATGATACTAAGATATGTAACAGGGTTGATGTTCCAGGAGGGATAAGCCAAATGGCAAATGATTTAGGTAAACTAGAAAAATTGTCAGAGTTGTGGCAACTGACATTTAATGTGGACGTAAAAACCCAAGGGCAGAGTACAGAATATTTGATAGAGTCCTAACCTCAACATCTGAGGAAAGGGATTTAGGGTGATTATTTCTGATGACTTAAAGGTAGGCAGACAATGTAATAGAGTAGCAGGAAATGCTAGCAGAATGCTTGGTTGTATAGGGAGAGGTATTAGCAGTAGAAAGAGGGAAGTGCTCATGCCATTGTACAGAACACTGGTGAGACCTCACTTGGAGTATGGTACGCAGTACTGGAGACCGTATCTTCAGAAGGATATTGATACCTTAGAGAGGGTTCAGAGAAGGGCTACTAAATTGGTTCATGGATTGCGGGATAAAACTTACCAGGAAAGGTTAAAGGATATTAACATGTATAGCTTGGAGGAAAGACGAGACAGGGGGGATATGATAGAAACATTTAAATACATAAAGGGAATCAACACAGTAAAGGAGGAGACTATATTTAAAAGAAGAAAAACTACCACAACAAGAGGACATAATCTTAAATTAGAGGGACAAAGGTTTAAAAATAATATCAGGAAGGATTACTTTACTGAGAGGGTAGTGGATGCATGGAATAGCCTTCCAGCTGAAGTGGTAGAGGTTAACACAGTAAAGGAGTTTAAGCATGCGTGGGATAGGCATAAGGCTATCCTAACTATAAGATAAGGCTAGGGACTAATGAAAGTATTTAGAAAATTGGGCAGACTAGATGGGCTGAATGGTTCTTATCTGCCGTCACATTCTATGTTTCTATGTAAACCTTACAATGGAGTTTGTGTGTGCCCTAGAAACCCATAGTTTGTTGGAGTTGCAAGTTGTCAATGAATATGTGGCCAGCTGAGACAATTCTTATGATATTGACATGCTGCTATGAGATTTAGCACAGTTGTGGTACACATACATCTTGTGTAGTCTTACCTGGTAGAAATTGGGCCAAAACGTGCTGATTGCTAGTTCAGCCCGGACCCAGCCCTCAGTCACTACCCCAGATACATTCCACACTGGATTTCCCTGGGGTCCACCATTCACCTTCACATAGACATTGAGGGCACCAGGGCTGGTACGACCAGACATGTGGTAGTGGAAGTCTATGCAGTGAGTGTCGTTCTCTTTGAGCACAGGGAGGAGGAGGTGGGCTTTTTGACCAGAAGCAAACCCAGAGCTGTTTACAAGCATGAAGGAGCCTGAGAGGAGAAAAAAAGTATTGAGGTAGGGGTCAAACTGAATGAGAGGGCACAACATGTGACAAATAAGAGGATGAGAGAGAACAAATGGAAAGATGGTAGATCAATATAGAAAGTATGAGGGTGCTGAAAAACAAGACGTGCAGTGGTTAAAGGAATGTATGACTGGTACAAATAAAGAGCAAAAATAAACGGAGAGGTTGCTGTGTCTGTCTGGCAGCACCGTATTGTTTTAAATGTTTATTTTACCTGTTGGTACCGTGGCATCCATTGGTGGTTTCTCCCATGTATTCACCTGCTCCCATGTAAACCCATTGGTACCCAGAGCCACGCTGTATCCACAACTGCTGTAATGCTCCTCAAACGTACAGCCACCTGCGTAGGAGACAGACAGTCCATGTTAACAGTCCCATTATAGCAAGTCTTTTTGTACAAAACCGATGGTCGCCCTTTTAGGAATGAACCCAACACAGTAGAAGTCGGGTTTACAATCATTCTGTCCATCTCCCATTCACCTTCTCTCAAACCCCATAAATGAACAAAATATCAGTGTGAATCTCTACTCAATTCTGAACAGAGTACACACATATTAAATATATATATATATACACATACACAGGATGCCACACGTTACCCTCTCAGTATTGACATAAATCAACCTAACATTTATGTGTATTTTTATTTCTTTTTACTGAAGGCATCCTTCATTTTTTTGTTTTCATATAGTGATTTCAAGTGAGTTCAGGAGAGCAGCAACAGGTGGGCAGCAACAATTGAAAGGGTCATTTCTGCATCTTGTACTTTTTTCCCATTTCAGTTTTATCCGTCTTTGAGAAGCTATTTTGGAAAATATCGAGTAGACATGAAAGGAACTTTATGGAGTAACAGAAATTTAGGATGAAAAACGACTCAAGGCCATCAAGTTCAACCTTTCACAAACCATTTTATCTGCTGATGCAAAAGAAGCTAAAAATAAAAAAAATATATAGCAACATGGGGCAGAGCTTTATCACAAAAAAACAAGAACGAAATAATAAACAAAACATAATATAAATTGAAACGTTTTTCTTGACTCCAGATCCAACTCAGCCATGCTACACAAGGAATGGGGGGGGGGAAGGGGGGTAAAAGGGTCAGGAGATGATGGTATGAGGTGTAATAAAGGTGGGATAGGGATAGACACAAAAAGAGAGGAATGCAGAGAGAAAGGGGGGAAAGGAAAAAAAATGAGAGAGGTGGGCAGATTAGGATTCCAAAATCTGTGTTTTCTGGATTCACATCCATATTAATGGGTAGCACATAAATTCGGTATGTTCAAATATGTACAAATCAAGGTATTACTGTTATATAGTGAAAGAGGGGTACAGTGAGAGGGTGCTAGATTTTGCCAGAGAGATATTGCAGTGGGGTAAATGGGGAAACCAAAAAAAAAAATTACACATATTTGCATCAAACAACTCTTGCTCTTTGTGTACACAAACAACACCCAGACATTACTCACACTTACATTGATGCATTTCACAAATGCACCCCACACAAATAACACCATTTCGATAATATACGTTTTGAGAATTGGTGTCCTGCTGTCAAGGTTAACACCCCCCAACATGCAAACCAGAGAACAATAAAGGCAAGCACAGGCAGACGTATTACCGGACCTTAAAGTGGCCGGACTTAACGTAGGAATAAGAGATAAGAATAGTCAAACACGCCAAGGTCAGGGATATAGAGATACAGGAAAGCGAATAGACAGAGCCAAGTTCAGGGAGCCAGAAACGAGAATAACCGAATAACAAGCCGAAGTCAGAAACCAAAGAAAAGACAGCTACTCAGAACGCACTCTCGGGCTAAAATAAACCACGACAGGGCAAGGAAGTGATGTCAGAAGGAGGTTAATATAGGTTAAGGTGTATTCTGATAGGCAGGGACAGAAATGAGGGAGGATATAAATAGATAGTAGCAATAGCCTACTATCACTTTAAAAGTTAATGTCACTTCACCCCTGCCGGCTACCGTGTGCGCGCGTGCATGTCCTCGGACGCCCTCCCAGATGCGCGCGCCACTGGAGGCACATGCGTGCTTTGCCAGCCAGCGATCCGCACCAGCCGACAGGAGAGGATGGACGACTGGACAGCGCGAGACACAAAGTATGACACCTGCATACTCAACGTTCTCATCACTGATTTTAAATGCATTGAAATTCTACTATTGTTCTAAGTCAATATTCCTCTAGATACGCTTTAAATGTAACCCATGCTAACTCTACTCTTTACAATTATTTACAAGTCAATTTCAGTGAATTATTTCATGCTTATTCTGATTTTCACAAAAAAACATTTTTTGTTTGTTTGTGTTTGATTTGCTAGATTGTTTTTGTTTTCAAAATGCATAACTTTGTTTTTGTTTACATTGTGTTTGATTTGCTACTTGCCAATGGGATATGCTGATTTAAAGCATTCTGTTCAGACTGAATTATTTTGCCATCTTTTCCCCATGATACAAAAAAAAAAAGTTATCTAAAAAAGAAGGCTTATGGGAACTATGACTGTCAAAGAAAATTAGGATAAAAGCAAACTAACAAAAGAAAAATTTAGAGAAGAGATCCTTAATTTCCGACATATGGGAAACCTGATTATGGCTATCTGTTAGACATAGACAATGTTTTTTTATTTTTTTTTTTGGTTCTGGAGATGGTGAAGGAGCTGGCTCAGTCAAGAACAAGCAAGCTGACACATCCACTGAGATTATGTATGAAAACACTAAGCACATCTGATCCAGATTCCCTGGAGAGATGAGATAGAGACTATAGTGAAGTCTTTAATCTTTCATCTAAAACAGTAGAGTTTGGGGAGACTAATGGAATGTCCTGAAAAATTATACATGTTTGGAGACTAGGAATGATTAAAGGAGTTTAATTCTCCAGTGGAGAGAATAGCAGAATTGATACCAGTGATTCAGGCCCGGTGATGCCTGAAAGCCCGAATTTGCTGCCAGACAAAACGTGGTCCTAGAGCATCTTTAAAAAGACATTTACTTTGAGGCCTTCAAACTATATCTTTAGGACATCTAAAAAAAAAAAAACCCAGCTGTTTAGAGCAGGGGTGCTCAGAAGGTAGATCCCCAGATGTTGTAGAACTACATCTCCCATGATGCTTTAACATGCTTTTAGAATGACAGCATCATGGAAGTTGTAGTTTTAAAACATCTGGAGATCTACTTTTTGGGAACCCCTGGTTAAGAGGGTTGGGTGAAATATTGGAAATTGCACATTAGGCTTGTTTATCAAGACGTAATGCCACCTCTATCTGGAAAAGAGAACAGAAGGCAAGAAGGTAGCTTTGGAAAGAGTTCAGGATATGTATCCAGATTCTAAGAACCACATACGGTGGAGGTAGCCAGTCTGTACTTTTCAAACCATTCTTGACCTACATCCGTATCACAGAGATGAAATTGGTGCATCTTTATAAGTTGTGTTTATACTACATCTTAGTAACACAGAAATGTATTATTTGAACACAGGTGAACTAGTAAGAGTTACAAAATAAAAAAAAGTATTGAGATTTGTTAATAGAGACATCTGGTAATTATACCGAATAGATAAAACATCACATGGGTCAACTTTAAAGATCTAATAAAAGTCTGTGATTTGTATAAGCTAAATATCTGGCAAAATAAGAATATATAACTGCTGGCACTGCGAGATGAAACAATCTCTGTGCAGGTGCTCAATGTAAAACATTGTGCCAACACCTCAAAAATGCTCTAAATAAATAAAAACACTCCGCAGTATAATCTCTGTAAATGATTCTTTATGACCAACCCATGCAGACAATGTATTGATACCACCTGTACACTTTAAAAAAAAGCTTCTGGGTTGTGTTGGTGGCAATATAAGTTTTTTGAACATATGTGCATTGTCTTTTAGCATTAAGCACATACAATGCAGAATTCATGTTTCAACTATCAACTTTATCAAACTTTTTTTTCTAGTGCAATCATTCTAGTGCAAGATTTTTGATCCACACATTGGCTCAAAATGTACTTGGCTTTCACACGAGGATATATTTATAAACATCATGGTCATTGATTACATAGCAGTTGGCAAATAAAGCTGTGGATGATGGCCTTGTGCCTCTTTAAAGGGACACAATAATCACCAAAACAACTTTAGCTTAATGAAGCAGTTTTGGTGTATTGATCATGAATTCTCATTACTCATTTCACTGCCATTTAGGACTTAAATCACCTTGTTTATGCAGCCCTAGTCACACCTCGATGCATGTGTTTTGCATGGCCTCCCTAAATACTTCCTGTAGAGAGTCATCTAATGTTTACACTTCCTTAAATGTCCTTTCCCCTGCACTGTTAATAACTGCTAGACTTTGTAGGAGCCTCCTGTATGTAAATATAGTTACATTTATAGAGCAGGAGATAAAAACTTTTAAAGTAAGTTACATTTCGTTGAAAGTAAAACCAGCCAGGGGAGGTGTGGCTAGGGCTGCATAAGCAGAAACAAAAGTGATTTAACTCCTAAATGGTAGTGAATTGAGCATTGAAACATCAGTGGCATGATCTATACACTAAAACTGCTTCAATAAAATAAAGCTGCTTTGGTGACTATAGTGTCCCTTTAAAGAATGAACTGATCAAATATCGGAAGCCCAGTAGAAACCCAGATGCTAGGACTCGCCAGAGGAAAAGTAACTATGAACTTATACTGAAGTTTGCAATTTACTCTTATTGAACTCACATTTTTTAGTGCATCAAGTGACAACACAACATGTATACCATTGGAGGGAGATGAAAAGTCCACTCAGGAAGGCAGATCATCCACATATCAATACTTGTAGATTTACCAGCATTAAGTTAATCTTTTCAATGTAATGGAGTGTGCCTGTTAGCTCATATCCATATCATTTTTGAATAACAGATTCACACCAGCAGCCTGATTTATTAGTTGGTGATAACACCGCCGCATTTGCTTAAGTGAGTTATGCTCAGAAGTCAGTAAAAATAAGATATTTACTATCATATCTCACAGATTCACTTCTGAGAATAACGCAATTTATCATAGTAAAATTTTGCATTACGCTGTGTATGAATTCAAAATATTACTACAAATAGCAATTACACTTAATCACTGTTTGCAACTATAAATAAGTAAAAAATTAAAAATATATATATATATATCTCCGTTAGTCTGGCTAATAACAGACGTATTTCCCCTCCAATCCTACCCCACTTTTTTTCTAAATCATTTAATAAAATATTGAATGTTACAGAGAGCTGATTGTCTCTCCAATTACATGCTGAGATCTAACAGGTAAATAGCATTATTAGTGTAACGCTAAATTTTAAACCATCAGACATTAGTTAACCCAGCTGTAAAAGTCTCATGGCCAGCTAATTTATACATTTACCAAGAATATAAACAATAAAACTGACGCTACATGTTTCAGACCAATCAATATTTTCATTGATGAAGGATATCCTGTGATAAGTCTTTAAAAGTAGATTCAACATGGAGAAAATCTATCAATACTTAATCTTTCTCAACTGGTCACAGAGTAATGAATTTATGACCGGGTCCATTTTAACCCTGGGGACTGTACAACTCCAAGAAAGATATAATTTTCTCTCCTGCTGTGCATCATATTGGACAGAAAAAAACCCCCACAGATTGGTTTTCCGAGGACATTTAGAAAATGTTAGAAATGTGACTCTCTAAGGCATCTAAAACTAAGCTTTTGAAAAGGTCGGTTGTTCCAGTGTTTGGCTCTGTAGACATCCCACTTAACATGGCATTAAAATCTGTGTCAACGTGGCAATAATTTCAAACAGAATCCAAGGACTAAAATAAACACTTACAGTAGGAGGCAAACATGAACATTGCAGCCAAATAGAGACTCTACAAACGGAAATAAATTTTTCTTTACTGGTGCAGTTGTGGCTCTTAAACTTTGGTTTGACCATATCCATTATAAGCTAGTCAGAAGATTAATTTATAGCTCAATGCAGCTGGAAGACTGTATTTAGTTGGCCCGTGCAAGAGCAGGAAAAATATTATTAACTCTCATATGTACCTGTATCATTCAGATGTACCTGCCGAAGGTCCAAGATTTTAAGAATCAGTCCCTACACCATTCTCTGCATGGTTGCAACTAAGATAATCTGAATTCCACTACATTTTTAATATGTGTAGCGTTACTTACCTTAACCGGGGGCCGGTCGCGGTCCTCTCTTCAAGCCGCGCGCGGTCCTGCGGCTGCACGAGCCGCGCGCGGCTCATCCAACTGCTTTGGATGGAAGGCGGGCAGTGACCGCGTGAGGCGGTCACGTGTCCCGCCTGAAACTAAGAGCGCGCCGCGAGTCTCGGGCGCGCTCTTAAAGAGACAGTGGGAGCCTAATTGCCAAAAGGCTCCCATTGGCTCCTGTCATACCACACTCCCTGTACAATTACCTATAGGGGTGTGGAAGTGACAGGAGCCAATCACTTTCGTTTTAAAGCTATTTAAACTTACCTTTTTCCCTTAGCTCGTTGCCCTATCGTGGTTTCTGTTTCAGTTCCCTTTAGCGCTTGTGGTGTTCAGTTGTGTTTTCTCGTATTGACTTTGGCTTCGTATTCTGACTTCGTTTTCGCTTTATCCTTATCTGTACTGTTTGCCGGCTTGCTGTTTTCCGTGTACCAGACCCCGGCTTGTCCTAGTTTACGCTGTCTCTCTGTGCCCTTGACCTCGGTTTGTTCCTGGCTCTGTCTCCTCTCATATACGTCGAGTCCGGCCATTCTAAGGTCCGGTAGACGTATCTCTCCTCTGTATTTGCCTCTGTTTAGCTGGATCCTGCGTGTAGGGGTATATTCTCGTTACATTACGATAGGGCCATGGACCCCGCAGATTTAGCTCAACAGATGGCGTCCCATGAGGCAAGATTTGTAGAGCAGGACCACCGTATGGATCAAATAGCTCAGGCTCTCCAGACGCTCCTAGCTAGAACCGTTCCAGCAACTACACCTAACCCTCCTACGCCCCTTCTCCCTGAAGTATCTACTTTGCCTAATACTTCGGCCCATTTAACACCTCCTCCTAGGTATGGAGGGGACTCTAAGACTTGCAGAGGGTTTATTAATCAGATTGAATTTCACTTCGAAATGTATCCACGTTCATTTCCCACAGAGAGGTCTAAGGTTGGGTTCTTTATGCACCAACTTACCGATAAGGCACTTGAGTGGGCAAATCCTATTTGGGAAGCTAATGGACCTATGGTACATGATTTCAACAGTTTTCTTACGGCTTTTCGTAGAACTTTTGACACAATGAAAAGGTCAAAGAATGCCGCGAGAGCATTAATGAGAATTAAACAGGGTTCTAGGTCTGTGGCTGATTATGCTATTCAGTTTCGCACTCTTGCTTCGCAGGTAGATTGGACCAACAATGGGTTAACTACTGCCTTTATGGAAGGTTTGTCAGATACGATATTGGATGAGGTAGCAGCTAAGGAGCTTCCTATTGCCTTAGAGGACCTTATCGATTACCTCATTGATATTGATAATAGAATTCGTGACAGGCTCTATACCAAGAACAGGAATAGACGTTTTGTTACACCCATTAACCCCAGAGTTAATATACCAGAGAGTGTTAAAGTGTCTGAGGAGGAACCTATGCAATTAGGGGTTGCCAAACTCTCTGATACTGAGAAATTACATAGGAGAAGGGAGGGACTCTGCCTATACTGTGGTAGGAGAGACCATATGGTAAAGGAATGTCCTTTACTCCCGGAAAACTCTCGCACCTAAGACCTTATAGGGGACTGGCCTTGGGTGTGATATCTAAGTCTCCTAAATTGCCTCCTAACCGCTTGCTTCTCCCGGTTTCTTTATATATGGGAGAGATTTGTATAGTTGACAACATATATGCTCTGGTTGACTCTGGGGCAGCTGAAAATTTTATAGACTCTGGCTTTATAAAGAGAAACAACATTCCCATCAGAGAGAAGGAGATACCCTTGGCCGTTGAGGCCATAGATGGTAGACCATTAAGTTCTCCAGTTGTTACTCATGAGACTGTACCATTACACATGTACACAGGGGTTTTACACTATGAAACCATTCGATTCCAGGTCATCACCTCTCCCTCTTCACAGTTAGTATTAGGGTATCCATGGTTACGTGCTCACAATCCCATTTTTGACTGGGAGACAGGGCAAATAAAATCATGGAGTGAGGCCTGCCACGAGTCTTGTACGTTGGAAGTCACACCTTTGAATTCTATTGAGGTACCTACCAGTCCTCCTTTGTCTACGGTTATACCCCCTCAGTACTTATCTCTAAAGACTGTTTTCGATAAAAGGGAGGCTGAGAAATTACCGCCTCACAGACCCTATGATTGCGCTATTGACTTGTTGCCTGGCACTATACCTCCAAAGGGCAGGGTGTACCCCTTATCGGTTCAAGAAAACCGTGTCATGGAGGAGTACATCAAGGAATCACTAGAAAAAGGGTTTATTAGGAGATCCTCTTCTCCAGCTGGAGCAGGGTTCTTCTTTGTATCAAAGAAAGAAGGTGATTTAAGACCGTGTATAGATTATAGAGGTCTAAACAAAATCACTATCAAAAATGCATACCCTATACCTTTGATTACAGAATTATTTGACAGGCTGAAACATGCCACTGTGTTCACTAAATTAGACCTTAGGAGTGCATACAATTTGATACGTATAAAGGAAAATCACGAATGGAAGACTGCATTCAACACTAGATCCGGTCATTACGAATATACTGTTATGCCATTTGGGCTTTGCAATGCCCCAGCAGTATTCCAAGAATTTATTAATGATGTCTTGAGAGATTTTATTCACACATTTGTAATCGTATACTTGGACGACATTTTAATATATTCTACAGATATACATACTCATCACAGACATGTTACGACAGTTTTGAAACACTTCTTGCTAATGGTCTTTATTGCAAGCTAGAAAAATGTCTGTTTGACCAAACCGAAGTCCAGTTCTTGGGGTATTTGATTTCCGCTAAAGGTTTTCGTATGGATCCCCAGAAGCTAGCTGCTGTAATAGAATGGCCTCTACCGCAAGGTCTGAAAGCTATTCAGCGTTTTCTTGGGTTCTCCAATTATTATAGACGTTTTATCAAAGGTTTCTCGTCCATTGTAGCACCTATTACCCGTATGACTAAAAAGGATGGCAATACTCGTGTTTGGTCTACCGAGGCACTTCAGGCTTTTGAATTTCTTAAAACTACGTTCGCCTCTGCACCTATTTTACAGCATCCTGTCCCCTCACTGCCCTATATTCTTGAAGTTGATGCTTCGGATATTGGGGTAGGTGCTGTCTTATCCCAAAGAGAGTCGCCTGAAAAGCCATTGCATCCATGCGGCTTCTTTTCTAAACAAATGTCCAAAGCAGAGAAAAATTATGATGTGGGTAATCGCGAACTCCTTGCTATTATTTTAGCACTTAAAGAGTGGAGACATTTGTTAGAAGGAACTAAGGATCCTATCCTCATTTTTACGGATCACAAGAACCTATCCTACCTTAGCGAAGCCAAAAGATTGTCTTCCAGGCAGGCTAGGTGGTCACTATTTTTGTCCCGTTTCAATTTTATTATCACCTATAGGCCAGGTGATCGCAACACTAAAGCAGACGCTCTGTCCAGACAGTTCGAAACTACTGACAAACAGGAGATTGATGTTACTCCTGTCATTCCCCCAGACAGGATAATAGCTACTACTATTTTGTCTATTTCCTCGTCCCTCTTGCAGGCCATACAAGCGAAACAAAGCATGGCACCTAGCGAGAGGCCTAATGATAAACTGTTCGTTGATGTTCCTGAGAGACGGGATATTGTATCATGATACTAAGACCGCTGGACATCCTGGTATTTCCAAAACGGTGTCAGCTGTTTCTCGGTATTTTTGGTGGGATTCCTTACGAAAGGATGTCACTGACTATATAAGTGCTTGTACTACTTGTGCCTGTATGAAATCCTCCCGTAGAGTTCCTTGTGGGCTGTTGCATCCGTTACCCGTTCCAGAGAGACCTTGGTCTAACCTGTCCATGGATTTTATTGTTGAATTACCCCCCTTCAAATGGTAACACAGTGATCCTGATGATAGTGGATCGGTTCTCCAAAATGGCTCACTTCGTGTCTCTTCGCAAGTTGCCCACATCCAAGGAACTGGCTCATATCTTCGCTAGAGAAGTATTTCGATTACATGGGATTCCTGTATCTATTGTATCCGATAGGGGTAGCCAATTTATTTCCAGGTTCTGGAGGGCCTTTTGTTCAGAAATGGGTATTTCTCTCTCATTTTCTTCCGCTTATCATCCCCAGTCTAATGGGGCTGCTGAACGTGCCAACCAGTCTCTGGAGCAATATCTCCGTTGTTTTGTGTCTCACCATCAGGACAATTGGTCTGACCTGCTTCCTTGGGCTGAATTTGCTCGGAATAACGCCACTCATGATTCTTCCGGCAAGAGCCCTTTTTACGTTGTCTATGGCCAGCATCCCGTTGTTCTTCCGGCTGCATTCTCCTCACAGGGCATGCCAGTTCTGGATGAGCATTTGGCTGGTTTGCGTAATACTTGGGAGCAGGTTCAGCGTTCTTTGGTGGACTCTGCTACTCGCCAGAAGGCTCAGGCTGACAAGCATCGCAGAGCAGCTCCGTCCTATGTTGTGGGGACAGGGTTTTGCTTTCCACGCGGAATATTCGTCTCCGGGTGCCTTCTATGAAATTGGCTCCCCGCTTCATTGGACCTTATCGTATTATACATAAGGTTAATCCTGTTTCTTATGCCTTGGGCCTGCCTAAGAATCTACGTATTCCTAATGTTTTTCACACCTCATTGTTGAAACCTTTCGTACGCAACCGCTATACCCGGCATACTCCTCCTCCCCCTCCTATCTCGGTGGAGGGTCATGAGGAGTTTGAAGTGTCTGCTGTTCTTGACTCTCGCTTCCTTAGGGGTCGACTTCAGTACTTGGTACATTGGAAGGGTTATGGGCCTGAGGAGCACAGTTGGATTTCGGCTGATGCTGTCCATGCTCCCCGTCTTGTGCGCTCTTTCCATTCTCGTTTTCCTGCCAGGCCTGGTCCTACCCGCCCGGGGGGCGTGTCCTCAGGGGGGGGTACTGTAGCGTTACTTACCTTAACCGGGGGCCGGTCGCGGTCCTCTCTTCAAGCCGCGCGCGGTCCTGCGGCTGCACGAGCCGCGCGCGGCTCATCCAACTGCTTTAGATGGAAGGCGGGCAGTGACCGCGTGAGGCGGTCACGTGTCCCGCCTGAAACTAAGAGCGCGCCGCGAGTCTCGGGCGCGCTCTTAAAGAGACAGTGGGAGCCTAATTGCCAAAAGGCTCCCATTGGCTCCTGTCATACCACACTCCCTGTACAATTACCTATAGGGGGTGTGGAAGTGACAGGAGCCAATCACTTTCGTTTTAAAGCTATTTAAACTTACCTTTTTCCCTTAGCTCGTTGCCCTATCGTGGTTTCTGTTTCAGTTCCCTTTAGCGCTTGTGGTGTTCAGTTGTGTTTTCTCGTATTGACTTTGGCTTCGTATTCTGACTTCGTTTTCGCTTTATCCTTATCTGTACTGTTTGCCGGCTTGCTGTTTTCCGTGTACCAGACCCCGGCTTGTCCTAGTTTACGCTGTCTCTCTGTGCCCTTGACCTCGGTTTGTTCCTGGCTCTGTCTCCTCTCATATACGTCGAGTCCGGCCATTCTAAGGTCCGGTAGACGTATCTCTCCTCTGTATTTGCCTCTGTTTAGCTGGATCCTGCGTGTAGGGGTATATTCTCGTTACAATATGGAAACAAATGTGTAATTATTTACTATGCAGGTCAACGGACTTGTCAATAGACATGTGCAATTCGTAACCCTATTCCTAACCCTACCCCTACCCTAAACTTATCCCTAACCCTACCCTATCCCTACCTCTACCCTATCCCTACCTCTAACCCAACCCTACTCCTAAACTAACCCTACCCTAACACTACACCTAACCCTACCTGTACCCTTAACCCTACCCCTAAACCAACCCTAACCCTACCTCTAATGCTACCCTACCCCTAAACCTACCCTTAACCCTACTCCTAAATCAACCCTATCCCTAACCCAATCCTAACCCTAACCCAAAACTTACCCGAAGTCCTGAAGTGCCAAACCGAAGTGTCGAAGTCCCGAATTATTTTCCCATTCACATCCCTACTTGTCAATAATACATTAGAGCATGATGATTTTAGCACAATAACTGTATTTTAGCTGTAGGTTGTGCTATTTTATATATTTTTTAATTCTTTATTTTTGTAGTGCAGGGAAATACACACTGTTATGTAAGTGACTTAACATGAGGGAAGACAACACTATTCTCAGTTAAAGCGGTATATAGTATGTCACAGATACTGCACTTTTTTTTTTTTTACAATAGGAGACAATCATGCTAAGAGGCCCTGCCTGTGAGTAAGACAAGGTATGTGCATAAAAAAAAGAGAAAACCTCAGGCGGGTTCATAGATTATCATAAAGGAATAGGGTAGGTGTGAAAACAGGCTAGTAATAGAGTAATATTACAAGCCGGGGAACCCACCAGCCATGTATTAAACAGAGTAACCATAAACTGTATGCTAGATAATACAATAAGGGATAATAAAGCTCAGAGTATTGGGGAATCATACTGAGATGAAACATGGCTGAGGCCGAAATTACAGCCACATTGTGAGTCTTGATTCAGCGGACCCTCTCCAGTGGTAGATGGCATTCACGATGTGGTCTAGCTGTAACAAGGTAGGGATAGTTCGCATCAACCGATGCCCTCTAGTGGTCTGGTACAATCCAGCTTGAAACCAGCTATTTTCAGGCATTGCTGCTCTATTACAGAGGTGCAACGGGCTAGTACCATGAGAGGAAGAAACGTCTTGCGCTGTGAGCTCACCAACTGGACAGGCCTGATTGTAAGTCCTTTAGTGTTGATGAGTGTTGTCTAGTTCTGTGCTATATTCGCCGGCCCGTGACATATACATCCTCCTCTATGGACTATGACTAAAACTAAATTGAAATTTGCTGCCAAAATTAACTCTGATTGTCACTTCTCTGGACATGACAGTTTCTCATTAAATAAATAGTATAAAATCTAAATTTGATTGGCAGGTAGAAACAACCAAATACGTTTTTTAGAGTCACACAGTGTTACAATGTAAAAGGAAAAAGAACCAATGCGGTATAAGCCACACAGGGCCGGCGCGTCCTATAAGGCGAGCTAGGCAGTCGCCTAGGGCGCCTCTTAGGAGGGGGTGTCCTGCGCCCTCATCGCCGGCCCTTTAAATTCTGCAGCCTCCTGAGCGCTCTATAGACAGCGCTCAGGCGGCTGCCGCACTGCCTCTCTCCTCACCTCCCCTTCCCTGTAGCGTGGCCGAGCTCCTCTCCGGTCCGCGACCCGGCCGGGCTGATAGGAAGTGCACACTCAGTGTGCACTTCCTGTCAGTCTGGCCGTGTACAGGAAACAGAAGCTCCTGTACCGCGGACCTGAGAGGAGCTCGGCCACGCTACAGGGAAGGGGAGATGGAGGGGGGATGAGTAGGGAGACGATATGGAGGGGGGTAAAGAGTAAAGAGACCACAGGGAGGGAAAGGGGGATGTAAAGAGAACATGGGAGGGGGATGAGTAAAGATACCACACAGAGGGGGGGAGAAAGATACCACAGGAGGGGAGTAAAGATACCACAGGGAGGGGGTGAGTAAAGATACCACAGGAGGGGGGAAAAGATACCACAAAGGGGGGAAAGTAAAGATACCACAGGGAGGGAGGGTGAGTAAAGATACCACGGGGTAGTGCAAAGAGAACACTGGGGGAGTAAGGAGAACACTGGGAAGGGGCGAGGTGAGGAGAACACTGGGAGGGGGGGGGTGAGAAGAGACCACTAAGGGGCAGGGGAGAGCTCTAATGGACGGAAGGGAGAGCTCTATATGACAGGGGGTGGGACAGGGAGCTTTTTCACACTACGCGCACACACACAATGCATCCCCACACATGCAAACACACACTGCTTCTCTTAAATACACACAGAAACACAATGCATCTCTTACACTCAGTGCACCCCTTACAGACACACACACTGCATCACTTACATACACAGATTCACACAATGCATCCCTTACATACAACCAGAAACACACAATACATCCCTTATACACAAACACACACTGCTTTCTATCCCTTACACAAAAACATACTATTTCCATTAAGCACACTGCATCACCTACACAAACTGGTATCCCTGTACACTACTGTGAGCGGACTCATGGGTGGAACATATAGGTGGACTTATGGGTGGGCCTTATGGGCATACTCACCGTCAGGCCCTGGGGCCCAGACCTTGAGCTGTGTAAGGGGCCCCAACAAATGGAGCTGCTTACTGTTCTCCCAGAACATTGAATGTTGTGACCACAGTTGCAAACAGCTTCCAGAGAGCCTGTTCTACACCAGACCAGTGGAGCCAGTCTGCAGCCAGAGCCCATCATCATCCTCATCTGGTTGTACGTAGGCAATCTAGTATATCATTAGTGACATTAAGCTCTAATTTACCTCACATTAAAGGGACACTATAGCCCCCAGAACCACTTCAGCTTAATGAAGTGGTTCTGGTGTCTATAGCCTATTCCTGCTGGCTTTTTAATGTAAACACACACTGTGTGCAGCACTGGCGTTAGTTCATATGACAGATCATATGGGTGGGGCATTGTGATGTCACATGGGGGGGCAAAAAAATGTTTTGCTCAGGGTGGCAAAAATCCTTGTACCAGCCCTGAAGCCACATGTCTGTAGCAGACCAGAAAAAAAAGGATAATTTGAACATGGCTGTGAGTTTCACAGATATGGGACAATTTTGGAAAACTGAAAACAAACACACAAACAAACAACATGCTTTGGATCGAGGCACTACAGAAAAACTATGAAACAGATTCACAGCAGAGGGAGGATCTGATAACAGAAGTGTCAGAAGTGTCAGTAAACAGGACAAGTAAGGTGATTTAATAATACCAACCAAGATGTATGAAGGAGCAGAGATGCCGAGGGCTTTGCAAGAGTGTTCAAGAATCTTTAATATTCTTTTTTTTTTCCAAGCAATATTTTTATTGAAGAATTTTCATAAGGTAACCATATAACCACCATTCAACTTGTGGTTACATTTTTTTTTGATCAATAACAAAAGACTCTCATGTCTCAAGTAATACTCCCATGAAGTACAGTATTATATAATCAAGGAAAACATACAAATTAACAAAAACATTTTGGATTGATTTGTACATTTTCTTGCGCGTGTGGTACCCATAAAACGTTGTCACTAGTGATCTGTGTTAACCTCAATTACCATAAACTTAAAAATAAGACCTCAGGTCCCATATTATGGTTTTCATTTGTTTTCTAACTCAACAACAATTATGTTGGTAATTGAGTGGATATGTCTCCTATTATTTAGTTTCTTCTAATGGTACATATATTTTGGTAGGACACTAGGGAGTCTGCAATTATATTTGTTGCAATTTCCATTTGACAAATCTCTGTAAATAGTTAGACCTTAGTAAAATCTAGTATTGGCAGATTTTTTGATTTTTTTTTTTTTTTAGCTGTATGCTACAATAACGTTAAGAAAAGAAAATTATGCTAATCAGTTTAAAGGGAAACTAAAGTACCAGATGAGCAAACTCGTTTTCCTGGCACTATAGCTTCCCCCTCTGTCAAGGCATCCCCCTCCCCTCCTTGTGGTGCAGAGAGGTTTATAACCCCTTATGTCACTTACCAGTCCCTCGGCGCTGGCTCAGCTCCACCCTCGCTCCTCCCCCACCAACGTCAAGTGACAGGGGAGACCTAATGCGCATGCGCGGCAATGGCAATTAATAAATGCTTTCCTATGGGAATTCCGGTGACGCAGGACGTCCTCATGCATAGCATAGCATGAGGACGTCCAGCGTCGTTTAGGCGACCAAGAGACGCCTTCAAGCCCAGAAGTCCCACTAGTGGCTGTCTGGTACAGCCACTAGAGGAGGAGTTAACCCTAGCAGGTAATTATTGCATTTTAGAAAAACTGCAATAATTACATGCTCAGGGTTAAGGGTGATGAGAGTTTGCACCCAGACCACTTTAATGAGCTGAAGTGGTCTGGGTGCCTACAGTGTCCCTTTATTCTTTGATTTTTGGTAAATCATACATAGTGTATAAGGCTGTGTCATACACTTATTAAAAACTGGTTTTAAGAACAGTAGCAGTGCAACACAATAAAGCAATCAGTCCAAGGGGATTTGCCTATAGAATATTAGGCATTCATTTAAGGACTGTTTTGACGTCTTGCTAGAGATCGGCGATGAAAGTGATGTTAGCTGGTCATCGTTTCATTTCGGAAGTGCTGTTTGTTCTAAAACAAATATTGAGCTAGTGTGGTTAAGGATGACAGGTAAATCAGCACTTTTTTTAATATTGTACAGTAACTTGAAAATTGTGCACAAAGGTTCACTGAGATGAAGTGATTATAGTGACAAGAATGTCCCTTTATACTGGATTGGGAAAGGATCAAAGGAACAAGTGTCTGGGTATGACAAAGAATGAAGGTTAGATACATCTTCCTCACTGGCTAAATCATGCCTAGGGTTTACCGCGTAGCTAATTAATCTTCGTTAAAACGTATTTATAATATGAAGGTTTGCTAGAGGTGGCCATGTTAGTACACATTTTCCAAAATCTAAAAAAGCTTTTGTGACGGTATTCTGTAGAGTGAAAATAACTGTGAACACAGAGATTAGACATCTAATGCAATGCATGTGTACACAACACGAACACATACAGTGTGCATGCTCCATACTCTGATACACACAGAGAAATATATATGTGTATAGATACATGCAAGTCCTATATATAAATACTATGCTACAATTACAAATACATGTGTACACAGAAAGGCTATAAAAATTAATTCTGTACTCTTACACACACACGCACGTTACCAGGCAGTTATATGTATAAATAGTGCCAAGCATTGCCCACGCCCTCCCTTTCCTTTTTTGTGGCAGAGTAAATTATAAACTCGATAAACTGCTTCTGATGTTGCCCAGCGGATGTGGTAGCAGCCAGACTGGCATAAATTAAAAGAGCTCTCTAATTGTCTAATTTAATTTAGCAGATGTGCAGGCACGTGGGATGCTTTTAACAGCAGAGACTAAAGATCTTAACCCCTTCAAATCAGCTTGATCGTAATGCTGTGACCCTATGATTAAACATGATCAGGACAGGCTTAGGCCGTGTTCAGACTAATATCTAATGTACAGCGACCCCCATACTGCCCATTATCAGGACAGGCTGAGTTTGTATCTAATGTACAGCGACTCTCTGACTGCAGATTATCAGGACAGGCTCAGACAGTGCTGGGTTTGTATCTAATGTACAGCGACTCTCTGACTGCACATTATCAGGACAGACTCAGACAGTGCTGGGTTTGTATCTAATGTACAGCGACTCCCTGACTGCAGATTATCAGGACAGGCTCAGACAGTGCTGAGGTTCATAGGACTGACTCCCTCACTGTCCATGACTAGACGCCAAGTTGTTTACAGTCTTTCTGCAATGGTTCTCCCATGGAAATATTTCTTATTCCAGAAGATGCAGGCAACCGCCAGGTCAGCGACAAAAAAAATCTTGCACCAGGGCAATCTCTACGTTGGTTCTGCCAAGGCCCTGTGTTTTCAATCTATATCCATTAAATAAATGGATAAAATAACAGAAGAACCAAATAGGCTGATATGACTGTGTGAGTAAAACAAGGGTGAGCAGAACATAACTTTCTGTTTTTGTCTTCTCTTACAGTTATGTAGAAGGAACGAGACAAGTGATTCCCGTGAATGCAATGTGCAGTGTGTGTGCAGAAATGCTATTTTTCTGTTGAGTGCTTCGCTGTAGCTGCGTGTCTCTCTCGGCATGTATGTGAAATGAAGCAGAGCAGAAAGGTTTGTTGTTTTTTTTTTAAATCATTGCTCAGTTTATTCATATATGCAGCAGAGCAATGCACACAGCCTGCTACCCTTAACTATCTTCCCTAGAACCCACTCAGACTAACTGCAACCCTTAGCTATTCTTGCTAGAACCCACTCACACTAATTGCTACCCTGAGCAATCCTCCCTAGAACTCATTTACACTGCCTTCTAAACTTAGCTATCCTCCTTAGAACCAACTCACAGTAACTGCTACCATTGGCAATCCTCCCTAGAACCCGGCTACACTTGGAAATCCTCCAAAGAACCCACTAACACGGACTACTAACCCTTAGCTATCCGCCCTAGAAACCACTCACACCAACTACTTACCCTTATATATACTCCTTAGAACCCACTAATATTGACTGCTACCCATAGCAATCTTCCCTAGAAACCACTCAAACTGACTGCTACTCTTAGCTATCCTCCGCTAGAACACACTCACACTGACTACTACCCTTAGCTATCCTCACAAGAACCCACTCACACTGACTACTACCCTTAGCTATCCTCACAAGAACCCACTCACACTGGCAACTACCCTTAGCTATCCTCACTAGTACCCACTCACAAGGACTGCTACCCTAAGCCCTAGAACCCACTAATACTGAATCCTACCCTTAGCTATCCTCACAAGAACCCACTCACACTGCCTGTTACCCCTAGCTATCCTCCCTAGAAAATACTCACACAGACTTACCGAATGCGATCCTCCTTAGAACCTACCACTATACTCCCTAGATGTCACTGACATTTACTCCTACTGATGGCTATAATAATTTGAACCCACTCACAGTGACCCCTACTCACACACACACACCATACACTGTTCGAGTCCTACACAGTTTAAACAGGCATGCACTCTCCCTTACAACCCGTTTCCCACTCTGTACTCACAGATGGGCAATACATGATTTCATTATGGAAGGAGGTGTCCCAAAAGAACAGGTTTATGCACCTATAAAATGAGCAAATTAATCAACATTGATTTACAACACGTATCTCAATCTATATTTGCTGATTAAATAAATGCTCATCTTCAAAATGTTCCCTCCATTAGGGCGATGCACAATTATAGTGCAGATCCAGAATTATTCATTTACCCACTTTTGTTTCTGCTTAATTTGAAATTGCAAGCATTTAGGGAAAGGTGGCGTTGAAGGATGCTCATTAGCATTTAAATATGTAATTTGTTTAATGTTAGCAATTTCAAAAATGTCAAAAAAATTATTTAAAAAAAAAAACAGAAGTGAAAACAAAATGTTTTCCATGGCTGTTTTGGGAACTCTTATTTACATTTTTTTTTCCATGATATGATTTTATCAGGAGTATCTTACAAAAATAAATTGTGACGGAACGCTGGCACTCCGACTGAGTACCTCCGCCAATCGATGCTCCTAGTGCTCGCTGAGGACTCCAAGCACTCCAACCGACACCATCAGCACTGCAGACCCCACTTCCAGCGATGCAACTGCGCCGGGGTCTCTGCTGTTTCCACCCACCCTGGACCCAAGGCCAGGATCCAGCTTCCAGTGGGTGAACCTCTCTTTCCCCAGAGAGCAGGAACAGGAACAAATCAAGCTATTGCAAGAGCTGCCTCTGGGGAGTAAGTGATTATAACAATCCCCAGAGTGTAGGTATCCCTTCCCCCAAACATGAGCCAAGGCTTAATGCTGGAACAAGACTGATTTACTGGCACACAGAACTCACAATTTATGCAACACAAAACTCCTCCTCTGGGCCAGGCTAGATAATTGAGTTTCCACAATACACAAAGCTCAATTATCTGCTGGCCAGAAACATTACAATTTCATAAAACACACAGGGACCCCAGAACATGCAATAACCCCATAAAAAGTATATCCTTGGAACCGGGGGATCTGGGTGAACCACATATCCAAAATTCACCCAGATCCGTTCAGTACTTTGGAAAATCCAGTTTAATGCAGATTCTGCAGAACATATACAGGCTAAATGAAAAACAATCACTGTATAATGTGTCCCCTGCTGTATAGTCCAAAA
>OW240916.1:47938382-47970013 GCA_933207985.1 Pelobates cultripes
TCTGACATTAATAAAACTGTTAGAGGATCCTGTACAACAAACACTTTCTAAATAGCCATGAAATCTGTTTGTACATTGTACCGTCTATTTATTTCTACACAAGATAGTTATTTGCCTTTTATTCACACGGGACCCTAAAGGCATAAAACTCATTTCACACTAATTAGTTTCTGTCCTGGCCAAAATTAACTTACCCTGGTGTTATCATGCAGTTACATCTATATCCTGAAGCCAGCCGGCTAGCCACGCAGCCGTATGATGCAGGTAAATAGCTCTAAACATTCCAAGTTAAAAAAAAACAAAAAAAAACCCAGAAAAAGATAGAGACCTTGACTGCAATATAGTGCCAGTTTTCAGCGCTCTTTGAAAGCAGTCTGACTTGTTTTGTTGTGGCAAATCCACTGACATATGTTGCTGTAGAACAACCAATCTCCTTATAAAACACGTTCTCACTAGACTGAGATTATATTCCTCCAGCTACATGTTCTTTCTATTTTCACTTAGAATACCAACTGGCTTGCGACAATCAGTCTTATTATTGCCTTATTTGTTATTTTATTTTTTTTCTAAACTACGCCTTTACCATTTTGGAAGTGTTACTCCTGATTTTGCCCATAGCTACCAGTATCAATATACCTTATTTAAGCTTGCCAGTTACATCTGCTCATGTTTTTTTTTTTTTTTTTTCATTTCGAACCCAATGTAGCCTATTAATGGATACAAGTGTTTGTTTGTTAGTTTTGTTTTATTTTGGGAAGGGGGTAGGTTGAGTATTGTATTTGTCAAGTTTAATTTGAGTGGACCCAAGGACAAAATATTCAGAATCACCTATGCAGTGGGTCAGCTCCATGTAAGCAGAAATGATGTCACTAGCAAGCATGTTTCAATGAATCCAGTTTCATTGGAATCCAGTTTCATTCGTCCAATACATTGGACGAAGGACACTAGCATTCACCCTGAATACCCAAATCTCCCCTGGACGGATTGCTACAGAATGCTTCATCTTTTTTAAAGCGAATGGTCAATGTATGAACTGACTTTACTGGACACGAACGTACCCTACTCCAAGTGTGCACGCGACTTGCTTCTGGTGATGAAAGGGTTACAATTCACCATTTGTCTGCACTAGACCGGAAATAATAATAAAAATCCACCCACACTTATTATAATAGCATAAATAATCTCATAACGTGGTCACCACCAAGGCAAATTAGAAATGGAGTGCCTTGGTACCCCAAGTACATCAAAATAAAAACCCACCAAAAACAAATTAGCAAAATATCTTTTCAACTTCTAAACACTAATAAATTGGTCTTTTCAAGTAACGAGTCTTTACCAGACAAAGGCAGAACTTAATAAAGGAATATTTATTATGAACAAACAATGGTCACAGTGCATATAAAAAAAACAAATGACAAATTATTTACGCCAACAACAGATAATAAATAAAAAGGAGAAATTAACAGAAGTACTAATTACTTAGATTCTAAAAGTAACTGTCTTTTGTCTGGGTGGTCTCTGGTAAGGAAAGATGGCGACTTACACAAAATTAGATCTTGGCCCCTAGTAAGCACACTAAACACAGGGCTGGCGCTACCATTAGGGGAAAAAGGCATTCCCTGGGGCACCGGCCTGTTGGGGGCGCCCACCGAGAGGTTTCCTGGTGGGCTGCCTTGGCTGCTGCTGTGCTGGGTGAGCGGCTCCTTAGATACCCCCCAGCGCAGCCATCTGCTGGGCTACTTTCCTCACCTCCTGGGAAGAACACTCTGCTTGTTGCAGGCAGGAGGAGCCAGAAAATGACTTTGTATCCCAGCTGCCCCCTGCCTGTGAACACCGGGAACACTCTGCAGGGAGCAGGAAGCAGGCTGTGCTCACAGTGCATGGCTCGAGAACACTTCCTGCAGACTGGACCCCTCTCCTCTATTCACATCACTTAGGACCATTTGGAGGTAAGGAGAACTGATTATTTTACATAATTGTAAATTGGTGTGTCTGTGTGTACTGAATTGCTCTGTGTGTAAATAAAGTGTGACTTGTAAAGTGGTGCGAGCTTGTGTTTGAGTGGCAGTGTGTGTGTTAGTGAGTATGTGTAAGTGAGACTGTGTATGTCAATGAGAAAGTGTGTGTGTTAGTGAGAATGTGTTTGTGACACTGTGTATGTCAGTGAGTGTGTACTAGTGAGTGTGTGACACTGTGTGTATACGTCAGTGAGAGTGTGTGAGTGACAGTTTATGCATGTCAGCGAGAGTGTGTGTGCTAATGTGTGCGTTACCATGTAAAGAGATTCTTATATATTAAAGTATATTTATAATGTATATTAATATAATTCTATATAAAAATGAAAAAAAAATTACTTAAAGTTCACATGAATTGAATCCCTCCATTAGTATACATTAAATCCCACCAAATGCATTAATGTATGTACTAAGCAGTATAAGTGTATGGATATAAATATTAAGTAGTATGTGTGTATGGATATATGTATTGGGCAGTATGTGTCTATTGATGTATGCATTAGGCATTAAGTGTGTATGGATGTATGTATGAGGAAGAGTGTATCTTCACTGCAATTCAGAATTTAGTCAATAAACCTCTGAGAGAATGTACTTGCATTTATGAGGGGGCGGCAAAATGGATTGTTGCCTAGGGCAGTGTTTCCCAACCCAGTCCTCAAGGCACACCTACCAGTCCAGGATTTAGGGATTACCCAGTTGTGTCTAAGGTGTTTTTACAAAGAACTGGTAGGTGTGCCTTGAGGACTGGGTTGGGAAACACTGGCCTAGGGCAGCAAGAATCCTTGCACCAGCCCTGACTAAACATTTGCCCATCAATTACATTTTTACCTCCTGTATGTATCTCAAGTTTCCAAGCTGGCCCAGAGGTGGTATAGGTGGAGAGAAGGCGTACCCATAAGAACAATAAGTGACCTCCCCCTTGTGTTCCAGACCAACATCAGTCCAAATAGAATTTTTTTATTTTATCTCCCCGCTTGTGCTTTCCATAGAACAATGATTGCATCTATGAATTTGTTGCAATTTTAAATTCTATAGATATGTCACACTTCCTTCTTATGACCTAATATAGGGAACTTCACAATTCCTTCCAAACTGCTTATGCTGTACTAGCCATGTTTACGCTCTTTTTGTAGGGTTTGCTTTCCCCTTTCTGAATATGCACTAAATGAGGCAGAATTATTCACCTGTGGGTTATTATTACTGTTTCTTTTGGAAATGATACTGGAAACAACGATTCTCTATCTTAGAGGAGATACAGGCATATGGGAGAAGAAAGTTATTTACATTGAAAACCAGACTTACAGGCAACTCATGTGTACCATTTCACACCTTGCAGAAGAGCTCGTGTCATAGCTTCAAAATTGGATTGAATTTTGTAAATCTTTTGACATCTATCACATTCCTATATAATTTAAATTAACCCCTTCTGACACCTATCCTCTTCAATCAAATTGACCATAACACCTCTACCAAGTAGCCAATTCATGTATGCACTACACAAATCACATTAAATTGCAATATTCTATAGTGCAAGAATGAATTATGCACCTTTGGCGTGACATTTACATCTTATCGTGTTCTTATTTCTCCTGCTCAAGCAGTTATAGGTCCTTAGAATTTTAGCTGAACAAATGTTTACCAGAATTTGAAAGGTTTTAGATTTTTTCTTATTTATCAACGTGAATAATAACTGAACTTTGAATTAAGATAATAACTTGACATTTTTGAACAATCCAATAACGCATGTTGAAGATTATCTGCAGATCCCTCCAACCACATTGAGCACAGACTGGTTGATAAAAAAAATAATAAAAAAAAGTTGAATGTTTCAGATCTTGAAAATCATAAAAGTGTGTCACCTATCCATCTTTGTGTCACTTATGCCCTCCCAGGGTAAGTAGACAAATCAGGTACGAACAGTTTGACAACTTAATTGGGGGTACGCTGGGCACCAGTCTTGGCTTCCAAGAGAGTTGAAAGCCTGAGCTAAGGCCTCCAGTGCATGTCTGGCTTATTGACTGAAAGCACCAGGTTGGAGTGTTTTGTTCCTTTAAACACTTTAAAGGAAGGAAAGGAGAAAACTCTAGATTTTTATATCCACAGCAATAAAGGTGGGTATCCTTATATGGTATAGGGGAGAAAATTGTGATATATTTCAACAATTTTGATTTAAAAATGTTTATATGTATAATATATAAAATAGCCCTGCCTATGTCTGTTCTGAGTCCTATTTGTTCGTTCTCTGGCGTGAAACATATCAAAGAAAGCAATGTTGTGTGCTCACAATGTTCCACAACAACACTTTGAAGTCAAATTACAGTAGATTGCTTTTTCTGGATTGTGAAAGATCAAGACTGGTCTCTACTGATGACTTAAATAATATTTTCTGCTGCTGTCCGTGTCACGAGTGAAAAGTTTGTATTTCAGGTCTTCTAATATATATTTTTAGAATCCCTGGAGCTCTTTTATCCTTTATTACACAGTATTAAAGGGACACTATAGTCACCTGAACAACTTCAGCTTAATGAGGTTGTTCAGGTGAGAACTATAGCTCCCTGCAGCCTTTCTCGTGTAAACACTGTATTTTCAAAGAAAATACAGTGTTTACATTGAAAGCTACAAAGACCTCCAGTTGCAGTCACTCAGAGTGAACCAGAGGGACTTCGGAGTTGATGGAGGCATAATATGCCTCCATCCACTCAGATCTGCTGTCAGCAGAGCACAGGGCAGCACTGTGCACAGCATCCTGTGATTCAGTATCTCCTCCCACTGCCTGCAGACACTAAATTTTCCTCATAGAGATTAATTGATTCACTTCATCTGTATGAGGAGATGCTGGCCAGGGCTGTGTTTGAATCATGCTGGCTCTACCCCTGATCTGCCTCTTTGTCAGTCTCAGCCAATCCTATGGGGAAGCACTGTGATTGGATCAAGCTACCACATGTCAGCAAACTGCATGTTTTTCTAGCAGCATGCATATTTACAGCTTCAGGCTTGAATACAGTAAGATTTTTACTATATTTATGGAGGCATGAGGGGCCCAGGGGGGCTAGAGGGTGGTGTTAACACTATAGGGTCAGGAATACATGTCTGTGTTCCAGACCCTATAGTGATCCTTTAATGTTATTAAAGTAAAATGTATAATTAGAAAAAAAAAACCAAGGCACTGGTATCAACTGAAAACAAATACAATTGACTTATGATAACTAATTAACAGAACACATAAGAAGGGTCCAATACAACTAGCAAAGCTCAGATATTCACAAATGTATTACTGTTCATTGTTCTCCCTTAAGGCACACACTGAAAAAAATATAGATAGATATTACATACACTTTAACAGCAGTATATCACAATCAACCATCTACCTTAAAGGGACATTACAGGCACCCACACCAATTCATCTCATTGTAGTGGTCTGGATGAAGAGAAACTGCAATGTTTAGTTGCCTCTTGGTCTCTAATGGAGTTTGACTCTGTGAAACAATGTTGGACATCCTCACGTTTTGCATAATGTCTAACGTACTCAAAGTTCCCACAGGAAAGCCTTGATTCATTAAGTTCCCCATCGGTGTGATGTTGCAAGAAGAGTAAACGAGCCAGCGCCAAGGCTGAAAAGTGGTAAGTTAGCAACGTAACCATTTATTCACGGGTGGGGTGGAACCTAAAGAAATAGGGGCAGGGACACCATAGTGCTAAGAATACAGTTTTGTATTCCTAACATGATAGTGTTCCTTTAACCTATGTATTCTCCTAGCCAAATTCTAAGCAGATGTCTAAATCAATGGTTATTATTTCACGATGCCACTGACCTGGATGTACAGACCACAAACATGAATGTAAAGAGCAGTTGTGAGCCACATGTCTCCTCCAAGTGGTAGGAATTGTTGGATGTTGTACAGGCAATTTGAATTAATTTAAAAGGACACTATAGTCACCAGAACAACTACAGCTTAATGTAGTTGTTCTGGTGAGTATAATCATTTCCTTAAAGGACCACTATAGGCACCCAGACCACATCAGCTCAATTAAGTGGTCTGGGTGCCAGATCCCTCTAGTTTTAACCCTGCAGCTGTAAACCTAGCAGTTTCAGAGAAACTAAGGGTTAATCCAGCCTCTAGTGGCTGTCTCACTGACAGTCACCAGAGGCCGCTTCCACGATTCTCACTGTGAAAATCACAGTGAGCAATGCTATCCCATGGGCGGTTTGAATGCGCGCGTGGCTCTTGATGTCGGCAGGATGAGGAAAATTCCCCAGCACCGAGGGAGCCCAGTGCTGGAGAATGGTAAGTGGCTGAAGGGGTTGCCCAGCGGGAGGGGGGCAATGATCGTGGGGGCACCTAAGGACTACATAGTGCCAGGAAAACGAGTTTTTTTTCCTGGCACTATAGTGGTACTTTAAGGCATTTTCATGCAAACACTGCCTTTTCAGAGATGGTCACTGGAGATGCTTCCTGGGACAGTGCTGCATAGTAGTCAGCACTACCGATTCAATGCATCTCTATTAGGAGGTGCAGATTGGCCAAGCCAGTTTTTGGCCCCACCCCTATCCTTCATCCTTGCCAATTTCAGCCAATCCGATTGGCAAAAAAATCTGCAATTCTAATATTACCAAGGAGGCACGTCAGGGGCAGAGCACGCGGCGCTGAAAAGAAGGTACGTTTTAACCCCTTATAAGGGGGGAAAGACACCTAAATGATGGCTGTAACACTATAGGGTCAGGAATCCTTTAATGACAAACACATACCTACCTATAGCTAATTTTATCTAAACAATTTGTAAATGATAAGGCTCACATGAGATTATTTAAAATAAAAATTTACAAGTCATGGGTAAAAAAAATGTATACAAATATCATTACTTTGAGTAGTAAGGTTGGTCAGATATATTAAAGAGCCATTTGCAAACCGCATATTCCCCCACGTAGTTTGACATATTCTGTAGATGGATTTGTTAGGAGCAGTATAACTTTGAGTACAGGGTTCTCATATTGAAGTCAGAGTTATTCACTAGCGTGAAAATTAAAAGTGAATTAAAAAATGTTATTTTAGCTTTTTAGCCTAAATTTTGCATTGGAATTTTAAATTGCTACAAAGGGGAGTTTAGTAAACAAACTATCAAAATGTTTGGTATACGTGGTCAGTGACGTCACTAGGGTTGGTGTCAATTACTTCCGTACCAGACCATACAAAATCCTTAGTAATTTTTTAATACTGTTACTCGTAAATAGTAATTTGTGTATATCACTTAATGTAATATAACTAGTGATGTCCCTAACGGTTCGCCACGGACTCATCAGCAGCAGACCGTCCCTCCCAGACCCTCCCACCTCCTGGACAGCATCCATTTTGAAGCTGCATTCTTAGCTGTCCAGGAGGTGGGAGGGTCTGCTGCTGATTAGCTGGAATGTGTCTGCTGACTGTGAGGTACAGGGTCAAAGTTTACTCAATGATTAGTCCGTGGCGAACTGTTCGTGGCGAATCATTCGCGAACCGTTCGGGACATAACTAAATATAACTTTAATACCCCTGCAGTCTTGGAATTTAGGTAGTTTGCCCATTCGCACTCCAAAAAAAGAGATGCATTATCACACAGGCACTTTCATGCACATATAAATACACATTCTGTCGGTAAAAAAAAATATTTGTATTTATATATTTTAAGAGGACCACCCATCCTCCCTACCATTTACCAGAAACTAAATGGAGAATGGAAAGGGGGACACAAAAAAGGGTGATTTAAAGGGGGGTAACCTCTACATCAAAGAACGTCCCCTTTTAAAGCGGAATTCAAAGAAATATTTATTTTACATTAGCAGCAGTCACAGGGGAAAAATAAAAAAAATATATCACAGAACATACATTCTAGCATTGCTTCTGTTATAGAATTGTCCATTTACACAATTTTATTAGTGGATCAGCAGTGATAAAGAAAGCTTTCAAGATGAGTAATATTTTCTATAAATAAAGCTCTTTGAGGTGTAAATAGCTTATTATAAGAGACTATTATCTTGATATGATTTCGTTCTCAGCTCAAGTCTTACAGCCTTGCCTCAAGCCCTTTGTCATGTGCACACACATTGTAGGAAGCGACACACATATTTACTCATTTTAAACACAGACAGTGACCTCCGACATTAAACCTTTAACAGTGCATCAGTCACTACTCACACACGTGCAACACCAAATACCAAAGATATTTTTGGAAAAGGTTAATATTTTTAACAATCTCATGGTCACCTCAATCAGGCAAACACATCTTGACATTTTGTTAAAGGTCCACTACAGGCACCCAGACCACTTCAGCTTAATGAAGTGGTCTGGGTGCCAGGTCCAGCTAGGGTTAACCCTTTTTTCTATAAACATAGCAGTTTCAGAGAAACTGCTATGTTTATATTAGGGTTAATCCAGCCTCTAGTGGCTGTCTCATTGACAGCCGCTAGAGGCGCTAGCGTGCTTCTCACTGTGAAAATCACAGTGAGAAGATGCCGAGGAAGAGAGTCCCCCGCCCTGCGCTGGAGAAAGAGGTAAGTTTAACCTCTTCCACCCTCTAGAGCCCGGCGGGAGGGGGACCCTCAGGGTGGGGGCACCCTCAGGGCACTATAGTGCCAGGAAAACGAGTATGTTTTCCTGGCACTATAGTGGTCCTTTAAGATCTTTCCATCACAGTGGAAACTGTTGGGGCAAGAATGGCCAGCCTAACATTGGAGCTAAAGCTGCCCTGTTTGTTTTGTCTGTTTGGTTTTTTACATGACTTGTTGATGCTTGGCACATTTATGTTATAACAAACAAAGAGGAAGAGAAGTCAACCTAGACCATGTAGAACCCAACAAAGTTAGGACTACTGGTACAGGGAGACTTATCCAGTACCTAATGGAGACTCCAGCGGGCTCCAGGGGCTTAACCCCAAGTTGTATACAAAAAAAGAAAAAAAAAATACCACTATATAAATCCTTAGAAAAATATAAATATATTTCCTGGCCATATCCATGGCAGCACAACAATGGGTAGCTCCTCCCTATCCTATTTATATTTTTCTGAGGATTTATATAGTAGTATTTGTATGGGATTTATACCCCTATATCCGTTCCCTCCCCTATTGATATTGAGGCATTGGTTACGCTAGAGAACACCTTTGAGCATTACTAATTAAAGCTCTTTTTTGGTGTCCTATATTTTTATATACCTATATTTCATATTGGGGTTGTGGGATAGACGTTATCTATCTATTTATTTTTCTTTTGATCACAAGGAGATACACTTTATCAGTCTATGTTTGAGTGACTACTCTATTATTTTCTCCAGATTAATACAGTTAGATACACTCGTCTCTGTGCGACTGTATCATTCTGTATTTTCCATTTTTCTCATTTATGTTATGGCCGAGTGTCACACATGGAAACTTTCAATGTTATTTACTCAAGTGAGAATTCAAGGTAAATGTCAAATTTAAGGTGTAAATAGCCAAACTAGATAAAGTCTCTGAATCAGCGATGCTTTCAATTCAGCTACTCTGGCCTCAAATTTCAGATTCACTTTGAATTCTCAATTTAGTAAAATAACCCTGTATGTTTTGGCATATGATGAACTACTAGGGTCTGATATCAGGACAATTGACTTTGCCACAAAGTCTTCATATTTCTCTGACAGGTATTTATGAAACTAATCTATGTTGATTCTCCATTAGCCTTTTGTGGCAGAGTTTTATTGTTGAAATGGTTGAAAGCGGAGAAAATCCTCCTTTGATAGTCATCTTCCTTTACCCTGTAGCCACATCTCCGGTGCTTCAGAATCCGTTCTATTTGACTTATAAGCTGTACATAACTAGCCTACTCGTTGTGTCTCGTCATGGCATTTATGTGCAAATGGATTTCTTTCCTGTGATTCCATTTCTGCCGATGTGTTGCCCGCTTTTATTTCTCTTTTGCCTGTACGCTGAAAAAAAATAAATGTGGCAGCTTTGGATGACCTTACGTATCCCATTAATTGTAAATGTCCAAGCCTTTTCATGTGTCCTGATCATCTGACCCTGCGTTTTACTTCATTATTTAAAATTATAGACAGTGTAATGTACTGTGAGTGTCACCAGCGTAGCACGGGTAATCTGAAAATAATGTGTACTCTGCTATACAACATTAGCATTATATGTTGCAGATATGAGAGAGAGAAAATGAGAGAAAATTAAAAACGGAAGAAAAGATTCACTCCATTAAAGACAACATGATGTCTATCTTCTTTTTCGCAAATATATCAAAAATTACATGAACTTCCACTATGACTGTATCAGAAGAAAGCCATAAGTGCATCACCATTTACTTTTGCAGGTACTGCAAATACTGCACAAAAAAAAAAATAAAAAAAAAATATAGAACGTTTGTATGAATTCTAAATAATCTACTGCAGTGGAACGAGGATTATATCCAGGAGGAGGAATAAAATATATCCTGGTGGCGACTTCTAATGCCCACCAAATTTGATTAATGATTAAATCTAATCACTTTATCCCCCCTCTGTCCACCCAATAAATAATCATTCTCTGCTTTTTCAGAGGAATGATAGATAAGACCTTTTTTGGAGTATTTTTCCCTTTATCCATGTACATTGGTTTCTGAATTTCATCTAATGCCATCCTAAGAAATTTAGGTATGCAGAGTTTGTCCTTGGACAAAACTCTGTCCAATCAATTCTCAAAGGGACACTCCACTGCTCATTTACAAAACAAATAAAGGTCACAGTTTAGTAGATATACCCAAAATGAAAACTTGGATGAATTTAATTATGCTTTTTTTTCATTGGAGTTATATCTAAAAATGGCTTGCAAAAACTGAGGATCTCTTGTCTGCTGCCTTTGCAAGTCCTCCCCTTCTAACCCTGCTCAATGAGAAGTCTTTGCAAGGCAGGTACCCTGGGCAATTGCTGCCTATGGACTTTAGCGCCACTGAGCTAAACAAACTAGGAAGTAACAGCATAGGTTGTCTGATTGACAGCCTGGGGGGTGTAACCAGAATAATTTATAAAAGTGCCAATTTCGTTTAAAACCTGCTTTATTTCCAAAATAATAAAACGAGGACACACTCTTCACACATAAAGCTTTTTAGCAATCTAAAGTGCTTTAGGGGTTTGGAGTGTCCCTTTAAACATATTTTATTGTTCTATGTAAGCATAAATAATGTAGGTGGACAGAAACGCTTTACATGCCTTGGAGCACTTATCTATAAGTTTGTAAAGATATAGTAATGGGAAATTCAATGAAACAAAGGTCTGTTTAGTGCAATGTATAAAGAAAATGTCTCTATGATAGTGACACATATTACGAAGCCAGAAGTTACCCAGAACATCATTTGCAAGGACACTGGGTTATAAACAAAAGGACCCAGGGTAAATGGTGATCTATTAAAAGATAAGCTTAGAGAGCAATGGCAAAATACAAAACAAAAAACAAACACATTTTGGAACATGCTACTACAAAAAAGTAAATTAAAAAATAAAATAAAAAGACTACCGAGCCTGTTAATGCTTCCCTGGTAATGAGGATGGCAGTAACTGTAAAGGAAAGCTCTATACGTTTTATATTTTTATTGGCTTCTTTCCATAGATGCCTGTATATTTGTAGATATGTTTTTAACTAACTGACAATTTGCATTAAATACATTTGTGATGGCTGTGCTTATGCATAAAGTCTCTAAATTCTTATCTCTGTCTGCTAGACAACCCTAACAAGTCCTTATCCACAATATTATAAATAATAGCAGGTCTCATAAGTGTGTGCATGCAGGGATTGATTGATTTGTTTTTCTGTATGTTTTTCTTTTCTTCTTTTTTTTTTTACAATACTCAGACATTTAAAATGAATCATAAAACAGGGAATCGGAAACATAATTGCCTCAATTACCAGCTAGTTTAAAAAAATAAAGAACGCATAGAAAAAAAACCAAAAACAACTTTTAGCTCTCATGATAACCAGGTATATATATTGCCAGCTTTCAAGCTTGTTTTCTTTAAGCAAATAATACATTAACTCAAACTGACACAAATTAGAGTTAAGGCTCTAACTAGGTGACAGAGAGGACAAAATTCCCTGTTATTAGCATGTGCACACGTTTGGCAGTTCTTCAAAAGCCATAATGAAAGGGGCCAAGGATAATGCGTAGGGTACAGGGCACCCGGCTGCTGCACCTCTTAAGGTGGATTTACGCCATCTACAAGTCTTATGGAATCTCTTTATAGGTGCCCATCAAATTAGTTAACCATTATGTGCCTTCTTCATGCACAGTTTATTAGTTTTACTGTGCGTCTGCTATTTTTATTGCATGTTTTGTATACATATGGTTACTAAATAGAAGATTTTTATGCAACCGCCTCTTTGCTTTTTTTTACAAACTGTTTTCTTTTTTTTTTTATATTTTATTTATGTCAAGGCCAGACACCACAACGAGGTATACAATATAATACAAGCGTGAACATTAACACTAACACATATCAACATTAGTATGAGGCAAATAGTTGCGTATATTCATAAAACCAGCCTTGAGCAATTTAGCGGATGGTTGCTTGTTGACTGTGAGAGTCTGTATATGGTGGCGTCTTACCTATTTTTTAAATTAGATAAGACAAAGACTCCTGACTGACTGTAATACACTTGTACAAACTGCTTTCTTTTGTAACATTAACCCACTTTGTTTCTCTCACTAGGCCCCATTTAATCACATTGACCGGGCATGCACCCTGTCACACCTATTCCCAATCTGTTACATACCATTACTGGTAACATTCACCAAGCCACACACCTATCACATGCCCCTTTAAAGTCACATACATCCATCTACCTAGTAATATTCATCTCACCCACTGGATTACATATATTTACCAACCCAGTCACATTCAGTAAGTAACCAAACGCACCCACAAGGACACTTTCTATCCATTATCAAACAGGCGATACACATACATTCAAATTATGACACAACATGATATATGACCCTGATATATGTAGCTTAGCTGAAACTCCTGAAAAGTTTTTTTGGTTGTGCCCGTCTTTCTTGGCTTTATGCAACGTTTGTATGTTCAGGTACGGACTATATTAACTGCTTTGTGATTCATCTATTTACGCAGGAATATGTTACTGTGAGTTAACAGAACAACTGTGAAAAATGGGCAACTTTATTTTCATTTTAAAACATGAACTTGAGCCCCGTGTTATTAAAATAGCCTCCATGCTATATGGCAGGTCTGAAAAGAACTCAATAGATTTAGCAAAAAAAAAAAGTGGGGGAAAAAAAGTTGGGATATTCCCCTCCCTGCATGGATAGAATGCAATAGGGAGGAATATAGCGGCAATCATTTCTTCACATCAGCTGGAAGTCAATCCTGTCGGTCATTTATTGGCTGAGAGCGTCAGCTGGCTGCTCCATGTCTCCCTAATATCCAGATTTTGGTGGGACTGTCCCAATTTTCAGGTCCTCTCGCGCCATAACTCCCTGGTTGCCCACTTTTGGGGACACCAGGGAATTGTCCAAAATAAACACAGCATGAGCTTGCTTAGGGCACTAAGACGCTGCAGGAAGCACTGAAACAGTGCTGCATGCAGGGTGTTCCCTAAGTGGGCCACCTTGCATGATGGACTGGCAGCCTGGTACACATCATTCACGCCAGGGCGACGGGTCATTAACCGGGGAGGAGCCCTTTTTCAGGAAGGTCGGCCCCTTTGGAGGCAGTGCTAGTGACACAATCGCATCACTGGTCCGCCCCCATTACCTCCCTCCCATCAGCATCCCGATTCTTAGAACGTCGGAGTTGGGAGGTATATGCACACATAGCCGTGGAATCTTTTTCTGGGCTGGCTAATCATGCCCCGGCAACATACGTGTTAAACTCCATATGGGCAGCATTTCAAAGCAAAGTGCTGCACATACAGAGTCCAGGCACCAGGACCACTTCAAAACACTGAAATGCTCCTGGTGCTTGGAGCAATCCTTTAATTCAACTTGGATATTAAGTTTGCACAAATGGCTTAGCCTTTGAATTTTTAGAGGAGTGACAAAACTAGTTTAACGACAGACTCAGCCACATCCTCCAAATAAGGAGCTTAAATAGATTGTCATTTTTTGTTCTCGTTTTGTAACATAGTACCAGCAATGCACAGGTAAATGCTTCATATTCACAGGTTTGCTTGATGCACTGCAACAGTGTCTCATCTGTCTCCTAATCCTCCCACCTCTCTCATCAGCATGTATAGGGGAGTAGACGGGCCTTAGATGTGAGTGAAGTAGCTCTGGTACCTCATTACAGAGGCATGTGCTGCCTCTCTTCCCCAGGAATCAGAGAGGATGATATAAAAGAGCAGGTCTGCGAGGAAGCGGGAGAGGAACATTATTCAGAATAATGGAGAACAAAGACTGAATCATGAAGTAGTGGGCTGTATTCGAGAGGTACAAGGAGCAGGCCACAAGTGGGATGCTGTAGGTAATATGAAATTAAGATTAGCATTGGAACGCATGAGTTGAGCTACCCAGAATGCTTTGCTGTCAGAGTACAACACAGTAGCTAAGTGTAGCAGCATTAATTAACTGATGTAGAATTAGAGCACTGATGCGTTGTATTCTATTGTTGGCACTTTATTTTGTCTGTTTGCACTTTGCCTTAGCTTGTTTAAGCACTGTATGGAAGGCTAAGATTTAAAGAAGGCATTGTTTGTCCATGGCCCCAGTTGGTCTCAAAAGATGCCATCAGAGGATGCTGAAATGGGCTTGCCTCAATTTTATTTCACTCTTATTTAACAAATATATTAACACATGTTCTTCTGAAACAGGGAATACTTTAAATATACATACATACATTAATGTCTCACTTCTCCCAGAATCCTCTGCAAAAAAATGTAGGGCACAGTTTGGTTAACTATGGCCTCAACTAATATTTTTGGATATGCTTTTCAACTTATTTAAAGGGACCCTAAAGGCACCAAAGCAACTTTAGCTTAATGAAACAGATCTGGTGTACATATCATGCCCCTGCAGTCTGACTGCTCAGTTCTGCCATTTAGAAGTTAAATCACTTTGTTTATGCAGCCCTAGTCACACGTTCTTGCATGTGAAATGTACAGTGTTCCTAAACACTTCCTGTAAATAGAGATCTAATGTTTAAACGTCCTTTACTGCACACTGTTCAATTTAGAATTTCTTATCTCCTGCTCTGTTAATAGCAATTTAGACCATGCAGGAGCCTCTTGTGTGATTAGAGTTCATTTTACAGAACAGGACATACATTTTGTTTTATAGTAAGTTAACATCTTATTGAAAATAAAACTCTCTTTCATGAATGCTGTGTCAGTTGCAGCCAGGTGAGGTATGACTAGGATTGAATAAACAGAAGCAAAAGTGATTTAACTCCTAAATGGCAGACAATTGAGTAGTGAAACATCAGAGGCATGATCTATACACAAACACTTCTTCACTTAGGTAAAGTTGTTTTGATGCCTGTGTCCCTTTAAATCTGTTACAAAGACTTTCCAAATGATGTATCTACAGATATCACTATTAAGGTGCATGGGGACTTTTGTAGATAAATAATTAGTTTTTTTAAAAGCTTATCCATAAGATAAACTACAATTTATATTTTTTCTTTAGGACACCTTGTCAACTGGAAACTCTGTAGGCATCTAGAGAACTTGTCAATATCCTATATATTTTCAAAGGATGTCTATTTTCATCCTTGGGTTTAACTTTAAACTTGAGAAAAGGCCTTGCCACCAATCGTTCGTTCGAAAAATGCAACAAGCTCGGCTTTGTTATAACTCTACTCTATGCTGCAGACCTTTCGGCTACTGCTCGTCAGGAGTGATTTATCATTCCATGTTTTATGCATAGCCCAGAGAGAAAAGGGGAGGTTAAACTTGGGGCAGCTAGATAAATGGGCCATTCACTTTTTCCGTACTTTAATTTATTTACGCACACAAGTTTTCCTTTTAATTGTCGAATGAAGTGACAGGTCAGTTTAAAATATCTCAGTCTTTTTTGTTTCTTGAGGTGAGGTAGTGGTATTTGCATTCTCCTATACATAGAATAATCTAGCAAAAATCCATCACTAATAAAAATTGTGTGCTACATGGTAAGCATACTATTTATATAAAAATCATACTGAAGATAAAATTAACTATTGACTGCATTCTGTCTGTGTAGTTCACGCTGAGCAGTAGAGTCACCCCTTTGCACAATGATTCATCCATACAGGCAAAAAAAATAACAAATGGTTTTGTGACACTCTTCGTGTATCCCACAACCCCCTTCAGTCCTATAGCTTTTGCTTTTTTACTTTCTTCTTCCTCCCGTGCCTCTCTCCTAATTTCCTCTTTTAGAGTCTCTATATCCCCAATCCTAATCAGTTTTTTTGTTTTTTTTAAATGAATACTTCAAGCAGAATCATACAGGGTGCTGTAGTGGTTATGGTGCCAGGAGTACAAGTTTAGTTTTTGACTTCTTGCGTAGGTCTGCCAGGAATCACTCCCCTCTTCCTCTCAGTGTCCAGGAGCTCCTGCTGATGGCTCACAGCCACTGCTCTGCCAGGCTGAGCTGAGAGTTTTAAGGGAGCCGTAACTGGTGCTGTAGTGGTTATGGTGCTTGGAGTATTCCTCTGTTGCTTCTCAGCCTCTGTTTCCCAGGTGTCAGTCTCATTCGCACAATTTGTATGCCCATATATTTCCCCTTTCTTATGCATCCTAAACCCACTCTTTGTTCTTCCACTTTCCACTTCCTCTACCATCCATTGGTATTACACCATCTCTCCTGTCTCCTTTACCTAACCCTCCTATGCATGATGAGTTGTATGTGATGGGAGTATGTGACTGCATGTGTAGTGGGAGATGTGTGAGTGACTGCATGCATGATGGGATTTATGTGTGAATGGGTGTAATGGAAGTTGTGTGTAGGGATGGTATTGCACAAGAAGACTGTTTGCGTTCTGTGTGTGGGGTTGTCTCAACGTTCCATTCTGAAAAAAAAAAAAAAAATGATGTGCAACCGCTAGAGGCCCAGATCACATACTCAATTGCAATAGCAAGGAGAAGGAGGGTCTCCACATTACCTATGGAACTGCAGAGGATCCATCTCTTTGGTCTGTGGTCCAGGTGAATGCCTGATTTAATGTACAGTAGTGATGGCTCTAGCCCTTTGAATGCTAGAGTTTTATCATTCGTAGGGTTAAAGACATAGGAATCTTATGCTAAGTTAGCATGTTTATTTTAGTTCGGTTTTATTGGAAACATAGACCTCTAAGGCCATTGGGTTCAGAAATCCACAGAGAAAGAAATGAGAGGGTAGATGTGTAATTGCTAAGTGTGCGAGAATTCACAGCACAAGATGCTATTTCAGCTTTAAATACAATATTTAAGTAGAGAAAAAATCCAACTATTTACTCTCTGTTTTTCAAATGTTTGCCCAGACACTCTAATAAATGTTACAAGGAACCATTTTACAGATTAGACCAACGGAGCAATTTGAGGAGATGTAGGGTGGTTATAGTGAGCACTAGGAGGAGTTATAGGGAGAATTATATTGAGTAATAGGTGGAGTTATAGGGAGGGTTATGTGAAGTAATAGGTGGAGTTATAGGGAGGGTTATATGGAGCAATAGCACGAGTTATATGGAGTTATAGGGAGGGTTATATGTAGCACTAGGTGGAGTTATAGGGAGGGTTATATGAAGTAATAGGTGGAGTTATAGGAGGGGTATATGAAGCAATAGTAGGAGTTAGCAGGAGGTTTATGTGGAACAATAGGAGTTATGGGGAGGGATATAACAAGTAATAATAAGAGTTATAGGGAGGGTTATATGGAAAGTAGGCAAGCTATTTGCTGTCTGGTGCTAGAATGATGGCGTTGGATGCCAAATGTATACAGAATTCCCATTAGCCAACCCAGAACTCTTATTTCGCACTGGCTAATGGCACTACAATGAAGCGGACAGTTGTGGCGTTACCACTTTTGTAGCATAGGGGTTAAACTGTGTGTGTGCAGTGCTTCATGACAAAATGCTGCATATTAAGACTCAAGGCATAACCACTGTAAATGACTGAAGTGGTGATGGTGCATGGAATAACCCTTTAAAGACTTGTATAGTTTACAGAATGCATTTTGAAGAGACACTCCATGATTTAACACATATGCTAATAAACTAATAAAATGTGAATAAGTAAAATTGACGAAATCTGCTCTTCAAAAGGGAACAAATTCAGTAATGTCGGAATGTTTACAAGGAGGGAGGAGGATAGGAGTTTTACAAGCAGACTGCAGGAATATTAATCAGAAAGAGCCTGTGCCCCCTCCTTGCCTTGCACAAAACAAAAAAAGGAACACGCAGGAGCAAGATCACAGGCTTTGATTTCTTGGAGAGCTGGTTCTCTGTACCTGGCAAGCTCGGCTTGTATGAGGATGAAACTGTGTGTCTGTAAACTACAGGGAGGTGGCAACAGGTGATGCTTTCAGTAAGCTGGTGTTGAGAAGGTATAGAAATAAATCCAACTACACAGCCGTAAAAAGCTAATATTGCCCCCAGAAGCACACATCTAGCACATCTTCATCTTTTTCTGCACAAACACTTACAAAGCACAGATTGGCAGAAGGGATGCATGGGCCACCTGCAGTGCAGCAACTAATGCTGGACTGCAACTCTCACTATACTCAACCAACCACTGACTGGCTGAGTGTGACGTGGTTGTAGTCCATTAGATAGTCCCCGGGCTACTGTTGAATTAAACAGAAAATGTATGTCTTGCGGCAAATAGTACACTTAAAAAAAATAATAATAATAACGTTAGAGCGACAAACAAGTACATTGAATGGGAACAACTAACAAAAGAAAAAAAAACAACAATGAACAGTTTACAAATATTGCACATGAAAATAAGAAAGAATGAGGTAGAAGCAGGAACACAAATAAGGTAACAGGGATAAGCTAGGAGGTGGCAAAAATGGGGGGGCAAAAATCACAAAAAGGAAATGCGGTCGATTAAAAAAATGGTTGAAAAAAGTCACAAAACAAAAAAGTTACAAAATAAAAATATAAATAAGGGAGAGTAGGAAGTAAAAAAAAAGCTAAAAAGGAACAAAAGGGAAAAAAGAAAAAGAACACAAGGTTAGAAATGTAAACATAATAAGATTTAAAGTACCGATGGGAAAACGAGAGACTGTGACATGTCATGATTCCCTTTTATTCCAGAAGCTTGGTCCTTAAGGGGTTAAACGAATGGAGGAGGAGACGCTGTTTTTTGTTTTAGATTATATGAGGCTACAAAATGGTATCAAATGGTAGCCCTGTTATTCAGCTAAAATGCTGTCTCTGATGGGAGGTTCAGCCTACCAGCAGACTAAGAGGGCCAAGTTGGTTGCCTGCTGCTGTAAAATATCACTTATTCTAATATCAACTCCTGCACATTTACTAACTGCGTGGCTCTTTCACGTTACCGTTTTACCAACTCAAGCCGTCTACTGGCACGCAGCATTCCCATCTTGCAACACTATTGCCATGGCGGGTTATCCGTTGCACCAACCTGTCACATCAAACAGTCATCAAAAATCATTGCTTGCGACACAACTAGCGTCTACATATGTATAAAACTATCAATGTCCCAGAAAAGCAACAACACACCAGCTGCTCGAAACAGAAAAGAGATCTAATTATATAAAATGCGAAGGAGAAAAAAAATAAAAAGTTGAGGATTTTGTTTTTCCCAAGCACTTATTACATTACATTACACTTCTGTCATTATTCATTCAGCGTACGAAAAGTCGCATTGTGTAAAAAAAAGAAGAAAAAAAAAAGTCACATGAATAATAAAAAAGTTACAGTCTTACACTTTCGTATATACTGTACAGGCAATGAATCAATAATAAGACTATTGATCTCGTAGCAAATATTGGAAATGACACAGGTAAGCTATACATTTCTGTTGCGCCTGACACCCATAACAAATACAGCACATTGCAACTGTCAGGATGAGTGCAGAAGATTTGATACATTAAAATTGAATTCAGGTGACATCAAAAGACCTCACGATCTCCTACGATTCTCCTTCTCGGCATACCTCATACAAATTCATGCACTGTGGTGTCTTTGAGGTCAGAGAGTGGACCAAAAGATGAGTTGATACAAAAACTAGAAGGGTCATGGACAAAATGTGATACAACTCCAGATGGTTGTGTTTGAAATTGTGTTATAATGCATATTGGGCTTTACTGATGCAATCAAATGTCTACACTGAATACAAACTAAACAGCAGAGATAGAATATTGGTGCATGCGCATTAGAATTGATGCGTATACAACCGTGCTCTTTGTCACATGACACAGATATCCTTTCACAACAAGGAAACACAACAATACATCCAGCACAAACTGAATGCACAGTTTTCACTTGACTTGAAGCAATCCAATCCAGCTTTATTTGCCCACATAGGGTTATTGAAAAAAAATAGTGTTTACTCACATAGCAAACGGCAACCCCATATTGGGTTCAGAGTGTGACAGAGTAAAATGTATATCTACATGTTTCGTGAAAAACACTTAATCAAGACAGGGTAAACTGCCACACTCCAAAATGTAAAAAAAATATGTGTTTTTCTTTTAAGTGAGACTGGAAAATCTCCAAGACTAGTGATAATGTAGTTTATTACATACCTACCAACATTTTCTAATGGACAAAGAAAGAAAGACACTATGATTTAAGAGAAGTAAGTGGGTGTGTGACCAGGGGCACTGTTGTTCTGAGATATTTTAGAGGACTTACTAACAATTGTTGCAGCTAAAATGTAATTTAGAACAAAAACAATGTATCTTATTTATACAGATTAAAATCCAAACACATTTATTGTAGTTTAAAGACAAATTACTGGGACAATGATTGCTATGGAGCTCTGTTATATACACAAACACACCACCAATATGGAGCTCCTAGAAAAGAGAGACAGTGTGAAAAGAGGGACAGAGGGATTCGGGCCCAGAATAAGGACTGTCCCTCCTAAAGAGGTGTGTATTATAGACTACATTTTCTTTGATGCACAGCTATATTGGAAATTAAGTCCAAAAATGCTGATATTACATATTATTGTCAAATCCTTACTCTGTTTGAATAAAAAAGTCAATGACAATACATTTGATGTGACTGTAATTTTGGAGGGATCAGAGTTACTGTCATTCTTTTTTAGACTATCCATAGTTTTGGTATCTATGTGAATTACATAGGTTCTCAGTATTAAACAGTAAAATGTTTTTTGCAAATACAATGAATCATTTTCTGTAAATACAATGCTTAAGCCCCCCTTAAGCCATTTGAAGTGCTGTAAGGCAGGGGTCGGCTACCTATGGCCCACAAGCCGCACCAAGCCCTTGAAATACAAGGCATCTGGCCCAACGTCTGCCCTCGTTGCAGTCTACCCCCACCGTTCCACAGATCTGAGACGGACAGAGTTCTCCACACAGTTCTAGACAACTCATGCTGTAGAGATAAAAATACAGAGGTCCTAGAAAAGATGGACATAGGATAGAAAAGAGGAATTGTGGGGCCAAAATAGGAATTATCTTTCCTAAACAAGAACAGTTCAGTGGTGTGGCGTAGACCCTATTGTTCATAGGTACAACTTAACAAAACAGTAACCAAGGATAGCAATGCACAGTGAGCTAGAAATGTGATCTTTATATAAGGACAGAGCACATAGTGGTAACTAAACCAGCAACACTTATAACCATAACTTGGTGAGTAATATTGGCACTAGTGAGCTGACGACTTTAGTTTCATAGGTCCCTGATAAGCACACATTAACACGGCTTCACTCTCAGTTTAGGACACACAGCAAAATATGAGCATGTAGCTTAACATCCAACATACACACTATATCCGCGTTATGAGAATAACGACAAGGCGTATAACCCAAGGACGGCCCTGAAAACTAAAACAAGAACTGCCCCCTTGCATGTTAATCTCTGGACTAGTGCCTTCTCATGGGTTCCTTGTTCATGGTGGGAAGAGGGACTCATAACCTGTGGAGTATGTTGGTTTGGACTGACCATTGCATTTTAAGCCCAAACACAGCAAATCTATAGGACGTAGTGGGTCAGAATCACTTAGATCAGAAGCCCAGTCCCAAGAGCCCTGTGTCTTACATGAACCCCTGTCATGCCATGACACATCCAGAGAGTCCTTGAAAGTATTGGAAGCGGGCACATAAAGTGCCTAGGTGGGGAGACATATAGTCCAATAAGCAAGTGATATCAGAGGGCCCACGTGGCTACATTTCACAACGTATTTGGAGATTATGTATCCTTCTTGGTAAATATTTTATAAATAAATATGTAAAATGAGATGCCACCTGCACAAAAAAAGATGTAAGTGGCCTAGAGTAGGGTTAGACCTAGGGGCAAACAGCAAGAACTGCAGATGGTACCTTCACCGGAGCGATGTGGACATTAAGTCAATGGTGACCGTTGAATAGTGGTTTACTGTTCTCCAGGTGTATCAATAACAGAAATTAGTATGTGACTGCTTTGCGGTGCTCTGAAACAATAGACAGTTCAAAAAACAATAGACACATCTTCCTTTACGCCTAAAGATTCCGAGTTTTCATATGGAGATCCTACTGAACATACAACAGAAGCAGACACACAGGGTGAGCAATGCAGACACATGGCGAGCACAACATAGGCTGGCACTCTCTGTACACTACAGAGAAACACATTGCAGCCATGTGTGAAGTCACACTGAGCTATGTATTTCGCGCTGTGTGCCAGACTGCATTGTGTGATAAAGGGCATGTGTATGTGTATAGCCGTGTTTGTGTTTTTAGTACAGAGACACAATGCTATATGTACAACAGCCACACGCTGCTGTCTATACATGTCACACTGCATGGCACCCTTTACAAAGGGCGAAGATTCCCAGAAGCCTTGGCTAACGCGGGGACTTGGCGAATTGTGCCGCTGAATTAATTAGCATGAAATTGGAAGCAATTACCATAATAATGAAGTGGAATATTTAACTACCTGAGGAGGGAGGCAGAGGAGGGGGAAAGAGAGGAACGGGTATTTACCAAAAGGAGATTAGAAGAGGTAATTTGTGTTAATGCAAGTCAACAACTATTTAACCTCTTTGCTGCCAGAACCGATGCCAGTGCACTGCTAAGCAACAGGCTGATTTACACAGTTACAAACACAGATCAATCCCTTTATGGGACTCATTGACTAGTAAGTGAATGGAAGAGCTGTACTAGTCGAGCAGCTCGGCAGTTTCAAAGAGAGGTACCCTCTACCTGTTTAGTTGCTGGGGCTTTCGGCTGGTTAAACATTCTGAGAGTTGACAAACCACGGCATGTATAAAGGAATAGGTAAAAGAGGCTTGGTTGACTCCCTGGCATTGCTGTGAGTAGTGGGTATTAAACTACAGCCTTGTGTGATCAGTTATTGAGTAAGGTTTGTATTCACTAAACAGTGACATCAAAAGACAAAACAGAAGGTTTCAGGAGGAATCTCCAGATCAACCATGTTAGCAAAATATTGTTTCAAATTGTGGACAGAATTTTGTACCTTAGTTACCATTCTACAGCACTTCTACGTCAATGTTTATTGAATGAGCCCCATAGGCACGTTGACTTTTCAATTTACATTTTTGGATTAAAGGGTCATTCTAAGCACCGAAACAAGAACTAGCTTAATTAAGTGGTTTTGGTGCCGCTTTTTGGAGTCCCTTTAATTTAAATAAAAACTTTCATTCCAGATCTGACGTGCTCATTTTCTTCTCCTTGAGCTCTACCACATTTCTGATCTCGGGCCTGGAGCAGCAGTTCTCCGACCTGATGATCATTGTGCATAGCATGTTTACATTATGATAATATCAGTCATCATTGTTAGATGCCAAGATATTTTGCAGCACAATACAATTATAAAATTGGAATATTTGACAACAAAAAAATTACATACAGAAAATGACAAAGACGAGAGTTGAAGAAGGCTCTGCTCAATGAGCTTACAACCTATGAGATACTTAAAGCTCTAATACTAGGTTCTGATAAGAGGCGAATAGCTTGGCTTATGACAGCTAATGTCATAACAATAGACAAGTGATTAACAGTATTATTCACAAACGTTATCTGTGAGGCATTCAACAGGGTTATTCTCTAAAGTGTGAAATTCTGGGATGTCAACGTGATTTTACAATTTTTAGACAAACAGGGTTATTCACTGGAGTCTAGATTTTGTCCGATTGGAATGGCTATTTTCGTATATATACTATTTATCTATATATCAGACTGAATCTTTATGTTAAGGTCAGAGGCATTCGTTGCTATCCGCATCTTATCTCAAAAGTATAAGACTCAGAATATGTTCAAAGCACCAGTTTTAAACTGAATCGCGACCAAATGCATCCAGTAGAAAGCACATTCACAAATTATCGTTCACTTGCTTTTTGCAGCGAGCAGGCAAACAGTTAAAAATCCCCTGGCCAGCCAGTTGCCACATTGAAAAAAAATTGTAAATATATAATCTTATGTAGGGGTCAATATGACCTCAATATTACTACAAGGGAGATATTAAACCTTCCTTATGCCCCTCAGACTATGGCAGCAACTACACAGTAACAAAAATCTGCAATTTTGCAGCCATTTCTGCCTTTGTGCCCACATCCAGAGACATTGAATGGGGACTTTGAAAGAAATAATGGGGAATGGACCGATCACCCCCTCAGTCCCAAAATAGGCGACGGGTGGGGGCTATATATACCCCTAGCGGGTGGGGGCTATATTCCTAGCGGAGGACCTATTTTCCCTATCAGCCCCAATCCATAGGTATCAGGTGGGGGTTAATAAATATACAAGAGGAGGAAGCATACTATTTTCACCTCTGAAATTCTGCCCATTGTCCACCCACCACCCCTAAGCCCCCCCAAGGAGGCAAGGGTGGCCAAGTCTCTACCCAACACGCCATTTAAAAAAAAATCCTATCTACCCCATGCACCCTAATCAAAATAAAACACCAAAAAGGAGTGAACTGCAAAAATAAAGATGGAAAAAATTAAAACCTGATGCAACAAAAATATATCCATGTGAGCCCTGCTCGGGCTCCACAGAGAATTTAAGACCGGAAAGCGTTTCAATGCTGGAAAAGGCTTTATTGAAGCTTTCAAGCACTTTGAAATCTCCGTAGAACACCGATTATAGCTCGTTGGGAATCCCAAGACAAGTCTTGTGAGAGATAAGACTTACCTGTTAAAGTGCTCTGACTGGTTGGCGTACAAACCTGTCAATCCTTATGCCATACTGCGATCTCAAAGCGTTATGACTACTTTATAATCCAAAAATTGTTAAACAACGTGAACTGTGTCTGGATTCTGGAGTCCGAATGGCCCACCGATGGCTTTGCCCTATATACTACTGGTAATTCAGACTATAGTAGTGAATAACCTCCAAAATAGCTAAACTGAACTTATATTGGTCTAAAATGCTGAATTCACTTTTAATTACCTACAATTAGTAACAATTCACATTTTAGTGAATATTCATGAAAGTGGGTTCAGAATTCTCCAAGTCAGCCATATTTTTAAGTTTGGCTATTTTGGCCGAACATCTGAAATTCACCTTGAATTCTTGACCATTCATAATCCAGTTAATATGAATAAGTTAAAGTGAATATGGAATCTGTGGATGAGTAAAGCTAGGCAGACACCCAGTGTTATACAGGAAGCCAAGTACTTTTCTTCTCGTGTCTAAACTGGCAGGTTCCTTCACATCAGGATTAGCTCTGACTTCTACCTGTCACAGAGAACACCTGATGCAATGTATTGAGGAAGCAGTGGACGTGTCATTTATGCCATTAGCAAGTTTGCAATGATCGCTAGCTCAAACGCATATTGTCTGAGGATTTACAATATAATGATGTTCTGTTCGACAGCTAATGTCAATTTAGGGGGGACGGACGAATGAATAGAAGACAAAGTGGGACTTGACATTCTAAAACTACGGATATGATGTCCTCGTTGGCTTTTCGTTTGATACATTAGCAGACAGACTGCCACAGCAATCAGATGAAGACAGAGAAATAATTAGTCAACCAGCCACTGAAAATGAAGGTGGCAGCGATCCGATTGCAAGCTCTACAGGACAAGAGGCACAAAATGATTTCTCAGCCCTCGGGAGATGACAGACACCAGCAATTTGCCGGCTAATAGAGTTCACAGCCTCTGTTCTTCATCTGCCTGCGAGGCCTTCTCAGGAAGCGTTCGTCCTGACAGTTAAACCAGCAGCCGTCAGCCCCCGGCAATTTATTCCACAGTAAGGTCACCCTGACGTTGGAGACAGATCTGGGGGACAGGCAAGCTTTGGAATACACTAAGTACACGTGGGATTCACCCCAATGTGTCTAAATGCTGTTGATCTTTTCAAGAAAATTAACCCAGATATAGTTACAAGTCACTGTCCCCCTGTCCCCCTCCCATTCGCTTAACCATGGGTTTAAAATTCAAGTGAGTAGGGAAAAAAAAGAAAGAAAAGAAAACTGTAAATTCTGTATTATTCATTTTGATAATGTCATTATTGGGAGTTGAAGTTTTAAATGTCAGTGCGAAAAGGACACAACCATCAGCTGTGACTAGGCAACAGGATAATTTATTTATTTATAATCAGATCAAACATGATCTAACTCGGCCAACAAGTAGACCAGGCATTAAACACAGCCTGCAGTTTAATTATCAGTAAGGGCTATTTACTGTGCAACAGAGTTTTCTTCCAAATAGGAAACTATTCAGCAACTTGATGGCCGTGCTGTCTCAATTGTGGATATGTCTCGTGATCCCTGGTTCATATAATACTTGTTTTTATAAAATGCAGGCATTGGCTTAGTAGTATATACCAGAATAAAATATATCGACTCATTGAATTCAAAACCTCAGCTGTTGTGTGAGTGAGGTGCTACGTTCAGGACAGCTAAATGAATAATTATACAAATTAAGACACGAGAAGGCATGTGGCTCAGCAAAGGAAAGTTAAAATAGTACCAAACTAATAGCGTTAATATCGTCAAAGCTATTACCCTGCTTGAAAGAAATAAAGATACAAAATGAAGACAGTTTGTTTAGAGGGAAAAATCTCAGAGCTGGGAAGATAAATTGGTCACAATTAGCTGGGAAGGATCTCTCAGAAGTACAGATTATGCTAAGTCCAATGCAGAGTCAAAAGACAGAGCTGACGTTTGAAGCTGAACTTTGTAAACATGGAACGTTTCCTTTTAACTCTAATCATGGGTATTAAGTTCTATAACTGGAGCTGTTTAACAATTTTAGAAATTGAATTTAGGTTGAATATTGGATAATGCATAACCTGGTTTTAATATTAAAGGAACACCATAGTGTTGGACTACGTTTAGGTCCCCGACCTCACACTGGAGATTGTCTGGAAGCATTGTAATTGGCTCAAGCCACCATTTCTGATGATGTCAGCAGACTGCTTGTTTTTTTTTTTTGAGGCAAACAGAATGTAGATCTACAGCTTCAGGCTTGAATATTGTAAGATGTTGCTATATTTATGGAGGCATGAGGGGTCCAGGGGGGCTAGATGGTGGTGTTAACACTATAGGGTCAGGAATACATGTTTGTTTGTTTTTTTAATTATAGAGAGCTATTGGCCTTCTCTTGTGTTTTTATTTCATATGACCTATACTGAAAATATCGTCAGAGGAATATGCTACAATTTCTGAACAATATACCTGTGAATTAGAGACTTTAATTTGCCTGTTTCCCTGAGGAATATCCTACATGTGGGGAGTTTAAATATCACTGTATGCTGTTTTACCTGAGCTGGCTATAGCTCCCATAAATGTGAATTGGCATTTTTTAACCTCAGTGTTGTCTGTGGCCACACTCCTTTAAGTTACTGAACCATTGGTCCCCTCTGTGTGTTTCCTTCTTTCATATATGCTAATGAGGATTTGACCCAAGAGGTCCTGAGAATTTCTGAAGAATATACCTGTGAATTAGAGACTTTCATTTGCCTGTTTTCCTGGTATTTCTTTTAAATGTATTTAATTTATTTTATTAACTTTGTTCTTGGGGCCCCATGTATCTGTTGTTTTCTGTTTCTCCAATCCGATAATACAACCTTGTTGGGCAGAGAAAGCCTTATCTTTATTGTTTTTTATTGTTTATAGTGTAAAGAATCCTTTCCTCTGCCATATATGATACATTGTTTTTACATTCTTTTTCCTCAATCAGTATCATTACGGATACGTTGCTTGTGCGTTCCTCATCCCAAAAAGAATACCATTGCATTATATCTAAACTCTATCTCATCAGCCACTTTGCGGGTAATAACCTGCTCAACTTATCTAGTGTTCTTATATCGCGTTGTGGTTTGACATGATTGGCTTTTTATAGGACTATGTTAATGGCTACTGCTGATATTTTTGAGCACAGCAAATGACTGATAATGAGCACTTCAACCCTTCAAATAATTTAGCAACTACAGATTTTAAGCTCACATGATAATCTTTCCTGTGAGAGATTTTGTTCTCTTCTTAAATATGAGTACATTATCTGCCTTTATCCAGTCGTTTGATACAACTCCTAAAAGAAAGTAATCCTGAAAGATTAAAAACAGCAGTCTGGAAATCACCACACTTAGATCCCTAAGTACTTTTAACTTTATTGTCAAAAACATAATAAACATCAGTATACATAATGAACATAAGTGTTCATAACTATCAAGTGGTCACCTGATATGTTTTATGCACATTAGACTTTGGATTATATTCACGTAAACTACGCTAGGACCCATAGCACTGAATCTTTCTTCCTTTTTTCTTCCACTAACCTTCTTAGGCCTGAGTCATAAATAATCATCAAGAGGAAAGCTATAGGCTGCTAATCCTCTAAGGTTCAACCAAAGTCACCAAGCAGTGTCGGAGTCTTCTTTGAGGGGGAATTAACTGTGCAGCAACAGGCAGCATTAAACGTATGTTTTTTTAACTATGGAGTTACATACAACAATAACTATGGAGTTACAGTTGCAACAAAAAGTATGTGAACCCTTTGGAATGATATGGATTTCTGCACAAATTGGTCATAAAATGTGATCTGATCATCATCTAAGTCACACCAATAGACAATCATAGTCTGCTTAAACTAATAACACACAAATAATGAAATGTTGCCATGTTTTTATTGAACACACCATGTAAACATTCACAGTGCAGGTGGAAAAGGTATGTGAACCTCTAGACTAATGACATCTCCAAGAGCTAATTGGAGTGAGATGTCAGCCAACTGGAGTCCAATCAATGAGATGAGATTGGAGGTGTTGGTTACAGCTGCCCTGCCCTATAAAAAAACACACACCCGTTCTGGGTTTGCTTTTCACAAGAAGCATTGCCTGATGTGAATGATGCCTCGCACAAAAGAGCTCTCAGAAGACCTACGATTAAGAATTGTTGACTTGCATAAAGCTGGAAAGGGGTATAAAAGTATCTCCCAAAAGCCTTGCTATTCATCAGTGCACGGTAAGACAAATTGTCTATAAATAGAGAAAGTTCAGCACTGCTGTTACTCTCCATAGGAGTGGCCGTCATGTAAAGATGACTGCAAGAGCACAGCGCAGACTGCTCAGTGAGGTGAAGAAGAATCCTAGAGTGTCAGCTAAAGACTTACATAAGTCACTGGCAAATGCTAACATCCCAGTTAGCGAATCTACAATACGTAAAACACTAAACAAGAATGGATTTCATGGGAGGATACCACAGAGGAAGCCACTGCTGTCCAAACAAAACATTGCTGCATGTTTACAGTTTGCACAAGAGCACCTGGATGTTCCACAGCAGTACTGGCAAAATATTTTGTGGACAGATGAAACCAAAGTTGAGTTGTTTGGAAGAAACACACAACACTATGTGTGGCGAAAAAAAGGCACAGCACACCAACATCAAAACCTCATCCCAACATCAGCACACCAACATCAAAAACGTTTGGTTGAAGTTATTGCTGCCAAAGGAGGTTCAACCAGTTATTGTATTCCTGACACTATGGTGTCCCTTTAACAAATACGTACTAGTGAGGTCTGAAAGGTAAAAAATAAAATTCAAAAAAAGAAATAGAAATCCACATCTTCTTCTATCCTAGAACGGGGCGCCTCCATCTTTGCTCACTATTAGTCATTATCAGAAGCTCTGACCAGTCACAGTAAAAAAATTAAAAAAAAAGCATAAAATGAGGCAAAGAAATAGAAAAAAAACAACCTTTGTCTATCCTTCTCCAAAGTGTCCTGGCTGTGTGGGAACTGAACTATGATGCCCACTGCTAAATCTTTAATAACAAAGAAAATAGAGGATCACATGAAAAAAGGTTAAAACGTTATAGGTGACTTTTCATGTATTATTCAGTAATGAAACGGACGAGTCTCCTTTAAGCCTTGAGCAGTGGTGATTTTTTTATTCACAATAATACATTCTTTTGTTTCAACACACATTCTTTTGTCACAACACACTTAAAGGAACTGTATGGGCACCATAACTTGTTAGACTTTCACCCAGTCTCCACTCCTTCCAAAAAATCTTTGAAAAACACACTTCTTCAGGAAAGCATATAATTTAAACTGTTAGTGGGATTTCTTCCCCGTCCTCCCCCATGACTCATCTCCTGCAACTGTCAAAAATAACCTACCAAGTTCTTCTAGCAACCTATTTTATTACCCCTACTTCTCAGTGAATACTCTTCTAGCAACTTATTTCATTATCCCTACTTATAACCTTTGGGTCACTATACCCCACTCCATCTAGCATCCATTTGTCTGGTTACAATTATGTGTCTGTTAGTCCACCCATTGTACAGCGCTACAGAATTTGCTGGCGCTATATAAATAATAAAATAACTTAATCGAGATTAAGTTATTTTGGTGCCTAGACGTCCCAGGCGCTTTCTTGCTTGAAGGGGTTAAACCGTTCTCAAAAGGTTTAACCATAAAGGTTGCCATCCAGTGCCGGATCTCCCTGTTCCCTGTGGCATTTGGTTTCTTTAACAGAGTATTAGGAAGGGCAGAGTGCTGCCGGACAGGTTGTAAATTTTATAAAGCTACATAAAATCACATATCTCAGCAAACAAATATGGGGATTTATTTCCACCATATGGCCATATAGTGTTAGGCCCACCACTGCTTTACAGTACCCCAAAATCGGTGGGTTCTACACAAATTCCAAACGTGGGAGACAAATTAAATAGTGCTAAATAAGATAAAAGTGTACTTTAACAATTTCTTGTAAGAGCATTGTGAATAGATATAATGCAAATTCAATGTGATAAAAAAACAGAATGAAAAAAATAGTGTCAAAACTAAACAATTAAAGTGATGGCGCTTTGATGTATATACGCACAATGCATATCGTATGTCTGCTCCATATCAAATAAAATTATTTATTAGAGAGACATGGTTATTGATATTATGATATATCAGGGTCTATTCCTTTTAATAACTAATGGGCTGAGAAGAGTTACTATAAGTGTTAATATAATATATTGGGAAGAAAAGCGGTTATTAATGGTAAAGAGAAAAATAAATAAATCAGAGAACCACTGATAGTAAATCTGTACAGATCAGCATATTAAA
>OW240916.1:47970113-47993816 GCA_933207985.1 Pelobates cultripes
AAAATAAATAAATAAATAAAAGACTATATAAGGATTCTACTTGAAATGGACAAATCTGGCCATTAACATTTGCTGACACTACAGGAAATTGACAGAAGAAAACCACAGGATCTGCTTTACTCCTTATGCAGCATAAAACAGACTGCCGTTAATTTCAGGCAGGTAAGAATGCATCTGTTTACATTAATATAATGGTCCGTTTCCCATTATTTAAATATTGGGAAGTATTGTCAAGGCAGCTAATTCCTCAATTCCTAATAATCCCTCACAATATCAAAAATGTGTTATTTTTTTTTAATCTGTTCCGATTGTCAGACAAACAGAGATATTTTAGCACTTATAATGTAATATGGTCTCCAGAGTAATATAATTCTCTTACTATAAAATCAATAGAGCAATTTTAAATACTCCACTGACCAAATAAGAAAAAAAAAAATACTGATAAGAAAATGAAAACATGCGTGCATTTAATTATTCATTTTTTCATTAGGTGTACATCTAAAAACATCATGCAAAAGCTACAGATCTATTGTCTTTGCAAGCCCTCCCCTTCTAATCCCTCCCTGACTTTCTGTGGCTGTCCAATCACAGTCTCCCAATGCAGCTCAATGACAAGTCTTTGCAAGGTCGGTGCTCTGGGCAATTGTTGCCTCTTGAGTTTGTGCTAACCAAACCAGGAAGTAACAGGACTGGCTCTATGATTGACAACCATGGAGGGTGTAACAAGGTTAATTTATAAAAGAGCCAATTTCTATATAAAATCTGTACTTTTTTGGGGGGGTTTTCTACAAAAAGGAGGACACACTCGTCAACACAAAAAGCACTCAGCAAGCTAACGTGCTTTAGGGGTCTGGAGAGGAACTATTTCCCACCACTATCAAATATATAGACATCAGGACAAACACCTCTCACCTCCAATTAATACACAGACATCAGGTCACACACCTCTCACCTTCTCCTAATACACAGACATCAGGACACATACCTCTCACCACCTCCTAATACACAGACATCAGGACAAACACCTCTCACCTCCAACTAATACACAGATCATGACAAACACCTCTTACCTTCTTCTAATACACAGATCAACACACACCTCTCACCTATTAAAACACAGATCTTTACACGCACCTCTCACTTCCTCCTAATACACAGGCATCGGGACATACACCCCTCACTTCCTCCCAATACACAGACATCAGGACATACACCTCTCACCTTCTCCTAATACACAGACATCAGGACATGCACCTCTCACTTCCTCCTAATACACAGACATCAGGACATACACCTCTCACCTCCTCCTAATACACAGACATCAGGACATGCACCTCTCACTTCCTCCTAATACACGCACCTCTCACCTCCTCCTAATACACAGACATCAGGACATGCACCTCTCACTTCCTCCTAATACACGCACCTCTCACCTCCTCCTAATACACAGACATCAGGACACACACCTCTCACCTCCTCCTAATACACAGCCATCAGGACACACACCTCTCACCTACTCCTAATACACAGGCATCAGGATAGACACCTCTCACCTCATCCTAATACACAGACATCAGGACACACACCTCTCACTTCTTACTAACACACAGCCATCAGGACACACACCTCTCACCTTCTCTTAATACACAGCCATCAGGACACATACCTCTCACCTCCTCCTAATACACAGACATCAGTACACACACCTCTCACCTCCTCCTAATACACAGACATCAGGACACACACCTCTCACCTCCTCCTAATACACAGACATCAGGACACACACCTCTCACTTCTTACTAACACAGCCATCAGGACACACACCTCTCACCTCATCCTAATACACAGACATCAGGACACACACCTCTCACTTCTTACTAACACACAGCCATCAGGACACACACCTCTCACCTTCTCCTAATACACAGCCATCAGGACACATACCTCTCACCTCCTCCTAATACACAGACATCAGTACACACACCTCTCACCTCCTCCTAATACACAGCCATCAGGACACATACCTCTCACCTCCTTCTAATACACAGACATCAGGACATGCACCTCTCACCTCCTCCTAATACACAGATATCAGGACACACACCTCTCACCTACTCCTAATACACAGACATCAAGACACACACCTCTCACCTCCTCCTAATACACAGACATCAGGACACACACCTCTCACCTACTCCTAATACACAGCCATCAGGACATGCACCTCTCACCTCCTCCTAATACACAGACATCAGGACACACACACCTCACCTCCTCCTAATACACAGACATCAGGACACATACCTCTCACCTCCTCCTAATACACGCACCTCTCACCTCCTCCTAATACACAGACATCAGGACATGCACCTCTCACTTCCTCCTAATACACGCACCTCTCACCTCCTCCTAATACACAGACATCAGGACATGCACCTCTCACTTCCTCCTAATACACAGACATCAGGACACACACCTCTCACCTCCTCCTAATACACAGCCATCAGGACACACACCTCTCACCTACTCCTAATACACAGCCATCAGGATACACACCTCTCACCTCCTCCTAATACACAGACATCAAGACACACACCTCTCACCTCCTCCTAATACACAGACATCAGGACACACACCTCTCACCTCCTCCTAATACACAGCCATCAGGATACACACCTCTCACCTCCTCCTAATACACAGACATCAGGACACACACACCTCACCTCCTCCTAATACACAGACATCAGGACACATACCTCTCACCTCCTCCTAATACACAGCCATCAGGACACACACCTCTCACCTCCTCCTAATACACAGACATCAGGACATGCACCTCTCACCTCCTCCTAATACACAGACATCTCTTACTTCCTGATTTGCGAAACATAACTTCTCACTCCATCTCTCTAACACACAAACACACACACCACCTACCAACAGACACATTTCTACCTTTCTACAGTAGTTATGTCTCTTCCTCATTAAACTCGTCAGCAGATTAGTCTTAATTGGATTGTGAATTAGAAGGGACTTTGTGCTCGGCAGAGTTAATTAAGAGCTCGTTACTATTTTTCTGTGGCAGAGTCATCTGTTTGGGAGGGAGTGAAATATGAGGGCTTAAATTTGCAATTCCCCTCCACATAATGTACAGTGATTATAACCTCATTGGAAAGAAGAATGTGGAACGTACTGTGTGATTTTTGTTGACTGTAAATTAGATACATGCATAAACATAAAGATATAAATGCAGGGCAAGGGCTGGACCTGTGGTAATTACAAAGTTACTGGCTCCATTGGTAAACAAGGGGATAATGTGTTCCTAATCTTAAAATGTAAATAACAAAGTAATTTTCATGAAGCAGGTGCTGTATTGGCAGGGTTTCCAATTCCACCATGCATTTCTGTATAATGTTTTCCTATTAATACCTCCCAATGGCCCTAGATTCAGTGGGACAATCCTGGTTTTTGGATTCTACACAGTGCATGGAAGCAATTATGTAGAGATAAACTATAACTAGGTAAATATGGTGGATCTAGCAACTATTTATGAATGATAGCGGCAAATGCAGAGTATACAAACAGTATATTTCCCATGATGCCATGCTTCATGTCATCCAAGGGATTTCAGAGCCATTTTATGTGCACAGCATTACTTGCAATCAAAACTCAAAATTTTGACTCGCCACTAGGCTTTGGCAAGTGAAAATTTTGCAATGTCGAGTAGAAATTCACCACTGGAGGGTATACTAAGGTTTGCACTGGCAAATAACTAAGGCCTGTCTAGTAGGATAGGACTATCAAATGTAAGCTCTGCTTACAATTTAGCATTTAGTTCATGAAATATTCTAGAAAAGATTTTTAACCTACCAGCAAAATCCAGTATTAGTTCAGTATGCAAGATATGTAAATCAATCTTTGCTTTGTAAGCATTTATACGGTTACCTTTATGCTAGATAGATTTTGTTTTAAAAATGTTAAACATTTAGTGTTACAAAGAACAACAACGTGTACAGTTAAAGGAATGCTTTTGTCAATACAAGTAGATTGGTCAACGGAAATGCACTTTCTTTAAAACAGTCCATAATAAAATAGAAAAATATTCTCTATTGATATTATGAAATTACCATCCAACCAAATTATATTAAGTTTAGCATTAGAAAAGAGCAGACTTTGGAAATTACACATTGGAAACCACTTATAACTTGTCTTAACCGTTTTTTCCCCCAGGTCACAATAGGACACAGCCATGCATAGGACACAGCAAGGCACATATTGCATTAGGACAGTTGCAGCCGAAATACCATATTTTCTCAAATCTAATTCACCATCGAATCTAATGGGCATTCAAACTTTGAAACCTGGAAGCCAAAAAATGTTTTCACTGGCAAAAGTAATGCGTACTTGTACAAGAAGATACTACTATACAATATTGTGCAACAAAGACAATGTTTATTGCCATATACTGTAGTAGCATTGATGGTATTTGGATTTTGGGGTTACATGTTAACACTATTCTTTTACTTTTCAAATTGGTCGATAAGCGAGGACCGCTCTCTGACAAGGGCGAAATTCGCATTCGCATTGCAACAAACATGCGAGGTACAGCTTTACTGTACACAGAAATAAAGGGGCCAATTAGATTCGAGTAAATGCGATATTTTGTTTCCAACCTGTTATTGTTACTAAAATAAAGGCAACAGGCGAATTAAAACTACATCAGTGTGTCTGAGAGGTACAAACAACAGAAAGTTATCCTGGACCACGTTTCGGGGTGCTCCCCCCCCCTTTTTATTCTCAGCAATGTTTCCAATCCACTAGAGAACTGCGTTTATCCCAGCACAGTCTTACAATATTCATTTGTGCAGAAGCATCTTTTATAAAAATGACAATACTGTAACTCCCAGGACCTGCCCATCCACAGATGCCATGCTACTTTCCAATCTTTCAATGTCCGCTATTTCCCTCCCTACTGTTATTTTTCTCTAATCTTACTCCCACCCCCCCACCCCCTTTTCCTCATCTTATGAGCTGCTTTTTTGTGTGCTTCTGTCTTGATCACCATGGCTGCTTTAAATTCATCTTTGAACATACACCTTATATACTGTTATTAAACGCTGCAAGAATCAAATTATAAGCTGGCTCCATTGTCATCTCTGCAAATATCACAGTACCGAGCACTCGCTGGGTTACAGCCTCTATCTTACACAATTCTATCTTTTTTTTTTTAATAGTTTTTATGCTTGCTAGAGATTATCTGCACATCACTGCCTCACTGACATCTGTGGCAATTACTGTGCCCCCTGCCCTGCCAGCTGAACTTTATACAGCCAGCACACAAAAGGCAATCAAGTCTCATTCATGGAGAAGATTAACCCTGCCTTCGCTGGGCCAGATAACTTGTTAAAAACATAAGAAAATACTTTACCAGACCAGAAAAAAAACCAGACTCTTATACAAACTGTAAACCATTCTACAGTCATACAACTACAATTATATTCAGCCAAACAGTGAGCATGATGGGAGTCTTAATCCACCATCGATGGAGTGGCTGAAGTTCAATATTACTCATCTTGATGGACTCTTTTTGTCTTTTTTTATTTTTTACCCCACAGACATATTAATACCAAAGATACAAGTGAACAAGGCGCTAAAAAAATGATAACACACTATAACAACTTTTTAAAATTGTAATTAGCAGCACGTTATAGCGTGTCCACAGACAAATGCTTTATTTTCGTGATTTTAACTTTCTTCTTTGCTCGACAGATAAAAAGGTGTTCAGCAGTTGAGCGCTTTTCATATCCTGTTATATCTAAAAAGACATAAAAGACTTCTGCCTCCCCTCAGTTAAAACTACATACCCCATAGAGTTGTTCATTAAATCCTCATTATGGCATCACTCATTAACCTCCGTTAACGAGGCTCTTAAATGGCCATTCCAAATTAACTTAAGAGCTTGCAATCAATTAAGCACAGCGATTATAAAGGAGGGGGGATTATCCTGCTCCGGCCAAATCAGGTTGTGTGCGGTGCTAGGTCACATTACCATTTCAACTGCTGCTGCAGCTGCCGCACAGCCTCTGCTAATAAATTGGGTACATTTCAGCTTAATTGAAAAAGCTTAAAAACATTATAGAATATTAATATATTTCATAAATAAATTCTGCGCTGTAGCTTGGAGCGAGAACACACGATATTCCAGTAGAGAAGTCCTGAAAACCCTACAGCTCAGGTTCCTACCTGATAAAAATAAAATAAAATAAAAAAAGAAATATTAAAGCTTAAACTTTTTAATTGGTTTATGCGCCGAATAAAAGTAAGAACATGTTAAAGCCACACACACACATTATATATAATCAAACACAGATAATCTGGAGTGTTTTTGTGACTAACTGCAATTACAAATGTACTAATTAGGAATAAGATGATCAAAGATTCACTGTACATAGAGAACTCTTTATACCAGAATTTATATTAAAAAAAAAAAGCACAAAATCAAATTTAATGATTTTTATAGAAATTTGCAGCTTCTACATTTAACTAGTATAGTGTTCACTAAGATAACCTAAAAAACACAAATCTGTATTTTTGGGTTCTTAAAGGGACACTATAGTCAACAGACCAACTACAGCTCATTGTATTTGTTCTGGTGACTACAGACATTCTCTGCAGGCTTTTTAATGTAAACATTACCTTTTCATAGAAAAGACAGTGTTTACATTACAGCCTAGGGGTACGTCCACTGACCACTCCTCAGATCACTACTAGAGGTGCTTCCTCCTGCTCTGCATGGAGATGTGGAACTCTCCTCATAGAGGAGATGCTGATTGGATTGACTGGCATTTGGCCGCACCCACCTCCTTGGCGATCTCTTTCACTATAGGAAAGCATTGGATCAGCTGAGATAATTAATTCTGATGATGTCAGCCAAATAAGCAGATTGGGACGGGAACAGTGTCAGTGGACCCATGCAACACTAAGTTTTAACCTTTTCTAAGGGGACGATGGGGGGCAAGCCATCTAAATTGTGGTTTTAACACTATTGGGTCAAGAATACATGTTTGTCTTCCTGACCCTATAGCGTTTCTTTAAAAATAAACAAAAAATAAATATTAATACACACATAAAGAAACCTAACTAAATCCAAAGTCCTCATTTCCAGTGTGACGTTTGTAGTTTGGGGACAAACAAAATGAAAACGAATGTATTTATTCATTAAACTGGAAAGTGAGGGGAGACGATAAAAAGTTTTAGGTTCAGAATAGGCTGTTTTGACCTAAATAAAATAAATGAATTTCTTCATAGTGCCTGGCCCAGAGTTAACATGTCACACGCCATAAAGTCATAATATCAAGGTACTACAAAGGAAGCTGATAGCCATGGTTGCCCGACTGCCCATGAACATGAGTGAAGTGAGAGGTGAGCGGAGAGATGTGGATGAGGTGGTTGGAAGAGCGGGGGGGGGGCAGAATAGGAGGCCTAACTACTAACCGATAAGCTCATGATTCTGGAATACAAGTTGGGAGGGGCAAAAAAATTAAATAATAATAATAAAAATAATAAATTAATTCAGATGTTGTTTAACTGCAGTTAACCCTCCACAAGCAGAATAGAGTTGCCATCTAGGGGTAGCCCCGCTCATTACCAACCTACCACAATTACTCCAGCTCGATACGCTACCTGAGGTTTACTAGGGGGTAAGGCGCATAGGCCTTCCACAAGGTAAATGATATTACTGAGAGGGGAGGGGGGACGTGTCTCTCCTTCTCTCGATCACATATAGGTTTCTTAACGCTACCCAGGTATTGATGACGTTGGTAGGGTTGGGGACCCGTAGCGGGAGTGAGGGAAGTGGGGACTAGGTTTGCACCACTTATGATGCTAGGACCAAGCAGACAATCATCGAGATGTTTGACCTTATGTGGAGAGAGCCTAGACCGGGGAAAGGGGCTGGAGAGGGGTGAGAAAGTCCCGAAGACCTGGGTTATTGATTTTCGTTACATTTATAATCTTTTTGCTGGTATGTCACTTATACATGTCTCTATTAATGTTGGATGTAAGCACCGAAGGGGTATGATCTGTTCCGAATTAATTTTGTTGTAATTTCCTTGGGCGGAGCCTGGGTTGCGTTCCTCAATCCACATTCATGCAAGATTTATTACGGCGGGGTTCTATGAGATACCACCTCCTGGTCTGGTTATCGGGGCATGTCCCTAGCACCTTTCGTCGTAGCACGAGTCCCCTCTTGGGGCGGCCGTCGCGGGGGCCGGGGAACGTGAGGAGCATGTGGGGTGTCTTGGGCGAGTGCTGGTCCTGGATCGGGGATTACCATGGCATACCGCCGCTCCCCGTCTGTCCTCACTCTTAATTGTAGGGGATTGAACATCCCACAGAGCAGAGTCCACCTCTTACGGGAACTGAAGAAAAAACATGTCTCGGTTGCTATGCTGCAGGAAACGCATTTTAGAGAAGGAGCGGCCCCCAAGCTCCAGAATAGATCCTATCCAGCCAACTACTTCTGCAATCATCCCTCAGCCCGTAAGGCCGGAGTCACCATCCTTAACGTTTCAGGAACTGGACCAATCACATTATTTACAGGGGCGCTTTCTCTTCCTGAAGGGCTCCATTGCTGATAAGTTCTACACATTTGCAAATATCTATGTAACCAACAGACGGCATGCACAATTTATCAGGGGAACATTGGCAAAGCTGAAAGACTTCGCAGAAGGCGCCTTGATTCTGGGGGGGACTTCAACGCTCCCCTGGACCCGCTACTTGACTCTTCGTCAGGGCAACACCTGTGCATCTCCCAAGTTAGCATTCGCTCAGATCTCTGGGAGACATGGGCCTAGTGGATTGTTGGAGGACCCTTAACCTTAACTTCAAGGACTTCACACATTATAGGGCACTTCATGACCTATACTCCTGTATCGACTACCTTTTCATCAGACAGGTGGGCCTCTCCCACTTATTAGAAGCCACCATAGAGCCTGCCAACTGGTCGGATCACGGCTCGGTCACCATTGAGCTTAAATTTCCTCTATTTCGATCCTCGACCTAGACGTGGAGAGTCAATGAGGCCCTGCTCTTAGAGCTGAGGTCCGGGAGCAGGTCTCTCAAGCACTAGACCTTTACTTCCAGGAAAACTGTACGTCGGACACCTCACCAATACTGATTTGGGAGGCTCATAAGAGTGTCATTCGGGGCACGCTCATATGCATTGCTTCCCCCCCAAAAAAAGATAGCCCTACGGGAGATGGCTGACCTTTACAAATCAATCTCAACCGTGGAACTCCTGTCAGGATAGTGACAGGGATCCAATACGCAGAGTGCGGACAGGAGGAGGTACGTATACCGGACCTTAGAATGGCCGGACTAACGTGTGGACAAAACAAGAATAGTCAAAAGGTAAGCCGAGGTCGAGGGAGCCGGAGGACAGGTAAGCGAGGAACAAGCCGGGTCAAAGGAGAGGAGAGAGCAACAGGACAAAGGTATAAGCAAGGTCAAAACCGAAAACACTAAGAGAGAGAACGCGCTGAGTGACTAGCAAGCTAGAACCACGACAGGGCAATGAGCAGTAGTAAAAGTTCCCTTAAATACCCTGTCACCTTAATTGAGACCACGCCCCCAAAAGGTCCGGAATTGCGGTTCCCGGCACTTCACGTTAATGATGACGTCATGACGTCGACGCTAGCCGTCGCGTCATAAAAGGGGGAGGAGCTAGCGCGGCCGGCGCGAAAACGGCCGGAATTGCCGAAATGCTAGGGGAGGGGAGCCCCTATGAAGAGAGGTTGTCCTCCTCGGAGGCAATCTTAACAGGTAACCTGACAACTCCGACATAAACGCTCTCAGCTGATGGAAGTCTACGGGGAGCTGATGCAAGCTAGAAGACAGCTAAATGAACTCCTAATGCGAAGGTATCTTCGCTCTCTACAGCACTCCAATGGCTTTTTTGTACGCCCATGCAAACAAAGGGGGTAGATTCCTTGCTCGTCTTTTGAAAGGTAACACTCCTCGTACGCAGGTTTGTAAACTGCGCTTATCACTGGGAACCACATCATCTTTCCCGAATGATAAAGCAGAAGAATTTAGGACATACTATTGATTCCTATACAACCTGACCCCACCAGGCGTAGACAGCATGGGAGCGACAGAGACCATACACATACATGACTATTTAAACATCAATGTTGCGAGACAGGTGATACTGGACACGGCAGCAGTATTGGACACCAAGATTAGCGTAAAGGAACTCTCTGCTGCTTTGAAGAAGACCAAAACGGTCAAAGCACCGGGCCCTGATGGATTCTTCATGGGATATTACAAGAACTTCTCAATGGTGCTCATGCCATGGTTAACGAAAGCCCTCAACACTGTTGCGGAGGGGGGGACCTTCGGGGCCATAACTGTCTTGCTAAAACCCAGAAAAGACCCATTGAACTGTAGCAGTTATCGCCCGATCTCACTGCTGAATGTGGATACCAAGCTGTTCACGATGGTTATGGCATCTAGACTCCAGTCCGTCTTGCCATCTTTGATACATGCTGACTGGATGAGATTTATTCCAGGGTGAGAGGCATGAGAGAGCACACTACGGATGTTGTCAATCCAACACCATGTGAGGAAGACATGGAAACACCTCCTATTACTCTCAACCGACGCTGAGAAGGTATTTGACCGTGTGACTTGATGTTATATGTTAGCCACCTTGAGGAAAATGGGATTGGGACATAGACTCCTTGCCTGGATCACTACCTTGTATGGAAAACCACGCGCTGCGGTAAGGGTCAATGGGGCCCTGACAGCCGACTTTGGGACCAATAACGGAACAAGGCAGGAGTGACCGCTGTTGTTCGCTATGTCCCTGGAACCTCTGCTCCAGGCACTTCGCCAGCACCCAGATATTAGGGGTTACACCTGGTAGGGGATGGAATATAAGGTCACCACCTATGCGGACAACCTTTTTTTCATCACTAATCCTCGCACCTCAATGCCCTGCCTCCTCTCAGAATTTAAACAATTCGGCAGAATCTTGGGTTTTAAACTTAACCTATTAAAATTTTAAGTTCTGAACATAACACTCCCTGTTGAGGAATATACTGCCCTGGATCCACTGTTCCCATTCCACTGGTGCTTTGGCAAAATTAAGTATCTTGGAATTTGGGTAACCTCAGACCCGCAAGACATTTACCAACATAACTTTATTCCCTTGCTGAAGACACTGCTGACCTAGACAGATGGGCATACCCACATGTGACGTGGCACGGGCTAATAGCAATGATCAAAATTAATATACTCCCACGGGTCCTTTATCTCCTTTCGACTATCCTGCTGGCTTTACCGGCATCCTTTTTTTTCACCTTAAAATCGGCGGTCATTCGATACGTTTGGTGGGGGAAAGATCAAGACTCCGACACGACTTACTCGGTCTACCTAGACATAGTGGAGGCCTAGCGTTGCCAGACTTTAAACAGTACCATCAGGCCGCGGTCATGCAGCACATCTAGAGTGGCACATGGGTTCATCGCAAAAACAATGGGTGACTCTAGACAAAGAGGGAACTCCTACTGCCCTGGAGTCAGCCATATGGAAGGGGGGTTCTGGAAACTTGGAGCACAAGGACGGAGCAGGACCAGTGGCGCAAACCCTAAGCAGCTGGAGGGAACAACCACACGTCTCGCCCACTCCTAGTCCTTTACTCCCGGTCACTCACAATAGCAAATTGGGAGGGGGACTCCCGCCAAGAGCCTGGCCTTACACAATGGGGCGATACATAGCCTGGAATCACTGTTTGAGGGTAGATCACAAACTCCTCTGGCCACCCTCCAATACATGTAACTGAAGCATTACTATGATCATAAAGACTGGTTACACAGAGAAGCATTACTATGATCATAATGAATGGTTACACAGAGAACTCATCTGGTTTTAATGTATCTGTGAACAGGGTTTGAACTGTGGTCCATCTCTGCCTTAGTCTTGCTGTCTTGCCTCTGGACCACACTTCAGTTCTTGTTTCTGCCTAATGTCTATCCTAATGTCCGACTTGTCTCCAGGCACTGGGGGCTGGACTTTACCCTTGGTTGCACCTGTCAATTTCAGCCCATCTGAAGCTGATACCCAATTAGCCAGGTTTAAGACACTGCCTCTCCCTAAGGGGAGTGTCAGTTCATTGACTCTGGTTCTGCTGTTTGGTTCCTGTTGTTTCGTGTCTTGATCCAGTATTCCGATTCCGACTGATTCTGGCTTCTGACCTTTGCTTGTTTTTTCGATTTCTCTGAACTCTGGCTTCCCCTGACTTTGGCTTTCCACAACTACTCTTTTGCTTGTCCTTGCCTGTACTGCAAATTGGAGTATATCCCTGCACAGCCTCCATGCACAGACTCACAGGTCAGGTGGCGTCTTGCCTGGTCACCTTGGTCTGTGTTTATTTGCAAGGGTATATCTCTGCATACCGGACTCTACATCAAGTAAGACCCTGACACAGGGTACCACACTTGATAGAGCAGTTTCCACACCTTTACCAGTTTCTCTTAGTCGGGCACCAGACAACGAACAACACCTTTCGCAGGCAATGGGCAGAACTCTTGTGCAAGACCTTCTCCACTCAACAATGGGACAAAGCTTTAATATGGCAACATAAGAGCTCCATTAGCTTGTATTACCAGGAGATGAATTATAAACTAATATCTCTGTGGTATAAAACACAGACCCTATTCCATAGAATCTTCCCAACGATCCCTCAGACATGCTGGAGATGCCAAGTGGAGAGGGGGACGATGATACACATCTGGTGGGAATGTTGTGACATTGTCCCATATTGGGAGATGGTGACAGAGATCTTGGGGGACACAACCAATTGGTTGGCTGAACTGGCCCTTCTGCATATTTCATCACAAACTGTATCACTATACAAGAAATTGATTCTACAACACTTACTAAATGCGGCCAAGGCACTTATCCCAGTCTACTGGAGGCGGACTGAGATCCCCAGCGAGGAGGAATAGATCTGCAGAGTTGAGGACATTCCGAGGGAGGAGGAGTTTCATGCCTCCCTGACAGGGAGGCATAGCTGCCGTGGTTCGCATTTGCATCCTGCGCCCTTTGATATGTGGGGGTCCCCGGTGCCGGGGGGGGGCACGCGCTGGGGAGATTTATATTCTTTCTACTTTCTCATACCACAGACTCATTCCCCTGTCAACTGAGGACAGATGGGTGGTAGAACTGAAGAAGGGAATTGAGCTTTTAAAGCAGCGTATACTTTCTATCTGAACGAACGAGAAGGTTACGCAATTTAACTTGCAATGCTCTCATTCCTCAACTATGTCTTTTGTAACTGATAATATAATAGCTGAGCTGACAAGCATTGGAATGTTTACCAAAGATTTGTAAGCACGTATTGACCAAACTAAATGATGAGAGGCCTGCGCGCTTATTCTCCTACCTAAGTAACTAATTTATGTTTTATTCTTCTGCAAAACTACTCTACAAATAAAGATTCTCAAAAAAGTATCAAGGTACTATTCTAAGACGTACCAAAATACAAGGGAGCAGTAACAGAGGTATATGCAGTGGTCAAATGTCCATACCTTGTATTCCAAACCTTCAATCAATGATAGTGGATATTACTACCAGCATCTTATGCAATACGTTTTAAACTCAACATAAGCTCACTGTTCACACCCAAGAACGTGTCCAAGACCTCATTCATCTTCTGGGTAAGAGTAAGCACTGTAACATAATTTCATGTTTCATGATAAGAAGGTATCACAGCCTGACAACCATCTGTTTTATCGCTGATATTGTAGCTAGCTGAGCTCTGAAAAGCCCTTTCCGTAACTAACACACTGCATTTATCCTTTGGTCCTGAGTAAACAGCAGTATGTACATTTGGTGTAAGTATCTCGCCCCATTTACTAGCATTTGAACTCCCTGGGAGCATGTGTGTGCAATCTCCTGTATCACTGTGGAAAACTTCATTTAGCTCCTGTGAAGAGCGAGCAGCAAGGGAGCAACTCTGGGCCATCAGTTCTGCTAATTCTCGAAGGCCAGCATTCGTATCGGAGTTCCAGCACTGCATGCTAAAACCATGGGGGACTCTGATAATATGGCTATCAACAGTGGGTCTGTGGGAGAGAACAGCGAAGATAGATAAATAGATATTGAGAGAGAGATAGCTTGATATAGATGGATACAGAAAGATTATCACATATAGAGATAGACAGACAGGTACAGACTTGCATAATCTAATAGACACACTTCAATCAGTAGATAATAGGTAGGAAGGTTAAAAAAAGGTAAAAATAAATTATTTTGAGCCGAAGCACTGGGACAGACTGTATATTTTGTGCAAATGGCATAGACTGAACTAGTAAGTGGCACTTTAACCAGATTGTGTGTTATGAACACCATTGCTTTTTTTGTGTGTGATCAAAATGGTAGGCAGTAGTTGGAAATAGCTGAAGGGTGAAAAGGCCAGTGAAGGCAGAAACGTGTAATGAGCATGAAATGTAATAGTTAGTGAAGTACATTTGGTTCGGAGTTACAGCATTCGAAAGTGAGATAAAAAATAGTGGGCTAAGGAACAAAGCTGTAGACACTGGAGAATTGGAAAATCACTACTCAATCTGCTCTAAGTTCACGTTATTTTAAGTGAAAGAATGAGAATAAAAGTACAATTACATGTATCGATCACTGTGCATTAATAATATAGTGCACTGATGGGGAGGCTTTGTGTTTTTATGATGTACAGCAGATAAGTGTATATGTAGCGCAAGTCACATTCATGTGTTCTACACACTTGCCAATGAATGGAAGATACATTCACATGTTCTGTTTGAATGTTGCAAATCACTCTCCTAAACCTACACAATAAACCCACAGATAAAAGCAGAGATAAGCTAGAATGCAACTGGATATCTCAACATTAAGGCCAACCAAAAGCATTTCTGGATAGCGGCAGTCGGTACTTGTCTATTAAATTCTCGTTATGGAGTCCTGTTCTGAAGGATAAAACTCTTCACCAATCTATTAACAAAAACACGACCTAGTGGTGGGAGATTAATAGACATGTCCCCAGTGGGGTATCCATCTACTAATGGATGTTTTTATCAGAATAATGCCCCGTGCCACAAGGCTTGGATTGTCCAAGAATGGATCCCCAAACACAACAGTGAATTCAGCTTACTGCTGCGTCTTACCCTGTCATCTCAATCCTAATAAGCACCTGTGAAATGAGCTGGAATGAACTATTTGTACACGAGATCTGGTCAGCTGGACACAACAGCGAAAAACATTGCAGTCAACATGGGACATCATTGCCGTGGAGCACTCGAAGCACGTTGCAGAACTCACACCTCCAGAAAATGAGTCTGTTATGAACATGCACACTATGTGATTACAACACTAAATTCTAAAATTGATTTAAATGACAGAGCTGTGTGGAAATGTCTTTTTGTGATTTCGACAAAGTGGTCATCACAATAGCCTGTGTCCAATTACCCAGTTATATTTAGACATGGTTTTTTTTTACCAACATTTCTACATGAATTGTTTCATTTTTCAAGTATGCGGAGATACACTGGAAGAATACAGCTCTGTTACATAATTAAACCTACACAAAATAAAATATTAAACATTAGCAGTTAGGTAGGTTTATGGGTGTTATTGAAAATACAAGGAAGCAGTTGCTTTCTAATTGTCTGAAGTGATTAGTACATAAGAAAATTTGTTTCATTCAATACAGGATTCATTCATGTGGCGTTTTAGTCTGGCCGAATTTTGCCACTTCTGAAAAAACTATTTGGGTAACGCAAACTAGCAGGATAGTTGGCCTGTGTACTGCAAAATCTAAATATTATGTATATATTGTGCACTGCATTTTCGTACTATTTAGTAACCAATAGAAGGAAAATAGGAATAAAAAAGTTCATCTATATTTATATTTTATATATACAGTTGCAAGAAAAAGTATGTGAACCCTTTGGAATGATATGGATTCCTGCACAAATTGGTCATAAAATGTGATCTGATCATCATCTAAGTCACAACAATAGACAATCACAGTCTGCTTAAACTAATAACACACAAATAATGAAATGTTGCCATGTTTTTATTGAACACACCATGTAAACATTCACAGTGCAGGTGGAAAAAGTAAGTGAACCCTTGGATTTAATAACTGGTTGAACATCCTTTGGCAGCAATAACTTCAACCAAACGTTTCCTGTAGTTGCAGATCAGAAGTGCACAACGGTCAGGAGTAATTCTCGACCATTCCTCTTTACAGAACTGTTTCAGTTCAGCAATATACTTGGGATGGCTGATGTGAATCGCTTTCTTGAGGTCATGCCACAGCATCTCAATCGGGTTGAGGTCAGGACTTTGACTGGGCCACTTCAGAAGGCGTATTTTCTTCTGTTTAAGCCATTCTGTTGTTGATTTACTTCTATGCTTTGGGTCATTGTCCTGTTGCAACATCCATCTTCTGTTGAGCTTCAGCTGGTAGACAGATGTTCTTAAGTTCTCCTGCAAAATGTCTTGATAAACTTGGGAATTCATTTTTCCTTTGATGATAGCAATCCGTCCAGGCCCTGATGCAGCAAAGCAGCCCCAAACCATGATGCCCCCACCACCATACTTCACAGTTGGGATGAGGTTTTAATGTTGGTGTGTTGTGCCTTTTTTTCGCCACACATAGTATTGTGTGTTTCTTCCAAACAACTCAACTTTGGTTTCATCTGTCCACAGAATATTTTGCCAGTACTGCTGTGGAACATCCAGGTGCTCTTGTGCAAACTGTAAACATGCAGCAATGTTTTGCTTGGACAGCAGTGGCTTCCTTTGTGGTATCCTCCCATGAAATCCATTCTTGTTTAGTGTTTTACGTATTGTAGATTCAGGGATTCAGGGATGTTAGCATTTGCCAGTGACTTATGTAAGTCTTTAGCTGACACTCTAGGATTCTTCTTCACCTCATTGAGCAGTCTGTGCTGTGCTCTTGCAGTCATCTTTACAGGACGGCCACTCCTAGGGAGAGTAGCAGCAGTGCTGAACTTTTTCCATTTATAGACAATTTGTCTTACCGTGGACTGATAAACAGCAAGGCTTTTGGAGATACTTTTATAACCCTTTCCAGCTTTATGCAAGTCAACAATTCTTAATCGTAGGTCTTCTGAGAGCTCTTTTGTGCGAGGCATCATTCACATCGGGCAATGCTTCTTGTGAAAAGCAAACCCAGAACTGGTGAGTGTTTTTTATAGGGCAGGGCAGCTGTAACCAACACCTCCAATCTCATCTCATTGATTGGACTCCAGTTGGCTGACATCTCACTCCAATTAGCTCTTTGAGATGTCATTAGTCTAGGGGTTCACATACTTTTTCCACCTGCACTGTGAATGTTTACATGGTGTGTTCAATAAAAACATGGCAACATTTCATTCTTTGTGTGTTATTAGTTTAAGCAGACTATGATTGTCTATTGTTGTGACTTAGATGATGATCAGATCACATTTTATGACCAATTTGTGCAGAAATCCATATCATTCCAAAGGGTTCACATACTTTTTCTTGCAACTGTATATATTTATATATTTTTACTGATCCTCCTTTTTCTACTATTGGTCATTTCTGATAATATTTGAATAAAATCAACATTCAATCCTCTTTTCCATCATCAATTTAATCTTTTTTTCTTTTGGCGCCCAAACTCTCAATCACGAATTAAACAAAACGGTTTTATGCATTGTCTGTTTTGTGATTTGCTCATATAGTGTTTTGGAATTCGAGATTTTGTACTAAACATTGTCCAAAATTAAGACGAATCATGAATGCACAAATCTATTGTCATATTTGAAGGGACACTACAGGCATCCAGACCACTTCAGCTTATTGAAGTGGTCTGGGTGCAGTGTTCTCATCACCCTTAAACCGGATATGTAATTATTGCAGTTTTTAATAACTAGAGGGACTTCTGGGCCTTTAGGCGACTTTTGGTCACCTAAATGACGCTGGACGTCATCAGGCTATGCACGAGGACTTCCAGTGTCACCGGAATCCCCATAGGAAAGCAATGAATAGAGCTTTCTTATGGGGGAATCCTAATGCAAGAGCGTTATTGGCCGCACAAGCGCATTAGGTTTCCCCTGACGGCTGACGTCGACAGGGGAAGAATGAAGGCGGACCGAGCCAGCACCGAGGGACATCAGTGCTGGACCCAGGTAAGTGACAGAAGGATTTTTTAAGCCCTTCGGTACCAAGGGGGGAAAAGGAGGAAGAGTTAGTGCCAGGAAAACGAGTTTGTTTTCCTGGCACTATAGTTTCCCTTTAAGTATTTTGGGAGACAGAATGCTTTCTAGAGCACTATTCTACCATAGCAGAGCTTTGCAATACATGGCTTCCTCTGTAATGAAAAATAAATGTCAGTGGAGTACTATAAATGGATTAGACATTACATGGGGTGTGGGGAGCTGGATGTAGTACATTGCTCAGTTATTTATGTAGCTTTCCGATTCACATGAAAAATGTCAACTTATATGAAGTTGCCATTATAAATAAGTTCATTAGTTTAGTGATGCTATACCGCATATATAAGGTCTGTCTGGAAAAAGTCCAACCATTGTTAATATAACGAGAATAGTTTGCGCTACACTGATGTAACCTGAGAAGCCAAGAAGAGTGAACTGGAATGCGCATGCATGATCAATGACGACTTCACTGTACTAGTCAGTGGGGGCACTAGACGTCATTGAATAAGGATGTGTACTGTGTTGCAGTCGCATTCAAAATGACTGAGCGAGTTGAGCAACGAATCTGCATCAAATTTCGCGTTGAACTTGAACATTCCTCTGCGGAAACTATTTGCATGATTCAGAAGGCTTTCAGAGATGATGCAATGAGTGCAGCGCAAATAAAAGTGTGGCACAAACATTCCAAAGATGGTCGAGAACCTGTTGAAACAGCCCTGCGACTTCTGGCTTTTCCCAAAACTAAAATCACATTTGAAGAGATTTCAGATCGTCGATTCAGGTAAATATGACAAGGCAGCTGATGGCGATTCCAACAAAGGATTTTGCAGAGTGTTTTTGAACAGAGAGAGATTTTGAGCAGTGGAAGAGACATTAGGAAACTGTGAGAGGTCCCAACATACCTATTTTAAAGGGGACTGAGGTGTCATTATCCTATGTACAATGTTTCTTGTATCTTCTTCTATAAGTGTCTGTATTTTTACATATTACATGGTTGGATGCTTTCCAGACAGACCTCATAATAGCATTAAACAATATGTTATTATAGTGCTGGGCATATAAATCTGCTCATCATAGCAGGTTTAAAGGCCTTGGGGTTGAGGTTAGAGGAAGGATGTAGTATTAAGGGGGTGCCTGCCTTTAAGATATGGTGGACTGTAACTATTTTTATTCCCATGCAGGTGTCACTCAGCTAACTCTAAATCACCCTAACACTAAATGCTCGTTTACCTAATCTAAACACTTAAGGGTAGCCATACATAAATAATCTATTTACAGCCTTTACATCAAGTAAAATGCCAACAACTGTATACCCGAAAACCGCCTCTTATGGACATCATGTTTATTTCAGATTCTTTAGTTTTGTTTTCTCTACCTCTGACGGACGCAAGCATTAAATACACATATATACAAATGCATATAATAAATATACACACAAACACAATTAAGCGTATGTGGTTTCACATACGCTGGGCTGGTATACTGGTTTGGCAATGTGGGGGTTAACCTGCGGCACATTAGCAGACAATACATTGCTTTAAGGTTATTACATTTCCAGTTAGCAGATAAGATTTTTGCATCGTTAATTTTGATGCTCGCTCTGCGTCCTTGGGATTCTGCCCCCCTCTTCTCTCACCGCTCCTTTTGCTGTTTGCGGATAATTTATATCCTGATCGGAAATAAAACCTACTAAACATGAACTGCTTATCTAACCTGGATCTAGAGATAGGAAAATAACACGGATTGCGTAAGTAGGTACGTCAGGCCCAGATATTAACCCGTTCAACTGTCTGGGCTTGGCTCTGCGCTCGCTTGGTAACTTGTTACATACAGGAGAAAGTGTATATATTTTATCTCTGATTAAAGGCCTATCTTCTTGCCATTATTTATTGTAATTGTAAAACAATCCGCTCAAATTCAATTTCAGAGATATTGATTTCAAATTCATTACTGTCGGTAGAATTCCTATGCTGTCCTATGAAATAGCTCCCTATCACTACATTAAATCCTTTCAGATTGCTATGCCTATTGCACTACATAACCTAATCTTATAACTCATTATACTGCTTCATAAAATATCTACCTATAACGATAAACTATACTAAAGCATAAAACTGGTCTTTTTAACGTGGTTTTACCTCAATGTCTCAAGTTTATAACCTCCTATATAACCATCCCTATAGCCCCTACTATTGCTTCATATAACACTCCTTACAACTCCACCTATTACTCCATATAACCCTCCCTATCACATCTCCTATTACTATTTATAACCTCCCTATATCTCCATGTATTACTCCATATAACCTTCCCTATAACCCCTATTATTGCTCCATATAATCCTCCCTATAACTTCTCGTATTACTTCTTACAACCTCCCTATATCTCCATGCATTACTCCATATAACTTTCACTATAACTCCTACTATTGCTCCATATAACCCTGCGTATAACTCCATATAACCCTCCCTATAACTCCATATAACCCTCCCTATAACTCCATATAACCTTCCCTATAACTCCTTCTATTACTCCATATAACCCTCCCTATTAGTGATATGCATGGGCAAAACATTTGGTTTGGTTCGGCACTTCAGAAATTTGGCAATTTGGAACTTAGGTTTGGCAATTCCGAAATTCGTTACCTCGGCAATTCGTCACTTCGGTAATTGCCGAAATTATTCCGAATTAAAATTCGGACTGAAACTAATTGCACATGTTTACTCCTTATAACTCCTCCAATTGCTCTATATAACCTTATAACTACTCTTATTACTCCATAAACATTCCCTATACCTAATCACATTGTATCCTTGGTTACAGGTATGATTTTCCATGCTTTAAATATTGCCTGTCACCTTTATAATGCGACAATGACCTCCACGTCCTAGTTTCACCATCAGCATAATGCGTAAGTATATGGGTGATAACTCACTAAAGACTCGCAACATCCTTCGTTAAAATGCATGCAACCATTTAAATATGTGTGAACATATATTCCGAAAATGTATTCTGATCCCAGCACATTATCGGTGAACATATCTACAAATCACCAGGAACTATCATGGTATGCTAGCACAAAGTGCTAAATATCACCGCAAGCATCAGCTAATATGGAACACATCCAACATTATCTGTAAGACTATTACAAACTTTGGGTATACAATTTTTTAAACAAATCTGATAAAATAAAGAAGGAATCCAAATATCTTACCACGTTACCCCACAATATAATAGAATGGCAGCAAAAATGCTGTGGAACCATTTAAAACATTTTTTTACTTTATCTGGTAAGTGTCGAGAGAAATTTTAGGACAGAGCACCTGGCAGCATGGTACATTCAAAAATTCCTCTGTAAATGTTGTATGCACATAAATATATACATAGGTGAAGTAGGTTTATAGATCGCTATTAACCGAAATGTCTCACAAAGATTACTTTTTCGATTCATAGCCTAGAGAGCTCACAGCCTACCCAGATTAGTTGACTCTCTCAAAGCATTAACGTAAATGCTGTAGAACGCTGTAGAAACAATAAAGCCATTGCACAAAAGCAGTAAACTAGATGGGGCGGAGGATTAGAGCTTCATATTGATAAAGGAAGAATCTATATCATGCCCCAACTGCCATCCGCTCGCACTTTTCCCCCCTGGGTATTTTCAAATTAACTTCCTCCCATTCAGAGCTAAAATTTCTACTTTAGCTCATATAATTTACAGTCTCCAGTGAGGTTCTGACACGGCCGATTTATCTGCGTCGTTACTCTCCTCCTGGGATCAGAAGCCATTTAAATGCCACTGTTAAGCAGAATGTAACTCCTTCGGTGCCAAAGGCGTGCGACATTCGTCTTTGGGCACGACAAAACTAGTACTGTTATTGCTTGCATATCTGAAGGGCACAAAGATACGTGCATTGCATTTTAGTTAGTTTGAACGTACAATTATATTTATTTGGACAGCTTCACAGATGTACTCTGGAGCAGAGTACTCACTGTGCTGCAATTTCCTTTAAATAAGTAAAGGAGAAAAATCGCATATGAACAGTTGCAGTGCTATTTTGGACTTCATTTACATTTCAAAATTTTGCAGCTTCATAGCAGCAATGTATTTTATATGTGAATATGTAAAATAAAGTTGTTAACTTTTACACTTTTTTTTTTTTGTTAACTTTGATCAAGCTACAGTCTTTGCAAAGAGGAACAACATTTTATGTCTGCATTCTCTGTGCATCTCTGGATGCTGCTGGTACCGAATTTAAAAAATCCTCTCTTGATCCAGATTGAAAGTGGGCTCTTTAACTTTAAACTATGATGGGTAATAGTGCTTGCAAATATTTGGTGCTCTGGGTTTTGTAAACTACATATCCCATGATGCATAGCCAGCCATCAGATGACACGAGGAATTATGTTTACGAAGTATGTAAAGTTGAGACAGCCTGATGCTGCTTTGTGAAAGACATGATTGTGCTGATATCAGACGAACAAGGCCACTTCATATACACCCTGTTCCAAATTATTATGCAAATTCTATTTAAGTGTCACAAAGATTAAATATATTTTTTTTCAGTTTAACGCATGGATGGCATTGTATCTCAGGGCTCTTTTGATCACTGAAAACAATCTCGGACACCTGTTGTAGCGGAGATGCAATATTACCCAGGTTATCTCCACTTATAATCCAAGTGAGACTCAGGAACAAGTAAATAGTAAATCCAAAGGCAGGGTTTCCAGCAGGTAAAATACAGCAATATCCCAACAGCAATCCCAATAACTGGACGATACACAGTTTCAGGAGCATAACTGACAAGCCTTTAATCACAGTCTCCTTATAGAGCATGCTCCCATGCAAGGGAGAGACTTACAGTAATTATTACAGTAGCCAATCCTGTCCTGGTAACCTCCCACACATCTCCTCCCCTCAGCCAGCATCATAATTCCCTTATCCAGCACACCAATTCCCCCCATTTCTGGATGTACCCCTAAACGTAGGGGTACCTCTTTAAATCATACATCCCCTGGTAGCCCTGATCTGGGTGACCAACATATCCAAAAATCACCCAGATCAGACCAGGGGTTCGGGAAAAGTATGGAGGGAATAAAATGACCGACCGCACGAACTGAGATAGCCGAATTCGGTTCCATGTGAATGGGCCTTGCGGTCGGTCCTGGCATAAGGGAATAAAATACACGAAAGCCTCTAGCTATAGAGGTTAGGGAGGGTTCGCCTGAATCCCCTCGTTCGGTATTCTCTATCTACCGAACGAGGGGCCGTTCGGTAGTTTGGAACCGAACGGACCAGGGCTGTGGAGGTCTCAGCGGTGTTCGCCTACTCGAGTGTCCGATTTTAGTTCCAGACACTCGACGGCTAAACATCGCTGTTCGGGAGTTTTAAAATGGCCGCCGCCACGTGTTCGTTTGTCGAATGGCGGCCACCCCCGAGAACAAAGGACGGTTACTT